>OY720307.1:18124346-19374346 GCA_963082785.1 Philonthus spinipes | reverse complement strand
TTTGATTCTCTATTACTCAAAGAAGATGACTACAAAATCATACATATTTCAGTAACGTTCTTTATGTGCATGTTTTATGCTGTGTGATTGCATTTAAATAACTGTTTTCTTATTTGCTTGAATAGCTTCCTTATTTATCACTCTTTATAATATTGTTAACCCTGATTATGTTTTATACTATTTATCTAAAAACATATTAATACTTTTAATTAATTTAATGATTCAAGTGTTGTTTTATTACTTCGAAATGTTTTTTAAATGTTGTAATAAAAAGCAAAGCAATAAAAACAATATAAAGTTCCTTATTTCCCTTCATTATTTTCAATACAATATATTTTTTTATACTTGAGATAAATCAATCTCAATCATGAATAGATACTTCAAGGGTGCGAGAGAAACCAGGAAAAAAATCCCCAACAACCGCAAAACTATTTACTTTTGTCTTTATTCCCCTCACTCTGGCGATCAAGCGGAGTTAAATGAGACGAGATCTTGTCTTATTTTCACGAAGATTTATCTGGTCCGACCTCAATTGATAGATTGGGTCCTATCAGTTCGCGACTTCCTTACTTATTATATGTGATCCCCTCCGCCGCCCGCCCCCCGCCGCAACTAGTTGCCCTTCCCGTTTCCTCCCTTTTCCTTCGAGCCATGAAGGGAGAGCCCGGTCTCCCCACAGGGAATCCACTTCACCGAGAACTTCCAGCCACATCAATGTAATAATATATTATTGTCCCTTCGCACACAGCAGACACCTCGCTTCCCTGACCTAAATTCTGCAGGCCGCCCTCGCCACCCTCCCGGACCCGCCAGAAAACCCATCTTTTCCCGTTCCTCGGGGTGAACGGAGAGCATTGTACCTTTGTGTATTTAAAACAATAGTTTAAATCTTTGTTGTTCGGGAATTTGGCGACGAAAATTGGAAGACACACAAATCTTCTACAGTAAAAAGAATTCCAATTCCTTGGTAATACAAGAAAATATACACAAACAAAAATAATTAATTAATATTTTCATTTAATTAAAATCAACGTGAAACTACAAGGAAATTAATGGCAATTGTATTATTGTTTTTTTTTTTTCTACTTAAAATTAGTATTGGACAAAATCGAACATTTCTAAATGAGCAATTTTGAATAAATAAAGGCAATAATTAACAATAAATTGATGTTTTCAATAAATTGGGAACAGTAGCTGATATTAATAGAATATGTTGTATTAATAAAATTGTCATCTACTTAATTTTACAGCAACAAAAAAGATCGGAAAGATCGACTTTGCCCATCTCCACTTAAAATACACTGAACTTGTTTTAATTGCAAGGACCTTTTTTATATAAAACATCCTAACTAATACTAAAAGACTCATTACATTCAAATTGTTTTATTTAAAGTGGATATACAGCTACTTGTATAATATCTAGTGTTGGGCAAAATAGATTAATATTAGTAATCGAGTATTTCTAAATGAGCAATTATAAATAAAGTCAAAAAGTAACAATAAATTGATGTTTTTCAATAAATAGGGAACAATTATTTACAGTTATAAAATATTATTAATGCAATATATTAATAAAATTGTCATATGCTTAATTTTGCATTAACAAAAATGATCAAAAAGATCGACTTCGCCCATCTCTAATAACATCTGGCATTCATGAATCTAAAAATAAATAAATAATTAGTTCATTTATTTATTTTAGATTTATGCATGCAATATTATACAAGTAGCTGCATATCCACTGCCTTATCATGTATAACAATCAACAAAGTTATACTTTAAATATGTTACAGACGTATCTATTTCCAAATAATTTCAAAATGATTACCATTACATTGTTTTATAAAAAACATATTTTCGTATGATTTTAAATCTATATTGAATTTACAATATAGCAAGAATTACTTTCTTCTTTGGGACTTTTAAGAGGTTTTTATTTGTTGACAGTGCTTAGCAAGTTATATATTGTTGATAAACAGTTTTTTTTAAAGCAGCAATAATTCTCAAAAAATTCTATTACATGATTACCTTAATTTCTTCCTTATCGAAATATCACAAATTCTTAATTTTAAGGAACTTTGAATGAAAAATATAGAATTTGAAAAGTTTCACATTCACTTTAAACAATTGTCAAATAACAAGACAACCATAGAAATTACAGTTAACTATAAAAAAATATAAAACGTAAATAATTTGCCCTTTTATTTTAGAATATCGAACTAACTAATTTTATTCTGTATGAATGTTACTGTATGAAATGGCCTTCATTAAGTAAATAAATAAATAAATATTTTATTGTTTTGTATAGATGTTAACTTTGTGGTATTTACAAATAAATATTGACTGATATGAATTTGGCAATAAATAATTCTATCTGTGATGTTACTTTAAATTTATAGTGAAAATATACATGTATATGTATGTGTATCTAAATGAAATTTAATTACAAATTTCTAGTGATGGGCAAAGTCGATCTTTTATTATTTCTAAATTAAGTATATTATAATTTTATGAATGTTACTTATTATAAAAATATCAAAAATAACTTCCCATTTATTAATAAACATAAATATGAAGTTACTTTTTCGCTTTAAATACTTAAAATGACACATTTAGTAATACTCGATTACTAATATTACTCGATTTTGCCCAACACTACAAATTTTTTCCCGTATTTGAGCAGTCAAACCTATAGCAGCGCCATTGTGTTTGTGTTCAAAACTATTCATAAAAGTGCTCTGTGGATTTTTATCTATGGTCGCCGAATATAGCTGCGAAATAACCTTGGACATAACCTCCAAAACACTTTCATAACAAAAACCGTCAGCTTGCAGAAACTTTAAATCATCGTCGTGAGCTTTCAACAAAGACTCATTCAACTTTAAAGAAAAATGTCGAACTTGGTGCTCGGAGTTAGGGTGAATCCCGCCCAATATCAGAGGATTAAAATCGAGAACGTCGATTTGGATTCAAAAGTGGAATCTCTACGAGAAAATGCAAGTCAGAAAATCAATAAAAACATACAAGAATTGGGTATGTATTAGAATAATGATAATTATGGAAATAAAGTAATATACTGTAGTTTATGACTTTAAAAGAATGTGAAAGAATATGTTACTTTCTATTAAATGTATAATTAGAGAAAACATTGGTCCTGTTCAACAGACTCCACCGGTGCGACTAACGGAACATTTAAATTTAACTATATTTAGTTAGTAGCAAATAATTGTAGAATATAACGCAGTTATACATTCAGTTAAATTTATTTTCCTTTCAGAATTAATTTATGCTGGTGTAATCTTGGAAGATAATGCAACATTATCTTCTTATGGAATTAAGAATGGGGTTACTGTGCACGTCTTAGAAAAACAAATTCCTAAATATAGGAAGCCAAAATCAGTCAATGACCCTGAAGTGAAGCAACTCATTGTTGCCATTGAAGAATTTCACTACAAAAATACTTTGGTGGTATGTTTATTACATTTCAACTTTCTCTTTTAGTGCTTTTAAAATGGTTTAATAGAAATTGATTTCACTCGTGTAATTGATTTCTATGCAAGAATATTAGATTAACATTATAAAATATCTCAGGTATATAGCTCAGTTTTAAAAATCTTCGTGATAAATTGTAAATATAAATTCATCATAATTATTTACCTATTTTATTATTAATATTTTGAGCAAAGTTTCATATCAAAGGAATTATGATCCAGGTTCATAACATAATAGTTGTAAGCAAGTTACATGAAGATAATTTAATTAAAGAAAACACTAAACTTTTCTTCTTCAATCACATTTTGTAATTGATAATGATGACTTTCTCATGGAAAAATACATTTAGTACAAATAAATATCCAGTGAAAAAAAGTTTAGTGTTTTATTTAATTCATAACACAAATTACGAAAAATTTAGAAAAATAATGACTCAAATCATTTTATAAGGATTATTACCTATTTTTAATAAATTAATAATAACCTGTAAAATTGAATTAATTATGGTCGATAGCCGATTGACAAGAAACCTTTACATTTTCAAAATATTTTATATTATTATTGTAAACTTGTGTAACAAGCTTGAAGTAATTAAAAATGTTTTTGAATAGAAATTAGCTAGGCCTGAGGTAATGGAAAAAATAATCTCCGACACCCCATCACTTACCGAGGATCCAGTATCAATTGCATTATTGCAAGACCCCGAATTGGTCAGTCTGATTGCCGAACCCAACACTCTCCGTAAAGCTTTGGAAACGCATCCAATTTTAATCGATGCCCTCATCAACATCGTGGCTTACATGAAAGATAACGCCAACTCAATCCCAGCCAACACCCCCAGCACAAGCACCGGCTACTCGTATTCAGTCGACGCCCTTTCTGACGACGACGACATGGACTCTACTGAAACCACCAGAGAACCCAACCCTTTAACAAGAAACTCCTCCTTCAACGCAATCACCGCTGCACAGCTAGCTGCCGCTATAGCAAACGCAACAACAAATTTCAGTTCAACGGGAGCTGTGATTAATCCAACACCTGCTGGGCAGAATAATTCGAACAGTGAGGTTATAACGAATGAGATGTTCCAGAATGCTCTGCAGCAGGCATTTGTGTCTGGTCCAACAGGGGCAAATGTTAGGAATGGAGAGGAGAGTTTTGAGACAATTAGGGCGAGGCTGCTTCCACAGTTGCAACAAATGAAGGAGATGGGATTGACAAATGAGAGGTTAAACGTAAGAGCTTTGCAGGCCACTTCTGGGAATGTCCAAGCTGCTATCGAATTAGTTTTCAACGGTGTTATTGATTAAATTTCTATTAAAATACATATTTACTCACATATTTATATTCCTTTAGCTTTAATAGAATTATATATATTTATTATATGAATAAAGAAATTATTAAAACTGAATGTGCTTTTTTTATTAGAGCAAGATTATTCTCATGTTATCTTGTAATCCAATTTTAACTTTTTTGTTAAATGAAGATGTAATATTAATATAACAATCAACTCTTTTTTTAAAATCCACTGATACAAATTTCTGTATTTAAATTTTGAGAAAGTTTCAAATTAATTTGACAAGTTATGAGTCAGTAGTAAACATCTCAAACATTCAGTAATAAAAATCCCTTGCTATTAAAACAGCTCCACAATTGTAAGCAGCAAGCACACTTTTTTTTCATTTTGCAGACTACTTTTAATTTTCTTATTTCTATACGAATTTTAATATTCAAATTGATATTCCTTTTAAATTATACTACTACAATATCCTTATTCAAAGTTATTTGTTTTACATATATTTTTATAATATATAATGGTGTCTTTGTTTCTTTCTTGCTTGCTTGAACAAGCTATCGACCTAAAGTCTTTCTGCCTTTAAATTATATTTATCTACAATTCTTAATTTATGAATTGTAGATAAATATAATTTAAATTGATATTAATGAAAAGAAAAATTAACGAGTTTTTTCCTAAATAAAAAATCAGTAATAAAATCCACAATTATATTGTCAAAAACAATATCTACTATAGCAATTTTGCTACCTTGAAAATGCACATTTTTATTGAACCCGTTGTATCCCAGTTTACTCTTTTCAAATTGCAGCTCAAGCTTCCTTGTTTATGTTTATATTTTGTTTTAAATAAAACAATAACAATTTTTCCAATAAAAAATATATAATTCAAATATTTTATTGTAATTGTTGGTATTAATGTAGTAAATATTTTATATTAAATAAAAAGAATTTGAAAATAATAAATCATTCCCTCTTTAGCTGTGACATTTTTGACATACATTACGTACTTTACAACTACTTTCTAGCCTGCACCCCAGACACTTAACTACAGGCCCGAAAAGTAATCGTTTTAAAGTATTTACATAATATAAGTCAAAACGTCACAGTAACTAAAGAGGGAATAATTTATTACTTTCAAAATTTTTAATTTAAATAACTACAAGTTATGGCCACAAAGTTTTAATACAACTCATCAGACATATTGTCGTATTGGGAAATATTGTGGAAATGGATAAATAGGATTCAAACATGAAGGGGCATTTGAAGTAAACCCAAAATCCACTTTAATACAAACAATATCCCTCAAATAGTTTTTATTACTTAACAAATTCCATAAATAATACACACTTTACTTGAGAGGAATGAAACGTGAACTGTGGGTAGCACCAATACCGGGCCTACCGTGCTTTACGGGCTTGTACGTCAGAGAGAATTCACCGAGGTAGTGTCCGATCATCTCAGGCTTGATTTCAACCAAGTTGAAGGTCTTTCCGTTGTAAACACCGACGATGGATCCGACCATTTCCGGGACGATAATCATGTTGCGCAAGTGAGTCTTGACGATCTCAGGCTTCTCATTGGGGAGGGCCTCCTTCTTGGCGGTGCGCAGTTTGTTGATGAGGGCCATCGGCTTGCGTTTCAGGCCACGGCTGAACCTCCTTCTGGCACGGGCATGCATCAACTCCATGAGATGCTCACTGAACACAAATAACAATTATTATATATCATCATTCACCTCACACTGAGAAGTAGAGAGGAACATATAACGATGTTATATAAGACTAAATAAATAAATAAAATATGATTAATACTATAATTTATAATCTGCCTGATGATGATGCTATTGTGTTGGCGAAACAATTGTGGCCGTGTTTCAATAATTAAAAAAATACTATTTTATTTTATTCAATTATTAAATTAATCTAGGTAGTAAATCATATGATAAAAACACTCAAAATCGTTGTTTTTTTTTGTAATATATAGCTCAAAATTAGTGACACTAAAAACAATAATAAAACAGAAACAACTTTGTTTTTAACCAGTATCAAATTTAAAATTGATTGATTTTATACAGAAAGATAGTTACATTCATTAAAAAGAAAATAAAAGCACAACATAAATAAACACAACTATAATTAATGTTATTCAGGAAGTTATGTTTCAAACACCATTTTTATTTATATACAAGTATAATTTCCATGTTTTTTTTTTTTTTTCTTGCTTTTGGTAAAATTTGTCTGAATAAAAAAAAAATTAAACAATTTATGGTAGTACTTGTAATTACAGCTTAATCCTTGAATCAATTAATGAATCCTAAATTTTTGGTGGAACCTAGGATTGTTCACAGTATAATCTAGAATTTCATACACTTTGATGCAATTGAAAAATTAATTCTTCATTCCAGATTAATCCCCAGTATTAAAACAAGTTAATTTATATAGTATATTTAAATTAAAGAAAAACACCAAGTGCAATTATTTGAAAAATTAATTTTTACATTATTTTCCACCTTTCCAGATCAAGATTTTGAATAAAATAAGTGTATTTTAGATTATTTATTGAAGCTCATACGCCTAATCCTATATGTTTTAATAATATAAAATCATAACCTAAAAAACCACAACCACCCAAACAAATCACTGTTGCATTGTTCATAAAACTTACGTTTTCATATCCAAAAGTTGGTCCAAATCCACACCACGGAAGGTGAATTTACGGAAAGTCCTCTTCTTCTTAACCTCAGTGGTATCCTAAAAAATAATAAAAACAATTGAAGTAACGTGAACCCGGAATTTTGGAAGTAAATATTCAATTTTAATTCGCGCAGAAAATAATTACTGAGAAAATATAATATTTACCTTATCCGCCATGGTTGTAGAGATTTATTTAAGTCAAAGGGGAGTTAAAATATGTACGGATTACCCGCAAAAAGTCAGATTTAGTTGGAGCTGTGAGAGAAAACGGCAGCGGCCATTAAACACTCGCGTAAAAAGAATTGAAACGCGAAAGTTCCTAAATGAAGTTAATGCGTACCAACGTTAGGGAATGTAAATTACTAAAATTGTAATAAAGCGGGAAATTTAAAATTTTCGACCTGAAGTTGGCGTTTCAAACATAGATCATGGATATAATAGTAGATAATTTTGATGTAATGAAAATAAGAGCCGATTCACAATCGCGTGGGAACGAGAACGGAATAAAAATAATCAAAGGATTTACATGTATCGATTCACAATCTTTTTTCATGTTTTCTTCTCTAAAGTCCAGACACTTTTCTCAGCCCCCCGAAGCCTGGAATTCCTGCCGATGTGCTTATTCCGGCTCAAATGCGCACCACAAAGTGTTTCGCATTCCAAAGGGATTATGAATCGAAACACGTAAATCCTTTAATTATTTTTTTTTTCGTTCAATTCTCGGGCGATTGCAAATCGGACTTTATTTTCATTATATCCAATTTATTTGCTACAAAATCCTTACGGATTTTGTGAAAATTCACAATCGCCTGGGAACGAGAACCGTAAAGCTCCTGCCCGGATGATTGTGAATCGATACACATAAATTCTATAATTCATTGTTTCCGTTCTCGTTCCCGCACATGAATTGGTCCTATCTGTTTATGATCCGTTTCCATTCTCGTATCGTAAATCGGCACTAAGTCGCAGCAATTAATTGTAGATGTACAATTAATGGCTGCGACTCTATTACTCTCTATTATTACTCTATTTATATCTTATCTACTATAAGTATTTATATCCAACTTCAGTGGTATTTGTTGTTTATTTATAAATCAAATCAAATACAATTTATCTTTTTAATCGGCGATTTGTGAGTAAATGAAACTAAAATAGACACAATTATGTCTTGCAATTACGCTGACGGACTTTCACCGTACTCAGATAAGGGAATTATCGGTGTTCCAGAGGTAAAACAATTATTCAATAAACCTTACCCCCCGCAATGAATTAATTCAAGTCAGTTATAAGTAGCAAACAAATCATCTCCCTTATTTTAGATTTTCGACACCGAGGAAAGCGTTAATGAAAAATGCTTAAAACTCTCAGAATGGATCGGGAATGCGAGGCATGTTGTGGTGCACACTGGCGCCGGAATAAGCACATCGGCAGGGATTCCGGACTTCAGGGGGCCGAAAGGTGTCTGGACTTTGGAGAAGAGAGGCATGAAACCCGACATAAACGTTTCCTTCGACGAGGCCGTGCCCACGAAAACCCACATGGCTCTGAAGAAATTGGTCGATGTGGGTTACGTCAAGTTTATCGTCAGCCAAAACATTGACGGGTTACATTTAAAATCGGGAATTGCGAGACGACACATAGCCGAATTGCATGGAAACATGTTTACCGAACAATGTGATACTTGTGATAAGTAAATTAATTTTTTGCAAATGGAAATTGCAATATTTAAAAAACAACTATTTCAGACAGTATATCCGTGGTGAGGCAACTACAAGTGTCGGACAAAAAAGCCTTAATAAAGGTTGCCCTAGGCATAAATTAACTGGTAGGGTATGCAGAGGGAAAATATGTGATACTATTTTGGATTGGGAGGCAAATTTACCAGATGATGATTTAACTATATCTGAATTACAATCAAGGTAAAATACTTTGTTTAAGAAAAGAAATGTATTAAATAAAATCTCTTTGGTTTTAGTGTGGCCGATTTGAACATTTGTCTAGGCACAACACTCCAAATCGTTCCTAGTGGTAATCTACCAGTTAGCAATAAAAAATATTCAGGAAAAGTGGCAATAATTAATTTACAACCTACTAAACATGTAAGTTATCTAAAATCTGTTTATTTTTAATTTCTAGAATTTTGTGTATATGTATAAATCTTAGGATTCACTTGTAAATCACTCAGGAAGAAGCCTTAAGTCCTTCCCATATATTATTCATTCTGTTCCTGGGCTACTGTGAATTGCTCGTATTACAAGCTGTGTGTTGGGACAAGATTATTCAAATGATTACTTGTAATTTGTGCGTTTAATTTGTTGGCTATGTGAAGGGAAATGTAATAATGGGCCAATTCATAATAAGAAATACATAATAAAAAATTCATCATGGTTACTTGTTTGTGTGTTTATGTTTTCAGAAATTTCTAAATTTATTTGAAATAGGCCTACAAATGGTTCTCAGTATACAAACTCTAAATTTGGTCATATAAAAAAAAAACATTTATTTATTTTAAATTCAATAAATCATTTGCAAAATGGAAGTAAACACATTTTTGTGAAGAAATTAATGCCTTCAAATTTTGAATATTAGTTCAAAACAATGAATGATAATAAAACCAATTATTAAGTATTAAAAAAATGAAGGCATTAATTTCTTCATCTACTTCCATGTCATAAATTTCTATACACTTTTTTATATTTTTCTAGGATAAGAAAGCTGATTTACTCATACACGGATATGTCGACGTTGTAATGGAAAAAATAATGAAGCATTTAGGTCTTGAAATACCCCAATATTCCCCTGACGACGATCCGTCCATAATAGTGAGAAATGATGGGAAATTATTGCAGTGGAATATTTTCACATCTGATATAAATAACATTAGGGAGTTATTCAATACTCATTGCAAGAAAAATAAAAAGCGCAAATCAGATCAAACTGTGAAGTCAAAAAATGAAAGAAAAAAAGAGAAAAAGGAGGAGGAATCTGATACGAATAAATAACAATTTTATTTTAATTACATAAAGTAAATTTAAAACGAAGTAGTAGGGGCTGGAGATTCTGAATGAGTCGATCCCGTCTATTGCGATTAAAAACAAAGATGAAACATGGTTGATGGAGAACTCCAACTCGCTGTTGTAATATAGTCTCACTCAGAATCCTATCCCCTCGTTAAAGAAAGTATAATGCATGAATTTTATAAATAATTGGGACTCATTATTTTAGTTTATATAAAGAAAAGATTTTATTATTTTGATTTAGTAAAATATAGTTTATATAAGTAATTAAATATATTCTTATCAAAGCAAAATGTGATAGAAAAAATCTTTATTTAAATTCATTGGGATTCAATTTATTTTTATAGGAAAAATTAAGCTAAATTTTATATTAGCCTTTTTATGAGGACTTTGAAATATTTATGTTAATGATGAGATAATCAGGGCTATTCCGTACAGAAAATTTTATGTTGAAAGTGTATGTTATTAATAATCTCACATTCTAAAAACATAGAATGTGAGATTATTAATATATCTGTTACAAAAGCTTTTAGACTATGATGATAAAATATAACGTAGACATTAAACTTAACATTTTCTTTACAGAATAGATTGTAATTGTCCCTCAATTAAAAATCTCGTGGTTGAGTGAAAGCCAGGTGAAACGGGCCTTTTTAGCAATCCGTGTAGTAGGCTTAATTTATTTGTATATGAAAAATATGGTTAGATTCATAAATATTCGGGGCTATTCTGTATGGGAAATGTTAACGTACACGTTAAAGTTAACATTTTTTATCATCAGAGTCTGAGCCGCTTTTATAATAGATATATATTCATAGAATGTGATATAAATTAATAACATAAACGTTTTTCGTACGAAATAGCCCCGATTAATTGAATCATTTTATCACCAATAAGTAAAGATGGAAAAATCTACCTAATTTTGCCCATTACCACTAATAACGAACTTGTGAAAAATGAGCAATTACGATTTTTTTTAAATATAACCTCAAATAAAAAAATTGCCAACTTCATTCCAAACTAATTTATTGAGCAGTCCATTGTATACGAATTGATTGCAACCTCGAAAATAGTGGATGCAATTTTCAAGAGATGGCGATAGTAATGAAAGGAAAGTCATTTTTAGAATGAACAATTTATTATTAATCTACGTATTATTTTTTAGAGAAAAGTATAATATGATTATCAATTCAATTTATTACTATCAAATCGAAAAATGAGTATTTTTTTTAATTTAAATTTATATCAATCTTTAAAACATCAACATCTATGATTTTAGTTGGGCTTTTTGTCAAGAGAGGCGCTGAACACAATTTCAGGGCGTTACGCGAAATGGTGCAATCTACGTTGGCATATCAAATTATGCGATTTGTTATGTTGCGTGGATAATTCGACTTAAAAAAAATACCGGGAGGAAATAAAGTCGAAACCGACGATACTTGAGAGAATCTTTAAAAATGAGTCGCAGAAGGCCCCACGAAGAGGAGGATGGATACGGTGAGCGTTCAAAACTAGCGTGAGTCCCCAAATATTCTAACCCCATTTTTCAGATAGGGCATATAGAAAACGGCGCAGGGTGTCCGAGAATCAGGAGATTGAAGACAGGCTGGAAAGTTTGATATTGAGAGTCGGGGAGAAGAGCACGTCGTCGCTGGAATCGAATCTCGAGGGGCTGGCGAGTGTTTTGGAAGCGGATTTGGGTACTTTTCGGTTGAAGATTTTGAGGATTCTGACCGACTGCGCTATTCGTATGCCGGAAAAATGCACAATTTACACAACTCTAGTGGGATTGTTGAATGCTAAGAATTATAATTTCGGAGGTGAGTTTGTTGAGTACATGGTGAGGACTTTTAAGGATTCTTTGAAGGCTTGTAAGTGGGATGCGGCGAGGTATGCACTAAGATTTTTGGCGGATTTAGTTAATTGCCACGTGCTGTCCGCCTCGTCTTTACTGCAATTATTGGATAATATGATTGATGCAGCTAACGAGGATAATGTACCACAGGTAAGAAGGGATTGGTATATATACGCTATTTTAAGCACGCTTCCTTGGGTTGGAAGGGAGTTATACGAAAAGAAAGAAAGCGCCTTAGAGCATCTCTTAGTTTCCATTGAAGTGTTTTTAAATAAGAGGAGCAAAAAACATCATAATGCGTTGCGTGTGTGGGCTGTTGATACACCTCACCCCCAAGAAGAATATTTGGATTGTTTATGGTCGCAAATAAGAAAGTTAAGGCAAGATAATTGGGCAGAGAAACATATTCCACGGCCTTATTTAGCTTTTGATTCAATTCTCTGTGTCGCACTCCAACACAGCCTACCGACAATCGTGCCCCCACCGCATCAAGATTCCTACAATTACCCCATGCCGTGGGTTGTGTTCCGAATGTTCGACTACACCGATTGCCCAGAAGGACCCATTTTACCAGGAACTCACTCAATCGAGAGATTTTTAATCGAGGAACATTTACACTCGATTATTGAATTGTATCATCTGGAACGGAAAGATTGTGCAGCTCATTTACTTAATTTTCCCTACAAGCTGAAAATTCCGTTAGAATATTGTATAGTCGAAGTGATTTTCGCTGAATTATTCAACATGCCCACACCGAGGTATTTGGAAATAGCCTATGGGGCAATTCTGATCGAGTTGTGTAAGTTACAACCATCGACAATGCCTCAGGTTTTAGCCCAAGCCACAGAGATTCTCTTCATGCGGATTGATTCGATGAATGTTTCATGTTTCGATCGGTTTGTCACATGGTTTTCTTATCACTTGAGCAATTTCCAATTCAGGTGGTCTTGGGAGGATTGGGAGGGATGCCTCACTTTGGATAAAGATCACCCTAAGCCGAAATTCATCAGGGAGACTATGCTTAGGTGTATGAGGTTTGTAATTTTTTTATTAAAATAAGTAACAATAAATAAAATAAAAATCTTTACGTCAGGAACAAATATAAATATTACATATAAATCTTGTATGTAATGGTTGTGGAGAATTTGCTTTTATTTTCTTAATAAAATTTCTTTCCTTTTTCATGATTTTTTAATTTTTACTAAATATATTTATTTATAAATAATTTCGTTTCTGAAGTCTTAAACAACCCCACCTCAAAAAAAAGTAAAAACAGATCACATACCGTAAGCCCGAAATAGGAATCAATACCAAAATATCCCGCAACGAGGAAGAAAATAAATATCGATACATTTGTAATATAATACATGTTCTCATGAACAGGACAAGTTTGCCTTTCTTTAGTGGACGAAACAACGATTCTCGGTTGTCTACTTTATATGCTCGAATCGTTGATGATGCCACATGAAATTAGGCAAATGTTGGCATTTCCGACGTCTTCCATTTATAATAATAAATTATATAATAATAACAACAAATTTCTAAAAAAAAATCAGAAACAAAAATTTCAATTTTTAGTAGTATTGAAATTTAACTACTTAAAATCTAAAATTCATTTCCGAAATATATTTAGTGAAAATAAAAAAAATCAGAAAGGCAAATTTATTATCTGTCTCTTATTTAACTAGGTTGAGTTATCATCAGAGGATTAAAGACATTCTCCCAGATAATTTCGCCTGTTTCATTCCTGACAAACCTGAGCCGGATTATAAATATTCTAAAGATGGAGCAGGTGAGTTTTTAAAACAAATATTTGAGTGTGTGATTAATAAGAAAACAAACATTTTAAACAAAAATATATGTATATTTATGACTTCAACTTGATTATGTACAAATAATTAAAAATAAACATAAATAATTTACTCTCTATCAACAAAACGCGCTCAACATAAATTAATTTTCGACTCGTGTTTTAGCTTTCCTATTCCGTGCATACAATTTCCTTCTATATTCAGCCAATTTAGAACTATTTCTCCTGGTGTTGTTACTCTCGATTTGGATTAAATCGGTTTCGTCGTTCGATCTAGATTCCAGGTGCTTAGGACTGTATTTAACTTCGAATTTATTCTTGACGGTTGTCGCTTTCCTGACCTGAGGGACTCGCGTCGGAGCTCTCCTGCGTTTGTATTTGTTGACTTTGTAGCTGACGGATGTTGCCAAACTTTGTTTCGTACTTATCTCGTCGACTCGGTTTGTTGGTAATGTCGGGACGTGTTTCTTGCGCTTGATTTTTGGAATTTGCGTGGTCGTTTGTTCGGTTGTTGGTGTTTCAGTCGTCATCATTGGAGTCGTTGATGGCTCGAAAAAACCGGAATAGATTATTTTAGCATCATCTTTGACGTTCTCGTAACTTGCAGTGGGTATGATTTGCAAATTCTCCGTTGTAATTTTTTCATCAAATAAATTAACATCTTCTTTTTCATTATCTTCAATTGGATTATTTTCCGAATTATCATATTCTCCAATCGGATTCGATTCCTCGTTCTTCTCTGTTGTAGTTTTTACCATAACCATTGTCGTTTTTTTAGGACTTCCTTTCACTGTTGATCCAGCATTTTCCGTAACAGTTGTTACAGAAAATAAATCCACATTATCCTCACTATTATTCAAATTATCAACAATTTCTTTATTCGGTTGATCGGAGAAAAGATCCGAATTTTCATTGTTCACCATAATTACTGCACGTTGTGTCGTTGCTTTCACCTCAATCGGACTTTCCGGAAACAAATCCGTGTCCTCTTCTTTCGACGGCTTCGCAGTGGTGCCGTTTTCGAAAACATCATCGAATTCATTATTAACAACAGGCATTTTCACACTTTCCTCGGTAACAAATGGTTTTTGCGTGAACTCCTTATCGAACAGCGCAATCGCCTTATCCACCTCTTCCTCTTTAATTCTGTTTGGGTAATACTCGTCCTCGTGAAGTAAAAATCCTTCTGTCGGTTTCGGAATACCTGTTGTGGATGTCGTCTTCGGTGTGCTCGTGGTTGTTTTGTTTTTGTCCTCGGGGAATAGTTCGTATTCCTCACTGTAATCTTCAGGAAGATCTTGGTTGGTGGGTTTTTTGAATGGAGTGTTGGGTTTTGGTGGTTTCGGCGGGATTTTGATAACATGCGGTGTGGATTCTGGGAAATATCTGTCTGTACTAGCAGGGAGTTGTAGTGTGGTCATTCCTGATGTTTTTGTTGTGGTTCTGATTACAGTATGCGAAGTCGTTGCTGGTCCCGTGATATTTTGATCGGTTTCACTTTGGGATTGTTCAGATCCACGGTTATAACTCTCTGTAAACGGTGTTATCGGTGTCGTCCGTGGATAACCAGGATGTGTGAGGTCTATAAAGAAAGTTGGTACAGGTTTTGATGTTTCTGTTGAAGGGTATTTTGTATATTCTTGTGTTGGTTCTGTTGTGTCTTTAACAGTCGAATAGATTTGACTAGTTGTTTTTGGAGGTAAAGTCTCTTCAGTTATATAATATGGACTTGTTTCTTTGGTACTTAATGTAGTTATCAATGAAGTATCTTTAGTTGTTAATTGAGGGCTTGTTGTTAAATAAGGAGTTGTCTCTTTGGTACTTAAATAAGGAGTTGTTTCTTTTGTGCTTAAATAAGGAGTTGTTACTTTGGTACTTAAATAAGGAGTTGTCTCTTTGGTGCTTAAATAAGGAGTTGTCTCTTTTGTGCTTAAATAAGGAGTAGTCCCTTTTGTGCTTAAATAAGGAGTAGTCTCTTTCGTACTTAAATAAGGAGTCGATTGCTTATTTGTAGTATAAATGATAGTCTCTTTAGTTGTTAAATAAGGAATAGTCTGTTTGCTTGTGTAGTAAGGTGTTGTGATTTTACTTATGAAATATGGAGTCGTTTCCTTCGAAGTATAATAAGGTGTGGTTTGTTTAGTTGTAGTAATCTTACTTGTGGAATAAGAAGGAGTCATATAAGGAATTGTTTCTTCCATTGGTTTTGTTGTTAAATAAGTCTGAGTGGTAATATAAGGTGTGGTATCTTTAATTGTCACATATGGTATTGTTTCTTTAGTTGTGAGATAAGAACTTGTTGGAATGTAGGGTAAATTATCTAAAGTCGTTGGCTTAATACTTGTCATTTTACTACTAGTCGAGTAAGGGCTTGTAAGTTTGCTACTAGTTGTATAAGGACTTGTAAGTTTACTAGTCGTTATAAAAGGTGTTGTTATTTTACTAGTTGTTATATAAGGTGTTGTTATTTTACTGGTAGTCACATAAGGACTTGTTAGTTTATTAGTAGTTGTAGGGCTTGTTATATATGGGGTTGTTATTTTAGTAGTAAACGGAATCAAATGTGTTGTTAATTTACTTGTGGTTAACATAGTCGGTACAAATATGGTGGTCATAGTTTGTGGACGCATTGGAATGAAAGTGGTTGGAATTTGCGGAGTTGGGATTTGCTGTGCAGTCGTCGGTACATGCGGTGAAGTGCTGGGTATTGTGAATATTGTTGGAACATGAGCATGAGTTGTTGATGGTAATGTGAATGTTATAGGGATTTGGTTAGTTGTTGATGATGATGAGCTTGTGTGTGTTGTTGGTTTTTTAGTTCTAGTCGGTGGTCCAAATCTGTGAGGTATTGCCTTAGTTGGCACCAGCATAAATTTAGTAGAACTAGTTTTCTGCGCAAGAGATTCTAATAACTTCTTATACAAATCGTTTTTGCTTCCATATGTGGGTTTTTTATTTTTAATACCTGTTGTTGTATGATGATGATAGCTTTGCGTTGGTTTTTGTGGTAGATAATGGTAATCCGGTCTGCTTCCGTGTTGTGCAGGTAAATATTCATTATTTGAAGGTTTTAAAGGATGGATTACATTACCAACAGTAGAAGGTATTGGTAAATAATAATCATTAACAGGTGGTGGTGGTAATCCGGCAGGGATATATTTATGATTATTCCATGAATTTGAAATGAAATGCTCTTTATTGTGTGTTTTAATAAATTCAGGATGCTCATTCTGTGTTTTCACAATAAACACATGTCCTGGTATGTTGTAATTAAACCCCCCGTATTTATCAATAAACGTGTTTTTATTGTGGGGATTTATCGGCGATATAGTATATTCCAATTCGTATCTATGTCCCAAATCTCCCGAGCGATGTCTAATTCTCTTCACGGACCATAAGGCCAGTAATTTTTCGGAGCCGTGAGGTTTGTAAACGCCGCATTCGCTGTGTTTACAAAACCGCGTCGCATGACAATCGACGCAATCATTTTGATACGGGTCTTGTACCCAGCGAAATCCTTCTGGAACGGCGAAAAGTTGCCCCCTCGCTAAAACCGCAATATCTCCAAAAGGAAGGGCCCTGTTTTCTTTTCCGAAAATCGGCGCTGTTAGCAGCTTATCCCTGATGCTCTTACTCAGATCGCGGTTTCTAAGAAGTACTTGACGGGCGGCTTCTTTCAATCCGGGTTCCCAATCAATATGCGGACTTGCGTGCCTTTTGAAATCTTTGGGATATGAAGAAACTGTTGATAGCGCCATTAAGGATGTTACGGATGATAACATCAAAATTATCTGTTTGTTCAAATCAATAAAATCAATTAGTCGAATGAAAGTGAGCAAATTCAATTACTTACTGTTGCGTTTTGTTCCTTATTAGTAAATCCCATAATTTTGCTTGCACTATCCGCTCCAGATAATAATTCAAGTCTGCTTTAATCAAACTCCTTAATTACACACTTTATCATTCGTGTTTATCCACAACTTACTCTCTCCGCGTCAGTTAATGCATTCCATAATACAATTGTTCGCGCGCGCACCTCTCGCTGAAATCACGAAGACCACTGAAGTTCCGTGGTGGATCTCGAGGAGTCTTCGGCCCAAACCATCCCCACTGGTTTAGGAGGATGTATTATGGGCTTTCGACATAATTGTTTGCTTTGTCTGTAACAACGGGCGCGCATCGTTGCACGTGTGCAATTCAAATTTTCTCACCCATTCTTTCGTCTTATTGCCAATTCTGCGCGCTTGAAAATAAAAGTCTTTCTTTTTCTCCGACATTGAATATTAATGATGTTGTTAAACGTAGTTTTAATTAATGGATTATGTATGCAAAATATTTTTTTGTATAATTATACAAAATATAATATTTTTGTCTGTTAATAAACGCTTAATAGCAGATATCCATTAATACAGTAAATAAAAGTGCTATTTAATTTCATTTTCTTTAACCCGAAGTTACGTTATAATTAGGACAAATATCAGTTAAATGGTATATTACCTGACTAGTGTAGAAAGTGGAGCTTTACGCACGAGTATGAATGTTGGGCTCGAGACAGAACCCAGTGCTATAATCATAACGACAAATTTATTTTGTCAAATCGGTATTTTTTGTTTTCAAATTTAGTAAAACAAATTTTCTGTGCAAGAGATTCTAATAATTTCTTATACAAATCATTTTTGCTTCCTTACGTAGTTTTTTTAATACCTGTTGTTTGATAATGATAGCAGAGAGCCATAAAACTTAATTAATGTAAAGAATCGTGGGTATGAGATGTGGACCAATTAATTTTTGATTTCGATTATTCATTAATATTTAGTTCAACACAAGGCCTGTTCGCTGCATACTCAAATAATTACGCGCCGCATTTCACAGCCTTTTGTTGCAAGTACACAGACAGTATTTGACCCACCCACGAATGTTTGTATATTCTTACTGGAAATAAATGAATTATTATTATTATAGTGAATTTAAACAATGTGAGAGGCATTCGAAAATAAGGCTAAAATGTTCTGTTGTAAGGCAAGAGCCGGGGGGCTTTAAAGAAAGTGTAAAGTTTTGATAATTTTGACGATTCTTCACAGGACTTAGGAGCCGTGCGATCATGTTTTTAAATAAAAGACACAGTTTTGGCATTTATCGAAATTATCAACTATCGAGCATGGGTTTACGCGTAAAATGCTACTTTCATATGTGGTTTTAGAAGAAAACTATTTCATTTTTATTCGTGTCTAATTGAAAGAATTTTACGAAAACAGGTCATATTAATATATTATTTATAATTGTGGGGTCAAATATTGTTAAAACA
This sequence comes from Philonthus spinipes, assembly GCA_963082785.1. Lineage (NCBI taxonomy): Eukaryota > Metazoa > Arthropoda > Insecta > Coleoptera > Staphylinidae > Philonthus > Philonthus spinipes. The sequence continues at coordinate 19,354,878 of OY720307.1, read as the reverse complement.
TTTCTTACATTTGAAAAAAGTTCAATAAATAGAAACATTAAAACCTGTGAAGGATTCATTGAAATTTGCGGTGCGGAAATCATTATAATTCATTTTTTTTAAGTTTGTAGTAAGTGTCTACCTACAATATGGATTTTTAATAAATTCAATTGTATTAACATGTGTTTTGTGCGGCCATTACATTAATTTGGAAATACTCAGATTTCAATCAATCGTCCTCGAATTGCAAACATCCTCCCATTATTTATATAATCGTATCAGCTTGTGCTCCTCTGAACTGGGTCATGTACTCACAACACGCATAATTTGCATCAGCGGCACTTGAAACAGTGCGCAATCGGATAAATCAAATTAACAAGACCTGAAATATTCGAAAATGTCATCTTCCACGGATTATGAAAATTCGCAAAATCAGAGCGCAAACAAAAACCGCCGCACACTTGTCCCAACCTGGGATGTTATGTAACGAAAAAATTATATAATTATTCGCCGTGTTGTAAAACTTCTGCGCGCGCGTTTTCTCCTCAAGAATATATGTAAACATAACTCTCTTCATTCGACCAAAACAAAATGGCCTAACGATGGGAAATGCTGATAAACAACACACTACGCAACATTCGACATTGGGTTTACATGCAAATTCGATTTTGCGTAAGTTTTTTTTTTTATTTTGCCAATTACAGCCGCACTTCCCGGCACCTCGGCCGCCCATCAATTAGTCGTCTCCATCCGCCAGAAGTGCACCCCGGAGGAAGTCTTGACCGTGCTGAAGGACCTGCCGAATCCCAGGCCCGAAGAGGACGCCGACAGCCGATTCAATCCTCTCAAAATTGACGTGTTCGTGCAGACGCTGTTGAACTTGGGCTCGAAAAGTTTTTCCCACAGCTTTGCGGCTATTTCGAAATTCCACTATGTGTTCAAGGTAAGGTTCTTTTTAGGAGTCCCGGCGCGCGTTCATTAAAATAATTAATTATTTTCACACATGTTAATTATTTTATAATTGTCCGCGGTTTTGTCGTTAACAAAATTGCTTGCGAGTTTTACAACGGGATGACGCTAATTTGAGGTTTTTAACAGGTTTATTGTGATTGTTCATCTTATTTTATTTAATAATTGTTGAAGTTAACGTCAAGCGTTAATCACAGTAGACAAATGATGTTTTCTCTAATTAAAAAAAAAAAACAAGTGAGAAAGAATTAAAACAATTTAAACTCAAAACAGATGATTTTGATTTAATTATACTTAAATTGCAATAAAGTTAATAAACTCTTTTTGATTGTATACTGAGTTCAAAATCGCGATTTGCAAAACGAAAACTTAATTATTTTCAATTAATGTAATGTATTTAATTCATCTATGACTATTTAGATATTGGCTGATTCTGAAGAAGCACAGATCTGCATATTGCGCAACATGTTCGAATTGTGGCAGCACCACCAGCAAATGATGATCGTCCTGATTGACAAAATGCTGAAAACCCAAATCGTCGAGTGTTCTGCCGTCGCGAATTACGTCTTCTCGAAAGAAATGTGCCAGGAGTTCACCAAAACGTACATTTGGGAAATTCTGCATCTGACCATTAAGAAAATGAACAGGCACGTGATTAAACTCGGCGGTGAATTATCGGAAGCCAGGGAGAAATTGGCAAGGGCCGAATCCAGCTCGAGCGAGTCGGAGGACGACGAGGATATGAACAAAAAGAAGCCGGACGATATCGAGAAGCCCACAGAGGAAATGGTGGAGAGGATGGAGGAGAAATTAGAAGCCGCGCAAGCGGACCAGAAGAACTTGTTCTTGATTATTTTCCAAAGATTCATCATGATTTTGTCGGAACATTTGGTGAGATGCGATACAGATGGAAGGGATTACAATACTCACTGGTATAGGTGGACAATTGGAAGACTGCAACAAATATTTTTAGCGGTAATTTTAAAACTATCAGTTATCCATTCATCCAAAATAATGCTATCTATTGATTTTTTGTTATAAAACAGTTTAACGGGCAATTCTATGGAATTCTCCATACTATAAAGACAAACAATAATAATACACTTTTATTTTCACAATAAAACACTTAATACTTTGTGTTTGTATAACACTTGTTTATTTTTTGCGACTATATAAAATTAATTCAACAAATTAAATGTATCTTGTCATTATCAAACATGGAATGACAAGCTATATTTGTGAAACTGCAGTTACATAAAATAAAGAAATGTTATACAAACAAAGTAATAAATGTTTTATTGTGAAACTAAAATGTATGATGAAGTAGAAGCCTTGTATTTTGTTTATTGTTGAGGCTTCTACTTTGTTATACATTGCAATTTCCAATAATAAAACACTCTTACTAATTGAATATTATCAAATTGCTAATTAATTTTCAGTTATGCAAATAAAATATAAGTGTTTTATTTTTGTGCACTCTTACTTGTTTGTTTTGAATTTTGTTTGTATAACTAAACTTTTTATTAGTTACTATAGTTTCGACGATATTATCAAAATTACATTGGATACTTTCTTCTGATGTATCATTTGGTGAAACGTATTTAATATGAAATTGTTTAAACAAGTAAAACACATCCACGTGTTTTAACATTTTTAAATTGACTTCGTATTAAAATTACATTAAAACAAAGAAAAAGAAAGTACTGAAGACAATTGAGAATATGTTTTTTTAATTAAATTATTTTATCAATTAAAAATAAAATTCCTTTCTTCATTTGTTTATTTGTACCCTATATGTATCATACTTTGTTAGCTATTGATATTGGACACATAGTGTCCGGAATGTACATATAGCGTACAAATAAACAAGTGAAGAAAGGAATTCAAAGTGTTTTATTTTTAATTGTTCGAATCTCTTCACGTAACTCACAACACATTATTTTATCAATGTTCTTTTCTAAGAGTACCATATTTTGTTAAATAATTTCATTGTACCTCTATTCAAAAGTTTGAAAAATACTGTTTTAAACCAACATGTAACTTATATTTTATGTATTCTTAAATTATAGAATCACGACAAATCCTATTATTACAATTTACTTTTATTCAAAATTTATAATTTTTAGTGTTAATTATTTTTCTTTTTTTAGCATCATGAGCAAGTGCAGAAATACAGTTCAACTTTGGAGACTCTTCTTTTCACACAGGACTTGGACCCTCACGTGCTTGAAGTGTTCCAGCAGTTTGTATCCCTACAATCTTAATTCCATTTAAGATTTATTTTCCGTCTAATTTGTATTTTTCTTTGTTATATTTTATTTTCTGATGTACAGATAATGAAAGTATTTTTTAATGCAAGAGTGAAAACTCTATTAAGTTATATATTGATAAAGTAAAATAAGAATTCATATAATTTTAAACTTATAGTTTTATCCACATAAAACTAGAAGTCATATATTAAAAGATTATGAGCAGAGTGTGTTATGTATGTAACTAGTAAGGTTGGATAGAATAAATTTGCCTTTTTTTTATTTAAGAAACTATTAATTTAAAAATAATTTCCTTCAAATTATTTTTCGTTTGCTTATAAAAAAAACTACTGGTATTAAATATACTTAAACATAACCTGTTTTCCATGATATATAAAAATAACTAAAACCTATCCATTTCCTTAATATATACTATATTATTTTAAACTTATTTTTTTAATTCTCAATTCACTATCTTCACAATAACAACATCCTCCCTCCTTTATTTATACCACAGAATAATCAGTCCTTATCACAGATTAATCTATTGTTCTTATGCTTAATATCATAGACATTAATTTTATTAATATCTATGGCTTATGTAAAACTATTTTTAAATTTCCCGCCATTTATTAATGTTGGTAACATTTTTGTGCCCTTTTTAACATTCTGAAGTTGGCTTAACATGGCCTTAAGTTATTATTCTATTATACTTTTTGTGATTTTTTTTTTCAAAAATTATAATCTGTACAAGAATAATAATTACTGGCCGTAACTGTGACTTAATTTATTGTTAAATATAAGTTGTTTATCTTTAAATCACAAATTATTGAAAAGTATGATTTTCTTTAATATAACCAAATTTAGGGTGTGTTTGCTAGTAACAGTTGTAAACCTGCTTCAAGAGTAGAGGATTTTAATCAAGGTAGATCGAGTGACACATATATACATATGTGTAAAGGTATGCTGAACTAGCGCCTCGCATAGTTTCAACGCCCCCCTTGCTTCTCACCTCCCTTTCGGTCATTCAGACCTCGTGACGTAGACGAATTCGAATATTTTCGCCCGTACACGGGCGAAAACAAGCATAACCTATTTTCACATTGAGTGCTTTCTACTTTTTTGTTTATGCCCGTTCATTGTTTCATTATTTAGTCTTTCAGCGACCATACGAAAAGTAAATTTGAAAATTGTTATCACCGGGCGTAATACATTAATTTGTTTGTCTGCGGGACATTACATATTTTTGTATTATTTTATTACTTTGATCCACAATATTTTAAAATGTTGCACTCTTTAGGTTTTTACACAAACAAATGCATACTATGGTAACTGAGTAAAAATGGTAATAGCTAAATTCATTACTACACTGTATTATTATAAAAAACATAATGTATCGACATTTGAGGTTATTGTTTAATATAATTTTATTACGATACAAATATTAAACAATTTAATTAATATTAGTATTTTTTATTTTAGTAATAAATATAATAAAATAAAACGAAAATTAATTATATTAATATAACCTGAGGCCGTATTTTAGTTTAGTCGATAGCGACTCAAAACGAAGATGGAGCGATTCTAAACAACGGTTGATAGAGAGAAAACTCCGTTTCGATATCGTTTAATTTATTATTCGATAGCTATTTTAATCATATTTAAGGCGTGCGCAGTGAATTACTGTGACGTCATGAGATCTCCCATTACATTCCCCCCACTCTCAAATTTTCTATTCCATCTATCCTTTATACATATACTCAAGCGTCGTTGGATTTTAATCAAGGTAGATCGAGTGACACATATATACATATGTGTAAAGGTATGCTGAACTAGCGCCTCACATAGTTTCAACGCCCCCCTTGCTTCTCACCTCCCTTTCGTTCATTCAGACCTCGTGACGTAGCCGAATTCGAATATTTGCGCGCGTACACGGGCGAACACAAGCATAACCTATTTTCACATTGCGTGTTTTCTACCGCTTTGTTTATGCCCGTTCATTGTTTCATTATTTAGTTATATTTTGGTCTTTCAGCGACCATGCGAAAAGTAAATTTGTAAATTGTTATCACCGGGCGTAATACCTTAATTTGTTTGTCTGCGGGACATTACATATTTTTGTATTATTTTATTACTTTGATCTACAATATTTTAAAATGTTGCACTCTTTAGGTTTTTACACAAACAAATGCACATACTATGGTAACTGAGTGAAAATGGTAATAACTAAATTCATTACTACACTGTATTATTATAAAAAAAATAATACATTTTTTTAAGCATTGAAAGTCACATCGTGACTGAAATATACATTTGCAATCAATACATTTTATGAAGGAAGAAGACTCAATCTTTAATTTACTAGTTCACTTTTATTTGTACGCAATAAATACAACTTAAGTATCGACTTTTGAGGTTATTGTTTATTATAATTTTATTACGATACAAATATTAAACACTTTAATTAATATTAGTATTTTTTATTTTAGTAATAAATATAATAAAATAAAACAAAAATTATATTAATATAACTTAAGGCCGTATTTTAGTTTAGTCGATAACGACTCAAAACGAAGATGGAGCGATTCCAAACAACGGTTGAAAGAGAGAAAACTCCGATTCGATTTCGTTTAATTTATTATTCGATACATAGACGTAAAATATACTAGACGAGTAATGACGTGGTGGGGATAGGGAATGTTTGTAGTCCGATATATTGCGTCTGTAAACGTAAACATAAACACAAGTGAAACCTCACAGCTGTTCGATTTCCCGCTTAAATTCAAATGCAGGAAAATGCCAAACAATTATTGATCATTGTTTATGATGGTCGGAATTGTTTAACATCGTCGAATCATGGAAATATCTGACATTTCACGGTATTAATATCTTAATTAACCAAAAAATATGCAGACTCATTATTACTTGTTATGTTATTATTACATAAACAGCCCCGATGGTAATTCGAAATTGTAAATAAATATAATTTTATATTTTTACATCAGAATAATTACCGTAAGACACATAGAAAATCGTAAATGAATTGTTATCAATGACTTCAATAATGAGTTCGAAGAATTCATGAAATAAACAATGACAATATAACAATAATCACGAATCAGACAATAAACACAAGCAGAAATGAGCAAATAAAACACAAACAATCAAAATCTAGTCAAAAACACCAATACGAGCTAGTAATTCAATAAAGCACTAACGAGTTAGTGTATTGGGTTAGGCGTCAAAATCAGCTGTGAAGTTACTTTGTGTTTACAAATTGTATATTCCCCTTACGTCTTTCCCCTGTATGTTGGATCACAACAAACGGTGTGTATGCTTCCTCTAGTAATTCTAACTCTATGATTCGATAGCTATTTTAATCATATTTAAGGCATGCGCAGTGAGTTACTGTGACGTTATGAGGTCACCCATTACATTCCCCCCACTCTCAAATTTTCTATTCCATCTATCCTTTATACATATACTCAAGCGTCGTTGGATTTTAATCACTGATTTTATGAGGTTTTGGCCAAGGTAGATCGAGTGACACATATATACATATGTGTAAAGGTATGCTGAAATAGCGCCTCACATAGTTTCAACGCTCCCCTTGCTTCTCACCTCCCTCTCGGTCATTCAGACCTCGTGACGTAGACGAATTCGAATATTTTCCCGCGTACACCGGCGAAAACAAGCATAACCTATTTTCACATTGCGTGAAAAAATAAACTTCTTTGTTTATTTCCGTTCATAGTTTCGTTATTTAGTTATACTTTGGTCTTCCAGCGACCATGCGAAAAGTAAATTTGAAAATTGTTATCACCGGGCGTAATACATTAATTTGTTTGTCTGCGGGACATTACATATTTTTGTATCATTTTATTACGTTGATCCCTTAAAATGTTGAACTCTTTAGGTTTTTACACAAACAAATGCACTTGTTCAAAGAGGTAATCCATACTATGGTAACTGAGTAAAAATGGCAATAACTAAATTCATTACTACACTGTATTATTATAAAAAAATAATACACTTTTTTAAGCATTGATTTTTGAGGTTATTATTTATTATAATTTCATTACAATACAAATATTAAACAATTTAATTAATATTAGTATTTTTTATTTTAGTAATAAATATAATAAAATAAAACGAAAATTAATTATGTTAATAAAACCTAAGGCCGTAATTTAGTCGATAGCGACTCAAAACAAAGATGGAGCGATTCCAAACAACGGTTGATAGAGAGAAAACTCCGTTTCGATATCGTTTAATTTATTATTCTATAGCTATTTCAATCATATTTAAGGCATGCGCAATGAGTTACTGTGACGTCATGAGATCTCCCATTAAATTCCCCCCACTCTCAAATTTTCTATTCCATCTATCCTTTATACATATACTCAAGCGTCGTTGGGTTTTGGCAATCGATCGTGAATGTGACAGATAAACATATTCAAATAAAAGATAAATGTTAAGTAAATTGAGAAAATTTTCAAAATTCATATTGTAATTTGGTATTTAATCAGTATTACAATATTGTTACATTTCTCTTTACATTACCAACAAAATAAGAGCTTTATTTTCAAAATAACAACTTAAAACACCTATTAAATTCTTAAAATATAAAAAACTGGCTATACTCTTTTTTCAAGATAACATAATTTTTCAGGAATATACTTTTCCAGCACAACTTTATTGTTTGCTTGCAATTGATTTCTCTAATACCATTAACGTGTATAAAAGTGAAGGCTTAAAAAATTATGAAAAATGTAAGACACTTATATTTTACTACAATTTTTATATTGTGACAATCATTTAAGCATCATTTACATAGGTAATAACTTAAAAACAAGTTTATCATAATTTTAAACAGCTATATTATTTATTCTATGACACGGATATTTTTACAATGGTGCTTTGTGGACCAAGTTGAACCAATGGCCGCACTCGCATCTCTTGGGCTGACCCTTGTGCAGCCACATCCAGTTCACGGAGGTGGCGTCCTCCTCACAGATGCACCCGACGAGGCGGGCATCAAAGGCAGAAGGGATCTCGTTCGGCTGGGTCTTGGTGCCTGGTCCGCGCTTTATCACCTTCAGGTCAAACGGGTTCTCGTTGCCCGACACTTTGGCCAGCAACTCACGTTTTTCTAAGCCAGTTGCGTGCTCCACGGGATCACCCATGGTTCCTAAATATAAAAAATCAATTAACTCGTTACCTTATAACTGATGGTAAAGAAGGATTGGATTATTCTATTAATTTAAATTCATTAATTAATATCTTGGTTTAATATGTTTACAGACTTTTTAACTGCATTTATTTTATAACAAATACGTTTTACTTTGTCTCAAATAAATTTCTTACTTAAATCAGATATCTGACAAGTTGAAATATTTAACAAATTGTTCAACCATCACTCATCTAACATATGGATAACTGGTGATGGCTATTTTGGACCTCGTCAGACCAGTGTGTTCCATGATGAAGACTTTTGTATGGAACTTGTGATTAAATAACCTTATATGAACCATAATGATTAGAAAGATATCTCAAGCGCCATCTATTGCCTAATTTCAAGTGGCATCATCAACAATTTAAATTAATTTTGTTTCCTGTTCCCATTAAAAATGATTCTCGGTCGTCTACCTTGTAGATCCAAATTATTGACGATGCCACTTGAAATTAGGCAATAGATGGCGCTTGCGATATCTTCCAAATAATTGTGATTCATATAAGGTTATTTAATCACAAATTCTATTCAACCACCTTCACCAAGTTATTGCTTGTGCTATCTTCCTAATTTTTAGTATGAAATATATTTGATTTTTTCTAAAATTTAATTTGATCAATGAGGGAATGAAATTGAAAAACTTTATATTGTATCCATTTTCATTGAAGAATCTATTTTCATTCATCTCACTTTATAAGGAAGTTTTATCAAATATTGTTATCAATTCAATAAATGATTTTGACAACATTGAAAACAAAAATAAGGGGGAAATAAGAACCCAATTAGCATTATTTGTATTTGATATCACATTCTTGATTAATACATAACATGTTTGGGATACATTTTTATGCCCACAATAATTTAAGGTTATATTAAACAAATTATGAAATACATTACTATTAAAATAGTGTACTTTGTACACAAACACTCCTGCCAAAAAATATGGCAAAAATGTTTGCACAAAATCACGCTAAAAACACCCGGAAATGCTTCGAAATAAAATATTTTATTTAACAAAATCACTAAAAATACACTTCCCCAACACGGGTGAAGCCTTTTTCTTCTTCAAGGTCCCGAAGCACGGCAATAGGTTATGACCGATACGAAAAATGAATAGCTCAAAAATGTAAATAATCTTCAAGCTACGTTAAACCAATGAAAACTTGTTTATCGAGGAAAAAATACCCGGAAAAAATGGAAAATTACGTAATGCGGTCGTAACGTTTGGGAAATTTCGGGAGTTCGCGACTGGGGCTCGGCGCCCGAATTTCGTTACCTTTTGAGTAAGATAATCTCGCCGCCACCAGGATGTTCCTTCTGGAGGTGTTTAAGACGATTCTTCCGCAGAGAGAGGCCATTTTTTGGTCGATTTCAACGGTGACGTACGGTTGATGGAGCTAGAGAACACTTCGATTTTCTTGTGAAACGGGAGGCGCCCAGTGTTGCCAAGTTTATTTCTGTACATAGAATGTTGATGCATTGTAAATTTGATTATATAACAATACTTCTACACAATTTATTTAAATCGTTACTTGCATTTATAATAATTAGTAATAATATTCTGTATTTCAAATTGAAATAAACGTAATATGTGTCAAAATATTAATTTAAAATATTCTTTTCTGGAACATAGATATATTACTATAAAACAATTGTTTCATTTATAATACTGTAACATATGTTTTTGTTTTAATTTGAAACTATTGCTATATATAACAAAATGCTTCCAAAAAATACTTTTATTAAATTTATTTACTTTATAGATTGAAAAAACTGAAAACAATTTTCAATCAAATCACCTATTTGTATCAAATAAATTTGACAACAATGTAAAATTTTAATTACCGTATTCGGCTAAAATATTTTTAAAACTATCAACAGACTAATAAGCGATTAGGTTAAAATTACATTTAAATAATACCTGCTTTGTATTAATAAATTTAAAACTTTGACTGTTTATTCACAATTATTTTTAAATTAACGTTTTAGAATTTAAATTTAATAGATGTGTATTTCTCTTGAAGTTAGTAACGATTGAAAATGACATTAAAATTGGCGCCTTAATAAACACGAAAATATTAAAAAAAACAATTTTTGTTTGTAAATAAAATAAATCGATGTGAAAAGATTTCTATAAATATTTTCACACGTAAGTATTTATTATTAATCATTATCAATACAAATTCACAATCTTCATGTTAAGGGTTACAAAATGAACAGAAATCCTCGGGTGGTAAAGGAACTGAGCAAACTAACCCAAGCCCCTCCGAAAGGTATATCTGTAACTCAAACAGAGGACAAAAGCAACCATTTAGAGGCTCGAATCATTGGTCCCGAGAATACACCATATGAGGAAGGGGTCTTCGACTTGGAGATTCTGATCCCGGAGAATTACCCGTTTTCACCGCCTTCCATTCGATTCGTCACAAAGGTGTATCATCCAAACATCGATGATAACGGGAGGATTTGCCTGGATTTGATTAAAATGCCACCGAAGGGTAGCTGGAAGCCCACTTATAGTATCGAGAATATCTTGGTTGCCATTCGTATGCTGCTGGAGAGTCCCAATCCGGATGATCCTCTAATGGCGGAAATTGCGGAAGAGTATTTGAATAATAGAGGGGATTTCGAGAGAAAGGCTAGAGAGCATTGTAGGAAAAACATGAGAAAGTAAGAAATGTTTTCTGTTAAAAAGTTGATTCATTTTGAATAGGGTATTTTTTTATAAATTTTATAATTTTAAAAAAATGATCAAATTTCGCGTTAATGGTAATATTTTATGATTAATATACAGGGTTATTCAATCTAAAAGATGAATAAACAGATTTACTTAATTTAGTAAATTCCTATATTTCTTCTAACACTTGTTTAATTAAATAAAACAAGGCAGGAAAAAGAGATGAATTTTATTTAATTAAACAGTTCAGAACTGATTAGATTCTTATAAATATTTATCTTCGGCTTCAATACCAGATACTTGTTATACTTTTGTATTATAAATTTATGTAGTATTTTTATTATTGTCGACAACTCTTATTGCGGGACAAGGAAAATCTAATAAGTTAATATATTTTTGATAAAACAAAAGAAAAGAAAATTTATTTACATTTATATTTTTATAATTAGAATGGATTATAATAAATACAATTACAAAATAATTTGATCGATTGTTTTTAACATTTTTGGAGGTTAAAATATAAATTACATCAATATGATGAACAATAATTAAATATATATTTATATAAAAAAAACCTATGTATAATTAAGCTTAAAATAAGGGGAAAATGGATAATAAATTAATGTGATTATTTACATTAAATTAAAAATGACTAGATTTATGTTTTAACAATAACCAATAAAAAGAACAGAAGTATCGTAGTTGTGGCCAAAATAATAATCGCGCACATCTTCCTGTTTTTCCTTTGATACGCATCAGCTTTCTGCAACTGTTTAAACCCTTCGAAAACCTGCACCTGAGACTGCTCTATATTATAATCGATCCTATCCAACACTGTGCCTTGATCCGCCACCATCTGACTCAAATCTTTAAATATGTCATTCAAATCAATTATCGATTTCACTATTGCATTAACCTCTTGCTCTCGTTGAGCGACCATCCTTGTGTTCTCCTCTTCCAAATAAAGCAATTGCTGTTGCGTCATTTGTTTGGATTTCACAAAATAATCGTCGATGTTATCCTCAAAAATATCGCACTCTTCCTGCAAAGCCGGGTTATTGAAATATGCGTTCGAGCGTTCTTCCCGTGACTGAATTTGCTTCAAATAACTGCTCTGCGTCGACCGGAACTGCGTTGACAATTCCTGCAACGAAGTCGCCAAAGATTTCACCACGTTTATAGTCAGTTGCTGTTCCTTTATCGTTCCCTCCAGTGAGTGGCTTTTGATGTACTGAATCAATCTGTGGATCGTGTTGAACATGTTGCTGATTTCTGCTGTGCAATTGTCGATGAGGGCTTCCTCTTCTGCACTTTCATCGAACGTTGGTCGGTGCAACGATCTGGAATGCAGCTGCTTGAGCTCGGTGATCTTGGTGTGGAGTTTCGTGACGGCGAATTGGGCCTCTTCCAACTGGTCGATCCAAGCCGGTGGCAGGAGGACTTCGTTTCGATCGCCTAGGCCTTGCTCAATGTCGTTCAGCGATATTAATTGCATACGCTCAGATGATTCCTAAATAAAATCAACATTTTAACAAGACTTCAACAAGTAAATTAATTAAAGAATATATATATATATATATATATATACCTGATACTAGTAATATTGTCTATTAAAACAAGTATCAATTTTGAACGATTAATGAAAATTAGATTTTAACTTATAAACAAAATAGGATGATTGAATCAGAGATGGCTCGCAGATTAACTTCATGTCAGGCTCCAAAACCAAGGTACTGAAAATTGTATTATTCATTTGTATTAACAATATGTTATAAATAACGTCACCTTTGTGTTTGTATACTACCTTTTCAGTGAAGTTAATGAAGCTATCACTGAATGAAATAAATATTAATAAGGCAGTTGAGGTTTACAAACTTCCACTTTCTTCACACAATATGTTACATTAAATATGACAATCCGTTACAAATTTTTACTAATTAATCTTTCATTAAATGTAATCAACCCACGCAAAATTTAAATCCTTACTATTATTTCATTTCAGTCGGTTTGATCTCCAGTAATAATTAATTACAAAATATAACCTCAAAAAAATAAAACTACTCACCTGATTGTGTTCGGCGTAGCTATTCCTGCTCCTCAGCGCGTTGTTCCGCATCAGCATGAAGACTTCGGTGAGGCTCCTCGTCGCCATATTGTTGCTGTTTCTATTTTACGGTAAAATAATGCTCTTTAATAATTATTTGTTTATAAAATCTCGTTCCGTCATCTTGACACCTGTCATAGATAGTTTTATAGATCGGCGATTTAATTGTGTCATTGAGAAAGTAGGCTACAAGGATGGGTAACTTGAAGAACGTAAAATTATGTCATTGCAAATCAGAAAACATTTATTTTATATTTTTTTTTCCAAGGGATAAATTGAATTCACCCGCAGAATAATATTCGGTGCAATTCCGTACGTGAAATGTTAACTTTTTGATTAAATTTAACTTAAATATTATCATCACAGTCTAAGCTAGTTTTGTAATTGATTGTAATATTAAGGGCCAATTCATAGTCGCCCGGGAACGGAAACGGAAAAGTTTACGGTGTTTCTGTATATAATCATTCCTGAGCCATTTCCGGTTCATTCCTGGGCAATTGTGAATAAACTCTAAAATGTTTAATGTTTAATTCAATGTAAAACATTTAATGTAAACATTACATTAAATTTAACATTACTTCATACAGAATATCCACGATTATTACATTTTGATTAATGAAAAATCTTTTTGATTTAAAAAATCGTTTACTCTATTGAATTATTGATCTATTACTAAAGCGTGACATCTAGTGGTGTGTGCGTCTACTTAATGTACTTGTTCCCGAATTTTTTAATAGATTGCGCTGTATTGAACTGTTGCAATTTTATGCAATAATAAATAATTTTCAAATATACTAATCGTTACAAATCTCCTATCACTCCGTGGCTTCTTCGAAGACATAATTGGTTTTAGAAATCAATTTTTACTTTTATTACTTGTGGAAAAAAAAATAAGAAAAAATCAATTTCTGTTTGATTTTTAAAATATAATAATAGAATTGACTAAGAACGTGAAGTATTATTTTGCTAGAACTTTTACGTTCAGTCAATTCTATTATTATATTTACATCATTTTTAATTAAGCTAATTTTATATTTTGGTAGCACTGCACCCCCAGGGGTTTAAAATTCTTGTTGAAAGTTAAATTAACTTTGTTGTAATTACTGCTAAATGAAACAAAGTGAATTAAACATGACCCTGACTTAAGAGTATGCCAATTCTTTCCTGGTGTGCTCTTTGTGATTGGAAGAAAAGCACGTGAGTAATCAACGAAATTAGAGATTTAGCGGCCGCAATTACCGTTATCAGGGAAGAGCGAGAGAGAGAAAGGATAGGCAGAAAAAAAACGCGGATCGCCGAAAGCGACCGAGCGAAAAACTGAACGACTTTGAAAATTTTAATTATAGTCCGCGCTCAGCTGTGATGGTAAATGTCTTTGCTGTTATGCCTCCCCGTGTCAGCTGTCAGTCGCGCTGCGGTTAACCTTTTTTATGCGCGTCCGAGCTTGTTGCGTGCGTGCGTGTGTGTGTGATTGTGTTGCTCTTTGCAGCCCCTCGGTGGTGGTGGTGGTGAAGAAGAGGAGGCGGCCAGCAGCGATGAAATGACGGTGATATACCAGACGAAGATGTGCGAGCCCGAGTCCACCGACCAGGTGGACCGGCTGCCATCGAGGGACAGGGTGACCAATTGGGACATCGCCGGGTTTATCATATCCATCGTGAGCCACCTGGTCGATCTCATCCTCGACTGCAATCTGGCCTACCGGTATTACACCAACAAGGAGATGGGTTACTTTTACACAACGCTCGGCTTTATTTTGATACCCGCCATGGTCAACACGTCGTTTAGTATACGAATGTGAGTTATTCTGTGTGGATAATTACTTTACGTTCTTATCAATTTTGAATAATTATATTGAATATTCAAACACTTCAAAAATTTTTAAAATCACGACTTTAAAATTAACCAATTATCAATGTGTAAAGTTTTTTTAAATTTTAAACAAAATAGAATATTTCTTACTTTACTTATTAATTTTTATTATAGTAATATTAAGTGAAGCAAGGAATAATGAATTTTGTGAGCAATGCCTTGCTTCACTTAATTTAATATTTTGTGAACAAAATACATAATTCTTTGCTCCATTTGTTATTTTCTATAATAAATTTATTAAGTGAAGCAAGGAATTAAGTATTTTTTTAACAAAGTACGCAATTCCTTGCTCCACTTATTTTATTTTTAATATAGAAATTTTAAGTGAAGCAAGTAATTGTGTGTGTATTTTGTTAATAATATAAAACCCATTACATTATTCAACCTGAATGAAACTAAAAGAAATAAGAACAATATCTGAATTTGAATACATTGCTAAATTTCCAAAACATCTTCTATTCACCCATTCAGTGGGTGTTTGTGTGTGGACCACTCGTTGTTTATTTACAACAACAATTTAACCGTTGCTATTTTTCACTTCAAAGCAATTGATTTTAATTCCAGTTGTTACAGACAGCGAGCAGCGTCGCCGTTCCTTACGATTAAATAAATTCCTCGAGATTTTGCTGCTTTCACATTCTGGAGAGATTTTATCCGACGTAATTTAATTGCAGGAAAAAGAAGCTTTCATACGCTTCAATTATTTCTAGTAATGCTTTGTTTATCAACAAAAGTATTATTACATTCCTTATTGCGTTTGTGTTTGCTGTGAGTGATAAAAATACGAGTCATAAATAATCGTCTGCCTGTTATGTATTCAAGATATTTGTTGTCTGTGAAGGAATTAATTCATGTCTTTATTTGAATTTATTTTTACTAAAGATATAATGTGGAATGCAGACTTTTATATTGAAATAAATAAAAAAATGTTTACAATTAATTGTTGAGTTAATATAAACACTTACTATTTAAATTTTATCATTGTAGCGCTTACAATGCTATAACAACTTATTATTTATATTTATAAAAAACTACTGAAGGTGGAAACATAGTTCCTGAAATATATATTTAGTTCAATAAAAAAGAAATAGTAGGAGAAAGGATAATCATTTTTATTTAAATCATATAAACATGTTGACTTTGTGTAATTGAAATTTTTATATTTCACTATAGTTTCTACTTGTGTCAATTGACAGTTTAGTAACGATGCGTTAATAACATAGAAACAATAACCAGAAATAAAAAGTTCAGTTATACAAAGTCAAAGTGTTTTTTTTCGAATTTTAAATTATTTTAAATGTTGTTATTTGAATTACCTTACATATTACCTCTTCGATAATCGGGGCTATTCTGTAATTAAAATGTTATCATCACAGACTAGGTCGCTTTTTTAATAAATATAGATATATATATATATATATACATAGAATGTGAATTTATTTAATTAATAACGTACATGTTAAACTTAATATTTTCTACGGAATAGCCCCGCGTAACACGATAAGAATTAGGATTTATTCCTCATTTAAATAATTATTGACTATTGAAAACAGTCTCTTAACCACTAGAAATTACACACATTTACTTTTAATTATCTGTACAATATGATTTTTTGTAAATATATGATTTCCTGTAAATGAGTTTCAGAATTTTATAACTCATGCAAACATAACCTCACTTATACACTTCCATGAATAGAATTCCAATTATTTTCGTTAATTTATGCTCACCGGTTGATTCAGTTGATTCTTCAATAGATTTATTTCAAGTCACCATGTTTTCGTTTTTCTTTCTTAACTCTGGCTTGTGTTAAATCAGCTTTTATAATTTCATTCAATTTATAAAACAAATGCAATGTATGACTGTTATGTATCTTCTTATCTTTCATTAGGTAAATACTGATAACGTAATTGTGTATTTTTTATAGATATAGTTTGAAAATAATTTTGTACTATTTATTGGGCAAATTTTCTTTTTTTATATTTAATTTATATAAAAATAATAAATAAGTTCATACTGCTGCATTCAAATTAGTATTATGGCAATTAATTAGTTATTTGAGTTACTAAAGTTTGATTTAAACAATGAAAAACTTGATTACTTTTTTTCACTTGTGAATGTTCAAGTTTTTAGATCCTCGATTATTTTCTTTACTTGTGAAGGATCTAAAAACTTGATCATTCACAAGTGAAGAAAAGTAATCAAGTTTTTCATTATTTAAATCAAACTTTATGTAACTCGAATAACTATATTGTAATAATACTAATTTGAATGTAGCAGTGGAATTCGCGGAAGCCAATGAATTCATGTTTATTCATTGCCATGATAAAGGTGAATTTATTGGAAATTCTCTGGACTCGCATTCTTGAAATTAATTAGAGATAATTTAGCACTTAAACAGGATGTCAATGTTCATAAAAAGTGGAACGTTAATGAAATATAATAATATAATTAATTTTAAATAGTGTCCGTTTTTATTTTGACAGAAATCGGATTATCAAGTTTTCAAGAATTTTATATCTAAATGTGTAAAAATAATTATAAGAGTGAACAATTTTTTTATAATTGACATTTATTTGGTGAAATAGATGTGTGAACAGGGATGCAGAGTTGTTAAATAAAATTCACTTGATCAAAACAAAACTTTTGTTTTGATAATGACACGCTAAGGTTGTCGAAACTATAGTCAACTATAGTATTTATTAGTTTTTTGTAAATGAAATGTATATTGATCCGACACCGTAAGGAGCAATAAGGGATAGCAGAAGAAGAAATGTATATTGTAAAATGGAGATTCCGTAAATGAATAAATAACCATCAAATAGGATCCACAAAATAATTTAAAACGCACATACATAATTACAGGAAATTCCTCGTTAATTTTTTAATAATGACAACAACATGTATTGTGGTAAAATTGTCCTGCACAATGAGTTATTTGTTAATTGCATATAGCATGAAACAATTTAAACAAAGAACATTGTTATTATGGGGTAGACTACACTTGTATAAATAATCATTGTAGTTAGCAATAAATTATATAATATATTAAGAAAAAGTATATAACTTTTTATATATATATCTATAAGATAAATGTTAAGTCTAACCCGTACATAATTTTATCAGTCTGTGATAATAAAAAATAAAGCAACTTTTGTAATAGATATACAGTTTGTCAAATAAGTGAAAACCCAACACCCGTAAGGGTACAAGGGTTTTTGATAATATATAATAAGTGAGAACCATTGCTAACTTTCTTATTAGTTAAGCTAGAGTGTCTGTTAAATTAGCAAAGTAGTAGTAAATTTTCCGGTGATTACAACACTGCAATCAGAAAAACAAAAGAACATATTAAATAAAAATGATTTGAAAATAATTAATAAATTATTTCCACATTTAGCTCTGTGACTATTGACTTACCTACGTAAGTACGTTAAACAACGTTAATATATTTAAATAACTGTGACCAAGTGAATGAATACTGTTTTCTATTTAAACAAAAGAACATTGTGTTACAAGATGTTAACAAAACAAACATTTTTTTTTAATTATCATCATTTAATAGAAAAGTGTATTTTTAACAAAAATGTTATAATAAACTATTACTAAAAAATCACAAATATATATATAATCTAAAATCCCCATCTACCATAATGGTGGTGTAGGGGTGAAAAAATCACAAATAACAAAGTTATTGGCATTTGAATATTCTGTTTTCAATAGAATCAAATTCAAGCGTAAGTCAATGTAAGTCATTAACATAATGTCACGTAGGGGTCAGCGTGACAGGATGATTTAGTAAAAAAGGTTCTATCACACTTACCCAGTTATACCAAACAACTACCCAACTTTCTTTCACAATGTCTAGACACTAACTCCCCAATTCCATCAATCTCGCAGACCTCCTCAATCATTCTTTGTCAGCAAATATATTTTTCTATGATCGAGTAAGTAAATCCATGAGATTGGGGAGTATGGGAAAGTCGTTGCGAAGTTGAACCAACCCTGCACCAGCATGTGAATTGATCTGATTCGCGACAATATTACACATTTTATATTGAAAAACTAATTTTTTTTATTATAATAACATCAATAAACAGGGTTTGTATGGATTATGTAGATGGTTAATTAATTGGAAGATTGAGAAAACAAATTTTGTCTTCATTTTTTTTCTTGCAATTTTATTTACAATAACTGGATTTTACTGAAAACACAATATTAATATGCAAATAACTTTTTTATTTGTGAATTTTTTGTCAATAAATCTCTTATGATAATAAAATGTATAAAAGAGATGCTCTTTTGTTTTTATGATTACGCTGTAATAATCCCCGAATTTCCTACTACTTTTTTTTTCTATTATTGATGAAGGTTTTTAAATTAAATTAAACTTGATCTGTTTCACAATTTACCTACTACTTCCCTAATTTAATTTTATTTTATTTAGTCTTATATAACATCGTTATATGTTCCTCTCTACTTCTCAGTGTGAGGTGATTGTTTGTCCTGTGTATGTTTTTCTCCATATTTTTCTGTTTTCGCTAATTTAAACGATTCTCTAACTCAACTAATAACAATGTTAGTAATAATGAAGTTAATTATTAATGTGTGTTTATTAGAACGTTTTTCTATTTATTTAATTGAAAATATACAACATAATGAAAGTTTTCGAGAACACATTGTAATTATAAGTATGAAATGATTGTAATTGGAATTCAAATTAGAAAACTTATTTACCATTTCGACCTATTGGAATTTTTAATTTTTTGTTTCCAGTTTAATTAATTCAAATTTATTCAAGCTGACAAAATTGGGAAGCCTTAACCTTTTTGTGCTTGTATTACACACCGCATCATCATGGCTGTGTCTACTCACTTCTGAGTCACTACAAAGAAAATAATTCTAGGAAGGAGAAATTGAGATTTTTTTTATGTTATATGATTATAAGTTGTGTGAAGATTGATTTAAATATAAACACCAATACAGTTTTCTTCACTTTTTTTATGAAGAAAAGTGTACAAGTGTTTTTGTTTTTAGGATTTTTGTTGTTGTTTTGTATCAGTATTCTTAATCAAATGCATCACTTTTGTTGTTGTTGTTTTGTATCAGTATTCTCAATCAAATGCATCACTTAAAATAATGAAAATTGTTTATAATCAAGTATATCAATATATTAATACAATATTATTGAATATCAATAATTTTCATGATATTAGCCAACATTAAGCTTTTATTTCAAAATAGTAATGAATGTAATAAAAATATAGTTTTTTTTTTCTATCTTTTAGAAGTGTTTTAATAAAAACACGTCTACCTTTAATTCATTCCTTTTTTGCCTTTTGAACTGCTCGCATATATTTCTACACACATCATTACGATCGACTGTTTGTATTTAAATGCAGTTAAATTATGCAAACATTGTAAATGTGTGTGTGTGCATGTACATTATCGAGAGATTTAATAAGGTCCAACACATATTCAATAATATCAACAAAATACCATTCAATACCAAACATTTTTCATTATGTTGATCAACATTAAGCATTCAATACAAGGTGGTTGAAAATTAACATTAAGCTTATTGTTACAATATAGTGTTTTCTGCTTATACAGAATCGGGGCACAGGTAGTGTGCACTTAATGAGTGCCTCGGTTTTCAAACATTGCATGCAATTCAGCACTGACATCAAGAAATAAAATGCACGGAATATGAATTGGCAGCCGATTTCAAATCATAACCCATGAAAAATTATGCCGGATGATATGAGAGAAATACATTCCATTATAAATACTCCGAAAAGATGACTAAAAATGGACGAGAATTCATATTCCTTAATAATAAGTAAATAGATTTAATAAATATTCCAACGATTCAGCACGAAATATCACTTGACTCTTTGATTTGTCTGCTATATTACACTGGAACTCATGCACTCACTCTCCAAGTCGGTGTTAATTTCTTGCATTATTCGATCGCACTGAAAAAGTGCAGAAGCAGAAAACGTAAAAATTTTGGTGACTAAGCACTAGTGCAGTAAGCAGAAAACACTATATCTTGTACAATTTATTAGCTGTTTTAAACTTTTGTGCATTGAAATGGGCTCACACTAAAATTTTGACTTTTAACTAGTTTTTCTTTTTGGAACTATTTATCAGATCAAAAAAATGTGCTGCTTGAAAGACAATTTAATATGCTTTAATATTAGTTAAAATTTATCTAGAGTGCTTATCGTTTATATGCGTAGCAACCAATAAAACAAATGAAACATATTTATGTGGTGATTATAATGAGAAAAACAAACTTCTGTAATATTGAAATGATTGCATTATTTGTTTTTTTTTTGGCTTCCTAATTATACACTGCTCGAGTCCTTTTTGAATTTTACATTATTTAAAATATTAAAGATACAAAAAAGTTTAATATCAAATTTAGTATACAGCTAATAGTCTATAAAATGACATAAGTCATTACTTTTCATGCCCTACTTATCTTCCAATAATTTTTTTTTTTAAATATATGATACAACCCCTAAGGCGCGAAATAGTTGTGTGTCCTAAATCTTCTTGATAATGATCATACGTTCTTAAGACAGAAAATGACATTGGAAAATTCAAGAATCCCATCCAATTTGATAGATATTTTTTTAATACATGATATTCAAAATAATGAGGCAGAAAAACCGATGGTCTATAGCCAGTTTCTGATGTACTTATCAACAATGATTGTAAAAATTAAATGTATGTATACGTTCAGAAATAAGGATGTATATTTATACCGTAATAATGATAAGAAGCGATTTTTTAAATAAACTATTTAAAATTAATATAAAATAATTTTATAGATTGCATTTTGTGTATTAAGATTCATATTAAACTTATTGGCATGTTTGTATAGAAAGCTTTATGTTAAATTCAAAATAATTTACATTATTTTCTTTAACGTTAAGCTTAACATGTGGCTACAAAAAATAAGTGATGCAGTAAGTTAATAGGGAATATTAATTGAAAATAAAAACAAAAAATCCTCAATTAACACTTAATTCGATTTTTTATTGCTACAAAAAAATGTTTTTTTTTTGGTAGCAATAAAAAAATCATAATTTATATTGCATATAATAAATCTATAAAAGCAAATTCTTCAACGCTCAATAATGACCAACATAACACGCTCGATCAAATATTCTATAAAACTTTCTCTATGACACAATCACCAATATGAGGAATTGTTAACTAAAAATCGATTATGTAATAATTAAAACAGTTGCCGAGCTGTTTGCACTCCTTTTAATCCCACTACCGTTTCTGTATTTTTTTACATATGTAAAAAAAAAGTTTTAGGCAGTGAAACGCCAATCAGGATATAAATAATAAATTGAATTCAGAGTGTGGGCGCGCTTGTGTTCGACCTCACTATATCTCTCGATAATGCACACACACATACATACATTTACGACGTTTACATAATGAACTGCATTTAAATACAAACAGTTGATCGAAATTATGTGTTGTGCAAATATATGCGAGCAGTTCAAAAGGCAAAAAAGGAATGAATTAAAGAAAGGCGTACTTTTATTAAAACAGTTCAAAAAGAATAAGAAAAAGAAAAATAGTTTCATTACATCACAGACAAAATATATATTTGATTAATTTCTCACTTATCCTGTGATGAAATATGTTTGAATTATGTAGGTAAATGATTCCTAGAAAATGGCTATGAGCCCAGAAAGTATTGGGATATAAAAAGTTTGTAGTGAAACAAACCAAGTGTTTAATTTAGATATTACTTACTTAAGACAAAATATATGTTTGTCATTCATTGCTATTTTTAACTATAGGCATAGGTAAAGGAATACAGGGCACTTTGTCTCTGTGCTATAGGTCACAAATAGAGAATAAGGTCCATGCATGAATTTTAGATTTTGATTAAATTACGATAATTAATTAAATAAAAATACTTGTCCTTTTTCCTACTTATTTTTATTTAAATAATTTAAGTCTCCACAACCAACATAAAGAAGATTACGATAATTAAACTATTAGCTAATAAAACTTCAGAAATTATACTGAACATATAAACTATATTATGTTCTACAATTATTTGCTACTAACTCAAGAATATAGCTAAATTTAAACATTGGATTAGTTCCACCGGTCACACCGCTGGAGTTACTGAATGCGACCTATGTGTTATATTTAATAAACACACATAATCATGTTTATTGTAAAATTGACATTAGATTAAGTTTAACATGTTCACTATTTTTTTTATCATCACAGTCTAAGCAGCTTTTATAAGATATATATATAAACATTGAATGTGAAATAATTGATAACGGCTGTCATTCATTGGTCTTTCAGACAATATATTTAATATTAAATTGATAAAAACACAAAAGTAAATATTGTTAACTTGTTATTCGATGTAATAAATAAATAGCGTTTGTAATGAATGGAAGTGTTTAAAAAGAATCAATGCACCTGTTTGAAATATATGGCTATTCAAAAATAAACATTCAGGTCAAGGTTGGGTAAAGGCCAGCTCAGGAAACATTTAGGATGCTATTTAAAAAAATGAAAAATATGTGTTTGTCCAATTTTATTTTTATTAATGAAAACCTTAAAACTGATTTAAATACAATATAAATAATTATCGCGTTACTTTTATTACATAATCAGATTTATCCTAGTAAATTCATTACCTAACAAATACACTCTATTAAAATAAATCAAAGACAATAAAAATGAACAAGATGGTCATGTTTTATGTATAATAACAAAATCATATAATGTAATAATATTTATAAATAGAAATGAGTATTTATTCACTTTTATTTAAATAAATTAAATAAAAGTGATTTGAAATTAATTAATGAATTATTTCCACATTTAGATCTTGTTTAAAGTATTTACATAACGTAAGTCAAAATTACGTTATGTAAGTACTTTAAACAAATGCACATTAAAACAACTACTTTTTGGGCAAATACCCCTCCAGACATTGAAATGCATAATGTATACCCGCTGTTGCATATCAATAAAATATTGAATCACGCAACAATTTTTGATCCGAGAAAACATCAATGAAAAAAAAGAACGTAATTATTTTTGTTACTTGTGTGGAATAAAGGTATATTATTATTAAAATATATATATAATCAATAATTACTTTTACTATATAGTGTACCGCATTGTTGTTAAAAAAAAAGAAAATAAAATATTGTAACAATTCAAAATTAATAAAAAATGATAATTAACTTAAAAATAAAAGTGGACCATAATTTTATATTTATTCAATTTTATTAATTCCTGGTATTGCATCTAATTTACAAGTTGGGTGCGAGCATCCAGAATGAATAATCAGTTACAACCCAATCATCATTTCCATTAGAATGCGATGGATCTCGGGTAAAAAGAGACAAAAGTGGATACAATCAACCTTGATTGGACAACAAACAAAAGGAGAATATCTTTTTGGATATGAGTATTGCATATAATTGTTAAAATCTCTCGTAATTTTAATTGATCCGACATCTGAAAACCCTTTCAAAAAGAATAAGTAATTTTAATTAATAATTAGTTTAAAACATAAGCTTATATAAACACGATGTTAAAAGTTCTTTATGGAAACAGACAATTTAGAATATGTGTGAAGTAATATTGTTATTTTATTGTAGGTATTATTTAGATCAAGAAAAAAAGAGGAACACGACAGCTCTAACGAAACGGCTGACCAAGCGGGGTTTCTGTTGCATATTAGTCCTTGTCTTCCAGTTGGCCCCAGTGCTGAGGTACTTTGACGCGCTGCGTTACGCCCTCAGGTCGAAGCAGGCGGAGAAGAACAAAGATGTGGAGAACCAGAGGAAGTACTACAAGTTGATGGTCCAGGAGGATTCCGATGTGGCGCTGCTCAGGGTGCTCGAGTGCTTTCTGGAGGCCGCCCCGCAGCAGATCCTCCAGCTCTCCATTATTTTCCACACGCACGGACAGGGGATCAATACGTTCACATGTCAGTTGGTTTTATTTGATGAATTCACACTAAAACAAAATTCACATTTGTGTGTGCATAGTAATAATAAGACTTCTACTTCGATATAAAAAAAAACAACTCTTTTTGACCCATACCCGTGGCACTTTAGATTAGTGAGCTTGGTTCGATTCCAAGATTGGGCGGTATGGTGTGATTGTCCCGCAAATGGGAAATTACAAATTTACAAAGGTTACTTGGTTATATGGTTAAAAATATACCGATACTAATGTGTCAGTTTTTGTTTGTATAAATATTTTTATACAACATTACAATATTTACAACTACATATACATTTATAATAATTTACTTAATTTTGTATATTAGTTGACTATGGACCGAAGGTCTTTCTGCCATATTTTTATATTTAAGGGTGCGGTTTAGTAGATATAATTATTGGCAGTTAGTAATTGGAGTTACATTGCTGTTGTAATCAATGAACACTATTGTATTATACATTAAAGTAAATTATAATAATAATAACCTTTATTTAGCATCTTGCTATATAATAACATAAAATATATAATATGATCACTAAATGTTTTCTTTAACTTAAAAAAACAGTTTATAAATACTTCAATACAATTTTTGTAAGTTGTTGAAACTAAATTGTTACTAAATATAAAATTCTGTTATACATCAGGAAGTCGGATGTGGTTCAGGTATAAAGCCAAATCATTCCGGATACACTATCAGAGCATGAAGTTAAAAAAGTGTTTTATTTATTTATATAATTTATAGAAATTACATTAACTTACTTTTTTGTTCGATTAGTTTTCCATCAATTGTTATCCATTGGTAGCAGCTTCGGAAGCATGGCCTGGTCGATGGCTTCATTCCAAAGATTATTAAGGGTTTCCCTGACCAACAAAAATAACATCACCTGGGCGGGGACCATAATGCAATTCATGTGGCATTTTCTAGTAACGGGTAAGACTTTACATATTAGTAAATTAAATCTTCCATTACCTTTTAATTAATCACTGAAAGATAAAATTGATAATTAAAATAAATTAATTAAATTATTATCACTCAATTTGTTTTCGATAATATCTGGTTTCAACAGGATGGTGCTCAAGTCATTTTATTGTGTATCATGTATTTGATGTGTCCATTTTGCAAAGCCCTTTTTAATAAATACTATTTTTGTTATAAAATTCAATAATTGTTATTCCTTTTTTTACTATTTTATTGATTAAAAAAATGCATATGTAATGTGAAATACTATATATTATTTCTTTGAAATTTTTTTAATAAAAAAAATAAATCTTGGCAATAACAGAAACCACACGCTATAAGTCATGTTATTTTAACAAATTCAATAATATTATAAATAATGATACATGTGACATTTTATTTATTTTTATTCACTGGTGCCAATAAAATGTGAAATAATGGAAAAAAATATATCAAAACACTCTAGCGAAGAAAAGTTCTCGATCATATTGTATATCTGGATAATAAATAAAAAAGTATAGAAAGGAATATTATTAAATTTTATAATATACAATTCCATACATTCCAGCTTAAGAAGAAGATTATAATTTCTGTTGTTGATTCCAGTTTCTAGAATAATGTGTATATCAGTGGTGGCCTCGATCTACCCTGAATACACAATAATTGCCCTCGCTATCCACTGGCTGAGCATGGTGGTTTCCCTTATAATCACCACGCACAACCTTAACTTCTGCAACAACAATTTCTTCTACGACCTGCTGTTCTACACCGTTTTCGGCACGGTGTACATCTTCACACACGTCAGTCTGAACGATGGCAGGACCCTCTGGAAGTACGTTTTCTTCTATCTAACACTGTGCGTGGAGAATGTCGTCTGCACTGTGGTGTGGATCGTCAAAGCGGACGACATGCTGAAGAACACCCTGTACTACCAGCCGATAGTTTACATCAATTTCATCTCATTCTTCGTCGGAATCTTATTTATGATTATTTATTATAAAATCTTCCATCCCAGCACTGGATACATAAGTCGGCCAAAACCGATTACTGTTAATAGTTGATTATCGGTATTCCCTCTTCATTCGGATTATGTTCTTTTTTTAATTTCACATTCACACTTCAGTTATCAAAAATTAAAACTCTTAATATTTCCTTTCTTCATTAATATACCCATTGAATAAGAAACATTGCATCGGAATTAAAACAACAATAAATGTAAATTTAACATTAATGCAACGTTTATATAGATTTTTTTCTAATAAGAATTATGATATTTTTTTTTTTCTTCATTAACTGATTTTACTAAACTTCTAAAAACAAGACAGATTGATTGACCCCGAAGGAAAGTTATTAAAATTTGGTGGTGATCAGATGCATGTGTTATCCATTAATCATAATAATTCAAGATCTGGATAATTAAAGTGTGCTGTAAATTAAAAAATATCGCACTGTTTTGAAGTAAATTAGTGAAGAATGGAAATAATTAAAAGCTTTAAGTTAAATCAAGCATTTTATCCCAAAAAATACTATTTGGGACAGAATGGTTGAGTAGATTTGTTTCTTTGTGTATATATATATATTTTTACCTAGTTAAATTTCGATGCATGAATCTCTAGAGTTACATAAATTCATTTTGTTTGTACATCCGCGGCGAACGCATAGATAGAAACATTTATTTATTTTTAAATTATATATATTTTGAATAGTCGAGGGAAGAATCTTTAAAGCAATCCGAGGCCTTGGATCATAGCTTTAAACTGGTGATAAAACTTTGTGTGCTAGATATTAAGTAATAATATATTTAATTTATGATTTATCTATATACAGCATCATTTACGTTTCAAAGTAATAAAATGAATAAAACAAAAAAAAAAGATAAGTTTCTGTTTGTTTTTATTCATTTATTTAATTTATTGAATGAATGAAGAAAACGTAACAGTTTCAGTTAATTTTAATTTATTCATTTTATAAGATAGTGATGAATGGAAAAGTTACTTGAGAAATTCTTTTTTTTTCCTGTAAAATAAGGTGAAGAAAATAAGTGAAAAGCTTATTTATTAGAAAAAAAATTGAAGGTTTCCGTTAGTTTTTATTTATTTATTTATTTTTTTGAATGGATGAAGAAAAAGTAACAGTTTCAGTTAATTTTTATTTATTCATTTTATAAAGTGAATAGCGATGCTTGGAAAAGTTATTGAAGAAAAAAAAAAAAAGATATCATATTAAGCTTTTCATTCACTGTTTATTTTTAAGTGATTATTTTGCTCCGCATTAAATTACAATATAATAATGACTGTTTATAAGCAGGTAATTACTACCCTGTTAAAAACTTGAAATAGTTCTGAGTAAACTCTTGCCAATTTAAGAATTTCTCTCATAACACTCTCACAGCTCTTTTTTTATTTTAATTTTAAGTCGATATTGAAAGTACCAAGGCCTCGTAGTTTCTTAAGTTTAAAATAATTTATTTATGTATGTATGCAACAGTTTTTAAAAGTGTGATTTTATTATTAATTAATTTATCCGGAGGGCTTCTGTATTCTTTCTGAATAGTCTGAGCCCATTTTTCCACAACACTCCCTCCCCATTTCAGTGCTTCATATTTCATTGATGAATAACATTGTGATTTTTTTAAAAATATCTCTATATTTTGGAGCATTTTTTTTAATTCTGTTTTCCTTTGTTTCTTTTTGTAATTAGACACAAACACTGAGAAAAGCAATGTAAGAACTGTCAATTCGACGATTTTAGATTTTTCAATGCATCAAAGTTGTCGAAGCCTTAGCAACATTGCAACACATTGTTGCAATATTATTATATTATGGAATACCACTGAGCAAAGTGTTGCAACAATGCTATTTAACTTTTAATGTTGATGGAACATTAAAAGTTTTTTTTTTCAGTCCTTTTTTCTCAGTTGTTAATGTGTCGAATAAAGGAAGAAACGAAACAAAGCCTAGTCATAAAAGCTCGAAAATAACGATCTGTATCTCAACGTGTCAATTAACGCATAAACGAGAAATATTTATTGTATATCGTTCCTCGAAAAATGAAGTCTCCCCATTCTCTTAAAACTCTCCCGAATTTCTCAGAATTTATTATCGTTGTTTATAATTAAGTAGGAAATAGTGAAAAAGGAAAGAAAAAAAAAAAAAAGAAACAGGGTTAAGTAGGTAGTTATTCCTAGCTCTGTTTAGTTTTGAGTGAGTTATGTAATTGAAAACGAAAACAACCAAAAAAAAAAACCTACAATTCAAAAATTATTTTAAATTGGTTGAAAATAAATGTGGAAGAAAAAATAATTAGGTGGACGGATATAAAAATTAATATATTACATTGACTTTTAATGTTAATGCAATATATTAATATATTTTGTTCAGTGGGTACAGTCTGAATAAAGAAATATTTATAATTCTTATTAGTCTTCTGTTAACAGGAGCTGTTCCATTCAAGAATTGTTAAATTTAACATGTATGTTATTTATTTATGAATTTCGTTTCCTGTTCTAATAAACAGCACAAGTTCACCTTCCTTTAGTGGATGAAATAACAATTCTCAGTTATCTATCTGGTAGACTCATATTGTTGAAAATGCCACTTGAAATTAGGCAATAGATGGCGCTTCCGCTATCTTTCCAATTATAATCCATATATATTACTATTATTTAACTTTACAATTTAAATAATTACATCAATAATAAAATTCACTTAAATTGTGATGATAAAGAATAATGTACATGTTAAATTTAATATATTTTTACACAGAATAGCCCTGAATTATCCTTGTGTTCAATTTCACTAAAAAGATTAAGGACTATTAAAATAAGATAAGTATATATATATATATATATATATAATCTAAAATCCCCATCTACCATAATGGTGGTGTAGGGGTAAAATAAGATAAGTAAGAATTGTAAATTTTTCATTTTTCAGGCTGTGGAACTTCAAAAAAAGGAATTTAAAATTTAAATAAATTACAGATTTAAACTTTTCAACCATAAAATACTTCGGAATCTATTTAAAGAATCTGCTGAAAAAGTAAATTAAAGTGATCTGACTTTCTTTAAAAATAATACCAATATTCTTCAATTACATGCAAAAAAGTTTTCTCCCTTACAGTGAAAACATTTTTTTTTGTTGTTTTCGTTTGCGGTTTCAAAAGTTTATAAATATATATATATATTTATTTTTCAGTACAGTTTTGTTGTGTACTATAACTTTATTATTCTATTTATAATTGTATAGAAATCTTGTGTGCCAAAATTATTACTATTTTTTTTTTGTTTTGCGCGAGATGCAAATTTTATTTCAATTTTCGTTTGTTAAAAGCGCTTAAAAAGAAAAATTAGTCGGTGTACCATCAGCTGTATTATAATTGAGGATAATCGAAATGATTGAATTATCAAATATATTATTTATAAAAATAAAATATCATTAAAAATGTGTATAAATTAAGTAGGAAAATGGCTGTCACTGCCTTTCAGCCTCAGAAATGATTATTTGTTTTGATTGAAAAATCTTTTATAATTTTTATTAAATTTTAAAGTGAAATGCCTTTCTTCCAAAGGATTGTTTTTTTGTTTTTGCTATGTATATTTCTGAAAGGATTCATCGGGAAGAAAGGTACTTCGGCTTTATAAAAAGTGGATTTTAAACTTTTTAAAATCTGCAGTCGCCTTTCAGTTTTTAATCATGCGATGGTACTCCGGTGTTTTCCTTTTCATATTACAAAGCAGTGGAGGTTTACTATTAGATTTATGTACTTATTTCGTATATCGTGTTTTTGCTCTCTATCAACCTAAAAATATTAATAACATGTAACAATCGACTGAAGGAAAAAAGTGCCTCCCCCTATATTGATGATATACTCATTTTTATAATCTTTATATGTATATATGATATTCTTATAAAATTATTATACAAGTGCAATTGTAATACATACTTGAGAATAAAGAGGATTTTTTTCTGAATCAGAAACATTTTTTTTAAAGAAAATAAATGGATAGTCGAAACAATTTCAATTAGTTTCGACTATCTATTATTTTCGTTCCGAGAAACAATCTCGGTCAGTTCTTATAAATCTGTTTTAATTTACTCTAAACACTCTTTACAGGCACATCATAATGAGTATTACCAAGAAAGCTGCTTCAGACAAACCCTTCGAGGTATTCACTCTAAAAACTGTTATGACAAAAATATGAATAATTTTTTAATGAAACAAAAAACACACATTAAATTGATTAACTTTACGTGTTTTTTTTTTAATTACTTTTCCCTTGACAAAATGAGATTCACTAAATCTCCAATATATTTCACATTGTCATTTTGATATAATGTGAAATAAGGTACAGAAACTCTGTAAATTCTCAATTAAATTAAATAAATTCTCTTTTCCATTTAATTCCCGACTAGTTTAAAGTTATTTAAAATTCCCTTAAGAATAGGTTAATAGCATGAATTGATACGCATTAACCCTCAAGATATTGTAGATTATACAAGAGGTTTAGACATTGAAGGTCTCAAATAGGTCAGGGACAATTATAAAAGATCTTTTAGGTTGAAGTAATTTCGAAAGGCCTAAAGGCCATACGAATCGCTGACCCCCCTTAACATAACATGGGTTAATAACTCGAAACTAGTCTAGGATTTGAAGTTATTCAACTTATTTTTTTTATTGGTAGATATTTAAAAACGTAATCATATTTATTTTTATAATATGAACTACCAATGATCATTCTGCAGAACCACCACAGATGGAATAAATTTTTAAATTTAGCAATGTTCTTCAGTTAATGACAAATACTTGTAGAATATAAAACAGTTAATATGTTCACTTAAACACCAGAAGTTTGTATTGAACAATAACTGAGTTTATACGTTTAATTAAATTCCTGAAATTCATATTGAATAATATCAGAGTTTTTAAAATCGGTTAGTTTCATCGGCAGTGTCTGCTGAATGCAATAAATGTTTAAATATTTGAAATATTGAACATTCCACTCAGCAAACTTGAAAAATGTTAAATCGATAACGTTTAATCTTGATGCAACATTATTTTAGTACACTTCTTTTAGTGGGACATTAAAATTAAAAAAAAGGATATACTCACATGAGGTAATTGAATGTACCAAGGATATCTATATCAAAATATAATATTATTCATACAATATTGAGAAATATAATAAAATTTATACATAATTAATAAAACCTAATAAAATTATTTCTTCGTAGTACATAGGTTTCCTTTTTTTCCATTTGTTTAGTATCGGGCCACCAACATTTACTTATACATTTACAATGTATTAATTTAATTAACATACAGTAAATTTTAGGGTACAAACATGCCGAAGTATTTCCATTAATTCATTCAACCTGAACTGTAATTCACAACCAAAAGTGTTAGCTGCTATTTCAACAACCATTTGGTTGATTTTAAACGATTTACACGAAAAGCAATAAATCAATTTGAAAAATCATTCCTGTAACCCTCAGAAATTATTCTGCATGTTTATATCCTCGGGAAGATTTTATTAAAAAACGCAATAAATCAGAGGTGTTTCCAGTAATTCACATATATGTATTTAAAATGATAGTAACGATTAATAATTAAAACTAAGTAGGTCGATAGTTTGATGAAAATCAATAAAAATCAGTCTTGTTTGTCTCCTCTGAATTCAATAGGTAATTAATTACGTATATATATAATATATGTACATGTATTTGAAGTTTGGGAATTATTGAAAAACATCTCTGATTTATTTTTGTAAGGACTGACAAGGTTCATTCAGGAACGGCTTTCGGGATAACTTAAATAAAGTATCGCATGAAATTAATTCGCTAGCCATTATTAGACTCAATCCAAATTAAGCTTTCGGGATAACTCTACAAATAAAATATCAGATGAAGTTAACTCGCAAGCCATTAATAGACCCAATCCAAATTCTCATTATGACAGTTTGTTTTATTTCCACAATCAGAATTATTAAGCTTTCGGATATTTATGCCCAGTTTTATGTTTAGTTAAATACAAAGAGAGGTTAAATCAATGATAGCTGTTGATTGAAACCTCTTTGAGGATTTGTTTGGAAATATACTGGGTGTACTTTTTAAGCTGACAAATCAATATCACACGAAAAATATGCATCATATGAAAAAATGTTACAAAACAACAAATTAAAGATTCCTAATTCTGCCTGCCTGCTACACCCTTCCCTTAGTGGGTGGGGCAGGGAGCAAGTTTTAAATTTTAAATTAGAATCCCTATTTTATATTCAAGAAATGGATTGTAGCGATAAAAATACATATTGATTTTATTTTTGTTCATTGCAAAATTTAAAAATCAAATATTTTTTTTTAATTTCAATTTGCAAATTTAACATAATTGTAGATAGCAGGCACCTTGCCTGCTATCTACAATTATGTTATGTGTTAACTTAATGCAATTATTGTATGTCACATATTGTCAGTCTTCTAATTTTTCATCAGGGATTATGCATCCGTGCAAGAAAAAATTAAAAAGAATTTTATTTATAGCGAATGCAGGAGAAATTATGACGATGCTATCAATCTGTATGCCGAGCGTTTTCCTGAAAAAAAAAAGTAGCATATTATTTGATCAAGCACTTCCATGGAGAGATGCCACAAATTTTTTATTTATGTTAAATTTAATTTTTGCGATTATAGCGCCATTTGTTACGAATAAAAATAATATTTTAATAAAATCAATTTTTAATCCGATTTGTGAATAAATAAATGGGAGTTTTAATTTGAAATTTCAAAGTTGACTCCTGCCCCATTCACTAAGGGTGCAGCATGGGCTCAATTTAGAACAGGATGGCGTCCCCTTAGGAAACATTAATTTTTGGTCTTGTGACGTTTTTTGTACAATACATATTTTTTGAGTTACTTTTATTTGTTAGGTTAAATGGTACACCCGGTATTATCTTTTTATATGTACTTTAAAACAGCTGAAATTGATTAGACTTCTATTCAATTAGACCAGTAGTTCTCAAAATAAATGCCGGCAAATTTTTAACACTTAACGTTTTACTCTATAAAATGGATTCTTTACACTCTTAAATATTGAAACAAAGAGAGAAAAACTAAAGACCAGTGCTTCTCAAAGTGAGTGCCAGCATTTTTTTTAATACTTAACATTTTGCTCTATAAAATAGATTCTCTGCACTCTTATATATTAAAACAAAGAGAAAAAAACTAAAGACGATTTAAAGATGCATGCATGTCTTTTAGAAAACTTATTTTAGTTTATTTTTTCTTTATTGACTAGGAGTGCTATGAATTTTATTTGATAATATTATTCGTTTGAGAATCACTGAACCTATATGGTCAGTTTCAGTGATTCTCAAACTTTTTTGTATGGCAGTACCTTAATATTTATAACACTGAGCATTAGAGTTGTTAAAGACATCAAAAGGGTTAGAATGATTTAAATATTCATTATTTTTTCATTATACTAATAACTTTTTGTTGTATTTGCTTTCAAATAAAACAGAAAGCAAGTCATAATGAGAATTGATGGAAAAGCAAATACATTTTGTGTTCTTGCAATAATGGCACAGTGTTAGTTACATGTGGCATTTGCACCGTTATCTGCGTGAACCTAAATAAAATTACAATTTTTCTTCAACAACCGACATCATTGTTTGGATTACAGGACGCTTCGACAACTAAGATCTTTAGCGAATATCATCATTCACACATCAAACCATCAAATGTAAAAAAATAATATTAAAGAAGCACAAATGTGTTTGATATTGCTTAAACATTTTCAACATCATTTTTTTCTAATTCATTTATACATTTTTTTCCTTTCTCTATGTAATTGCAAAGAATATAAATAAATTTGTATTTAACAAAAAATAGTTTGATGCTGTAACGATGGTGTGTATAATGAGTTAAAAGTAATTTCTAAAGATTTTGTTTTTGTGAATTGCATGGATGCCAAATTGTCATTAATTTTTAGCACCCTAAACAAATTAAGCATAGTAGGTAAATTAGCGATGGGATTAAATCAGAGTAGCAAATCATATGTAGCAGTTCAATTTAAAAAATGGTCCATGTAACTGAACCATTTGTGGAACATATGTGTTGAATCAAAGAAAGACTCCACTTATAACTAAACTGTTTTGGAAGGATAATACATTTGATCACAAAGTCCAAGTTAATTAAAGAACAGTCCAGGTTTATAAATTGTTTGTGAACTGATTCAGGTTCTTAAGTTAATTAAATAATTATTTGTTGCAAGTTGGATGAAATTAAATACCCACCCTAATTTGGGTGTTGGGTGGGTATTTATTTCAAATAAGTTTCCAATTTGTTTTGTATTGCTTAGTGGGTTTCTTTTTTTTCTTTTAAAGTTTCATGATAAATGAAGTTTAAATAAAATGTGTCAATAAAATTGATTATTCCCATCAGTAATTTATATCCATGAAGCTATTAAAATAAATAAAAATTAATACTATAGATTCTTCCTCTTTGTGTGTGTAAATTATATATATATATAAAATTAATCTCGTCACTTACTTAATATATCACATAAACTAATAAATACTAACTGTAAAATACACAAGCATCAATCGTCTTGATTTAAAAACCTAATAATCAATTAAACATAGCCTCGTGTTTGTGATTGTTTTTGATATGCGAGTTCAGGTTCCCCGACTGTGTGAACGCCCTGTCGCAGAAGTGGCACTTGAACGGCTTGAGGTCCAGGTGCAGCCGGATGTGGTTGCTCAGATTGCCCGACTGGGCGAAGGCGCGGTCGCAATGCGGACACTTAAAGGGCCGCTCGCCAGTGTGTATCCGCATGTGGTTGGTGAGGTTGCAGGACTGCGCGAAGCCCTTGGAGCAGACGTTGCAGACGTAGGGCTTCATCCCTGTGTGCGTGCGCATGTGGATCGAGAGGTTGCCCAGGTTGCTGAACATCTTCGAGCAGTACTTGCACACGCAGGCGTTTTCCGAAGGGAGGATCTGTCGCTCGGCGTGCTTCTGCAGGTGTGTGTTCATCCGGCGAAAGTATTTCTTGCATATGGGGCACTTTTCTAATGGCAGCGGTTTCCGTTTGCAGTGTGGGTTCTCGGGGTCGTAGTATGTTGTGTTTGTGGAGGGGGTTTGGGCCGGCGGGGGAATTGGCACCGGCGGAGGTGGTAACAGCGGGAGGAGTAAATTGTCCTCTGATTTGATGAGCGGCACGTCCATGTAGCGGTTGGATTTGAAATCCATCATTTTCTTGAAGGGTATGAAGGGGAAGTGCGGGTGATGGTAAAGTGCTAGCTTCGAATGATCATTTTCAATCGGCCCATTTTCCTAAAAGAAATCATTTTTTAAGCAAAAAACACTTAAGTGGAACACACTTAACCTAACAATCAAAACTAATTTAACCATTTAATAAACAAATACTTAAGTAGAACACACATAACCTATAAATCTAAACTAATTTAAATATCAAAAATTCCTAATTCTACAATTTAATTCCACATTAAAAATCTTATCTAATTTTTTTAATAATTCAAAACTATTTATACCGTTCAACCATAAAGATTCCAAAGAATTTCCTTTATGTATCTAGTTAAAAAAATGAAAGTGTTGCCAACTATGTTTCAATTAATAAACAGTTTTGCCATAGTATAATACTAAGCAGCAAATTGAACTTTCTATATTGGTAATTTTAATTTCGGAAAAAATCACAAAAATTATATTTTTTAACACAATATTAAAATACATAATGAAGTCAATTGTGATATTACAATTATTTCCATTGTATCTCATTAATTACTTAATAAAAGGATTAAATATATAAATTTTAACTTCGAATAAAAGTTGATGTTGTTTTAAAAAGGCGAAAAAACAAGCGTTTTATTGAAAGCTAAAATTTATATTTATTTATTGTTAAAGCTTCTACTTTGTTATTAATTTTTTAACGTGGTATAACATGATTTTATTTAATGACTATAGTTTCTACGTCATTGTCAAATTGACAATTAATGCGTCATTATCAAAGCATAATCACTAATATGTGAGTGGGTACAGTCAGCCCCTTCACCATATATAAATGGTCTATTGTGGAATTAAATTAGTGACTATAGTTTCGATGTCAAACAGAGGCCGGATTTTAATTTAATTGATTACGTTGATGAATGAAGATGGAGCGATAACAAACAACAGATGATAGAGAGAGAACTCCGATTCACTGTCAGAATATCGTTACATTTAGAATTCCATAGCAGAACAGGTTAACGGAGTTAAAAGCTGCATCATTAATGAAAATACCTTTCTAATGATACAAAAATCAAATAAGGTTTCCATTTAAAAAAATAAATAAATTTGTGTCATATCTCAGAAACTTATCTCCACAGAAAAAAATAAGATTAATGAAAGGAATTTACTAATAATTTGTGTTGTTTTAAAGTTTGTTTGTATCGAACTAATTTAAAGAATGTTCGATAAATAAATGAAACTAAATAATACCCACTGAACAAAAAGAATTTAAAAAAATTTTGCTTCAATTAAGTTTTAATATTGTTGTTAATACAACGCTATATGTGAACGTTTTCTTATTGGGTCCGTTTACTTTCTCTTGTGATTTTTGATTTAAAAGAGAAAACTAACTTTGTAGATCATCTTTTGTTTTCAATCAACAAACAAATAACCCGGTAAACAAAACTACACTTACACTCTCCCGTTTGACCTCCTGCCCCAGGCCATTGGGGGCCGTGTCGTAGTACCCCGGGTGCGCCATACTCTTACAGATCTGCGTGTGAATCAGTTTCTTCCACATTTGTCGGCTGCACATAAACAGAAAACAAACACACTCAAAAACACTGAAACCACAATAAATAACAAGGATTTCAATTGTTAAGTTACTGATGCTGAATGGTTTGTGTGAATAAAAAAAATACGGTTCGCGAGGGTGTGGTGTGCGTGCGTGTGTGCGTTCTCAACTTACCCTCGGGCTTCCCCCGCTCGGAAAAATAGAGAAAACAAAGCCCATCTCGAAACTTGATTGTCGGTGCTTAAAAAAAATATACAAAAAATTGCGCTTTCAGGGTCCGACTGTCAGATGGGCCGCGCCTGTCTCCCTCTAGAATCCATTTGCGGAAACATAAACAATCCCCACTCCGTAACCAGAATCACACAACAACGAATTATTCGCAATAACAAATAAAATCCTGAAACAAAAACGATACGAAACCTAATAAGAAAATTAAATCACTATTACTACAAACAAACTTAAAATCATAATTGAATTAATTTTTAGTTAATTCACCTGATTTATAAAAAATCTTCTATGTTATGGTTTGAATTAGGTTGGGTAGTGGGGGAAAGTACGCGATTTTTATTTCATTCTCTCTCTCTTTTCCACCCACGCAGATCAATTCATCATTCCACCAAAGCATAATAAAAAATAATGAAAACATTTGGGGGGTGAAAAAATAACAACGTTTGTTTTTCTTAATTAACCACTATTTTTAAAACAAAATAAATGAATACAGTGAGTAATAGAATGAAATTCATTGAAAAAATATGTTTTAATAATAATACATTTAAATGTATATAAAAAATAACATCGAGTATATAAATATAACCTATAAATAAACGGAAATCTTATTAATTGCTAATTAATATATATTATATACTAATAATTACGCAATAATGAATATATATAAAATCTGTTTTATTATTAATTTGTATAAAATGTCCTTAATTTTGTATATAAAAAGTCCATTACATATTATAGCATTTACACTTTTTTAAATTATTCCTAGCCATTATTATTTTAGAGTTTTTGTCTCTTTTCCATCCTACATGTAAATATATATTTTATTATTTTATTTTTGAAGAACATTTATAATTTCCATAAATAAGTATTATTAATTAAAAATCATCATCTTAATGGCAAATAACATGAATAAATCTTAGTAACATTTTAAAATATTGCGAATACTTATTTAAATTTATTTCTTTTCTATTATTATTATTGGGTAAGTAATAATTTACCATTTTATAATAAGGTGGAGGCATCTATTGGATATTTTACTCACTGTAACTGAATTGGTTAGCTTTATAGAAGAAAACTGTTTAACAACTAAAAAGAAAAAATGAGTTTGTTTAGAAAAAAATATATATTTAAGAGTTAATTTGGTAATGAATTACTGAAGAAATTATATTCTGTTTTGAATATTTATGTGCATTTTCCATATTTCCATTTACTAAATAGAAACATTCATAGATAGTTATTTATGCCATTGTTCCTTTTTTAAACTCCGCATTGATATAATAAAATCAATTTATAAAATAAATATATTCATTTTATTGTTTTTTTTAATCATTTTCTTACTCAATTACATTACAAATTACACATTATTTTATTTTAAATATTTCTTTGCAACCCGTCAAAAAACATAATCATTCATAGATTAATATTTTTTAAAGCAATGATTTAATTTTTTAAACAACCCCTATATTTTAAATATGTTGCTGTTATAAAAATCAATTTATAAGTATGTTTATCGAATTTATTGTTTATTAAATAATATCTTACTCTACGAAATCTTTATTCAAAGGAAATTATTTTTTTTGTCAATTATTTATATTTTGTTACACATTTTTTCTTCTTTATAATATGTATACCCTACACCTGAATATGAATTCTACTCAATGTTTATCAGTAATTATGTTTCTATTGTATACAGTTTTTTATTATTCTTGTAATACTTTTATATTTATTCTATGTAATAATTTTATTTAAGTTGGTATAACCTCTGTTCAGTTGGCATCCCTGCATTTTTAGTGAATAACTTACTTCAGCGTTGGCAATAGAGAAACTTCCTTTTCCGGTTTTGTTGCTGAACCGTCAACATGGGTAAGTGCCGAATTTTATCGTAAATAACAGTTTATTCAACAAAATAAAGATAAAACCAACCGAAAACGCGTTGCAAACTCTCCAAACACTGTCCGGGTTTAAACAAACGTTTCGGCCCGTGCACATTTCGCGAAAATCCAAACTCTTGTACGACGCGAGTGTTCGTGGGGTGGGCCACCGTTCGATATGAATCCGTTTAATCGAGGGTGGAATCGCCGCGGGATCGATCCGGTGCCGGGCCGGGTGTTTTCCGTGGGGTCAGTGCTTTGGGGATCCGGTGATATTTTTTGGTTTTGATTGCGATTTTCGTTTTATCCTCGCAGGAAAACCCCGTGGTCTTCGTACAGCTAGGAAACACGTTAACCACCGTAAAGAACAGAGATGGGCGGACAAGGACTACAAGAAGGCCCATTTGGGCACGCGTTGGAAGGCCAATCCCTTCGGCGGGGCTTCCCACGCCAAGGGAATCGTTTTGGAAAAGGTGTAAGTGACATAACCTATTTGTGGAATATAAACAATCGCATGGAAACGACAAATTGAACATTTTTGTTATGAGCAAACTGTGATACTTTTAATAAATATTTCTTTATATCAACACATTTGTGGAAAAATAAAATTAAGCATTATAACCAACATTCAGTTTTTTACTGAATTAGGATTCTATAATAAACATTCAAACAACAAATAAGTATTGCAATTTTTGTACTTCACTATTCTATTCAATCAGTCTTTGTAATTAAAATTATCTAGAATACATTACAAATGAATTTGTTTTATGCTCATCAATTAATAACATCACTGTATTTGTAATTGGCTTTTAAACTTTGTTTTTTAAAGTTAACAATTGAAAATAAACAGTTAGGGCTGGTTCATAATTGTATGGAATATAAATGAATTATATACAGACTGTGTGCCTTTTCCTGGGTGATGGTGAACTGATCCATCTAAATTGTGTGATGTATCTTCCTTATTAAGGGAAGACCGAAGTGGTTCGGGTAAAAAGAGATAAAAGTGGAAACAATCAACTTTGGGACAACAAACAAAGTGGAATATTTGAAGAATATATAAAATATAAAGAGAATTTATCAGTTTTTTATAGTTTTCATTTTTATGTCAATTCGAATTATTTTTACAAGCATTCTAATATATTCTGTATGATCATTGATATAAAATCTGTATTTATATGACTTGTTTTAATATTAAGATTTTCTATCACCAAGTTTTGTGAGAAGTTGCTAATCTTTAATCAATGTGATGTATATTGAACTTGTTAAATAAGTTTAGAACTTTCCCAAAATGAAAACATGAATCAAGCAGATCGTGGCGAATTTTTTAAGAACACAAGATATCAATAAAATCAGAGACTAGATAAACAAGTTAATTGAATTGTTAAATCACATCATATTTTTTTCTCATAACCAACAAATAAAAAGCTTGAATTACAAGATAATACTTGATTATTCTTGTTCTAAATTTAGACACACTAAATTCTTGAAATTCCAAATTAAAAAAAAAATGCACAATGTGTATAAAAATGATATTTAACATTTTATTTTTTCACGAATGTGTTATTTGCATCATGAGACCACTATAAATTGAAATTATTACAATTTAATAGTGTTTTAAATAAATGGTGCTATATAAAACCTCGAGTTCTGAACCATTGGGTAATCCTTTTCAATGGAATACACGCTCTGATATGCACTCGACATTCTTTTATTAAACAAACACAATTTTAATCGTCTGATGTCCACACCGGAAAATGCTTTTACTCTGCGCAGGATTTATTTGTGAATGGTGTATTTTCAAGAATCCCAATCACAGAAAAATTCTGTGCGGAGTGCTGCTGTCTCTCATCATTGATCACCGCTGGATTTTGTAAGATAGCTTTGATTATTTTCCTTTAATAAGTTGCTGGGTGTTTTACTGAATGGTTTCTTCTATCTAGAGGTGTTGAAGCCAAACAGCCCAACTCTGCTATCCGCAAGTGCGTGAGGGTGCAACTCATTAAGAATGGTAAGAAGATTACCGCGTTCGTACCCCGTGACGGTTGCTTGAACCACATTGAAGAAAACGACGAGGTCTTGGTCGCTGGTTTCGGTCGTAAAGGTCATGCCGTTGGTGATATTCCCGGAGTCAGATTCAAGGTATATTCATTCACATTACGTCTTGATCATAATTGTAAATCATTAAAAAATGAACAGTCAATATTTCAAAATGTTTCACTAAGTGATAAGTAAGAAAATAGGCAATAATTTTTAATAAAGATTTAAAATATAATTTAGCATTCAAACAATAAAAAACTAATATTGAACAGAATTAAAAACTTTAGAATTAATAGTATATTCCGACACCCGAAAGGGTGTAACAATTCTAGAAGAAGAATGTAATTAATACTAACTTTACATTAATTGATATTCAATTAATTTCATGAAATAAAAGGTAGATACTTTGATTTGCTGTGGTTTTAGTAAAGTTGTTTTAAATAATAATAACGATCTT
Organism: Philonthus spinipes; assembly: GCA_963082785.1. Taxonomy (NCBI): domain Eukaryota; kingdom Metazoa; phylum Arthropoda; class Insecta; order Coleoptera; family Staphylinidae; genus Philonthus; species Philonthus spinipes. The sequence goes on along the minus strand of OY720307.1, from coordinate 19,312,428 downwards.
TATTAAAAGATATATAGGAAAATATTCAAAATAAATAATAAAAATACAAAATCAAATATATAATTTATATCATTTAATTGGCAATTGATCAAAAACCAACAAATTCTAATTTGATAACTAATTTTGTCTCAATATTGTGTTTTTCTTTTAAATGATGATACACATAGAGCCAATCCCATGAGTAAACATGTGATTAAAAAACTTTCAATCCCAATGATGATCTGACTTTATTAATCAACTTAATTTATGACCAACCTTTATTTGTGTGATTATTAATTTACATTTCATTCTCTCCAGGTCGTCAAAGTAGCCAACGTGTCCCTCCTAGCTTTATACAAAGAAAAGAAGGAACGCCCGAGGTCATAAGTTAATTTTTATATAATAACGAAAAACAAAAAAACATTTATGTAATTTTGTATTTAAAATAAAATGCAGGATTCCGTATGTTTTGTGTTTACTTAAGTTTGTTATGTTTTTGTTTTTATAAGAGGTGATAATTAAAATTCCGTTTTTGTGATGTGTGATCGATATTTTGTAAATAACTTTTGACATATTTATTAAGGATGCGAAGGGATTATTAAAAAATTGATTCAAGAAAATCTGAATTTATTCTTTCAAAGCATAGAATTTATTAAAAGTTGAAAGTGTGTTTAATTCAAATTGAATAGTTTTTGATTGTAAACTTGTTATTGGACAATTTTAATTTAATTTCAAAGGGTGTTCAAAATTATTGCTTTTTGGTCTAGCTCTATTTCAACAACTTTCAATGTACAAACTGTAAAAATGGTCATTTTAATTTTAAAGTTTGTCTATAGATGTCTGTAAACATTTTGTTTCCCTCCAGCACTGGCAACGTTTGCATTTATTTTCTGTTTGGATGAATTTACTCGACAATATTTATTGAATTATTTGAAAATAATAGTACGAATAACTTTAAGGAAAGATCCGTAGCCTTAATTCTTTAAATTGATCATTCACATAGAGATTTTAAATGTGACTTTGACAGTTTCGTTCGATCAATTTCACGAATAAGGACTAATTCACAATTGCACGAGAAACTGATCGTGCATCTCCTTCACGGGTGATTGTAAATGAATATTCGTAAATTCTATGATGTATATTATCTGTTATTACTCCCGGGCCATTTTTTAAATCGTAGATTAATTATATGAATATATTAATTTATATACTACGTCTATGTTTGAAATAAATTTAAAGTTGTATATCTATGATTTAAATATTATGTTGCTAGTTTCACATCTATAAAGTATTCTATGAAATAGAGGTTATGTTGCTCGGTTGCGCATCTATGCTTTTTCTATGACAGTTGCATATCTACAAGTTATATTATCTCTATGAATGTGACTTTGGCGCGTATTTTAAAATTACGTTTTAACTCTTTCAGGACAAAATTATTTGGTTTTGAGATTAGAATACTCAATTAAGTTATGATTGAATTGAATAATTACAAAATATATAATGTGAAACTAAAAGTAAATTAAAAAAATCCACAAAAATTCATAATTTACCAAGAAAATATCATAGTTTGTTATTAATAGCCAATAACATATTGATTAAGCATAATTTGTCCGGAAAGGGTAGAAATTAGAGCTGCTGCTTATTAAATGTAAATATATATTACAATACAATATTAATTTATTTCCATTACTTTTATAAATTTGTTTATTTATAAGATGGCTCGTGAGTGAAGAGAAAGCTATAAAGGAGAAAAATTTATATGTTCCTGTATTTTATAGCATTCCAGGTATTTCCCAGCCATATTTTAAATAAACGAGAAATGTATTTTTCATATTAATATAATTGATTCCTTCAGGCGCACTGAGAAATACCAATAACTAATATTCCCTTCACTCGCCGGCTAATTCAATTTAATATAATTTAGGAATGATTTAATTACATTCCACTTTAAGACGAATTAGTGAATGAATTGGGGACGTGTTCATTAGAATCCTATTATTAAATCCGAGCATTTTTTGCGGCCGAGCTAAAACTTGATCCATTCCACACGGGTTCATACCGCAATCGATCGCGTTTTCTAGATACTGAGAATTATTATTAGGCGCACAGCATAAAGGTTTTTTTTAAGTTTCTAGTATTACATAAAAATTGTATGAAAGGCAAGGCTTTGTTATTTTTCTTTCTTTATAAAATCACACGAAGAAGCTTTGATATCATTAATGTTATTAAAATAGATTCAGACAAGGTATGTTTTTACTCATACATTAAAAATAAACGACATACTATTTAATTAAATTAATCACAATAATAACAACACACGGTATAAAGTTGGTTTTTTTTTCGGTGTAACTTCTAATTTGATATTTCAAGAATTTATTGTATGTACAAGTTGCGTGTTTTAGGTCAGGACAAGTATATTCTTATGTTATCATGTAATTCAAGCTTTTAATTTGTTATGCAAATTGAAATGTCATATATAATAATTCAATTTAAGTGTTTTTTATGTAATAGGTGTATTCTTACAATTTGCTCATTCGTGTGTTTAAATTTTAAGAAATTTTTGTTTATATTTAACAAGTTATGTTTTATATGTCACGTAAACAATCAATTGCCGACGTTTCAAAATTTCAGTGCTCTTGAAATAGGCTTACATCTATTCACAACAAATACTACATACATTTGTTTATATTAAAAGAAAAGAAACAGACTAATGTTTCTTTAATTAATTGTTGGTTCAGTTAAAATTTAACACAACGTACGTTTTTGCTGTTATTACGTGTACTTTTCTAATTCTACATATTTGCACAGTATTTGAATTTTAATTCTAAATGAAATAATCTCATTGGCTAAGGAGATTAGTCGGTAGAGATTTTTAATATAGGAGAATATGACGAGACAGAAGACAAAAAGTGTATTGGCAATAAGGCCTTAGGGTGTAAACATTTGTATTTTGTGGAAAAAGTTCAAATCGGGGAAAATATGAATATTTACATTTTATAGTTACTTAACTGTTCTCTAATACAATACAATAGCGTCGTGAAGAATACATTCTGTGGGGTTAACAATTAAAATACTGTATAAAATTAATTGTCGTGGGCGTGCCTGACGGCGAATAATAAAAATAAAATCAACCCCCTGCGGCTCGGGTTGCTGGTCCTTTCTGACCCAGGCGGATTGTCGTACGTTTAAGCGCGATGACTATATTAAATATTATTATTACTATATTAAATATTAATATTTGAATAATAGATTCAAACACCCTCTAAAGTCCCTATATATTTCATCAAATGCTCTCTTTTATAACATAACCCGTATAACACCCTATTAGCCACCACTCATAAAAATTTGCATGTAATCTATTCAACCAGAAAATCCTTAACCAGTTATGTATCCCACGGAATCCTAATATCCTTCTTAAATACAAATTCCCTACACACCAATTTGTTTCAATATTTTAATCGGACAATAGCGATCATGACATTAAAAGACAGTAAATTCATTGACATAGTCTGAAATTGAAAACAATAATATAAATCCAGGCAGAAAGGCCGCAGTACGAAAGCTGTTTTACGGAAAAATTTAATATTGTTTATAATTTCTGTAAATAAAATTGTTTTTAGATTCAAATAAAATGTGCTTTGTCTGGCGGAGTTATTTTCCTAGGAAGTAGTTGTCTTCGATATATGTTTCTCCTTTTTTAAAGTACTTACGTTATTTAAGTCAAAAGTTGCAGTTGCTAAAGGCAAAATAATTAACTAACAAATAGTTAGTTAATTATTTTGTTATGCATTTTCAATTTATTTAATTGCAAAATGTTTTATTTATATATAAGAAAATAAACATCCCATTAAATTAAATTATAAGTTTATTAATTTAAAAGGTAGCACAAAACGAGCATATATGTTATTTATTGATTTACTAATATATATTGTTTCCATTTTAATACATTATATTTTAAACTTCATCAGCATTTGGTGGAATGTTTTCCCTTTGCGGTGGTTCTACGTCGTTTATTGCGGCCCTTTCAGGCGGATTAATAGAGTTATTTTCCAAAACAATTGTTAATTTCTCATGCAGGGAATGTATCTGGAAGTTAATAAAAATATATTTTAATTAAAATTAAATTATAATTAAAGGCAAATAAACGAACGAAATGTTTTACTAATTTGTCTATATTTTCAACTTGTTTCGACTTACACCGTTGATTAAAAAAATAATTATAGTTTTCAATCAACGCTTACACTGTATGTAGGTATTTGTACTATGATAATGGTCATGTGATCGAAACTAGTCACTGCTTATTATTAATAAACAAAAAAGTGAAACAATAATCAGGCGTTTTATTTAAAAAAAAACCTACATACAGTGTATAAATATGTTTCACCAAATATTTATTGAAAAAGTTGTTTCGATTTATCTTATTATTTTATTAATTCAAATGAAAATACACGCGTAAACAGGATGAATACATTCTCCCACTATTTATGTGTTCATCCTGTTTGCGTGTAAATATTTCACAAGAAAAGAAAAATTCTTAGAAATATTTGCATATGAATTTATTGGATGTATATTGATACAAGGAAAACATATTTAATGAACATTCTTGGAATAAATATTGAGCTTTGAATATTAAATGTATGTTTGGTGGTGCATCATATGAAAGTTTTTTTATTTCAAGAGATATCGAAATAGTATATTTCATTAGGAGTTCAGAAAAAAGGATTTTTCCGTGCGCGCTGATCCGTCCATTTCTGGACGTGTAATGAACGCTATTTTTTATTATACTTATCTGAAAACAACAATATAAAACTAAATATTTAAATTATTTGATAATTACACTAATTCTAAAGAAATTTAAATGCAATACCTGTTTTTTCGGAATTTGATCTGGTAAGCACTTTATTTCAAAATACAATATCAGTATATTCTAAGTCTGTGTACATTTGAACAAATTTACGAATTTCACAGACGGAAAATAAAACATCAGTGAAACACAGAAGTGAAAAATACATCGTTGCTATGGAAATCGGTTAGTGCACGGAATGATCGCACAAACAAACTTTTTCTGTGCGGTCGCCTGAAAAAGTGACGATTCCATCATTCTAGAGGCATATGGAATCAACGTATTTTCAGATAAGTATAATAAAAAACCGTTTTCGCAACCCTAAGCCAATTTTTAATGATAAAAACAATGACGAAGAAAAAATTATCTATCTTTAATCGTTTCCGGGTTATAATGGAAGATGATGACTCCGTTATTATTAAAATATAATAAATAGGCAGAAAAACCTATGGTCGATAGCCATTTTACAATTAATTAATTATTGTGTTCTTTCTTTCTTAATCTTATACTCTTTTACCCGTATTGGGTATCGAGGATTAATATTTGTTACGTTATTTTAAACTTAATTGTAAATAAAGATTGTTATATATAAATATATAATAAAAAATACTTTCTTAAGGCAACATTTTACGCGGACTTCGAATATGTTATCACATTCCATTTAAATTTGACGTATGGTGAGGTGGGGCAGCCTCCTCCTACGTTAAATTTAACATTTCACATACTGAATACCGTGCAATCTATCGGAATACTCACATCTGCGTTCTTTAGTCCGTGGGCGTAATTCCTGAGCTTCTCCAGCATTTTCAGGGCGTCCGTTTTTTGCCCGGAGAGGTATAAACATAAACCGCTGTTAATGATAATCCACGGATCTTCCGGATTTACCGCCGACGCCTGATTCAGCGCTCTCAGTGCGTTATCCTTGTCGTTTAATTCCAAAAGGGCGCCTGCAATTATGAAATTTTATATAAAAAATAAAATAAACAGAATTACCTTGAATTGAAATAAACGTTCGCTGGAGGATTATGCGGTATTTTTTTTTTATTCAGTAAGGTAATTTTTTCGGAATAAAATACTTTGCTGGTATTTTGTGACTAGTTTCGACCTATACGGTCATTTTTAAACAAATAAACTGTGTACGTGATACCAGCAAAGTTTTTAATTTCAAAAAATTACCTTATCAATAAGGTAATAATCTTCTTTATGTTGGTTGTTGGTCGTGGAGACTTTAATTATTTAAATAAAAATACTTGTCCTTTCTCCTACTTATTTTTTATTTTACTAGATATATTTCGGAAATAAACATAGTTTCCGAAATATATCTAGTAAAATAAAAAATAAGTAGGAGAAAGGACAAGTATTTTTATTTAAATAATAAGGTAATAGTTGGTTATCGAATAAAACTTGCTCAATCAAACAAATAATAATTCATTCGATTTTAATGTTGATGACGTGGAATTTTTCTATTTCAATCCACAAACAAGATAAATCCTTAATTTAAATTCAACTGATGTTTGTGAAACGAGACATAAAAAAATACTAAAAACAATTACACTGGGAAGGACAAAATTCAATCAAGAAAATAATACGAAAAAATGCGTTGTAAGAATGATACAACGGGGTAAAAATACCAAACTAGAATATCACTAAGGACAACTAGTGTGCACGCATTATAAATAAGCTTTTTCGTCTAAGCATTTTTTTAAATTGTTTTTTATTACTACTTCATAGTATACGTATTTTCCATTCCGTAATAGTTCAAAGGCGCCGACTCCAACCGACCCTACTGCATACATATACTGTGCTACTTCTTGCAAAAATATCATAATCATGAAAGTGGAGGTTGTAAGTTTTTAAGATACGAGGTATTATGTTTTGATTTTTTTATTGCTACATTTTTAAAAATGTATTCATATTTATATATATAAAGTATCTTTATTGTCAGTACAATATACATATAAATGTGAAAGAAATTAACAATAAATATTATTATTTTGTTTACCGACAATCGGCTATCGGCCAGCAGCCTCTCTGCCTCATATTTATTATTACAAATATAATATTAATTATAAAAAGAATTAAATGTAATATTCATGAATAAATCCGTTACTTATTTTATATTTGTATTTATATTTTTAACTTGTCTATTTTTGTTAACTCAACCACAAAAACCAATAAATTATTATTACTATTATTATAAATCCGTCACTTCAATACATTTTTGGAAATAGAATACTATATTCTATTCTATTTAATGATACTGTTATTCTACCGAATTTTAATAATGAGGGAAATTCTATTAAACCTTTAGCATTTATTTGATGATTAATTTATAATTCTAATTAATAATTAAGAACCAACTTACATCCTAAAATCACAAAAGGTATTCCTATATCAGGACGAATATTCACTGCGGCACAGAGGAAATTGAAAGCCGAGGCGGATTGATTTGTTGACAGATTCACCATTCCCAGATTTAGCAGGACTTTCCAATTAAGAGGCGAGAGCCAGAGGGCACGTTTCAGACAAGTCAATGCCTGAAAATTAATTAAATGAATAAATAATATTTCATAAAATCAATATTGCTCGTTTCATGAATTGATTCATTTTTAATGAACGTGTAAAGTTTTTTTAAGAGAATAAATTTATTATTGATTAATAAATCTACTACTAAACTGAATTCTTCAAAGAGATTTAAATATAATATTCAGACTGAAAGACGTATGACCGATAGCCATTTCATGTATATACCGTAAATAAATAATAATTATGTAAAATCTTATATAATATCACAGTAGCTAAAGAGGGAATAATGCGTTAATTATTTTCAAATAATTTTTATTTAATTTGTTTTATATAACGGTGATCCGTTGAATAAATCATTTTTAATTTAACAACTTTGTAATTATATAAGGTAGCAATATCACAGTCAATTTTGCAATTATATAAGGCAGAGCTGTACTGACGAGAAAAAAATCCCAAAACACGTGTCTGCAGATTGCCTTATATTACGTACTTTTTTAGTTTTTCTTTGCATTAAATATTTTCGATTTAAAAATTGTTGCATTTTGTATAATGCAACAATTTTTGAATCGAAATATTTTATTGTTATGCAACAGCAAGTGTTCATTATTGTACATTTGTTTTAAAGTACTTACGTAACGTAAGTCAAAAATGTCACAGTAGCTAAAGAGGGAATAATTTATTAATTAAATTCAAATTATGTTTTATTTCATTTAAAATGTTTATTATAGAGGCATGCTACAATTGTTTCGCTAATACAGTGGCATCATTAGACAGCTGATTAAAAAATGTGAAACTTAAAAAAAACATCAAGTTTAATCTCAAACATCGATTATTAAAAGAAAAATAAATATATTGAATTTTAAATAAATGCAAGACAACGCAAGCGACATCTTTTGCCTAATTAATGAATTTTAAATGCTTGTGAGAACCCGAAACTGGGAAAGTTTAATTGTTAAATGGCTATCGATCATAGGTCTTTCTGCCTGAGTTTTAAATGAAATGTCTTTGCCTCATTGTGTGAAAAAAAGGGTTACGATTGCTAATTTAATTTGTGTTTTGATTTAATTTATTGGTAAATTTAAAAAAAATCATATTTAATATTACCGAGTTGATAATGAAACTCACACTATCGAAACTTAAGTCGTAAAAAATTACTTATGTATATATATTTGTGTAAAATCTGTATATATATATATTTAATAAAAAGTGGTAAAAAATGCAGTATTTTTTTCATTGAATTTTAATATGGTTTACCACGTAGTAACAGTCGAAACCATCGTGATATTACAAATGTAATATTAATTATAAAGAGAATTAAATGTAATATTAAGGAATAAATCCGTTACTTGATTAAATTATTTAAAAGTGAGGTTAATATTATATTTTTTAATAAAATTTTATACTGAATGAGGGAAATTCTAATTACAGCTATGTATTTCTGTTTGGAGTAAAAGCACATTCCGATGTTATTCCACAATGCCACTGATTCCGCCTCCAGCTGAACTGCAATTTTGTATTTCGACAGGGCTACGTCGAATTCTTCGTGATTCTGGAAACAAATAATACCCCTTGAATATAAAAGAAATGTACGGAATCTAATTATAACAATAAGGACAAAAATAACATAATAAACACTGTGTTTTATTTTTATAATTGGATAGGACTGACTTTTTACTATTAGGTTTGTTAGACCTTACTTAATAAGTATATTGTATGATTTTATTCACAAGATCCCATTTTATTTTTTGTTAATTTTTTACACCAATGGCGCAAAACCATTTTTTGTATTTTTTTGTTTGTACAATTAAATTAAATACGGAAATTAACTTTGAAACAAAATTCTCTCTTAAGAGTTGCTTTCGTGCCATATTTTGCTTAAATATCGTCCTTGTAATCTTAAAATACCATTTCATGTAATATTATTTCAGGATGTTGGTGTTCCGTGAAATAAAATACTTATTTTAAATTGTCTTGCGGTTTTAACCCGAGACTCACTGTGAATATACAGACGGTATTCTTCCGAGAATGTGGGATGTATTCAAGTTTCATTCCACTGCAAATATGCTAACTTGATTTATTACTACCATCAGTAATTAAATCAGGATTTCTATAACAAATTAAAGCGCATTTGGTAAATTATTAGATTACATACTTTTTTTAATTGATTACATTAGCGAATTAGTTTTGTATGTAAAAGAGTTTTTAATTATGGATAATTTTTGAAATGTTGACAATAAAACAAAATTAATTAATGTGAAATATTTGTATTTCTCTCTCGATAAAAGCAAATTTTATTTTTAAAGAACAAAGCACTATTATCTTTTTTTAAAAATTATCTTTATATATTTAATGATAAATTTACTACCATAGAGGAAGGAGTACATAGACAGGCATTTATTAGGGATTTTAGCGTCAAGCTCTCGGCGTATTCTTTGACTGCTGTCATAGATGTATTGCGGAATTTCTACGCATGTACTTACTAAATTTTATCACCGTATTGCGAACGCTACTCTGCACTCACAAATATGAATACATTCTACCAATCTAAAAATAAATAAAAGCACAGATTCTTATGAATAACTTTAAATTCTCGACTATAGCGTATTCATCTTATATGAATACCCCCTGGAAATAAACATGCGACATAAAGCTCGTCATGTAGTTTTTATAATTATAAGTGCGGGACATGTAAACATTTCAGAATAAACAGTTTACACCCAATTAGAACACGTTCTGTTAAGGGTTAGTCCATCTAACCTAAACCGTTTTTTGTTAATCAACATTTTTTGTAAAAGCTATAAATCTGTTTGAATTGGGTGTGAACTGCCTGCTGTTGGGTGTAGCGCTCCGGGTGGTAAAAACTGCGTGAAAGGTTTGGTGGGGTTCATAACTCAATTAATTAAAGAAGATGAGGGAAATTAAATATTTTATTAACTTAGCGAATTAATTTTTGTATAAAAAAGATTATTGTGCATTGTATCATAAAATTAATTAATGTGAAATTACTGTATTCCTTCCTCTAGGAAAGCAAATAATTTCATATTAATTAATTTTATTTTTAAGACACAATGCATCTCTTGGATGAAAGAGCATAGAACAGGAAGGCTGATGAATTGGCTGGAGCTGCGGCTGGCATGATCATTCACATGCCCGGCGCCTCTTTTTAAGTTCCCTATATGAATCTTTGCATCCCTATACTCTAAAGAAATTTATGTGTAGATGGGGTGATGTAACAGACTTTCTAAGGAAACCCTTCGGTACCCAAATGAAAGATCAGCCAATCAATACCTGCGGCTGTTCTGTCTGGTCATTGCAGACTTAGAGTACACCTCCACAGGTTGGGAGAATCACTAGATTGTAAAGGGTGCTGTTTTGAGGACGAAACCCCGGAGCATATCCTTGGATATTGCCCAGCACAGAAAAGCCATACTGGGTGGGAATGGCGAGAAATGACGAAAATCAGGGATCTATCTGCTAGCCTATCTTGATGAGGCTGGCTGACACATGGTCCAAATACCCTAAAGAGAGGAAGCATTAAGGGTTAAACGAGGCCTTTGTGTGCCCGTGCAACTCCCACAAAACCGTAACCGTAAGGCACAATGCACAATTCACTTTTTTATACGAAACATAATTCGCTAAGAAAATTATATTATGTATATTACTATATATAATAAAGCAATAAATTGAAAAATCGGGAGTATTCGTAAAAGTTCTAGAACACTCAAGAAAGTTTATGAACGTTCGCCGATTTTTGATTATTATTATTTTATGTTAGGACTTTTTTTTCGCGAAAGCAATTAATCTGTTCTAATTCTTTATAAACTTTTTTTTAAGTGATTACACGAATTGCGCTTCGGGTGGTAAAAACTTCGTAGAAGATATAATGGGTTTTTGAAATAAATAGAAAATTCAGGAATATTCGTAATATTTCTAAATCACTCATGAAAGTTCTGGAACGTTAATCGATTTTTTTTATTATTATTCCAACAATGAAATTACAATCGGAATTATTTAAAAAAAAGGCAATTTTTATTAAATATTAGCGCGTAAAATTATCGTGAACTTTTATAAATATTGAATTGACCATATGAACTCGTATTCGAGGCTAAAAATTAAAAAACAATAGGAAATTTTTGCCAATTAAATTATTGCTCAGAAATATTCTATTTATAGCAATTAATTAACAGAAATGGATAATTCCGTATTTTTATAAAAAAAAAAAACATTACCTTTATTGCCAGTAAAAGTCAGGCTTACTGAAATGTCGATAAGCGGATTGTAAATATTAATATTTTCGCTCTGATTCGATTGAGAGCTATTGGTGCGAAATATCGAGTGCGCTTTAACATTTCGAAATCAAACGCGAGCAAAAAGTTTATTTCGGTTTTATTAATTTTCAAAGGGTCGAACGGAGAGGATTGGAGAAAAACCGGGGACGGAATTCGATTTGAAAAAAAAGAACCTTTGAGACTGAAGTGGTTACAAATTCGTGTTTTTTTCTCACTTTCGTTTTCAATCGATCGGTGGAGGGTCCTTCCAAATCGAGAGTTGTCTTCGAGGAGGGACGATACGATTTAAGTTCTATTGAAAGACGTTCCATTCAATTGAACTTCTCGAGTTAAAAAACAAAACCCTTATTCGATTAAGTAATTAAGTGTTTATACAGATTTGAAATGTATATTATATTTTGATTAAATACACATATACCGAGTAGTGATTTCTCGGTATATGTGTATTTAATAAACGGTCCGGGGTTGGAAACAAAAAAAATCCTACATTATTACATTTTCATGTTCGTTAGTTTGATAGTTTACAAACACAATTCATTAATTTATTATTTCCGTCGGACTGTCAGACGTTGTTAGTTTAACAATTACAATTGTTACATAAAAAACATAACTTTCCTTTGACAGATTAAAATCGGATTTGGAAAATATAAAGCTAAGCAATATTAAAATAAATCTAAAAAACAAGTAATGATTATCAACTGTTATTCATTACTTGGTTATAATAAGGGTATATAAAAATTTGATATTTATTATTTTGTATATATATTTATAAAAATTGAAAACACGTGAAGACAAAGATGTATTATTTTTAAAAACATGTGCAATATATTGTGTATATTCTCTAATTAACATCTGTATTTTTGTTGTAATCAAAAGTGGCAATTTTAATTAAAACACATTTTTGTTTACAGTGCTGCATGTGTGAGTTTTCACGCTCTCGGCCTCGAAATATATATATATATATATATATATGCTTATACTTAGCTAATTAAAATCGACTGTTTCGATGATTTTAGCAAACTAATTGGATAATTTAATTACCGAAAATACTGAACAAAATTCAATTTGAAAAGGGTGGTTTTATCACGTATTACACATACGTTAATAATCTTTATTGACAACTGTAATACAATATCTACATTGTACATTGTAAAAGTCTGTCAATTGGCAATCCACCATGTGAATATATATATTTTTAAGATTGCGAATAAATTCAATTGTTTTTGCCATACACGTTATTCTTTATCATCACAGTTTATACGAGTTTTATATTTGTTATATTATACCTATAATAATATTCATAATTGAGATGAATTTCTAAAATTTCAAACCCATTTTTCCAGAATTTAATTCATATATTGAAAAAAATGTTTTCAATACAGTATTTCAAATTATTTTACGGAGGACATTACCAGGTATATATTTTTTATATATACAAACATCTTTATTCAGACAATTACATTTTTATAAACATTGGATATATACACTAAAATGAAGGTTTGTCTGTTCTAGGCTATCGACCGGCGGTCTTTCTGCCCTTTTTTTATTTAGATAATATTATATGAATAAGTTACAGTAAGTCTTGTATGCTAATTCTTGTATGCCAATTTTACTTTGATGTAGAATATAACTTATTTTCCTAAAATTCGTAATTAACGGGCAAAATGGAATAGAAATTCTGGAAAATAATGAGCTGTAATAATCTGCCATCTCGCTGGGAAATGGTCGAACTTTCAAGTCTTATACATAAAGGGGCGTGGCTTAGTGGATGTAAGAATTATTTATACTTGTCTCGCTACAAGAATTTGCATATGCCACACGGAATTTACTCTTCTAAGATGGGTGCAGATTACATATGTAAGTAAGGAGAAGGAAAAAAAAAACGGGGGTACAATTCCATCCATGATATTCTTCTTCTTCTCGAATTACATGAGTTATGCAGGAGGTGGGGTTACTTCAGGGATCGGATAAAAACCACAATATTCAATGCTCTTAGTATACTAATTTCAATAAGTTGTTTGGTTTTTGGATATTTCGCAAATCCTTCATTAAAATGTAAGTAATTACCTGAGTTATGCATCCGACGGCCAGCAAGGCTTTAGGATTGGACGGCTCGAGGGCCAAAGCAGAACTTAGGCGCTCGAAAGCTTGCTGAGTTTCTCCGATTTTCAAATAGAGAATTCCCGATTTCGTTAACAAGTCCACGCTGTCTGGGCACGATCTAAAACGTGATATAATAATATTACCATTGATTAACAACAAATTATATCATTCAGTACATTTTTTTTTAATTATTAATAATAAGCAACCGAATTTACAGCGTTTGGTAATAACACATTTTTTTGATTTATATAATTCAGTGCCATTTTCAATTATTAATAATATTCAACCAAAATTACAACGTTTGACGACGAATGAAAAAAATAATATTGCCGATATTTGTTTTTCAGAACTATTTAATTTTTAACAAGAAATTTCGAATTATTATGAATGCATAAAATACCTAACTTAAGAGACACCCATATTGGTACCTAAAAAATGGAGTTAAAGGATTAAACACTCTACTCTTGCAAGAAGGCCGTGGGTTGTAAATGGCGTATAAAACCTAATACTATCCACTGGATTTACACGGCAATGGTACGGCCTATTATGATCTACAGCTATTGAGAAAAAAAACCATTAGGTTATATTGGGCGGGATACAAAAGGCGACGTGTCTGTTAATCACGGAAACCCTGAAAACAACCCCTGAAGCGCTAGAAATTCTGTTAAATCTGCCCCCTATAGACTTGTCATGTAGACAGTACTATAGTAAGAATAAACTCGATATCCTCTGGGAGCTGGGCATCAATCCGTCTACCTAGTGTACACTTCGGAAATGTCTTCTCAACACACATCCCGACCAAAGATAACTGGGTTCAGGACAAGGTGGCAAACAAAAATTGGGTCTGGTTCTTCACGGCAGTTTGAATCCTCTCTATTTACGCATGCGTTCAGTGTTTTTTTAAATAATAACATAGGCAACCAAATTTACAGCGACTGACAACACTAATGATTGAATAATAACAACAATACATTGTTTTATTGTCCAACAGAAATGTTTCAAATAAATAATTAAACGAATGATTTAAGCATTGTTATTTTTTGCAATTAAAGCAAGGTTTGCAAATTATATTTCCATGGAGTTCCAAAGTAATTACAAGTAACTTACTCGACAGCAGCGTTGCACGAGTTGACAGCCGCTCTAAAATCACCTTCCGATGTTAAGATATTTATCAAATTCGCGTAGGAAATCTCCTGCTTCCCCAACTGTACCGCCTGCTGTGTGTTTTCTTTGGCTTTTGTCAAATCCCCGAGTCTCAAGTAACACTCACCTGAATAACATAAATCGACAACAGTGACAACACAATTCCTGAATTAATTCCAGTCTTAGTTAGATAATTAAACCCATTGCGCTTCTTCGAGCTGAGATTTATAAATATTATTTATGTGTATTGTATAATTCTGCTTAAATTTTATAACACAAATATTTTACAAAGAGGGTTGAGTGGATAGGGGTAGAGGTATATTTGAACTCCTAAAACAAACCTCACACACTCATGGTTACAACTATGTGCACCCGAAAATAAATAAAATAATGAATTTCCGTGAAATCTCTCTCGGGTGAAAACAATAAATTTTAATACTCAATCATTTGGTCACAGCTATTTAAATAAATTAAATTAAATGAATGTGAAAATAGTTAATAAATTATTTCTTCTTTTGCAAAGTCGTCGTTTGCATCTATGATATTTTGACTTACGTTAAAGAAGTACTTTAAAACTAATGTAGTTGTTTTAATGTAAATTTGTTTTAAAGTATTTAAGTAAATGAACATGCCACAAATACAAAAGACGAAATAATTTTCAAATTATTTTTATTTAATTCAATAAATGTTATTTTTTTCAATATAACGAGAGAATCGAGGGTTTATTTCAGCGGGAACATGAGAATATATATTTAAATCGAATAGCAGTGCAGATAACCTGCTTTGGTTAAGGCGATTACAAAACTGAATATGTTCTTAGTGATCTATTTTTGAAATTTGCAATAAGATACGATGAAAGGAAAACGTTTTAAATTGATGTATTTTAATATAATTCTACATTGCATCGGTTTTCAGCTCGCTACTAATGTTGATTTCACAACAAAAACACATTTATTAGTTGTGGTGTAATTTCTGAAATAAATCAAGTTTTTTTTTTCATTTATACTTTCACCAAAGTGTTTAAGGTAAGAAAGCTATTTGAGACATTTAACTGAGTTTACTTAATGGTTTTATTTATAACAACAATCATTATCCATTTGACGTTTCGAAATTAAACTTTATATGACAAATCGCGTCATTTCTGGAATACATGATGAAACGTTATAGCCATCCATAGCTGGAACACAGCTTCTCAGTTTTAGAGACGTTTTACACATACAAGAATTCCCGCAGAAATTCATAATATAATTATATATAAAAAGAATATAAGTTTATGCAGGGATTTATACAATATATCTCTAGGGAGAATTCTTGCGAGAAATATATTGAACAAGTTCAAAAGAATTATATAAACTAGTTTCCCAGTAAAGTCAAGCATAGAATAGAATGCTGCATCTGTTTGTTCGGAAGATTATAGAAATATCGTTCGGCGAAATTTTCAATCCCAACAGTCGGGATTCGTGCTAACTTATCAGAGAGACCAGGTTACGTATACTATGGTTTTCTATTGCCCATGTTCGCTGATTTATTTTGTCGCACAAAGGAGATTTCCACAATATATTTTGCTGTGTAATACTAGGATATTATTAGTGTTGATTTTCGGACCGGGATTCTTTGAGTTTAACTCCCGGAAATAGCCCGGAAGTCAACACTAATAAGCACACAATTATCTAGATAGTTTGATATTGGGATATTATTTTTAAATGTGGAATTATAGCAAAACTTTTATATATAATTCTCATACAATTTTCTGCTAGAATTTTCCTATATGTAAAACGGCCCTTATTAGACCAAAATTATTTGTTGTTTTACTTCTTCAAAATATTGATATAGCAGTTATCATCTAGCATCGTTCAATGTTGCTATAAATGCTGCTTGATATACGTTTGTATTAATAAAGATGATGAATTCGACAACAACATTTATTTTAAAATACATTTCTCCCCTTCCACTTATTCTTCGAGAAATAATTTTAAGAAGAAGACATATATTTATTTACCTAAATTATGGTATATCTCCCAATCCGGTTTATTTGAAAGTTTGTCCGCTTCTAAATACGCTTCCAGTGATAATCTGTATCTTCTCAAGAGAAACCTATAAAAAATAATAATAATAATTACTTTAATGGAGTACATACAGGGTGTAGAATTGTAAAGCGGGCCATAGGGATTTACATGTAAAATTTGAAATGTGATATTGGCTACCCTAATTATTTGACAGTATTGGTCTATTTAGTTTATTTTAAAAGCTTATTAAGATGAATGTTTTGGTATCTTATTCGATAACTTTTGAAAAGTATTTACTCAGAAAATTGAAAAAAAAAACCTTACTCGATAATTTTTGAAAAGTATTTATTCAGAAAATTGAAAAAAAAACCTTTACAATTATTTTGAAATAAAATAATTACCATCAATTAGTGATGACAGATAATTCTTAAATTTAAATTTACAACGAAACCATGTATTCTATATAAAAAAGTGTTTATAATCAAATCGTTTTACTCAGGTAGTAGTTTAAGAAGAGTACGTGATTTGTTCAGTGTTGAATTTCCGGAAAAGACAGTACCCAGCAAGAGTACCATTCAAAGAATTGTAAAAAATCGAAAATAAAGGTACAGTATTGAACCACAGCAGATTTACTGATGGACATAACGAAGGTGATCAAAGAACGAATAGATTAGAAAATGAAAATGTTTTCAATGTGTTGGCGGAAATTATCGAAAACCCATAGACTGGCGTAAGAAAAATTGCTGCTCTAGTAAATGCTCATCACACTACAGCATTCAAGATTTTGAAGAGATACAATTACAAATCTTATAAATTCAAACAACAAGAAGAATTGCTTGATGGTGATGCAGAAAGAAGGCAAGAATTTTGTTTTAGAATGATGGAGCAGGCAAATGTAGACAGGGATTTTTTAAAGCGCATTTGTTTTACCGATGAATGCACATTTCCAATAAATAATGAACCTAATGTTAAAAATTGTAGAATATGAAGTAAAGAAAACCCTCATCGGTATGTTCCTACTAGAAAACAAAATACGCAAAAAAATTAATGTTTGGGTAGGCCTTATGAGTCACCACATAATTGGGCCGTTTTTCTCGACACTAAATTAACGTTTTTCTAAATTTATTGGAAAGGGATGTTCTTCCGACGATTAGAGATAAAACCGATGGAAACAGGGACAATATCTGGTTTCAATTGAATGGATGTCCAACACATAATTGTAGAGATGTTAAACAATATTTAAATGATATATTCCGAAATAAAATGGACGATCTCCTGGCCTGCAAAATCTCCTGATTTGTCCCCAAATTATTTTTTTCCTTTAGGGTCAGTTAAAATAAAAAAATACAACGGAATTCCTTTGGATCATTTGGACGAATTAAAAAACACTATTCGAGCTGAATGTGAAAAAATATCACCATATATTTTAGCAAATGTTCGACGGGAACTTTAAGATCGGTTAGGATACTGTTTAACAGAAAATGGTTGTACTTTTGAACATTTATTACAATCAACATGTTAATTTCTGAAAATGTATTGTAGTTCACTATCGTTAATTTGTACAAATTATTAAATAACTTTTAGATTAATTGTTGATTTTATTTAGTAATTCATTAGTTTCCTACGTGTGCTACGTTTTTTAACCATGCCAATAAACTGTTCATTTATATGACCAAAAATGTTATAGGTTCAAATAAACATAATCAAAAAACAGAATCGAAGTTTTTAAAAAAATGAGAGCCAAACAACATCGGATGACTTCTTTTGGCCCACCTTGTATTAACAAAAATTAAGGAAGAATTACTTTTTTATAAACAAAACACTATTTTAATTTTTTAAAAGAGTATATTATACAGGGTGGCCAGAAAAGGTGTAATAATCTTCAGTTAATGTGGTTCGTTAATCAATTTTAAATAAAAAAAATTAAAAAAAATTTTAAAATAAAAATTAAATAAAAGAAAACACAAAAAAAATATTGGGTAATTATTCAATAAGCTTCATGAGGCCATTAATATCATAAATATGTGACTAGAATTTGTTTTTAACATTTTATGTATAATTATTGCCATTAATAATTGACTTATCATTAAATAAATATTTCCAATGTTTAGCTGGATGTTAATAGAACTAATTTTAATCAAAATATTTCAGATTTTTAGTCACATATTTATTATATCAATGGCTTCGTGGGCGTTAATGAAGAATCGTACAATATTTTTTTACTTAAATTTTCTACTTGAAATTAATCAATGAACAACTTTACCTGAAGATTATCGCACCTTTTCTGTCCATCTTGTATAACATTTCGTTACACAAACAAAATTAACATTGTGTTTTATTTAATCATACATATATTTTTAAAGGAGTGGTAAAAAAATAATTTTATTTATTTACGAATTATTTTTTTACAAAAAACAGAATGGTTACTTATTGAAATTCAATATGAATACTATGAAATTTAAGTTGGGTAGCTTAATAAATAAATTATTACAAAATATAAGACAAGTAATACTGTTCATTCAACATTGTCCAGGCTGTAAAGCATTTGATAAAAATAAATTGTTTTAAAATGCAAAAACACAGAATGATATTCCTACGACTGCTGCACCAAGTGTATGCAACACTGGATGTAGTATTTTGTCTCACTGTGCACTTGAATCTGAAATGACAGCTTAAAATAGCAATGTAATTTATGCTTTATTTTCTCCTTTATGCAAGATTTAATAGTCGGAAAACATAATGAACTCAAACTGAGTATTATCGCCTGCAGGCAATAATGTTTAGGCCACAGATAATAATCAGTGTTGTGCTGCGGATTTATCGCTCGCAGCGATTGTTGTGTTTGCTACAAAATGCCTGTCAAGGAATTAAGTCTCAAGTTTCTCGATTTATTACTGTCCAATTAATTAAAACCGGTAGATATATGATACAATACTAGTTGTGTTTTTACAACGGATGTATCTACCGAACTAATTATTACAATTACATTCTTATAATGTGAGGGACATCATACGATTATCGAAATCGTATAATTTCACGTGCGACATTAAGCCCAATGAAAAATGTATAAGAGACATCACCCCATCTTACTCAGCAAAAGTTATTGTTAACATGCATGTAACAAAAAGGTATTTCTCGTTGCTATGCGCAAAAATTATTATTTAAAAAAATATATATGATTAAATAATTATTAATTAATTTAGATCACAACATCAGAAATCTAATGCCTGCGATAATTATTCTGCGATTAATTTTATAGATGAATTAATTCAATTCCATAGAACGACAGTTAATGTAAATAGTTGTATGATTATTATAGATGGGCAAAGTCGATTTTTCGATCTTTTTTGTTACTGTAAAATTAAGTATATGACATTCTAATTAATATTATAAGTAACCTTTCTAAATTTATTGAAAAACATAAATTTATTGTTACTTATTGACGTTATTTATTTAAAACTACTCAATTAGAAATACTCCAATACAATTGTAATAGTATTTCTAATTGAGCAATCAATAGTAACAGTAAAGCTTCGCAAGGTCGCTTTCGCCGAAGTGCAAACATCCCCATGATGTTGACAGGATGTGCCCCTATTTTGAAGGGATAATAAATTGCGTCCATCGCCACCCGGGCGAGAGATTTTTTCTTATTGTAAATACGCAGTTTAGTTTGTAGTCACTCGTTGTGCAGACCTTGTAGAGAACAGATTTCGAATATAAAATCAAAAAACACCTCTTTAAAATTCATTTCATTCCGAAAGTGCATTTTTGCAAAATGTTTGGGTAATGCAACTTAAACACATACTATTTTGCAAATATAATCAATATTTATTTACTATTTGTAAATTATACACAGATTTTAAAAGTTAATAAAGTATCGTTTTTCATAGACATTATATTCTGAACACACTTCAATTCTTTCAGTTTTTCTTTATAATGAACTAGGAAGTAGGAATTTGCATAAAATTGTTTTTACATGTAAAATCCATATGTATACCTTATGGGGGCAACACCCGGTATATAAATACACATTAAATAATAATTAATATTTATAAAAGCTTATAAATTTTATTTTCAGCTGCTCGCAAATGATATTCCATACATTTTTCAGTTTTACTAATTAATATTTTAAACCGCAAAATTCAATATTTCCCGGAATTATTTATAACGAAATAATTACTAAACTCAATTTCATATATTGCGGTATTGAATGGAAGTTCGCCGAATTATGTGCATATTAAATTATTGGTAACTGAGGTTTTTTTATGTTTAAACAATGCTTTCAATTAAATACGAAAAACATTTCGTAGTTGTATGAAATAAATATGAATAAATTATTAAAAATCAACCAATAAAACACAGATTTGTTTGGCCAAAGTTATTCAAACAAATCTGTGTTTTATTGGTTGATTTTTAATAATTTATTCATATTGTGTTTTATTGGTTGATTTTTAATAATTTATTCATATTTATTTCATACAATATGAACTACCAATGTCTAAATATTAAAACCATTAATTATATTAAACATTTCGTAGTTGTTTCAAGGAACTTATACTTACAGTTTAAAGTCATTTTTGCGGCAATGAAAATAGGGTGATTGAATTTTTATTGATCATTGATAATATGTTAATTTTGTTATTTTTGTTTTTATTTCCATTTTTGTAAGTATATATATTGCACTCTTTTTGACCCCATATTTAGTTTTAATTATTTTTATATTTGTTGTTATTAATATTTCATATTGATCTTTTGTTAATTACTCTGTAATTGGGCTATTGTATCTGCTGGGTAATAAAGTTTATTATTATTATTATATGTATATCTATTTATACATGGTGATTCTTGACGAATAGACACAATTGCGAGGCATTAAGATGTGATGCTTCTTTTTTGTATTATATTTTGTTATTTTCGGTTGATTTATATATTCGTTTGTATTTCGATATTTGTGAGTACTAATCTTTGAAACATTTCTATGTATATGTTTACTTTATACATTTTTACATGATATTCAATCTCTGATGTTTTGCTTCTACAAATACATTGCTTACTGATATATTCTGTGATACAAACGGTTATATTTAATTGTTATTTTATTATATGTTATATTTCTTTTTTGCATGTTTCACTAGGTAATATGTTTTTAAAAATGTATTTTTTTTGTACGATTATTATTTATTTTTTTGTATTCAACAGTAAAGTTGAGCATTATTAACTTAACATTAATTAGGTTTTATTCGGCCATTTTGAATTTGAATATACCAATTACGTTTTGGATTTTAATTAATGGTTTTAATATTTAGACATTGGTAGTTCATATTGTATGAAATAAATATGAATAAAGTATTAAAAATCAACCAATAAAACACAGATTAGATTGAATAACTTTAAATTCTCAACTAGTTTCGGGTTATCAGCCCATTTTCAAGAGAATTTAAAATTTGTTTTATTGGTTTTGGATTTTATTTGTTAGTTTTTTGTAAATGAAATATATGTTAAAATATAATTATATAGCTACAATTGATAAAAAATATTAATGCGTATTATTAATTGTAAAACATCAAAGGACATTTTTGACAAACTTTGCAATATTTTTCAAAAGGATACCGAAGAACAAATAATTAATTAAGAGAATTCTTTAATTATTCAAACGATAAAAACTGTGATATGTATATCGTATGAATAAGCTATATTTTCTAGTTTAGTGATGTATACACTAAACTAGAAAATATAGTTTATCGCTTAAAAAATTTAAATCAAAATATCAGTGAACAAATGATTATATCCAAAATCTTGTCTACATTACCAGACCAGTACAAGTTTTTCGCAACCGCATGGAATTCAACACCAACAGCAGAGAAAATTAACATCAAGGCTCTTAGCGGAAGAAGATAGAAGCAAGAATAAAGAAACAGAGAGTGAGGTGGCTTTCAGAACGGACAAAAACCCGAAAAACAGAAACAATTACACCAAGTACTAATCAAGATGACAAGAAAAGCTGAAATGTTATAAATGTGGCGATGTTGGTCATTTTGCAAGAGAATGCCCGAAGAAATTTGATAAAGTTTTAGGTCCAAGACACTGTTCAATTTGTAAGATGGCAAATGATGTTGAACGCGACTGTTATTTTAGAAAAAGAGAAAACGATTTATTTTTTACAACAAGTGAACATACTATCAACGAAGAGAACGAACAATTTATTTTTGATTCCGGATCATCATCTCACATGACAAACAATAAGAACGTATTTAACGAATTAAAGAAAATAACTACTAATGTATTAGTTGCTAAGGAAGGAGAAGAAATGAAAGGTGAAGGAATTTGAAGTAAAGAATATAATTTAATTGACGTTCTTTATGTTCCTGATTTGAGTAAAAACCTATTATCAGTTAATGCAATTACAGAAAAGGACGGCGAAGTGTTATTTACAAAAGAAAAGGTAATAATAATGAAAAATAAGGAAACAGTACTGGAAGGATGAAAACAAAATGGATTGTACATAATCGATTTGGCAAAGAAAGGAAATAACTGTCTGATTGAGAAGACAGAAGAGAAGGATCAAATCTTTAAAAAACTTTTAAAAAAATGATAATCAAACTAAAAATTCTAAGAAGAATGACAATTTGGATGTGAAGTTGAGCAATTTGGAAGTGGATGCGAAAAGCAATGAAAACAAAGTTAATCGTGTTTTAAAGGACGAAACACTAGATCAAAAGCTTCAAAGGGGCTTGAAACATGGAATAAGCCAAATATGATAAGCGATTTTAATGTGGAAAGATGTGAAGAAGCAAGAAGAAATAATGAGAAAGATAATCGTGTTTTGAAGGATGAAACCAAAAACCAGAAACTTTAAGAAGGCAATAGCCAAAGGAAGAATAGTAAAAGTGGTGCCCAATCCAATTAAGTTGATGTGAGTGCAGATATGAGAGGAAGGAAAGCTCAAAACAATTTATCAAAGCCTAGAGATGAATGAAGACATAAAAAAAGAAAGAACTTAAAATAATTTCTCAAACCTAGCACCAGCAGCAAGAGTTAGTATGAAAGAGGAAATAGAGAAGATATGGGAGGGGATAATGCAAGCCAATTAATTGAAGAATAAAAGAAAACCATGAAAGAAAATAACAAGGAACCTGAAGTAACCCACTTAAAAAAATGAGCGAAGTAAAAATGTAAATGGAATAAAATTTCGAGAACTTAATGCAAATGAATAAAGTGAAGAAATCGGAATACAAATCATGGACGTTAATAACAAAACTGGTGAAAACCATAAACATGTTGAACATGAAAATGGTGGCTCTAACGCGATAAGATACAAGGATAAAAATGATGGAATCAACAAGGAAAAGATAAGGTGCGAGAATACAAATAAAGATATAAGATAATAATGGTGAAGAAAATAAGAAGTATACTAGAAATGAAGATAGGAATGGAGGACCGATTGCATGGTGTTCAAGAAGACAACTAATTATATCTCTTTCTACAGAAGCAGAATATATTGCTGATCTACATGAAATCTCTGATTGAAGAGCTTACAAGTAAAAGGCTCAAAGTTTTTTTTTCAACGTTATACAAACTAGATAAATTTATTGTGTGTTATTTAACAAATCAAATACAAGTTTATTGGGTGTTAAATAACACACAATAAATTTATCCTGTTTGTATAACGTTGAAAAAAAAAAAACGTTGAGCCTTTTACTTGTAAGCTCTTCAATCAGAGATTTCACGTAGATCAGCAATATGCGTTGAAAATAACAACAACATATATATACAAATATTCAAAATAGTATCGTTTAATTTTATGTAAATAATATTGTAGTATTTTTATAAAATTATGATTTATACAATACTTGAATTATTTTATAAAAATATATATTTTTTTTTGTTTCGTTCCTCCAGTGTTCATTGAAAAATATTTCCCAATCAACGCTTCCAGTGTAAACCTCTAAATAAATTGAACAACGCGTGGAAGTAAAATGTGTCCACGCGATTTAATAAAATTCCATTACTGTTCTGAATTAATTATACATTTTTCCACTGCGATTTGTATTATTTTTTTTTAATCAAAATATTAATACGATCATTGAACTACTGAATATATTTCGACCAATGGCATTTTAAAAAATAAACGCTACACACTCTTAAATTAATCCATCTTTCATCTGTGCCAGACGCGTATTACTTTGAAATAAGATTTTATGGCTTTAGCGAGTTGTATCCGTGTGAAACATTAGAAGTGCCCTTTTGCCTACGGTGTAATTAATGCTCGTAGTGAAACATGTTTGATAATGTTTAAGAAAAAAGGAAAAGGGGCGCCTGTTGTTGTTATAACGTTTTAAATTTGACAAAAGAAAAAAAACAGACGCAATCTAGAAATATATCAAGAAATCAAATACAAGAAAATAAATCGTTAAATTTCTTGTTTTGATTAAAATCTAAAAAATACTAACAAGTTAGTCGTTATTAAACCGACTGTAGTAAAAGCCCTGTGAAATCAAAATAATAATAGTGTACGCTTTACTTACAAGCATTTTCCTATTTCCTTGAAATTTTCCGCGTTCTCGGGATTCAATTTGTGGCACAGCTGAAACGTCTCGAGGGACTCCTGGAGTTTTCCTTCTTCGCGTAAAAGGGTCGCCTGCCGGGGAGAATATATCGTTAAAATGGGGACTAAAAAATACGAAACGAACCTAGCCTCTTCCCATTTTCTACTTTTTTCTTCTATTAAAAAATAACATACAATTTTTAACAATTCATTATATAAATAAAATGCTTACTTTAATAAAAATGGAGAGATTAATGCCCTTAACAATAACCAGTAATTGATTCGGAATTGAGTATTAATATAGGATCGTTTTATATTGTATAAAATAATTCACGATTATATTGTAAACAAATATTGGATTCAGTAATAATATTCGCTAATCTGGGAATTATCAATCCTAGATTGATTGAAGGATTATGCTGCGATTATTAATTAGTCTCATTTCTGAGATAATAATTGTCGCTGCTGGTGTTAATTTATGGGAAATTATTTTTGATTACTAATTCTTCATTTAATTATGCTATTTTTAACGATTTATTTTTTATTTAGACTCTTACTTTATACTTGATAGATAAAAAATGTAAATGCATATTCATATTATTAAATCCAAAAGAATGGCTATTTTTTCAAACGATTTTTTCTAATTTACATATAGCCATCTCTTTCTACTAAACCGCAACCTTAATTAAAAATAATGTAACGATGACATAGTCTTCTAGATTTTAAGTAACCAAATGAACGCAGCGGATTGTCTCCATTAGGAGAACATGAATCAATTTATGATCAATTAATTATTTTTTGAGACTAAATATTGCGTTTGCTAACTTCATATTCGTTTGTAGTATTTTTAAATCTACAATACTAAAATAATACCTTTTTAAAAGTAGCGAATTCGTTTTTCCCTTTGGACTTTTCGATTTCCCTGTTGATCAATTCCTTGCAGACCGCAGTCTGTCCGTGCACGTGGAATAAATGCACCAACCAATTCGACCTTTCCATCGGTTGTGGTTCTACAAGTTGTACACCCATTGATTTATCTTAAATAAAAAATATAGGGTCATGGAATGTAAACACAAGAATAAGCAGATAATTGACTAATTTAAAAATTAGTTAATTGATATCAATAAAAAAGAGTATTTATTCACTTGGTTTAAATAAATTTAAAAAAAGTGATTTGAAAATAATAATGTCATAGAGCTAAATGTGGAAATAATTTATTACTTTCAAATCATTTTTATTTTATTTAGTTAATTGAATTGTTATAGTTTTGTTACATTTTACTTCACGTAACTAATACATTGAAAGCTAGGATTACAAGATAACACGAGAATAATCTTGCCTTAACTTAAAACACTATAAACAAAATGAAATCTTGAATTATAAGATAACATAACAATAATCTTGCTTTAACTTAAAACACATATTTTGTTTTACGCAACTTAAAACACAATTACATTTTTGTAATTGATCACTTGGTGTGTTATAAAATTAAATAATTATTATTTCTTTCTCTACTTTTCTAAAATTAATATTTTTAATATTTAAACTATTGTAGATCATATTATAATATGAATGAATTATTAAAAATCTAGTATTAAAATAGATAAAAACACAGATTAAATGAATAATTTTAAATTCTCGACTAGTTTCTCTAAGTAAAAATCTACATTATTGAATAAAATTATTAATTAATATAATTTTATTTAATAATACATTATTGAATAAAATTATTAATTAATATAATTTTATTTAATAATGTAGATTTTTACTATTTTGAAATTGTCTTCGTCTTTTCGTGATTATTATTTTTAATCAGTCTGGATTCTATTACAGAGAGTATTAATTTTACAAATGAAATGTACATTTTGAGAAAATATTATTTTTCATGGAATTAATTTTATGTAATAGTAGAGTGCAGAGTTGTTATTCTAAGTAAACGTTAATACATAAGTAGTAATTATTTATCAAAAAATGGGATTTACTTGTACTGTTATAAAATGTTAGATATTTTAATACCACTGCTTTAATGCCACGCGTTAATAATTATTACTCCTTTTGAGGTGTTTTTTTATTTTTATTATATACAAAAAATATATACAAAAGCTCTCTTACAAAGGGTTTTGAAACATAACGTATAGAACGTTTAGAATTCACTCACCTGTGCTTTTAATTGATGTGTGTGTTCCATTAGCGAGAATACTCATGTTTATTATTATTATTCACAAAGACAAAATTTCAATTCGTTGAAATAGGATTTATTTAAAAAAACAAGTTTTTTTATTGGTGTTTGTTACGTTCAGCGTAATTTAAATGTTTGTTTATATTTAATTTTCTTACTTTTTCTTTTTCTAATTTATTTTTCGATTTGTTTTCTTTACGCTGAATAATGTTGTTGGATTACGTAGGTTTAAGTAAAAACCTACATAATACAACAACATTGATTATATAGATTTTTATTTTTTTTAATTCCTATTTGCAAATTAATTACGCAGAAATGATCTGAGCAAAAAATAATCGTATAGAAGGGGAGCATTATAACGTAAAATTAGCTTTGTTCTAGATAGCGCTGTTGTCGCTAAATCAAGGTCAAATCATTTATTTTTAATGAAAACCCTCGATTTTTTTATTATAGAATCTTTTCGTTAAAAGTTAAGAAGAATTTACTCAGTTTATATTTTCGTTAGCATGATAGATGGCGCTGTAATCGTAAAAATGATGTTGCATTCGGACGTATTTGTTTGTGTTTATTTGTCACGAATAATGCTCGCTACATTCAATTGCTATTTTTGTAAAAAATCTTTCATGTGATTGTTTACATTCTGTAAAAAATGATATGGCGTAAATTTAAAGTACATTTCATTTCAGATTTTAATTCTGGGAATTGGCCGGATTGGAAAACATTAAAATAAATATTTCAATTTGAAATTAAACAAGTAACTGGAATTTCGTTTCTGCTCGGTGTCCGAGCTAGAGGCTGGTGGTTAGAAGAAGAATATATGTTTAAGTGTCTGTAGGTGCGCACTTGTGTCTTACTTGAAATCATCTCTAGAGCAGGTACTCAAAATGATGGCAATAGCAAGTGCATTGCGTCTAGCTTCATCATACACAAAAATTATGTCGACTCTTTGCGCAATTGTAAACTGCACCATTTTAACGAGTCTTCCATCAATTAAAGAAACTAAAAGATTACCAAAGTCAATTTTGGTAATCAGACGCGAACGCGAGCTCAAATACACGAGGGTACGATATAACATCATTTCTTGCGATTTCAGCACCATCTATAGTGCTAACTAAAAAGTAAACTAAGTAAATTCTTCTTTTTTAACGAGGAAATTGATTCTGTAATAAAAAATAGAGGTTTTTGTTAAAAAAATGAGTTGACCTTGATTTAGTGGCAACAATGCCATCTAGGACAAAACCAATATTGCGTTGTTGTATACGATTATTTATAAACCAGATCATTTCTTCGTAAAATTGATTGTTTCCGAGATATTTCCTGAAAACCCTTTAAATGGACCACCCTGTATAAAATATTCGTCGATGTAATATTGGATTTTATTGTAAACAATCTACTTATGTTATTCACCAATCCAAGATTCGTAAATCCTAAATTGATTCAAGGATTAGTATAGTAATTGTACGGCTATAAGTGTAACGTAGCATCTGGATTCTTATCAATCTCTATTGATAATAAGATCGTTGCGTGTTCTTTTTATGATTTCCTCAATTCGCCACTGGGGACATTACATAAGTAACAT
Source organism: Philonthus spinipes (assembly GCA_963082785.1). Taxonomy (NCBI): domain Eukaryota; kingdom Metazoa; phylum Arthropoda; class Insecta; order Coleoptera; family Staphylinidae; genus Philonthus; species Philonthus spinipes. Next base: position 19,283,236 of record OY720307.1, on the reverse strand, counting down.
TAATGTTCTATAGCTATCAGAGTTACAGATATTTATCGGCTAAATCAAAAAAATGACGAATAAGCTATTAGTGAAATTTAGCAAGAGGAAAATATAAAGGTAGATTGAATAATGTAATTTCTTAACTTCAAAACTAATGATTAGATCATGGAATCAATTTTTCATCATTACATATTACGATTTAACTCATATGCAAGGAATAGTAAGGATCTGTCACCATCAGTAAATAATGGTAAATTATTATTACAGCTTAAGGTTGCGGTTTAGTAGAAACAGATAGCTATATAGTAAAACGGAAATAATCGTTTGAAAAAAGAGCTATTCTTTTGGATTTAATAATGTGAATATGTATTTAAATTTTTTATCTATCAAGTATAAAGTATCAGTATAAATAAAAAATAAATCGTTAATTTTCGTGTATTACGTCAATTAACTATTTCAAGTTAGAAAAGAAAATTGTAAGATATAATGAAATTAATAGGTCATGTCTGCTAAGTTATTTAAATGCAGAATTTAGTGAAATCCTTTAAATTTGCATTGCACAAGTTTTCATTAGCAAAAATGTAATTTAAAATTTGCTATACATTTGATAAATTTTCATTATTTTTCATAATTTTTTTTCAAACAAACTAAACATTAAAATAATTTTTAATTCATCTGATGAAATTCCTGCTTATTTTAAGATAACTTTATTGCATAATACAATATTGTTCATTGATCACAACAGCAACCTAACTCGAATTAGTGATTGCCCATATTTATATAGCTATCTCCTCCACCTAAACTGCACTCTTAAAGGAAACTAACTTCTGGCCTATTTATCTAGTAATTTTGTTTGTTGTAATTCTGGCAAATGCAATGTGTGCTTAATTTAGAAGTTAATAAAAAATACGTTTCCTATCTCTGCTTATGTTATTCTTGATTTTGTTGTTATGAATGTGAATCACGTCCAGAGAGAGTTTCGATTTGTTTGGTTTGAATACGGCAGTCGGATTCTCCAGGTGGCAGCGGACCTCCCTTATTGTTATTAATTGATTCCGCTTTTGTGTCACACACGCATTTAACCTAAACCACTTATTTAAAACACATTTATGCAATAAATTCCAACTGGAAATAGTAGCACAAACGTTTTAAGTATTACATTCCTTTTTCTAGATAATTTTCAATAAAATTACAAACACGTCTGTTCGCATTACACGATCTCCACTTTTATTTGTGAAATATTTAAAACGAGAAAACAATATGAACACATGCTGCCGTTACACTTTTTTCGTACCACATGATTTAGTGCGCAAAGAATTCTTTTGTTGTGAGTGTATTAAATCATTCTGGTAACTTGGAAACGAGACAGGCGGATCGATTCGCTCAGGTATTATCTACCCGAAAAGGCGGGATTGCACTCAATATGCCTGTGCAACAACAGGGGATTGCGATATTAATTATGCTGATTGCAAATTCTAATTAAACAATGATAATAAATGGAATTCTACGTAGTGGACAAAGGGACAGTATTGAAATATCCCATTGTGTAGAGCATGAACGCAGTGTGTGTAAATTATGTTATTGTTAAGCCTCGCAAGGTCGCTTTCACCGACCTTCCAAAAAGTGCGACCACCCCCATGGTGTTAACCGGATGCGTCCCTATTTTGAAGGGATGATAAATTGCGTCCGTCGCCACCCGGGCGAGAGAGATTTTTTTTGTAAATATGTAGTTTGGTTTCTAGTTTTAAGTCACTCTTTGTACAAAAGTTGTAGAGAGCAGATCTCGAATATAAAATCAAAAATACTCCGTTGAAATTCATTTTCACCCCGAAAGTGCTTAACTAGACTGCTTACAACAGTCCGCGGTGTAATTGATGGAAATAATCCCATAATTATCCCAACAGTTATAATTAATCATTTTATATTTACTTTTATAATAAAAAAAAATATATAAGATATTAAATCAATCTCAAATTATTTAATTCTAAAGAATCTTGTTGATTTATACTTTTCATTCTGTAAGTGAGTTCTTCAATTCTGGATTTAAAAACTAATTTTATAATTTTATTTTACTTTTAAAGTTGTATGTATTGTGTTATAGTATATGTATTGTATAGGTGATATTGATGATTTTCGATCGAAAATAAAGGCATTATTATATTATATTATATTATATTATATTATATTATATTATATTATATTATATTATATTATATTATATTATATTATATTATATTATATTATATATAAGAAGTAAATTATGTTAAATTAATTAAAATACAAATAATTATTTTTTTAGAAAAGTCTCGAGAAATTATTTTTCTCGCCTTTTCCCAAATCCCTGCGCAAAATAACTTCTGTGTGTGTAATTGCCATCTACAACTTTCGTTGTACAACATATTTTTATAAATAAATCGGATAGTTTTGTCTTAATTACCACTAACTTTTTATTGTTTCATTGTTTTAAAAGTGAGTTTATTGTAAATTATTATTAAATAATTCCAATTTCGAAAGTGACGGTATCTCATTTTCGATATTAAATGGATCTGTGTATTCTACTAATTTTTGACTTTTGTATTCTTTTACTGAAATGAATGGGGAAGCAGGAAAATACAATTTTCTAATTTCACATGTTAAATTCCCACATTCACCCTTTATATCAGACGTAGAGTATATCAAATATTTTTCCCTTTATTTCAATTTCAATTATTTGAAAAGACTGTATTTCATAAAAATAGTAGTTTTGTAATAAAGTAAAAAAGGATTTAATACACGGAGGAAGAATGCTGGCATAAGTGGTATAAAAATATTAAAGGAAATAAATGTTTGATAAATCGGGAAAATGATTCATTGGCCAATAGCCAATTCATATAAGGATATTTGTTTAAAGTTGAAACAAATTGTTAAAATTGTAAAAAATATTTGTTAAACTACAAGTGTAAGGAATAACGATGTATATATTTATTTATTTACTTAACGGAGGTCATTTCATACAGTAACATACATACAGAATAAAATTAGAGTACTTACAAAATAAATAAAATAATTTGATACATATTTGAAAAAGGGAAATATTTGAGATGTAGTGAATTATACCTCACATTGAGAAGTAGAGAGGAACATATATCGATGTTATATAAGACTAAATAAATAAATATTTGACGAATAGTAAAATACAATTAAAAAAACTCATATTAATAGAAAAGAGTCATTCACTTAGTTGCAGTTATTCAAATAAATTAAATAAAAATAATTTAAAAATAATTAATAAATTATTTACCTTTTAGCAACTGCGACTTTTTGACGTAATGAAAGTACGTTAAAACAAATATCCATTAAAATAACTACTTCTCGGGCCTATACCTCTTCAGATATTGAAATATATAATGGATTTACCAAGTGGTCTAAGGAGGAAATGATTTATTAGTAGTAGTAAATCCACCGAGGTCTTTCAGCCGCAAATTTATTGATTATTATATTTAATGGTTTTAATATTTAGACATTGGTAGTTCATATTGTATGAAATAAATATGAATAAATTATTACAAATCAACCAATAAAACACAGATTAGATTGAATAACTTTAAACTCTCGACTAGTTAAAAAAAATTAAAATTTAAATTCTCTTGAAAATGGGCTAGTCGAACTAGTCGAGAATTTAAAGTTATTCAATCTAATCTGTGTTTTATTGGTTGATTTTTAATAATTTATTCATATTTATTTTATACGATTATTATATTATTTATTTAATTGAAAAACTCTGTATATAACAGAGTTTGTAGGATCCTTTGTACAAACATGAATTAAAACTCACATGCAATGAATAGTAACGATCCGTCACCTATAGTCAATAATGGTGAATAATTATTATACCTTACATGGAGCTAACTTCTGGCCTACCTATCTAGCAATTTTAATGTTTATTATAATTCTGGCAAATTAATTGTGTGCTTAATTTAGAAGTAATAAATAAGACTTTATTATTTAATAATACACAAATTATAATAAAATAGCTGGCGGAAAGACCATAGGTCGATAGCCTGTTCAAGCAAGCAAGAAAGAAACCAATATACCATAATATATTGTAAATATATGTAAACAAATAACTTTGAATAAAGATATTGTAGTAGTAATAAAATAGAAGTTTTAATTAATTTAATATAAATAAATTTATATATTTTAATATTGCAAAAGTAAAACAATAAAACTTACTGTAAATAATTACAAAACTAATATAATTTACAGCGATATAAATAAAAATAAATATATATATATATACGTTAAAGCCATTATGTAGTTTCAACAGTTTGCGTCGTCATCGAATTGACCGTGTATGGTGTCTCCTTCCGGCTTCCGAACAGGAATTTCACGATCGAATAGAGGAAATGGCCGATTGTGAGCATGAGGACCAGCCCGTCGGTGTAACACTTGAGCAGTATGAGGGAACTGCTGAAAAATACCAACCATTTCGAGATTCCCAGCGACGACGAGAACAGCCCCATCGCTTTGTAGATCACCATCACCAAAAATACGTTGTACATGGTCTTGCCGGCCGTTACGTAGGTGGATATTGAAAACATGGCAAAAAATTAATGTATAAATCGAATAAAGGTTTTTACGTTCGAACGGTCGGTTTGGCGATTGTGTCACTGTCAAATTTTCGTGATGGATGATATTTGCAATGCAAACCACAATTAATTGAATGAAACTGATGGAAGGTATTGAGAATATAAATTATATAGTTTTATTTATAATCATAAATAATTTAAAGATTAGAATTATTAAAACTATTGTTCATGAAATTCTATTCTTATTAAAATTGTAATAAAAAAATCGATTCTCATTACGTACTCATCCTTACTACAATAGAGCTATCTTATCCAAATTTATAGGAATCATTTTCTTTATATAAATTATCTCGCATTTTTTTCAGATAAAATCTTGTTAACAAAAAGTCTAATTTTTTTATAACAAGATTATTATTTTATTATTTATTTTATTAATACTTATTTATAATTTATCTATTTAGTTTAATTTTTATGGCATAATTTATTTGTTTAATGTCACTGAGATTACCGTTTTTGATATTTCAATTATTTTTTTCATCGCTGGATTCGACCACTTGGGTTAATTTTTATTTTGCAGTTTCCGCTACTGATATTAAAATATGTTATATATGTATGTAAAATTGTATTATTCTGTTTATATGTGATTTACAGTCATGCTATTTATCTAAACATTTTGAATATTGTTATTATTCTGTATAAAGGTGATTTACCGTAAATAAATGAATTGAATTGAATTATAGTATGACTATAATTCAGGACCAGTTCAGGATTAAATGAAATATTAAATTTATACAATTAAAAAAATAATTAATTAAATGTGTTTCTTTAATGAATATGTCAAAAAATATTACGAGTCCATAGAAGAAGATTGATAAATTTGAACAATAAGAAAAGAAATACAAAAAAAACATATAAAAGAATTATAATAAATGAAAGACGACGCAGGCGCCATCTTTTGCCTAATTTCATGAGGCATCGTCATGGTTGGTAAACATTTTATCTAATATATAAAAGAAAACACAATTTTTGAGGTAAAAAAACCTTTTACATGTAATGTGTTTTTATCGTCCTCTCATATTTTTTTAAAAATAATTTTACTATACATACGCTTTCTTCTTCGGTAATATTTACCATCGGAAAATTGATGATTTCCCATTTGTCCTATATTTAAAAACACTGGTGTATATTTAACTCTTTTGTACTCTCGTTCATTGCGGTTGTCTGAAGTTTAAAACATAATACATTACAATTTGCTGCTTCTCCACCTTTCCAAGCTAATTCATAGTCAACAATATGTAACAGTTCGACCTCCCGGTATTCTACAAATTGATTAAATGTGTACTTTACCTACATTATGTTGTTTATCGTAAAAATTCATGAACTGATTCATTGGGTTCGTTATTTGCTTCTATACATATTATCGATACTTATTGTGTCGTAATTCATTTTTAAAAAGATGATGTCGACAGTAAATCTGTTCCATTACAAATGTTATTCAATTTTCTAGAGAGCCCTAGAGGTTCTTTTCAATCTAGGACTGTGAATTTTCTTACATAACAAGTTTTTTTTGTTTTGTGAGAGCTTTAGAACTCATTTTCTAATGGTACTATCCTGGATTAAGAAGAATCTGTAGAACTCCATAAAAAATATCAACTCAATTTCAATAGATGTTGAAAGTAACATTAAGGGTAATCCCAATTTATTATGGAAATTCTTAAATTATAAAAAAAAAACAACAGTCTAAGTAACAACTCATGACTATATTAATCCACTGGATATTTTCAATGCATTTGTTGAAATTTTCTCAAATGACTCTCCCTTGGAATCACTAAAATATATCCTACATATAGCAATAGGGAAATATTTAACTATAATTCATTTTTCTCTATTTCTCCTACCAGTGAAGATCGCTTGATTAAAGTTACGTCCAAGTTTTCTAACAAATTTACTGCGGAGGATGATTTAATTCCGAGCTTCTTTATGCGAGAATGCAGATTTATTCTATTAAAACTATTAACTGTAATTATTAATAAAGCTGTTGATATGAGTATGGGCAATGCATCAAGGTGTCAAAGGGCGCTTATGTCTGGAATCTGATTATTTTGTAATCATTAGGTGGCATTTTTATATCAATTGTGGATTAAGTGTAAAATAATCTAATATTGACGATTACAGCGCCACCTGTTGCCCATACAAAAAAGTTTCTGAGTAAAACCTACATAGTTTTTTTCACACTTTCCGAATTTGCAATAAAAAATGGGGGTTTCCATTTAAGATTCAGAAGTTACCCCTGTTATTCACCCCCCTGGTGGGTGAGGGGTGAAATTGATAACAGAATCTAATGTCCCCCTGCAAACCACTAAACTTTGCATTAGACAACTATTTCGATTGGGCGCAATCGATATATTCCACCTGAAAGATTAAAATGGGACACCATATATATATATATATATATATATATAAAACGATTGTTTAATCACCCATAGTTAAGGCTATTATGATATTTTCTAATAACAATTACAATTGTTATTTACAGTTCTATATATATATATACTTTTCTGACAACGCAATTTTGTTAAAAAAAACAATTTTGGTTTCCATGTTAGGTTTGCCATTAGAGTCAGATGGTTTGAAACGTTAGGTTTCGTTCAGTCGCTGGAAAAGTTTGGGAAAACTTTTCTCCCTTGCATAATGTCAAAAATCGCTGCTTATGGGGTTTTTGGTATATGATTTAAATGTTCAACAAAAAAAATCAAGTTTTCATTTTATTTAAGTGATGTTTGTTTTGATCTTTCTGATCTTTTGAAGGGTGTCTGTCGTTCCTCGATAAATACCTGAATTCGCTATTTTTAATTTAATAGTCTCCCTTTATTAATATTATTATAAAGACAGAGCAAGCACAACCTAATTTCAAGTGGCTTCGTCAACAATTTGGGTCTAAAAGGTAGACAATTGAGAATCGTTGTTTCGTCCACTATGTCCTCATCAAGGCATTGCACATGGCATACATTGGTCTGACGAGGTCCGAAAAACCGAAATATCAATCATCAGTTATACATAAGCTAGATGAATGGTGGTTGAACATTTTATTAAATTGTTGTTTTACTTTCCTGAAAAACTTCGATTTTATTGTTATGAAATATTTATCCTTATTTTATGTTTAATTTACACTTCAAATGACTGTCGATCGGCAAGGCTTGATTATTGGACATGTTGAAGACATGTCCAATAATTTTGCAAACAAAAAGAAGAAGTGTATGTTGTTTCCATTATGAAGGGATGTCATATATTCTTTTTATTCTCCTCGCTGTCCTTTTTGTTGTTTAATATTGCATGATAATGTTCGTTATTGACGTTTGGGTAGAAGACTCGTTACTTTGGAAGTAAGTTATATGTGTTCCTACTTTGTTCAAGTCATTTCGTGAATGTCAAATATAAAACTAAATATCTATTTTAATTTTTAAAGATGAGCCAAGACACTTTACCTTTAAAAAAAATAAATAACCAGCAATTCTAATAAAAAAAAATAGATGGGCCATTATTTATGATGATAAAACGTATTATTATTTATTTATTTATTTATCGGAATATACCATTTTTATTATATATGAATTTAAAAAAATCGAAGCTATTTCATACGAGAAATGTTAAGTTTAACAAGTACGATATTAATTTAATTCACATTCTACGAATACATAACTGTTAGAAAAACTGCTTAGACTGTGATGATAAAAATAACGTACACGTTAAACTTAACATTTCTCTTACGAAGTAGATATGAATAACGCAGTGGAAGAAATTAAAATCGAGGACAGAAAGACCTATAATCTATAGCAATTTAACAATTAATTATTTTTTGTGTGATATAATTAATCAATTATTGTTATGTTCTTGTAAACTTAATTGTTAATAAATATTGCTATATATAAAAATCGAGATGAACAATTAGTAGCAATAAATTTCAAAAATAAACGCAATGGAAGAAATAAAAATCCCGACGATCAGTAAATAAAACGAAGTCTGCACGTCGTAAAAATCGATCTCCTTGTATTTACTTTCATAGGTAATATTGTTAATTTTAAAATTCATCACCAAACCATCGACAATTTCGTAATACCACTTCTTAATCAGTCCAGCCTCGCGGAATCTCGTCAAAACGGCGTTGAACTTGGCCAGAAAAGGCGAACCCTTCGGTACGATGTACGCCAGGAAATAAGTGGACGGGCATTCCGGAACGATGTGCAGTAAAGGTATCCCACTTTTACTAATGTAAATTGTTTCCATGAAAAACCTCGCGTCCTCCATGCGCTCAACAGCCGCGACATCTCGCGAATAAGCAGCGCGTTTTAATGCCTTCGCTGCTAGGAAGTAGGTTCTGGTTTTTAGTTTCTTAATTATATCATTGTCGTCCGTTTGGAATAAATCTAAACTAGTAGCGATTTTTATTTTAGATTCATACAATTCTTCTAGGGTGTTAATATCGGCGTAGTAACCAACATCGGTGAATGACGTGAAGAGCGAACCTTGAAAGATCCCGACGGTGATCACGTTGAAGATCATGCAGGACATTATCAGCAATCGCCTGTTGATTAAAACAGGCACATTCGGGATTGAGTTGCTTAAGAAAACCCGGAATATATCCAAAATGCTGAATATTAAGTTTTTGGGGGAGTTGGTGTCGGTTGCGAAACGGATTTTGTGAAAGAAGTACCAGATTACTCCATTGGCAATTATGATTCCTATTAGGACAATCCACGTTGATAGTTTGAAGCAATGGAAGATCATCTTCCATTTGGGTATGATTTCCGCTTTGGGCACGACGAAGCAAACCAAATCGTTGTTGACTGGCGATGTGAATTCCGTGTTTTCAGCGTCGAATATATTCATAAATCTTCAAATAAATTAAAATTATTTTACAAATATTAATCTAACACCTAATTCAATAATGTTTAGTTGACTGGACGTTGAATTCTACAATGAATTGAAACAAGGGTGCAATAAATTGAGATCTGTTAGATTGTTTTGCATTAACTTGATATGAGTGCAAGTTTTTAATGCCATATATAAGTATTATATTGCTGTGTAGAAAGTGTAAAAAGTGTTACACTAGCTCACGTTGTGGATAGACTTTATCTTTTTGCATTTATAAAAAAAATGGCGAACAATTGAAAAGAGTATCAATTCACTTGGTCGCAGCTGTTTAAATATATACACACATCTTTATTCAGATTATATAGATAAAACAAAACAATATAACATAAATAATTACAATACACATAGGTGTTTGTCTATCTCGGCTATCGATCAGAGATATTTTCTGCCCCGCTATTTAAAATAAGTTAAATAATAAGAATTTGAAAGTAATTAATTATTTATCTATTATTTTCCCTTTGCCTGCTGAGATTTTTTTGACTTACTTTACGTAAATAATGAAGAGAAAATAATTTATTAATAATAAAATAATTAATTATTGTGTAAAAAAATTTCTATTACAGTATATCTATTTTTTTACCTTAATGATGTAAGATTTTTTCATCATTGTGAAAAAGATTAAAAATAGATGCATTGGAAGCAATATAAATGTATTTACGCAATAAAGACTCAAATACATCACATTTGAGTCTTTATTGCGTAAATACATTTATATTGCTTCCAATGCATCTATTTTTAATCTTTTTCACAATGATGCAAAAACATTAAGGTAAAAATCTGTATTAATCAATTATTTCCCTTTATTATTTACGTAACGTAAGTCAAAATAGTCACGGTAGCTAAAGGAAAATAATTGTTTAATAATTAAATAATTTCAAATTCTATTTATTTAATTTAAAAATGGCGTAGTTCATGCTTCTGGCAAATAATATTATACAATTGGCTATATTATACAAATTTATAGTAACATACCTGCTATTAGCGCTTATATCAGCTTTTTTATTAACAACATCTCCTAAAGAACCAATGAAACTCCCATTATGTAATTTATAGCCGTAATTTGATTCATCCGTTGGTCCAACTAATATAACCCTAAAATCCAAAATCTTGACCATATTGGCCAAAACACAACCATCCAAACCTGCAAACCCGTACGAGTAAACCTGATCGCAACTCAAATGCCCCATACTCTCCGGTAGATTCTTTACAGCTGTGGGCACCCTTTCGAACAAGCTAACCTTCAGCGGATATCCCCCGAAACCGTTGCCATTTCCCTTCGGCTTAACCAGCTCGTTAAATTTATCCAGACTCTCATTCCTCACCATCCCCCAGCTCTTCTTCCTCTCATCGTACGAAAAAGGGTCGTACCTGTAAAGCCTTGTGTGGTCGCACGAGCAGGGCTTGATCGCGAGCAGTTTTAGGATCGAGTAGGTTTTCCAGAAGAGTTCCAGCATTTTTACCAAATCGGCGTTGTCGGGGCAGTTTTCCGGGTCGGTTTGCAGGATGATGAAGACGTAGGTGGCTTTTGATTCCGGTTTGAAATCTCTGAAGGGCAGGCTGTTGGTTAAGACGCGGATCAGCTCGCGTTTCATGATTATTATGTCGATGTGGTTTTGGGTTAGGTAAGCGTTGGTTATTAGTTTATTGCTTTCTAAAACAAAATAAAAAAAAGAAAAAGAAAGGAAACATTTATGTATTAACATTAATTAATTGCTTAAATTTATCTTATTTATCCTATTAATACTTCCCACTGAAAAATATTCACAAATAACGTCTAAACAATGAAACTGAATTTAAATTGAAGTTGATTTAATTTATTAATTCAGTAAATATCAATAATATTTCAACTAATCGTTCGGTTAAATATTGTTAATACCATATGATCAAAAACTTTTCTGCTCTAGAGTGCTTTGATTTTTTTCTTAATTTTATATTTTATTGGCACCAGTAAATAAAAAAAATGGTGATATGTCCATCAGTACTTTCCCCGGTGAATTTGGTCAAATAAGTCTTGAATGAAAATTTAAAAGGAAAGGAAAAAATATTAATTGAAAAAATGGATTGTTGTTTTTTAAAGCACTTTGACGTTTTATCTGTCATAAAAATAATTATTTAAATAATTAAAGTCTCCACAGCCATTATTATATTTTATTTCTAAGGGAATTTATCGGGTAGATGAAATTCTTCCGCTTATAAAATAAAAACTAAAGCTCCTACAATAAAACTTTTCTAACAAAAATTATTTATTTTTTTACATCTACAACTTTTATTTGAAACATTTTTCTATCCGAATTGAAAAATGAAAATCCGCTAAGAGTAAAGTTGCACTTAATTAGTTTTGATTCTAACCAAAAGCTTTTCGTAATTATCAAAATGTGCATCATTTGGTAATTCAAATAAAATTATTAGTGATGAAAGGTTATTAGTGCTGTATTCGTCAAATTATTTTTTAATAAAAAAATTAAAGCAATAAGTAGGAGAAAAGTTTTTGATCAAATGGTATTTAAATTATATGATATACAAATATGAGAAAAAATATCCGAAATCTTCAGACAACATAAATGTTAATGGAATATTGATGAAAGTTTTTAATGTATATTTTGCTCAGTGGGGCAGTTTTTATGGATTATTTTTTTTAATAATAAATCAACAAACCTTCAAGAATATCATACCCATAAACGTAAACAGGGGTGGTTTTCGGGGAACGCTCGAACCAATTGCCCAGCAACTTCCCCACGTAATCCCGATCCCCCTCGAAGACATTAAACCTGACATCGGTAGGCACGGCGACTTCATCCCAATACAAATCCCCGTTGATCGCACAATCGTTTCCGAAATTTAAATTAATCCCGCACTCGATCAGTTTTGCGCAAAACACGAAACAGGCAAACTTCGGGAATTGTTTCTTCATGATGTTTTTCCAACGATTGTATTGGGTCGTTTCTGATTGACATGTGCGTATACATGAACAAAAAAAAAGAAAGAACGAGAGAGAGAGGAGAGTTAAAATTGTCCCGTTTATGTGCTTGTGCCGTAATTTGTGAATTATTTAGTGGGCAAATATTTTCAATTGGCGTTTTCGGTTCGGTTAAGAGATGGCAAATAAAGGGAGTGTCCGCTTGGGATTTGTGTAATTGACAATTTAGTTTTTACCGGAAATGTATTTATGGTTTGGATTAAAGCGATTTAGTGTTTATTTTCGAATACAAACAAAACGGCAATTTTAATTTAGATAATGATTGTATTAGATACAGACAACAAATTGATTAATTAATTAGGACGGGAATTAATAATAATATTGCAAAATTAAACATTCAATCACAGATATAATATACCGATAATTTTAATCATAATTTTATTATTAAGAATTGATTTTCCTTCTTTAATAGCTATATTTATTTCTAGGCCATCTCTTAGATTTAAATAAACAATTATTAACAACATCGAAGAAATTTGAAGCTCCCCCATCGTTACTGCCCTTGTGACCTGACATTGTCATTGTCAATCTTTTCAATTTTATATTGATATGTTTGTACTTGTCATTTCATTAGTTCCTTGAAAATGACCATTGGTCGAAACTAGTCAGAACGCATATAGAAAAATTTAGTGAAACGAACAACTAAGAGTATTAATTAAAATACTTCATAATTATTACATAAAAATGTTTCACTACAGGATAAGTGAGAGTTTGATTCAAAATATAAAAGATTAATTATTGGAAGAGGATTGGAAGGTACTGAATGGAAACATGGAAAGGGACTGGTAGAGAAAAAATGTTAAAATTATGTAAAAAAGGAAATTTATTCGTTCTTAGAAATAAATGAAGTAAGTGTGCTTTTTTAGATGTTTAAAATACTTTTAGAAGATACTTAAATATTTAAAAAAAAGTGTAATTCCGGTGGAAAAAAGTCTATGTAGTCTTGGATCAAATTTTAAAAGTAAGGCAACTGGAGAATTCTGGAATTTTGGAAATCCCGTGCTCGAAAGCCATCTGCCCGATTGATCCGCTTTTCTCGATATCCATTTCCTCAAGGATCTGTAAAATAAAAAGAAATAATTGAGTACTAACAAATAGTTGTTTAATAATGTTATTTTTTATGTGTAATTATCTTTGTTTTGATGATACGAATTGTATTTATAATCACCCTTTTGGCGATATCATATTTGTCTTGATGGTCGATGATATTAGCGTGGAATTCGTTATTATATCCGCATGTCAATCTATCTATCATCGTCATAATGTCGCTTCCACCAATTTCGTTATCGTTATCAAAATCTGAAAATAATAATGAATTAAAATGTGCACCTCTCAAATCCCCTATATCCACCCAAATTGCCTATTCTATTATCAAATCTTTAAATCATCTCCTTTAAAAATTCAGACCCATTAGAGATACAGAATAAGTGATACTCTATCAAGTGGCAAAATTAGGAACACTCTTTCGAACCAACACATGTTTTCACGTGATTTGCCATCTGCTGCAAACTATTTTTTGGTGTATGGTAAAATTAAAATCGACTGTAACTTATTTTATTTTAAAAATAACTATGGCATATGTTATATCGGATTAAAGAGGAAAAAATAGCCCTTTTAATAAAGTTATAGCCAACTATTGTTTCCATTTAAAAAAAGTTAGTTTGTGTCATATCTCCCAAAATATGGGCAATTTTTATTGATTTGTTATTAATCTGTGTAAAATTTTCTACAACTTTGTCCTTTACAGTTTTTTTCTATTTATGATAATAATAGAGATATATTGATTTCAAAAAATTGACACATTTTACTTTTTTCAAAATATCTAGTTACCCTTGACTTTTTCAAATATTTTGAAAGTGTCATTTTATTCGTCTTATAAAATTACACTTCTTTCCCCATTTAACCCTGTATAAATTAATTTAACCGACACAACGTTATATGATATTATATTATGTATATTATAAAAAAAGCCTTTACACTCGTGAAGGTGTAGATGATATTATAATTAATGGCATAAATATTCGGTTGTGTTACCAAAAATCCGGAAAGCCCATGTTGCTTTAACATCAGAAGGACAATCTTGAGACATGACTGAATACAGATCTAGAACATCCTCGAAGGAGAAACATCCGTCGTTGCTTGAAGAAAACACGAAGCAGATTCTATCTCGGAATGGGTTGTACTAGAATTAAATATTTAAAGAAACAAATCACAAACGCATTTTTCAATTTTTCCATCACATCGATCATTATATGACAATAACAATTATGTTATCTAAATATTTTTCGACGCCGACTGTTGAATTCAATATTGAAATTAATTTGGCAATAATTGAGTTTCAATGTTAAGTAAAAAGAACGAACTTCGTTTGAAGTAAATATGCAGTTATGTTATATAGAACGTTAACATGAATCTACACAAATTGTAATTGATGTATTAGTTAATTTGAAACGCCATTTCCAGTTGTGTGTAATTTCTAATTAAATTTATTATGTCGAAATATATTATTTCTTTGAATATATGGATTTATTTTCAACGGTGGAACACATTTATAATGTGAAAATTAATTAATTTTCCTTGGCTACTACAAATAAAAGAGTTTATTGTGTATAAGTTGGCTTTATAGAAAATTATTTATTTTTTTAATTTTGTTCAAATACAAATTATATAGGAGATGGAGTTACGTGAAGTTTTCAATATAAAAAAATATATAAACGGTTGTATTCACTTTCCTATTTTTTTAAATAATGGACATATGCTGTCGCATAACTATAACATATTGTATAATGTAGACATTTTTTAATCGAAAATATTTAATGCAAAAAAACAAAACAAAAAATTACGTAATATAAGTCCACCTACAGACCCGTGTTTCGGGATTTTATTCTTCGTCAGTACAGCTCCGCCTAATATAATTACAAAGTTGTTGATTAAATTAATTAAAAACGTAATTATTTTCAAATTAGTTTTATTTAATTTATTTAAATAACTATGCAGAATCGTTCTTACTATTATTTCTATGATAATCAAGAAATGTTGCTTTGTTTATATTAACTTACATTAGGTGGTCAGAAAAGGTATGATAAGCTTCAAGTTGATTAATTTTGAATAAATAATCTAAATAACAAAATATTGAAACGTAACGTATCATTGAATAATTAAACTAAATTTAATTATATAAAAATACCTTCAATTGTGGAAATCTATCCATTATTTCATGAAACGGAACCCTGGTGCTTAAAACGTCTGCGTTTTCATTATTGAATATCTCAGCAAATTTTTTATACAAGCTGCAAAAAATACACGGTTTATTTCCATTTCCATTTCATTTTCATAATAAAAAATACGTCTGCAGAAAATTACCTATTTGTTAGTCTGAGTGGAACTGGAAATTTAATTGGATTAACTAGGTGACAAACAATTGAGTAGGAAAAAAGTTTTCGAACATCGTTTCAATCGTGTCCCTTTTGTTGAATTTCACTTACCATGCAATTTCAGCCTTGGATAAAAAAGTCAAGTCCTCGTAAAAATTCAGTAGATCAACACCCAAACCGCTCGACGAATTTCCCATGTTCTTCAATTAAACTTTTTTAATTTATAACACAAAAACACTTAACTCTGAAAATGTAAGTAAGCGAAACTGAGTGAATAAAATATGTTTCTATTATTATCACCTCACTTTGTTTTATCACTCTTATTTACGCTAATTATTTGGGGCTATTCTCTAAGTAAAATATTAAGTTTAACGTGTACGTGTAAGACACTTTTGTAATACATAAAATGTAAAGTTAGTTAATAACGTATACGTTAAACTAAACATTTTCTGTGTGTGATAGCCCCGATTATTAAAATAATAATAATAATAATCAATCTCCAATATACTCATAGAAAAAATATATAAAAAACATTAATAAATATTAATTAATTAATAAGACTCAAATGGAAAATAATTAATAAATACATGTTTTTTTTTTCAAAAAAGCAATTATTAGTGTAATGGCTGTTTCGTGTAATACTACTGACAATAAAATCACTGTAAGAGCCGATTCACATTCGCACGGGAATAGGTCGGGAACGGAAACGGATCGTATATAAAAATGCCATTCCGGGTGATTGTGCACCGATACACGTAAATCCTACGATTCTCCTTTCCTGTTTCCGTTCTCTTTCCCGGGCGATTGTGATCGGCGTTAAGTCAATTTTCGTATAATTATACAAGCTCACTCCACTCACATCAAGAGCACTAAGATCAATAATCTCATTATAACGATGATTAAAGTCGGGAGAATGCGTTTATCTTATCATTTGATTGGATTACATTTTATCACAGTTGTATTTTCTTTTTTAGTTTAATATGAACGTTACGGAAATATGGAGTAGCATTATGTTTTACGTATATATCAGTGATATTTACGCAAGTAAAATAATGAAGTGTATACTTTGCTTTTAACAATTCAATTGTTCTGTCCATTCGACAGAGAGTAAATAAAATCAGAAAAAATTCGTATGGAAGAAGAGAGGGAAATAACGAGGCATTGTTATTGAATATAATCAATGTTGTTTTCCTGATAAATTTAAACCCACGCGTATAGAATTGCTTTTAAAAATATTGGAAATTATTTTTAAGAGTTCCGTGTGTATCAGACTGGAATAAATTATGAAACATATTCATCAGTCACGTGGCGAAAAAGCGAAAATCTGACGTGGGTAATGATATACCTTCGTCTATCACGAAATAATATTTGACTCTGACACGTCAGAAAAAAAGCAATATTTTTAAGCATTCTAAAAGAGTTAAACAGTGACGAAAAGAAAAGAAAATGTGAGTTATTATTTATTGATACTTTACGTATGCGGTGTATTAAATATGTTTTTGATAGTTCAAGTATTTGCAATGTTATCGATATGAAATTATGACAGAAACATTTACGTAGATATTTTTAGTTTTTCATTAGCCAGATTTTTTGTTGTATTGATATACAATTTAATTAAAATAGTACACGACATAGTATGTAATAAAGAAAATATTTTTGTGAAAGCAAAATGTATATATTTTACTTTCTTATTTTTTAGAGTGCTTAATATTTAATATTACTTCTCCATATACCGATACATACACACTAGCCTTTTGAGATATAAATTGATAATTATTATTAATTATATAGTTGTGCATTTTATAATACAAAGATGCAAGAGCAAAAGTTATAATAAAATAATTATGTAATTCTTAATTTTTAGCAAACATGCAAAACAAATATTGCACTTTTTCAAACGAATTAAATACATATTTTTATTGCAAAAATAACCTTTTTATTTACTAACAAATATAATTCACCAATAAATTATTCTCTTTGTTTGCATTACAATACAAAGACTAATCTTGATTGTACATTTTAAATAAAAAACATTATTTAATTTTCGTTTCGTATCAAACCTTATCTTGTTTGAGAATGGCTAATGAAATAATTATATCAATATATTACAATTGCAAAGCATTAACGCTTATTGCCTTTGTTTGTTCTATTTTATTTAATCTCTTCAGGGACGAAATTATTTTGATAACATTTTTGTTTTACTCACTCTACGTATTCAAAATTATTTTGTTATTTTGATAATATATTAGTTTTACTTATTCAAGGGTATTTATGACAAATTTATAAAACGAATTATTTTAATATTCATCAGATCAATAAACACATTATGAAAAGTAAAACTGGACAATTTTTTTTCATTTAGAAGTTAATTTCATATAATAAAGCCGAATTCCATTAAAGTCAGCATATTTAATTAAAATTGGTTTGTTCAAATTATTTTATTAAATATATGAAAGTGTTTTAATTTTAATTAAATATCCTGAAGTAATTAAATCATGAAGTGATGCAGCAATAAGTAAATCAAAACAGATATTGAATAATTTATAATTAAATGGTAAATGAAATTTGATTAAAATAAAGTTTTTACATATTTTGCATTTTTTTGTTGGTTTTATAATATTTTAATAATTGATTAGGTCAGACTAGAAAGACAGATATATTCATACGTTAACAGCCCCGTGTGGTGGTTAGTAAGATTAAGTGTGCATGTATCGGTATATGGAGAAATCATCTAAAATGTTAAACGCTCTAAAAAAATAAAAAAATCAATTTTTTTACATTTTACTTTCACAGAAGTATTTTCTTTATAACTTACTATGTCGTGTACTGTTTTATTTAATTTTAGCGTGTCTCAAAATATCGCTTTATTTTTGATACGTAAAAGTCAAATATTATTTCACTATAGGCGAAGATATATCATTACACACGTCAGATCTACACTTTTTCGTGATTAATGAATATGTTATGAACCTCTCACAATTCACTTCAGTCCGATACACGCAGGACTCTTAAAGAAAGAAAGTAATGTTAATCTATGAATGTTACAATAAAGACGAAAAAAAATGAAAAGTGACATTTCCTTGTCAAAGAAAGCTTGTCAAAATATAAGGGGAGAGTCAAGCATACAACTTGAATGCTGCTTATTAAAAAAACAGCTATAATAAGAATTTAAGTTAAAGGAATATAAGGCTGAATTAAAATATTAAAGAATACCATTTGCGATAGAAGCATGGCTGATAAGGAGAAAAAGGCGAAGCTAAACCTACGCAAATGCCTGACGGAATCGAAAAAGAACGGCTCGTACCACTCGATGGACTTCTCCGAAGCCAGCTTTACTTTGGTGCAAGAGTTCAACATCAGTGAAAGGAAGAGGCGGCAATTGCTGAGCTTCATGGAGAAGAAGGTGGTCGATTTGAAGAATAAGGAGTTCAAGAAGGTGGTCGTACCGGAATATCCGAAGATTGTTAGGAAAGATGTGGCCCATGAAGTGATGCGCGGTCACGCCGATCAATTGATGACGCCGAAGATCGACAAGTATGTTTTGAGGAGGATTATGGAGCTAACAGGGATGAAGAAGCAGGTGAACACGTACGCGGATGTTACAAAGAGTTTGGTTGATGAGATCAGTCAGGAGTTTTTAGATATTTGTCATAATTTGGGCGTTGGATTTAAGGTAAGCAATTACTAGACATAAACATATTTAATGTTGTTTTTATTTGAAAATTTTATTCAGTTTCCAATAAGAACATTATTTTTTTTTTCACACATTTCTTTTTGTAACCAAAATAAAAAAAAAACACTTTTATTGGCTTAAATAAAATGAAAACAAAGATGATTCACACATTTGCAGTTATTTTCCTTGTTTAATTTACTTTTATTTGCATCAAAGAAAGCATTACACTGTTACATAACAAAGAAAGAATTTCTATCAACTAAATACATAATTCATATACAAAAATAACATAAGAAAGCAAAACTCAATCATCACTCAAGATTAATTTTTCCCTCCTCCTTACTTCTTTTTTCGTTCCAGTCTTTTCAAGATATCTATGTCAGCTCCATCTTCTCTTAACCACTCGTCTATTTTCTTGCTACCATTTATTCATGCCTTATACACTTCTTCGCATCATTCCTCACCCAAATGCCTCTAATAGTCACTTGCCATAACTTTATCCCATCCATACATGGCTCTATCTTCGGATACATACCTGGCTCTAGCCAAGGTAACCTTGTCCTCTGTCAAAATATAAATTACAAAATTTTATATTAAATTACTATTAATTCAAATTCTAGGTGAGACCAATGGATGATAACGGAGATATCCACCGAGAACTAGCCCCTTACAAATATAAAGGAAAAACCAAAACCTATTCGACCTATTTAAAAAACAGGGAGCGTTTAAAAAACCACCTATTCATCCATTGCAAACTGATGCGCGCTATTTTAAAACACAGCAACGAATTACCCGCCTTCATGGTCGACATCAGCAAATACCGAGGAGTCGACAACAACATTTCGTACCTCTACGAGTGCTTCGGGGAGGACCTACAAAAATCCGTGAGTACCATCAGGAAGTTCATGTTCAACGTCACCAGGATGATCCGTGCATTCAAAAAAGAGATGCCCAAGAAACCGCGCGCTCAAGCTCAGTACATCCGCACGGCCACTGGATTACAGGCGTGTTTATTGAACCGAGTCATCCGGGACAGCATTTCGCATTTGATTGAAATAACTGGCGATGATTATAGGATTCCGTATTTGAAACTCAGCTTGATTTATGATAACGGTTTGATCCTTTCACCTTCCTCAGAACAGACTGGGAAAATGTACGAGGATTTGGTTTACCGAATCGCGGATAGCGTGACGGGTTTTCTGGCCGTTGAATGTGTGGTTGATGAGAGCCTGGAAGAGTGTTTTGTACCGACTTACATTCAGAATGAATTTTTGGAGGAGTGGATAAGTCAGATCAAAAATAATATTGAAGCGAAATATAAGCCCGTTGACGCTTATGTGGAAAGCCTGATGGTGAGCTTCGCCGATTTATACCCGAAAGATACTGAGATGTCTAGTAAAGATGACATTACTTATGATGAAGGAATGGGGAAAGTGGATGTGTATTTGCAGTTACTACAAGAAATCGAGCTCCTCATTACTAATGAATACTATGCCGTTGGTTCTGTTGAGCAGGAAGATTGTAAGGCGAATTTGAAAGCTTCAATATGGAGTTTGATTGAAGATCTAGCTAGTTCAATGGTATTTAATTAACACAAAACATTTTATTTAAGATAATGAATATTTATTCAATGTGAATATTCTAATGATTGAATAACTAATATTCAATTATTATAGGTGGTTCGTCATATTAAGGAAAACGAGGCGATTTGCGGAGAATTCGAAGCGCTGGCAACTCGCGCCCGTCAAATCCCCAAAACCACCGTCGAACTGATGGACCAAGGCGTCTACATGGCATGGGCAAGCACCGTCCTGATGACCAATCTTACCGAGCGCATCCAACTCATGCTCATCATAATTGGAAAACTAATGGACCTCACCGATATAACCTGGGATCACATGAACCTCAACGCAATCACAGTCGACTGGCTCCATCAAATAAAATCGGCCATCGGCCAGAGCTCCAGCATCTACGAGACCTGCAAGTTCGAATTCGAGGAGCGGTTGGTGAACGCTGTGGCGAAACTGAACGACGATATTGCCGCGATTATACCGCTGCTTTCTTTGCTGGATTTGATGAACGATTCGCGGAGAGCAAGGGACTACGCGCACAAGATGGCGGCGATTTTAGTGAGGATCAGGGACTGCGAGCAGCAGAAGCAGTGGATCAACTCCGAGGAGAGGACTTTTAAATTTCCAGTTTCGGAATTCGCCCAACTAGAGGAGCTTAAGTTGTGGATTTACAATTTCTATCATTTGATCAAGATTTGCGTCGACTGGAATAGAAAGTAATTTAATTTAATTTTAGCATTTAATTAATATATGGTCAAATAAATTAATCCAGCTCTATTGTTAAAATGATCTAGTTATTACTGTTGGATGGATGGTCCTTTCGAATTCCTCGATCCTCCAAAAGCCGAAGAAATCTCCGAGGATATGTACAAGGAACTCTTAAAGATACAAAAGATGTACCGCACGAAATTAAGGCAGATGGCCCAGGAGAACCATCCGTGGCGATTCCAGGGAACTTTAGATGATCCGGACCCGTTGAATTTACCCGCGCCTTTGCAACTCACCAGACAGACGATGCAAGAAATCAAGGATTTCCGACCGACGCTGACGTTAATGACCATTATGTGCAATCCGGCGTTGCTGCAAAGACACTGGGACGAGATGTCCGCGATAGCTGGTTTCGATATGAACCCCAACGCGGGCACTTCCCTGCGGAAGATTTCCCAAATGGACTTGGGCCCGAACATAGACGAATATGAAATCATCAGCACTGGCGCGATCAAAGAACTGGAATTGATCACCAATTTAAAGAAGATGATGGCGGAATGGGATGGAGTGAGATTTAAGATTAGCCAGTACAAAGATACGGGATTGAACATACTGACCGCACTGGATGACATACAGGTGATTTTGGATGATCATATTATGAAAACTCTGACGATGCGCGGTTCGGTTTTTGTAAAACCCTACGAGAACCAAGTCAAGGCTTGGTACGACAAAATCAACCGGGTCAATGCCACTTTGGAAGAATGGGGAAAAGTACAGTCTCAATGGCTTTACCTACTTCCCATATTCTCCTCAAAGGATATCGTCATGCAAATGCCAGCGGAGGGGATATTATTCAAGGAAGTCGACAGCACTTTTAAGAGATACATGCAGGTGATTGTTAAGGATTCACGGGTAATGGAAACTGCACCGGCTAGTGGATTATTAGAGGCTTTACAGAGTAATTAAACCTTTTTGGGCTGAATAAGCAAATTGTGTTTCTTGTTAATTTGTGTGAATTTAGATTGTGTTGAAATGTTGGAGAAAATCAACGATGGCGTCACGTCATATTTGGAAAAGAAGCGCTTGTACTTCCCAAGGTTCTTCTTCCTCTCCAATGATGAAATGCTCGAGATCCTGTCCGAGACTAAGGACCCGCTCAGAGTGCAGCCTCATCTAAGGAAGTGCTTCGAGGCAATCAATCGGTTGCGCTTCGATGATCTCCTTCAGATCCACGCGATGATCAGCCAGGAGCAGGAGGAGGTGAAGTTCATAACGATGATCAAAACCGCGGATGCTGGAGGAAGTGTAGAGAAATGGCTGGTGCAAGTCGAAGAACAGATGCTGATTTCAGTTAGTATAATATTATTCATAATAAATTAAAGACGACGCAAGCGCCACCTTTTGCCTAATTTCAAGTGAAATCGTCAACGATTTGGGTATACAAAGTAGACGACCGAGAATCATTGTGTCGTCCACTAAAGGAAGGCGAACTTGTCCTGTTTATAAAAACAAGGAAAACGAAATGCAATGCATTGCACATGGAACACACTATTCTGATGAGGTTCGAAAAACTGAAATGGCCATCACTAGATATCCATACGCTAGATGAATGGTGGCTGAACATTTCATTAAATAGTATAATATTGTTGATTCCGGTATCTAGGATTCTTAAACCAATAATTTCCTCTCATTAATCACTTGCTTAAACATTCTATATTCTTAGATTAAATTGAATTATTTTAATTTTTCGACTAGTTTCAGGTAATTCAATCATGTTTTCTCAAATGTTCTACAATTATATATCTTAAAAGATGAGTTTTTCATAAAAAAAGTTTATATTTTAGAATTAGACAAAGTACGTTATACCAGAATTAGACAAAGTGTGTTATACCAAGTGCCAGATGAGAAAATCGCTCTTAAGACATCTTTTCATCGATTTTTATATAGATATTTTTTTGTAGATTTTCTACTTCTTTAATACCCTATGATTTGTAAAATATTAAGATTGTGTCTGTTATATGTAGGTGCTGAATGAAATCTCTTGTAGTTGGCAGGACTACGCCGTAAAACCAAGGACGGAATGGGTACAAATCTGGCCGGGGCAAGTGGTTCTCGCGGTGTCTCAGATTTTCTGGACGGCGAACATCCATTTAGCCTTAGGCCCCGAAAGACCTTTCACTATAGATGCTTTCTCAGAAACCCTAAATTCCGAACTGCAGGACACAGTTGCACTCGTAAGAAACCCCAACTTGAGCAATCTGGCGCGTATCACGATCAAAGCCTTAATTGTAATTGACGTGCACGCTAAAGATGTCGCTACTGATTTAGCGGAGAAGATGGTGCAATCAGACTCTGAATTCAAGTGGCTTTGTCAGCTGAGGTATTATTGGGAGAACGGGGCGTGTCTGGTACGGATTCTTAACGCGACCGTTAAGTACGCTTGCGAGTATTTGGGGAATAGTGATCGTTTGGTTATCACGCCGTTGACTGATAGATGCTACAGGACTTTAGTGGGAGCATATCATTTGCATTTGAATGGAGCTCCTGAAGGTCCAGCTGGAACGGGAAAAACGGAAACGACTAAGGACTTAGCAAAAGCTTTAGCGGTTTGTAATAAGACAGATTATATTTATTACTTATTGTTTTTTTTCAATAGAAAATGTATTCACTTGTTCACAGTCAAAATGTTACAGTAGCTAGAGAGACAATAATTTATTAATTATTTTGAAATTCTTTTAATTTAATATATCGTTTTTTATAGTGAAGGCATTACAGATTTTCACACATTAAAATCGTACTTACACGGAGCTACTTTCTGTCGTAACACAATCGTCCAGTTGACGAAGTCTGGATGCGCAATTTACATTATTTTTTTAAAAAATTAATCATTAATTGTTTTTTTTAAGTTAGTCTCATATTTATTGTAAATAAACCATCAAATTTTCAATTTTTTTTTTTGCAATTTCCTGATTATTGTTTTGTCTTTATTTCACTGTAATTCATTTTCAGGTACAATGTGTAGTGTTCAATTGCTCCGATGGCTTAGATTACAAAGCGATGGGGAAATTCTTTAAGGGTTTAGCCTCATCTGGAGCCTGGGCCTGTTTCGACGAGTTCAACAGGATCGAAATCGAAGTCCTATCAGTCGTGGCGCAGCAAATCCTTTGCATAATCCAAGCGGTTCGAACTAATGCAAAAACCTTTATATTTGAAGGTACCGAATTGACCTTAAACCCCGCTTGCTACGTCTGTATTACAATGAACCCCGGATACGCCGGCCGATCTGAACTCCCCGATAATCTAAAAGTCCTCTTCAGGACTGTAGCGATGATGGTACCGGATTACGCTATGATTGGGGAGATTTCCCTTTATTCCTACGGGTTTATAAACGCGAGGGTTTTAAGTGTGAAAATCGTGACGACTTATCGCTTGTGCTCGGAACAGCTCTCTTCGCAGAATCATTATGATTACGGTATGCGGGCCGTTAAGAGTGTGCTGTCGGCTTGCGGGAATAACAAGCGTGCTTTTCCGGATGAAAACGAGGATATTCTCCTCCTGCGTTCGATTACTGATGTTAATTTGGCGAAATTTCTAAATCACGACGTTCCCCTTTTCGAGGGTATCATCAGCGATTTGTTTCCTGGTGTTATTTTACCACAGCCGGATTACAAGCAATTCATCAAGGCAATGAAGGAATGTTCCAGGAAGAGGAACCTACAGCCCAGGGATTCGTTCATACTGAAGGTGATTCAGACTTATGAGATGATGATTGTTCGGCATGGGTTCATGTTAGTAGGTGAGCCATTCGCCGGGAAAACTTCGGTGTTGAAGGTTTTGGCTGAAACACTGACTTTATTGAACCAGCAAGGTGCACCGCAGCTAAAAGTGCAGTATCAGTACATTAATCCGAAAAGCATTACCATGGGGCAACTTTATGGACAGTTTGATCCGGTAAGTTATTACACGTTTTCTGTAGTTGTATTACAAAACTTGTAATAATAATAATTAAAAAAATCCCAATATTCTATCGTTTAGATTTCCTATGAATGGTTTGACGGTGTGGTCGCTACATGCTTCAGGAATTTTGTAATGGATCCCGCTCCAGACAGGAAGTGGGTTATTTTCGACGGTCCTGTCGACGCCGTCTGGATTGAGAACATGAATACCGTTTTAGACGACAATAAAAAGCTTTGCTTGATGTCCGGAGAGGTTATGGCGATGACTAACTCCATGTCAATGATTTTTGAAGTCATGGACTTGGCTCAGGCATCACCAGCAACCGTAAGTATTTTTTATTATTATTAAAATCGGTTTCTGCCTGATCATTGCATAAAATTATTAGGCAACATTCATTCATATATTAGTTCCACACGTTTATTTAAACTTTTTTATTAGGTATCTAGATGTGGTATGATCTACATGGAACCAGCAACATTAGGCTGGAGGCCATTCATTGAATCCTGGATAGTCTGCCAAAGCGTCGACTGGTGCGTTCCCTACGAAAAACTAGTTAAAGCACTGTTTGAATGGCTGGTCGACCCCTGTCTGTACTTCATCAGAAAGAACTGCAAACAGCTGTGCGTGCCGGGGGAGATAAATCTGGTGAAGAATATGTATCAAATCGTCACGATGGTGCTCAATGATGCTTGTGAAAAAAGCGTGAAGAAGGAGGAAGATTTCAAACACATGCTCTCGTGGATTCACGCAACGTTCGTGTATGCAGGTATTGATTTGCGATTTTAATAAATAATGGAATAATTAATTGCGGTTGTTGTTATGATTTATTGATTGCTGTTTACAAATCTGTGAAAATGAAATAAAACAATGCAAGAGGGAATTTCATTAATTTGGAATTAATTAACCTAATTATTCTGTGTGAATAAGGACTGGAATCATATATACAGGGAGGTTTTTTTATCAGTATGCATTAGGGGAAGTGCATACCTGCAAAAAACGCGACTCAAACGCATTGAACCGATTAATGTGTGTATGTTTAGTTGACAATTTGGCATATGTGTGTTCAGTTGCGTGTTGTAGGCAACTAAACACACATACATTAACGCATTTGACTTGCGTATTTTGCAGGTATACATAGGGGAAATGTATACTAATAAAAAAAAGCTCTCTATATATATACTATATATTTTCAGGTACGTGGGGATTAGGTGCGATTTTGGATTTCGACTCTCGCGAAAAATTCGACGAATTCTACAGAACAATGTGGCGGGGAGAGGATCCAAAAAATCCCTATCCACCTGAAATGGAAAAGCTAGAGATTCTTTTACCAGTCGAAGGCCAATTGATTGATTATATCTACGTCTATAGGTTAAAAGGCACCTGGACTTATTTTCACGAAGTCGTCCGCACACAAAGATTGGATGACGCGCCGAATATTCAACAGGTTCTGATTCCTACTGTTGATACGGCTAAGTATATATCGATTTTGGAAATGCACATACGGCACAAGAATCCGCTCCTGTTGGTCGGACCGACGGGCACGGGGAAGAGTTATTACATACAGGACTACTTGATGAATAAGTTGAACCAGGATAAGTATGAACCAAGTTTTATTACTTTCACGGTGAAGATCAGTGCTAATCAAACGCAGGATATGTTTATTTCGAAATTGCATAAATTAAGGAGGGGCTCTTATGGGCCTCCTAAAGGAAAAACATCGGTAATTTTTGTTGATGACATAAATATGCCAGTGAAGGAGGTCTACGGCGCGCAACCCCCGATTGAACTACTAAGACAGTATTTCGATCATAAAAACTGGTACGATTTAAAAGACACATCAACCATATACATCCACAACATGCTCCTATTGGCTGCAATGGGGTTGGTAGGAGGCAGTAGACAGGATGTCTACGCAAGGTTCTTACGGCACTTCAGCGTTTTTTCAATCAACGAATTCTCAGAGGAAAGCATGACGAAAATATTTTCAAACATCCTATTATTAGGTTGGAAGAAAAACGGCTTTCCTACAGATATAATCAACATGGTGAATTGGTTAGTAGCTGCAACCCTCGACGTCTATCTTTCAGCCAGCGATAAACTCCGCCCGACCCCCGCGAAAAGCCATTACATTTTCAACCTGCGCGATTTCTCAAGGGTGATTTTCGGCTGCGCGATGCTCCGTAAAGATTCCGCCGAAGATAAACGCGTCTTCCCAAAAATCTGGGTGCACGAGACAATGCGAGTCTTCTACGATCGCTTGATCGATCCTGCGGATTCGAAATGGCTCTACGAGAAAATGAGACTGTGCGTTAGGGATCATTTCCGGGAGATGTTCGACACCGTTTTCGAGAACCTGCGCGATGAAGAGGGGAAGATCACCGAAGAGGACATGAAGCGATTAATGTTTGGGACTTACCTAGACACGGATGCAACCGAAGGCGATATGAAATACGAGGAAGTGACTAATATTGAGCAATTTTACGATATGGCGATGAACATGCTGGATGAGTATAATTCAACCCATAAATCGAAGATGGATATTGTTTTATTCAAATACGCGCTTGAACATTTATCGAGGATTTGCAGGATCTTATCAATTCCTTCCGGTAGTGCGCTTTTGGTTGGCGTAAGCGGATCAGGACGGCAGAGTTTAACCAAACTAGCCACAGCTATATCTGGTTATTTTTTCTTCCAACCGGAAATCAGCAAGAGCTACGGGATGAACGAATGGAGGGACGATCTGAAAAGAGTCTTGCGGGAATCTGGAGGTCGCGGCCGGTCTACCACCTTTTTATTCTCAGAAGGACAAATCAAAGAAGAAGGCTTCCTCCAAGACATAGACTGTCTTCTAAACTCCGGCGAAGTCCCGAACATCTACGCAATCGACGAGAAGCAGGAAATCCTGGAATTGGTCCGATTAGCGGCACAGGGCGGTAACAGAAATCTAGATGTAACCGCGTTGTACGTTTTCAATTATTTCATCAAACGCTCGAAGGAGAGACTCCACATAATTTTGTGCTTCAGCCCGATCGGTTCCTCATTCAGAAATCGGCTCCGGATGTACCCGTCGCTTGTGAATTGCTGCACGATCGACTGGTTCGAGGATTGGCCCGAAGATTCGCTCGAGTGCGTCGCGCAGAACTGGATACAGGAAATCAATCTTCCGGATGAGGTCAAGGATTCCTCGGTGGTGGCTTGCAAGCATTTCCACGTAGTCGCCAGGAAAATCGCCGATGAGTTCTATAAGGCCTGCGGGAGGAAAACCTACATAACGTCAGCGTCTTATTTGGAATTAATAAAATCGTTCACGATTTTAACTAATAAAAAACAAAAGGAGATTATGACTAACAAGAACCGGTATATAGTGGGGTTGGAAAAATTGCAAAACGCAGCAGATGCCGTTTCGATTATGCAGAAAGATTTAGAGGATTTTCAGCCGCTGCTTCAACAAATGACAAATAAAGCGATTGAGATGACTAGACAAATCGAAGTGGAAACCGCTGAAGTCGAAAAAGCTTCCACTCAGGTGCGCCGCGATGAAAAGATTGCGAACGTCCAAGCAGCTGCATCGCAAGCACTTAAAAGAGAATGCGAAGCTGATTTAGCAGAAGCCATACCAATCCTCGAAGAAGCTCTCGAAGCATTAAACACTCTCAAACCCGCCGATATTACTTTAGTAAAATCCATGAAAAACCCTCCTGAAGCCGTTAAAATTGTAATGGCGGGAGTCTGCGTGATGCGTGATATAAAACCAGACCGTATCAACGATGCGTCAACAGGAGGAAAAATCTTGGACTTCTGGGGACCCAGCAAAAGGCTGTTGGGTGACATGAATTTCCTGCAGTCTCTAAAAGATTACGACAAGGACCATATTAAACCGGATATAATGGCGAAAATCAGGAAGGAATTCTTGCCGAACAAACTCTTCAAGCCGGAGATTGTCGCCAAGGCTTCCTCAGCTGCGGAAGGCTTATGCAAATGGATAATTGCAATGGATATGTACGACGCCGTTGCTAAAATAGTTGCACCAAAGAAAGAGAAACTAGAATTAGCTGAAAAGGAATATCAAACCACCGTAGCATTTTTAATGGAAAAGAAAGCCCAGCTGCAACGTTTAGAAGAAAAATTGAGCATCTTAAACGAAGCCTTGGATGATGCTAAAACCAAACAACAGGAATTGCAGGATAGAGTTGATTTGTGCGCTAATAAATTGTTAAGAGCGAAAAAATTAATCGGCGGTTTAGGTGGAGAAAAATCGCGCTGGACTCAAGCCGCTAATAATTTGCAGCTCCTTTACGACTCCCTCGCTGGTGATATCTTAATTTGCTGCGGACTAATCGCCTATTTATCACCTTACACGATGCCCTTCAGATCCGTGACTGTTAAAGACTGGCACGAACATGTTAAACGTCTTAACATACCCTGTACTGAAGATTTCGAGTTTTCCATTGTTTTAGGCTCAGAAATTAAATTACAATCTTGGTGTATTGATGGTTTACCTCGAGATGCGTTCAGCATGGAAAATGCTATCATACAAGATAATTCCCGGAGGTGGTCGTTGTTGATCGACCCGCAAAGCCAGGCGAATGTCTGGATTAAGCGGATGGAGAAGAAAAACGAGCTTGAAGTGACGAAATTCAGTGACAATTACATGAGGGTGTTGGAAAGGTGCATACAGTACGGACGGCCGGCGTTAATTGAAAGCATCGAAGAAGATTTGGAAGCACCTTTGGATCCGCTGCTTTACAAATCGATTTTCTCTCAAGCTGGCCTTGAAGTCATCGCACTAGGCGATAACGTAATTCCCTACAACAAGAAATTCAAGCTGTATCTGACTTCAAATTTGCGCAACCCGCATTACCTCCCCGAGGTGTTAAATAAAGTCACTATAATTAATTTTGCGTTAACGTTGGAGGGTTTGGAAGATCAGCTGTTGGGTATTGTTGTAGCAAAAGAGCGGCCTGATTTGCAGCGACAACGCGAGGATATAATCAGGCAGAGTGCGGATAATAAAGCTGCGCTGGCACGCGTCGAGGAGAATATTTTGAAGACTTTATCGGAAAGCAAGGGGGATATTTTGGAAGACGAAACGGCTATTGATGTTTTGGATTTTTCGAAAATCCTCTCAATGGATATTATAGCGAAACAAAAATCTGCTAAGGAAACCGAGAAGAAAATTGAAGGTTTCAGAATGGACTATAAACCAATCGCGGAACACTCAGCGGTGCTCTACTATTCGATTTCTGATTTATCTAACGTTGATCCGATGTATCAATTTTCTTTAGAATGGTTCATTAATCTTTATATAAGTTCAATTGAATCCTCGCATAAATCACGCGATTTGGAGAAGAGACTAAAATTCCTTAAAGACACCTTCACGTATAATTTATACACAAACGTGTGCAGATCCCTTTTTGAAAAAGACAAACTTATGTTCTCCTTCGTTCTCTGCACAATGATTTTAATCGCTCAAAAACGCTTATCGGAAAAAGAGTTAAAGTTCCTCTTAACCGGTGGCGTTAACGTCGAGAACAACTTGAAGAATCCACAGAGCAGTTGGTTGGTTGATAAATCCTGGGATGAGATTTGTCGCGTTGATGAAGTATCCGCGTTTGAAGGTTTTAAAGAAGACTTCGAGAATCATCCTACTGCTTGGAAGGATCTTTACGACTTTGATAATCCGCAAGAGAAGCAATTGCCGGATCCATGGGAGACTAAATTGACCCCTTTTCAAAAGTTGATTGTAATCAGGTTGTTCCGCCCTGATAAAATTTACGTGAGCATTTCGAAATTCGTGAGTAACGAAATGGGGGCCAAGTTCATTCTCCCTCCACCGTTTGATATAGCGAAATCATTTGAGGAATCCAGCAGCATTTGCCCCTTAATCTTCATACTTTCTCCTGGAAATGATCCGATGGCCTCCTTGTTGAAATTCGCGGAAGTGCAAGGAATCGTAGAGCAGTTTAACTCGATTAGTTTAGGTCAAGGTCAGGGTCCAATCGCGCAGGAGTTGATCAACAATGCGCAGATGTACGGTGGTTGGGTTTGTTTGCAGAATTGTCATTTGGCGGTGTCGTGGATGAGCACGCTTGAGAAAATATGGGAGGCGATGGAGTTGAACAACACTCATCCCAATTTTCGGCTTTGGTTGACCAGCTATCCTTCGGATAAGTTCCCGATTTCCATTCTGCAGTTCGGGGTGAAGATGACGAACGAGCCGCCAGCGGGATTGCAGCAGAATCTCATGAGGTCGTACATGGGGGAGCCCATCAAGGATGAGGAGTACTACGCTGGATGTCCTGGAAGGGAGAGTATGTTTGCGAGGTAAATGATAATACACTTTAAAAATTGGCTGAAAATAGAATTCTTCTATTACAATTTTAACCCGCGGTTTCTCCAACGTGTCTTGAAGCACGGATTTTGAAGCTCAAATTAGACTAAGCCCCTGTTTGAAATGGATTTGGTTTGCATCAAGACTTCATGAACTGCCTTTTGAATGGACCCAAGAAAGATCTGACAAAACCGCCTTTGTCCTTCCTGATTAGCCGTTTCAATATTCCTACCTTTATGTCATTTGGAAAGAGATAACCGACAGATTGAAAGTTATTTCTAATTTAAATGAAACTATTACTATGCAAAGTATTCTTTTATTAACACAAAGCCAAATACATAACTTGTAAAGATTGCTTTTTTATCTCGAGCCCCTTTTTTATATTTACTGCCTGTGTCCATGGAATCTCTCCCAACGTATTCTATGTGCGTCCTAAGTTATAACTTTTTCCTAGAAGTTTTTGCAATTCGCAGTTTTGTTAAACGATGAAGTATCGTTTTTTAGGCCCGCCATCTTTTGACTTCTTCTTCTCCAAGTTTTTGTCTAACTCTTCTCTGCTTTGACCCAGTCCATAACGTCCGCAATATACATCTGACATAACTATGTTCTCCCTACAATTAGTTTAATATAAATTTACTATTGCTAATTAGTAATATTTTCATTTAAATTTTATACGAGTTACCACGTAGTCGAAGTCATCGAAAGTCATTTTTTCATGCAAGGTAAGCACTTCAAAGTCGGTGTCTCAAGCTTTGCTTTAATAAGCCGATATTATGCCGCGGTGCTACACAATGAGCCAAGTTTTGGTCTTAAGACGCAGCTTGATACATCCTGACATGGGTTGGAGAAATCTTGGGAAAAATAATAGATGGAACAATCCATCTCCAATTTATGAGCCATCTCAATAATACTTATTGTTTATAGTTTAAAATTTTATATATGATGATTTTTGAATTTATCTAAATCAACAGGTTGCTTTACGGAGTGGCATTCTTCCACGCCGTCATCCAAGAACGCAGAAACTTCGGCCCGCTGGGATGGAACATACCTTACGGCTTCAACGAGTCCGATTTGCATATTTCCATCCTCCAGCTGCAGATGTTTATTAACGAGTACAACGAAAATGCTTACGAGGCTATAATTTACTTAACCGGGGAGTGTAATTACGGTGGAAGAGTTACGGATGACTGGGATCGCCGGTTGATCGTGACAATACTAGCAGATTTTGTCAACAGTGATGTCGTTAATGATTTAGATTACGCTTTTGTGCCAATTGGGGATACATACAAGCTCCCTCCCACTAATGAGTACGAAGATTACGTGCAGCATATCGAGAATCTCCCTCAAATCCACCCTCCAGAGGTGTTTGGTTTGCATAAAAACGCGGGGATTACAAGGGATTTGCAGACCAGTAACGATTTATTGAATTCGATGATTAAAATACAAGGGGAAGGGACGTCTAGTGGCGGGCAGGAAACTGATAATTTGCTCATGTTAATTTCCGGGGATATCCTCTCGAAAATTCCCCCGCCTTATGATTTAGAAGCGGCTAAGATTAAATACCCGGTGATGTACCAGGAATCAATGAATACAGTCTTGGTGCAGGAAATGGAGCGCTTCAACAAACTTCTTAATGAAATTAAAACCTCATTACAGAATATACAGAAAGCCGTTAAGGGGTTAGTTATAATGAGCCCTGCTTTGGAGTTATTAGCCGGGTCCTTGTTGTTGGGGAGAATCCCCGCGGCTTGGGCAAGAGTCTCATATCCGAGTTTGAAAAATTTACCTAACTACATCTCCGATTTTACGGATAGATTAGCATTTTTGCGGAAATGGTATGATGAGGGGAAGCCTCCGACGTTTTGGATTTCCGGTTTTTTTTTCACACAGGCTTTTTTGACGGGGGCTAAGCAGAACTACGCGCGCAAATTCACCATCCCAATCGACCAGCTTACTTTTGATTTCGATGTTTTGAAGATATCCACAGCGACTGAGCCTCCAAAGGACGGGATTTATATCTACGGGTTGTTTACGGATGGGGCCAGGTGGGATACGCAGAAGTCGGTTTTGCGGGAGCTTTATCCGAAGGTTTTGTATGATTACATGCCGTTGATGTGGTTGTTTCCGGTTCTGATTAAGGATTTCACGGAGGGAGAGAGGTATAGGTGTCCACTTTATAAAACTTCGGAGAGGCGGGGGATTCTGTCGACGACGGGACATTCGACTAACTATGTGCTGCCGTTTTTACTAGGGACTGATCTACCATCAGAGCATTGGGTCAAAAGAAGTGTCGCTTTGCTGTGTCAATTAAATTAATTTTTACAAATAAATTGATTTTATACATAATTTCATTTTTTTATTCGCCCTAAAACCCAAGTACATATTTCCTTTCAATTATCACGAATAGGGCAAATTGCATAAAAAATTACCCAGTATACAAAACTCTTTAAAAAACACGTGGATCAGCCACGTGAAAACGGCATGTTTGAATGTAATAGAGATAGGAGCACTTAGTAAGCCTAATTGATTTTTTTATGGAAACCTGTAAATGATACGTTATATGTAGTCTACGTGAATTGATATTGTTTGCCCGAGACGAAATATGCGAAATGTGAGAGGATTCTTTTTTTGTAGCAACACAACGTATCCAATTAATTATAATTTATAGACTAAACAAGATATTTATTTGAATTATATAAGTTATATATTTAAAACACTTTAGTAAATAAAAGAAGGAAAGAGAACAAATTGGAATTATATTTGATATATAAACCTTAATTTATCGAGTTAATAAATATTTGTTTTTGACCCATCAAGGACGAAAAGTACTACACTCGAAAGGAGCGTATGTTTATAAAGTATATGGTAATGCATTTGTAACAGATAAATATTATTTCATTTATAGCATTACCACAAAAGTTAGGTACTTCACACAATTTTATAAATAAAGGAAGAAATATGATCAAACTGTGTAAGCTTTCACGACCAGTGTGATTAGTAAAAAAAGCTCTGAAATCAACGCTACTGAAAAATAAAATGATTTAGTAGGAATTAAATTAGATAACAAAATATCCATTTGGTCCATAAAATTGTTCTTAAATAAAATGATTCACACATTTGCAGAAATTTAAATTACAATAAAATGAAACAAGGAAAATTACTAGCAATTATTAGTAAAATTTGATTGCCTTTTTCAAACTGCAAAAATGAAATCGTATTACGAATTTCCAACCACGAACCCGGCGCCTCCACCATTTGACGAAACATAAAATTTTGATATTATCTCAAATAATTATTTATAAAATTGTGTTTATCCATTAATAATCAAACGCCTCAGATCCTCTAATAACTAAAAACTTAAAAACATTTATTTTCAGTAAATTATTGCAGTAAGAATTCAATGAAGTTCGTATAATTTTCTAAGTGCCGAAAGTCACTGTTGGGCGCTGTCGATTTTTGACCATAAATGTTTATTTTAGTTGGAAAAAGGGAATGATAAAATTTTATTGATCATTGTTAGTAATTTTCCTTGCTTAATTTTATTGTAAAATCTTTTTGTTTCGAGTTTTTAATCATGATTTTTGAAAAATGTTCTGCTGCTTGGATGGAATTCTACAACGTTGGTCATCTGGAAGTTATTGCATATGGGTTAGTGCAACAAGTTCCAGATGACAGATCATCATTTTATAAAACTATTATCAGACATTCTTTCTTGGATCAAATAATATTATTTCTTAGAAATACCATTTTTATTAACACGAATATAAATATTTTATTATCTACGAGACGCTCTAAATTCCTCCATAAACGCGCCGGCAAACTTTTGAATCGCCAAGAAAGTAATTAACCTCCCGTCAGACGCACGCATGATTATCTTGCGTCTCACGCACCGAAATCAATTGACACAAACTGTTCCTTCGATTACCATCCAGGCGTGTTGAAGATGTGGCCAAAGGAAAAAATCAAGTTGGATGTTATTAGACCCGACGCGAAGATCGAATAATGCGATAGTCGGCGTCTGGGTGTTGCAAATAATAGTTGGACGCGAGTCTGCGTCGTCGGAATATTGCACGGGCGTCTGGAAGCGTCTGCAAATTTAGTTGCGTGCGGACATTTCGCGAACGCGTCTCTTTCTGCCGCTCCAAGTTGCGTGCTTTCGGCTGAATATAAGAGGAATATAATTAATTTGAGTTGTTTGCAAGTTGAATTTTCTTTGTGTAAGTTTTTTTGTTTATATTTTAATACAGTTTTTGAAATAAAATTTACATACATTTAATTGGAATAATCAACCAATCATTAATTTAAAATATTTTAAAAAAAAGCGATTAACTAAGTGCCATTTTATATACACCAGAATTATCGCAGAATGTTGTCCGAGAATTATATATAACGTTTCACTATAATTATATTTTTTTCTTATATTATACTGCAAAGAATTATAGTGTGTGTAAACCGACTATAATGAAAATATATATATATATATATATATATATATATATATATATTGTGTCATTGTATGTTTTTATTACATGTCTGGTTTCGACAGTATTCCTCTCATTGTCAAGTAGTAACAAGTAATAGAAAGAGTGTTTATTCACTTCGTCGCAGTTATTTAAATGAAATCAATTAATTTAAATAATGAATTATTCAGTTAAGTATATAAATTATTTTGAAATATTTTTTTTTATTTGGCTTAGTAGCAACAAGTGTTTGAAATGTACAGATTATATATACAAACATCTTTATTCCCAAAGAATACATACATAATTAATTTAATATAGAATACATGAAACGATTTAAAATAAATATATATTCTTAAGAGAAACGTCTATCGACCGGAGCTCTTTCGGCCTGTCTTTCTCTAGTTTCTGTCGTTTATTAAACCGTCATGATTGCTAAGTGTCTATGCCTCATCCTAGTAAATTTGATTAAATGAATTGATGATTTGTTTTAATGTGCATTTGTTTAACGTACTTACGTAACGTAAGTCAAAAGTCACAGAGCTAAATGTGAAAATAATTTATTAATTATTTTCAAATCATTTTTATTTAATATATTTATATTTATATTCATATTTGTCTTACTATTATTATAATGTAAAATTATTTTGTATTATCCTGTAATTGGGCTACTGTTTCCTATTGGATAATAAATTTATTATTATTATTAATAGTTAATGGCTATTTAAATAAATTAAATAAAAATCGTGATAAATGTGGAAAAAATTTATTAATTATTTTCAAATCATTTTTATTTAATTTGATCAATAGCTGATACTGAGTGGATACATTTTGGAGTTATGTTTGGATCTCGAGAAATACATAAGTGTTGAATGTTGGGGACAATGTGGTAATTAGTGGCAAATTTTAGGGAGAGGATTTCTAGTCTTTCTTTAGTGGTTGGGATTTGGCAGGTTTCGTATTGAAGGGAATTGGATGGGATATTCGGGTGTCTGATTTTTGTTAACACTCTAAGGGCTGACCTGGAGGTTTCTCAGGACATTCGGTCATATATTGTAGAACAGGATAGGTGCGTATTCAAGCAGGTCAAGACAGATCATTTTATAGACATGTTCAGCAGTTGCTATCGAGATTGTAAGTTAATGCTCTAAATTGACTCGCTCTGATCTTTATACTGGTTTTGAGGATTAGTGTGTGTTTGGTGAAGGTAAGTCAGGGATCTAGTGTAACTCCAGAGTATTTGCATGTTGGGGACGGATATATGGGGTGATTATTAATTATAATTTGGAATGGGGAATTACTGTGTCTATGGAAAGGAATAAGTACATGGGTTTTGTTGGGATTGATTGAGGTTTGTAGATCAACTATCAGCCCCTGCAGAGTGCTTGGGGATATATGTACATACTTTTTTGTTTATTTTAATATTTTGTACATAAAAAAATCTGTAGTATAATTAAGCAGGGATACATTTTTAAAAATAATCAATATAAAATAATTATTTATTCCTGACTGAAAGACCAGTTGATAATCAATTTGTGAAATTTATAATTTATATATAGTGTAATAGTTTTCTAATGTATTGTTTGAATTTCACAAATAAAGATGTTTGTATATATAATTATTTCCAAAAAATCATTGTTGCGATAGCTTTTTCCAAGTAATTGTTTGTGGCCAAGTCAATAAAAATCATTTGGTTTTGTATTACACTTCATTTTCACTCGTGACTGCAGTTTCGGCCGTTACCAAACATGTCACTTTACTCCAGGTTTGATAATGGTAAGCTGAATTTGTCGAAACTATAGTCACAAGTAAAAATAAAGTGTTATACA
Source organism: Philonthus spinipes (assembly GCA_963082785.1). Taxonomy (NCBI): domain Eukaryota; kingdom Metazoa; phylum Arthropoda; class Insecta; order Coleoptera; family Staphylinidae; genus Philonthus; species Philonthus spinipes. The sequence continues at coordinate 19,244,874 of OY720307.1, read as the reverse complement.
AAATAAAGTTTAGAAGCATTTTCATTAATATATTTAAACATGCATAACGAATATCTTCAACTATTTTCTCGTTAATTACTTGGTGAAACATGAAGAACACAGTAAACACTTGGTGAAACACGATTAAATACATATTTAATCACGTGGAACAGATTGGATTATGGATAATAATAATGATGATTAAATACATATGTATATTTAATCATGTTTCACCAAGTGTTTGCTGTATTCTATACAACACAGAAAAACAGAAAAGACGTACTAAATAATAAACAATCGACGGGTATGTCCAAGCACTGCATCACAGCCGGTCATATTTTTAACGATAATGATTTTAATATTCTATATACCGGCGATAAGGGTCGCGTATTGAATTTCAGAGAAGGTTTACAAATACAAAAGGTAATAAAAGCCGGGAAGTACGTCGTTAATGACAACGACGATCTCTGTATTTCCAAAATACTAAACGCCCTATTACCTGATTGTGTGTATATATTTTGTAAAAAAAAATTGTACATAAATGCAACAAAAAACGTTACGTAATGTGAAACCATTTGTAGACACGTGTTTTAGAATGTATCTCTCGCCTTATAAACTTTTAAAGTTGTTAAATCAAACCTGATGTTTACAAAGATCAATCTTGGAAGCTCTGAAGGAGGTAATTGCGAATGCAATTACCGGAACTCCGCAAGGTATATTGACAAGACTAGCTGAAAGTTTATATGTTTCGCTTATCAAGGTTGCCGCATACTTTTTATAATATATCAAAAACATTGTAAATGTAGTTGGTTCATTTGTATTATCTAATATTATTCTGTAACTGTTTAATTGTTGGATAATATTAATAATCATTATTATTGAAATAATTGCAAAACATATTCTTTGGAAATATAAAAACCATTTTATTTTATTTTGAACCGTTCTTTTGTAATTCACCATTAAAATAGGGAACTGCATTCTGCCCTAACCTGTATATATAAAATAATATGTATAAATATAAATAGAACCACTATTTTTAGCTAATAAAGAATATGAAAAGGGATTCAATTCCGTGCTTCACTCCTTGTCAAAGGAAATATTTTCTATTTACGAAGTTAATCACATACCTTTTCCTATGAAATGAAAATATAAAATACTCAAAGGACTAAAAATTGAAATTGTTGCAGGAAAAATTTAAATTAAAAGAGGATTTTTTTTCAATGACTCATTGACAAAAATAAAGAATTTCAATCATCTATCAATATCAGAATTGGATAAGAATAGTATAATAAGAATGTTTCATAACATTATTCCAACCAAATAATAAAAATCGATTCTGGGCATTCACACAATGTTAATATTTTAATATAAAAATGTATATTACGTTTCACCATATTCGGCGCAATTCTGTAAGAGAAATGTTCAGTTTAACGTGTACGTTCATTTTTATCATCACAGATTAAGCAGCTTTTATAATATATATTCATAGAATGCAAAATTATTTAACAACGTTCACGTTTCTTGTACGAAATAGCCTCGATTAACACGTTGACTGCCACCTACGAGATAACTCATACGTAGTTTTTCCAACTAGGAGATATCTCGTAGCGTTTTTACACATCAATTTTATACCGCTACTACTAGCCTCGTAGAATAACAGTGTAAATAGGTATAGTTGGCCTTTGGGAAGAGAACAAAAATCAGGGTTGGTTTAAATAAACAAAAACATTATTAATATATGAATAAAATATATAAGTGAACAAATAATATTGTTATTGTTTATGATTATAAAACCATTCTATAAACTTTTTGATGATTATTATGTATTATAATTAACGTTTTTATTAATATTATATGATTAAATTATGTAATAACATGTTCAACTACCATTCATTTAGCGTATGGTTGGTCGTCTACATTTTAAATCCAAATCGTTGATGATGCTACATGAAATTAGGCAAAAGATGGCGCTTGCGTTATCTTTCATATTTTATGATTAAATTAAATTGGCTTTTGGGACTGGAATCTTCGAAAGCGCCTTGGCAGCCAACGTGTTAATTACAGTTAAATTACGAAATTATCTGACAATGCCTTTTGACTCGGACAGTTAGTTATCATCTTATTTTTTTTCGCGACGAGGATAGAAACAAGAAAAACTATGCGGAAAGACCATTTTATATCTGTTAATTGATAGCCAATTCACAGATATAAAATATTTATTTTATTTTGTAACTTTTATTATTTATTTTGTATATATATATATATATATATATATATATATGTATATATATATACAGAGAGGTTTTTTTATCAGTATACATTAGGGGAAGTGTGTACCTGCAAACAACGCGAGTCAAACGCTTTGAACCGATTAATTTGTGTATGTTTAGTTGACTATTTGCCATGTGTATGTTCAGTTGCGTGTTATAGGCAACTAAACACACATACATTAATGCATTTGACTCGCGTATTTTGCAGGTATACATAGGGGAAATGTATACTGATAAAAAAAGCTCCCTGTATATATATAACATCTTTATTGAGGCTTTGATACAATTAGCTATAATACAATATTTGATTTAATACGAACTAAATGGCAATCGACCATTGGTCTTTCAGCCGGAAGTCCTTGTCTTTATGTTATGTCAGTCTGTCAGTCGTTGATGAGTGATGAGATGTATGAATATATTGTGGATTTAGGATGTTGAAATTTAGGAGTATTTTGTATATTTTCCTGTATACAGAGAGATCAACAATGATTGCAGATTAATAGGTAGGCAATCAAATACGCATGTTGGTACAACTTGTCATATGAAAAGAAAACCCTCTAGATTGCCATTGGTGTGGCATACATTTTTTACCAAAATAAATTAAATATTTAATAAAAATCAGAAATTAAGAATATTACTCTTTACTCTATGTCTTACTTTACTTAATTTATTAATTAAATATAAAATGTAGGTTGAAAGACCAATGGTCGATAGCCAATTAGTAAAAGAATTTATTTTTATATTAGTTATTTATTGTATTTATTTATTATTATTACTTTGTTAAAAAATCTGCCATAAAACCCCAGATTTTTTGGTGGGAAATTTAATATGTCTATAATTTTGGTTGAACACTCTGTATATTTGTTAATAAAACTTAATATATATATTTCTTTGAAAGAAGATTTAATAATACTGATAAACTCGGAAATTAGCTCTCTTGCTCTCCCTGGCTTTGACCACAATACTCGGAATTTCACTGAATTATGGCGCAACCGGGAATTAATTTCGTCGAATTTTGTAGTGGATATTAGATAACTGAGGACTGCAAAAGTCTTTGTGGAAATTGTTTTTCGGAAATAGCTAACGAGCTTGGTATTAAGTGGAATATACTTTGAAAGAAGTGAAGTCGGTCACTAAAACCCTTTCGAAGAATTTCATTCTTTCTTAATCTTATCCTATTTTACCCATATTGGGTGTCCAGGTACAATTTATGAATTCATTAAAAAATACCTAAGGAAATGCTGATGATAAAGGTAAAATAAAAAATACACAGGGGGAGAGTCTGCATTAATAATTTACTTATTACATTTTATACTAATACCTTTAATTTAATTGAATTTATTTTCATTATTAGAGCGAAATAAATTATTTCTTAAAAATATGTACTCAAAATGGTTGTGTAATAATGTGTAACAATTAGCAAGCGTGCTAATAGGGTTGCCTACTATAATCTGTACATGATAGGAATTGCAATAAAAATCGGTTTCCATCTAACGGTTTGACTTACACGCATATAACAGGTTGCATGTTTTTGAAAGTAAATAAACAAGAGAAATGCAATATTATTCCTTTAATATATACTTTCAAAAATATGCTTTATGAAGTGATTAATGTGCTTTGAGTAAATGTTTTAAATATTTACTAAAAATTAATACATCAGACTCATGGTCGATAGACAGCATCCAGATTGTTCTGTTATGGAAAAATAAAAATATTATTATTATTAATATTATTTTTACGTTATTTTCTGTATATAATGTATGTAATTATTTTATAAATATAGATTACTTCTATCTCCAGATGCATTTATTTGAAAGTAAGTAAGACAAGTATTTTTTTTAATCTTTTTCCTTTCTACCGTTAGGTGTAAGGAGAAGACAAGTATTACAATATGTAAATACTCATGAGAGAACATTTTTAATGTTTTTTTTTTATTTCTATTGGCTAACATTAAAATTGTTTGTTAATTTAACATGATGAAAAGTACTTTATTACTTCCATTGAATACTTTTATATTACTTTCAAAAAGATTCATCCAATTTTTGAAAATAATATAAAAATATTGAATACAAGTAATAAAGGACTTTACATCATGTGAAATTAACAAACAATTTTAAATGTTAGCCAATATAAATAAATTCCCATGATGAGGGCAGAAAGACCAGAAGCCCAAACACCTACATGTATTGTACTTATTTATGTTTTAATGTTTTGTACTATCAGTATAATCTGAATAAAGATGTGAGTATTCCAATGAAATAATTAATATGATACACTAATATTGAGACTTAAGTCCTGTTTGTATTGGACTGAAATAAATTGTGAGAGGTTCACAACATATTCATCAATCACGTGGCGAAAAAGCGAAGATCTGACGTGTGTTATGATATATCTTCGTCTATTACGAAATAATATTTGACTCTTACATGTCAGAAATTAATGTCATAAAAAGAGATATTTTTAAGCATTAATAGAGATAAACAGTGACGAAAAGAAAATTTGAGTTATAATTTATTGTCCCTTTACGTATGCGGTGTATTAAATATGTTTTTGATAGTACATATATTTGCAATGTTATCGATATGCAATTGGAACAGTGTCATTTACGTAGATATTTTTACTTTTTCATTAGCTAGATTTTTTATTTTATTGATATAAAAATTAAATAAACTAGTACACAACACAGTAACTAATAAAGAAAATAATTTTGTGAAAGCAAAATGTAAATACTCATATACCGATGGCCTCTTAACTTGATCTTAGTGGAATTAATAATATTTCATTAATTAATATTTTAATATCAAATAAAGCAATCACGACTAATGAATTAATTCAATTGGAAAACGTCGCATCATAATTTAGTATGGATTAGCGCAAGGCGCAGTCAGGGCGATCCACTTGAATATTTTTTTGCTTTGTTTAAATTTCATAAATTAATATTCATAAAGCTTGGGCTTTCGACGCTCTGGCAAATAAAAAAAGTGTAGTGGTGTTATTAATGCTTGTCCATAATAAACTCGAGACATAACAATATTAACTCTCCTTTTTCATAAAATCCGAGCATATTGGATTTTATTAAAAAAACGTTTTTAATTACATTGACAAAGAATGGAATATAAAGAGAGATGATGATGTGAGAAAAATTACTGGTATATTTATGCATGTATTATAGATTAATTAATTAAATTATAAAATACCTTTACTAACAGCTTGATAAATATTATCATAATGTTACCAGACAAACACATTTGTACTAATAATCATATAAAATTAATTTGATTTGTTTGGATTTCGTGTAAATCCATAATAATAATATCGATTGTATTATATAGTAATTTTATTTATTTTATTCCTTCCTTTACTTCATTATTTAAAAAAGAATACTGTATATACATTTCGAGCACAATGTAGTCTTTATCAAAAACTATTGAGGTACTCACTAACAAATATCTTCGATATCATTGCATTGTATTTTTAAAATAAGAGTTAGTAAAGGCACATTATTATTCAAGAGACATTATCGAGTTTTAATAATAACTTTTTGAATTACGCCGAAAAACGTTTTCAATACAAACTTTACTCTCAACGTTGCTGACGAACTAACAGAGTTACTTTGTTTTTGTATAATGAAACGAAAAAATAAGAAACACCAACAGTAAATGATGAAATAACTTGAAAAAAATATTTCAACAATACTTGTTGTATTAATATTATTACTTTCGTGCAGAGTGATGTAATGAGTTCCTATAATATGTAGTTAAAATCTATCCTCTGTATATAAGAAACAATCGATCAATAAAGTAACTGTAAATAACCTTTTTCTGTTTCGTGGATAATTTTCGTGGATAGATTCTACTGGTGAAGATTTAAATAATAATAATTAAATAATATAAACAAATTTGTTTTTAATAACACGTAATTATGAATTTTTAAAAAAATAAGTGCTTCAGTAATCAACGAGACTATTTATAATGCGGTAAAAGCGAAACTAGTACTCGATTAGTTTCACTTTTTACAAATACAAGATATGTGATACTAACCAAGTATTTTTACTTACTGGATATTCAGAAATAACATTGCATCAACTTTAAAAACAATATTTAAGGTTATTGTAATATTGATTGAATGTTTTCGTGTCCGTTTTTTTCAGTGGAAATATACCTAAATATGTTTAAGTGGCCTTTTAGTCAGTGAATATGTACCTAAATATCTCTAAAAAAACTTTTATTTAGTTAATAAACGAAACAAATTTTAAGATGAATAAAAAAAGTGCCTTTTACAATATTATATTCTCTGCTTCTAATTAAATTTCCCCATCAACTGGTTGGTGGTTTAAGTATCCTTATATTTGACATACAAATTAAAAAAAAAACACTCTTGAGTAAGATGTTCCTCAGGGATTAACCTTTTCACCTCTCTTGCGCTGCATTTTAAGCCTCTTTCAACCCACCTCTTTTTTTACTTAGACCGCTATAATTTCAAGTATTTAGATCTAATATTTGAGATCCATATATGCACTTTATTTTATATTCACAAGTAAATAATAATGATAAGTCAGGTAGAAAGACCAATGGTCGATAGTCATTTAACAATTAATTAATTTGTGTGTGATATACTTAATCAATTATTGATATGTTCTTGTGAACTTAATTGTTAATAAAGATTGTTATACATAGATAATAATAAGTGCAGAAAGAACTATGGTAGATTAACAATTAAAATATTCTAAGCTATTGAATTATTTTTAAAATGAACATTTTTTTTTGTATTAGCATTGTATCTTAATACAATATATATATAAATATATATATATATATATATATATATATATATTTTCATAGATTAAGTCATTATTATTTTAGTTTATATTTTATTTATTCATTTTTAAATTAATCTATATATGATATCGTTGTTAAAAAGCTTAGCACACACGCTGTTTTATATAATGAAACAATCTATTAATCTGTATGGAACTAAAATCGAGAATTTGAGCTGAAATTAATGAATTAATGAATTTTCGGTCATTTACAACTTTTTCTCGGAAATACGTCTTTTTCGCTCATTTCTGGAAAATTAAAGTTTTTCCCAAGATTTCGCCTTTTCGATCAAATTCCTCCTTTTCTTGGAAATTATCTTTATCGCTTATTTTTGTAAAACGGAAATTCGTCTTTTTTGCTCATATCTGGAAATTTCCAGTTTTTCCCGAGATTTCGCCTTTTCGGTCAATTTCCTCGTTTTCTTGGAAATCGTCTTTATCGCTAATATTTTTTTGGAAAACTCCTGTTTTTCTCGGGATTCTGTCTTTTCGATCATTTACAACTTTTTCTCGGAAATTCATCTTTTTTTGCTCATTTCTGGAACATTCCAGTTTTTCCCGAGATAGAAAAAAATATTTCTAGGCGGAATTCAAACATTCTGTTGACAGATTTACAAATGTCCCCGTGCAGGCTGTACTTTTCGTTTGTTCCTATATATTCCTCTTCCTTTCCTATCTTAGCGGTCATGTCTCATATGATTATTTTGATGTCGTTTTTTTGCGTTGCATCACAGATCTGTTTTAGTTGTTGGTAGAAGGCAATCTTCACCTCCTCGCTTCATTAATTTGTGAGACAATGAACATTTATTATCGTCACATTGAAGGAATTAGATTCAATACTTATTTCGTTAATGACCTGGAAATCCCTTATTAGGTGTTTTATCTCATTGTCTATGTTGAAGGCTACTCCGAGATCTTTGTTTCAATGAGATTTTCCTCTATATAGCATTGTATGCGTCTCTGTGTTCCTAATGCTTTTTGCTAGCCACCGTGTTGTATTGCTGTGATTCCCATGTTGTACCTTTTTAGTTAGTACATTTAGTTCCATGTTCCTATTGAGAAGTCCATTAAAAGTTGCATGTTTTGTCACCTTATTCCCTGTCCGTTCCAAGGCTTAATTTTAGGTTTTCGTAGTGTGTTTTCAATTTTGTATCTTTTTAGTTCGTGCATTTAGTTCCATGTTCCTATTTAGAAGTCCATTAAACGTTGCTTTTTTGTTGCCGTGTTTCCTGTCCATTCCATAATGTAAATAAAAATTCAATTATTCAAACAAATCAAAATGATTTATTTTATTGCAATACGATTTTTTATACAATTATATGTACCCGTATATAATTAAGGTTTAAATCAATTTATTATTAGAGTGGAGATTACGTCCAATTAAATTTTCACCACCGAGAATAAAATCCATTTTTTTTTAAATCTCCTAATTAATTCCGGCAATATAATATTCAAATATTCCTCTCGCTTCAATCCCGTTTTGAAATACTGACCGCATTGAGCTCAAACTTAATTAATTTTACTGAAGTGCTGAAATCCCCTCTCGTTTCCACCCCCGCACCATTCTAATCGGTTTCTCCCGATGGAATTAATTAAGACCAGAAAGTTATCAATTGTTTTTTAAACGCACCGGGATTGTGAGGTTTTATAAAACCGAAACCCCGATTTTAATGTTTGCTGTGAAACTTTTAATTGGCGATATGCGAGCGTGTATAGGGCGCAAAAGTTTGTAATTAGTCTTTAATTAAAATGTACTGTAAGGATTTGCTATTTTTGAGGGGAATATAAAATATTGACTGAGCATTCGAAGGAAAATATAAATATAATAGGAACAAAGAAATACAAAAATGATGTGATGTAACAAAAAGGATAGTGAAGTACATTTTTCAATAAGATAAATTATTAACATATTAAAAGAAAAAACTACATGTTCTCTTGAAATAATTGTTTAAGTTACCTATAAGTGTATGATAGACTTCAGAAGCTCAAATATAAATTGTGATTTTATCAATTTCAATCAATTAAAAGGTCAAAATAATTTGTGATGACGTGGGGGTTGATTTCTTAAAATCAATTTCAATCAATTAAAAGGTCAAAATAATTTGTGAAGACGTGGGGGTTGATTTCTTAAAATCAAACAAGAACATTAATGAATGTCGAAAATGTAATTTTGAGCATCCCATTATTAACATGTGTATACACTGAATAACTCAATAATACTAAATGGAAAACTTTTAGTTTCATAATGACATATGTAATGTCTAAATTATAGTCACTAAAAATAAATCTACAAAAAAATAATAAATATAAAAATAAATAAAAAGGTAAAAAAGTGTTTTATTGCATTAAATGGAAAACTGTTATTTCATGTAGAGAAATGTCAAAACCATCGAATTTAGTTAGTTAGGTTAGATTGTTTGCAATGGTAGTTCATATTTCCACCAATAAATGTTGCTGATCAAAATACATGCAAGCACCTAATATTTCTGTATTTTTTTATAGATCTGGACGAAATGGAAAACATAACAAAGAACCATAAAAAAATAATTGTAATCTCAAGTAATTTGTTTAACCTGCTGAAAAACAAAACTGACTTGACGAAAATTAACAACAGTACGGATTTGTTCAAGATTTTGGAGACCTTTAACTACAACTATACCATAATGGATGTTTCTGATGAGACGGGGGATTGTGACGAGGAAGAAGGTACGCGCAAAAATAATTTTGATTAAAAATCAATTACGTGCGTGAGTAACAATTATGAAATAAAAACAAGAAAAAAGAAACAACTCGAGTCTATATAAATTTAATTTTAGAAATGTATTTAAATAGCAGTACACTTAAATATGTCATCAGAGTTTGAAACCTTTATGAAAGCTTTATATTCACAAATAACGTTACACTAACCTTAAAAGTAAATATAACATTGGGCGCGTTCAGGGAAATTTTAGACATGTAGCGCTGCAGCGCAAAGCGCTTGATGTTCCCTGATCACGCTCACGAAAATATGGCGGTTTTGTTTACAGCTGCGATCAAGCGGAAAAAATATATGCTTTACCGCTTTATAAAGCGCTGCAGCGCCACACATAAAGCGGTACCGTTCAGCGACACCATTTTCGTAAAGCGCTGCAGCGCTACAGTTCCTTGATCTCGCCCATTAATTCAATGTTTGTTTTTTGTATTCATTTTGCTCAATGCGTTTCTTTTTACTACATTAATGTTGCAATTAAATATTCATTATCTTTTTTACATTCTTCTAACTGTTTAAATTAAATTATAAATTCTTAGAATATCCTATATATTAAAAAATAAGAATTCTTGTAGATAATTCTTGGTTCCATGAATCACATTATACTTCTGATACCTCGCTATGAAGGCAGCCTAAGAAATCCTATCAATTAAATAAAATGAAACAAAGACGATTCACGCATTTGCAGTTATTTAAATTGCAATGAAATTAAACAAGGAAAATTTCTAGCAATGATCAATAAAATTCGATGAATATATATATTAAAAAATGAGAATTCTTGTAGATAATTCTCATTTTTTTAATATATAGGAAATTCTAAGAATTTATAATTTAATTTAAACAGTAAGAAGAATGTAAGTAAAGTTAATGAATATTTAGTTGTAATATTAATGTAGTAAAAAGAAACGCATTGAGCAAAATGAATACAACAAACAAACATTGAATTAATGGGCGAGATCAATTATTAATTATATTTATTTAGCTATAAACAAAATAATTGTCCTAAAGCTGCATCCTTAGTGACGTGTTAATGTTACTAGAAAATAATTTTATTCACTTTGTCAGAGGTACTTAGAATTAATTGAATAAAAATTATTCAAAAAATAATTAATAAACATTAAATAATTGTTGCTGCTGCAACACTGACCTACATAACGTAAGTACTTAAAAACAAAAATCATTTGAAACAATTACTTCCCGAGGTGTCAACAGTTTAGAGAGTCAAGATTCATGGAACTCAGTTTCAAAAACAAGGCTATTGATTTTTAATAATTCTGAATATGCCATGTTATGCATTTGGTTGACATATATGAATATGAAATTTTCAGCCTCGTTTATTCTTTGGGGCAAAATTCTTGGAATCGATGTAATTTAAAATGCACCTCTTTTCATATTCCTATTTTGGATTTCCAATTACACTGAGTATGACATATTATGAGTAAGAGTGACATATATGAGTATATGCAGTTTTATTTATAGATTCTTGGGAGGAAATTCTTGGAATCGGTGTGATAAAATACATAAATTTTTGATGTTAATTATATATAACATACTAAGAGTGGGTGGAAATTCTTGAAATTGGTGTGATTTCACGCCAGTGGTAATTTCAATATCATATTTAGCGTAATATGGGCTTTTATATGAAATACACCACAGGTTTTAATGTCACGGCAAAAAAAACGTTAGTACAGTTAGAGAATATCTCATGTTTTATCATATTTCTCACTGGTGTGAATTCACATAAATTTCGAAAACCGACGTCTGTTGTATTTTTGGGGTGAATAAATATTAGAATAAATATATTAGAAATTTTAAGTATTTCGTCGTTTTGCCTTTGCATAAATCTACGCGAGTGTGTTTGAAGGAATTCATTTATTGCAAATTTGGAGTATTTTGTCGTTCTGTCTTTGCATTAATCATCAGTTATGTGTTTAGAGAAAGGATTTATTAATATGAATATAAGTGAACTTGAATGAAGATTTGTCATCACATGTCTCTGTGGTGTAGTTGGTCGCTAGAAACCTGGGGAACATGAGTTCAGATTCCATGAGAGATGTTTCTTTTCCACTTGTATTTAATTAATTTAAATTATATCTCAGTGTACTGAAATTTCTTCAATTTCATCGATATTTATAAATACCTTGGTTCCATGAATCACATTATACTTCTGACACCTCGCTATGAATGCAGCCTAAGAAATCCTATAAATTAAATAAAATGAAACAAAAACGATTCGCACATTTGCAGTTATTTAAATTGTAATGAAATTAAACAAGGAAAATTTCTAGCAATGATCAATAAAATTCGGTGAATCCTTTTTTAATAAAATAGTAATAATAATAAATTAATTAATAAACTAATAATCATTTCGTATATATTTACATATAGATATAAATAATAAGTGATCTCTTTTACCATATTGTGTCAAGTAGAATATATTTTTAAGTTTCCTTATTTTAAATAATTGATACTCGATCCACGTATTGGTTTCCCAAAAAGTAACCCTAATTTATATATTTTAGTCATACTTAATTTCAGATTGTATGGGGTATTTACAACATATCGCGTTACAGTACGCCAAGCACTATCACGTCTATGCAGCGCTAGCAATTTGCGTTTTTGGAATGATTTCGAATTTGATCAATATAATTGTGCTGACGAAGAAGGAGCTGGCTTCGGCGCCGATCAACAGGATTCTAACCGCATTGGCTATCACCGATATTATGATTATGGTGGATTACGTGCCGTTCGCTTATTATTACTACATCATTTTGCCCGACAAGATGAATTTCCCGTACGCTGGGGCAATTTACGTGCTCTTTCACATGCATTTCAGTCAAGTGTTGCACACTGTTTCGATTTGTTTGACTATCATGCTGGCCGTTTGGAGATATTTAGCGATTAGGTGAGTTAATGAAATTAAATTATATTTCTATTATTATTTTTTTTTGAGTAAGTTATTATTGGTTATCCAATTCTTTTTCAACCTAGATATTGCTAGCATACCTCGATGATGTGGGCTAGCTCTGCTAAGGAATGGTTTATGATTATTTCAAGGGAGGAAGCATTAGGAGCCTAACATGGCCTATGAATACTTGTGCGTTTATGTTTACCTCCCACCAAACCGTAAACTGTAAAACTAATTTATCTCATTAAACAACTTCTTCGTAAGCAAGAACTCTTTTTTAAAAAATAAAAACCGGCTGATTGGCACATACCCATCCCATTCTCTTAGACAAACATATACAGAGAGGTTTTTTTATCAGTATACATTAGGCCCTAATGTTCCCCTAATGATTAGGGGAAGTGTATACCTGTAAAACACGCGAGTCACACGCAATAAACCGATTAGTGCTGATTATTTGATATATGTGTGTTCAGTTCCGTGTTATATGCAACTAAACATACATACATCAATGTGATTGACTCGCGTATTTTGCATGTATACATAGGGGGAAATGTATACTGATAAAAAAGCTCTCTGTATATCAATAAAAATATGAACTTAATAAAAAGGACACTTCTAACTTCTCCTTAATTATTTTATTTTTCCTTACCAATTTTGTCATCCTTTCTTATCCTTTCAATTACGTACCTACTTTCTTCCATACATTTCTTATACAGTCCTTAACATTCCCCACTTAAGCAGGAAATTCAGTTTATTTTGTCATATCAGCTTTGGCATATGTTTACATTGGTTCCATCTTATTTTCTTAAATTTCTTAAATTATTTTTATTAAAAAAAAAAAAAACAGTTTACTTCTTCTCGGATACATCGACGGTGCGACCACGACGACCGGATGTCTTGGTATGTTGACCATAGAGGTCGCAGAAGTGGCGCATATCTCTGTGAACATGGATCTTCTTCATAGGTTCAAGATCTTCACGGAACTTGCTGTCCAAGTTAGAGGATGTGAGCTGGCTGAATTTGCCGTCAATGATATCCTTCTGTCTGTTGAGGAACCAGTCTGGGATTTTTGTTTTAGCGGGGTTGGTCATGATCGTGATGATCTTCTTGACTTCCACCTCGGGTACTTACTGGCCCTCTTGTCTGTCCAAGTCGACATCGGTCTTCTTCAGCACAATGCTAGCGTATCTCCTGTCCACACCCCGTCATGGCAAACATGACCTTACGTTTTTTTCTTACATTATTTCATTCATTCCCAATACGTTCCTTCATTTTATTCACTCAAATTCTTTCACATATCCGACTTCCATTTATTTAAATACTTCCTTACATTCTTTAATTCATTCCCAATACACTTCTTAATACTCTTCACTCAAATTATTCCACATATCCATTTTCCATCTACTCCATTGCTTCCTTACTTTCTTTCATTCATTAACAATACAGTCCTTTATATTCTTCACTAAAATTCTTTAATGGATCCATCTCCCATCTAAACATTCTCTCACCGGAGCCGCTAGTACATCTCGCTCCTGTCTCCCTGTTTAACATGTTACATACCAATGCCCTAGAGAAATTTAGGAAGCGCTGGGATGATATTGAGGGTTGCAATTTCTCTAAGAAAACGCTTATGTATCCTAATGAGAAATCAGCGAAACGGTACCTGCAGCTGACTAGAAGGAATCTAAGGCACTTAACTGCCATCTTCACAGGTCACTGTAGGCTAAAAGGGTACCTCTATAAAATGGGAATAAGTGATTCTCCGACTTGCAGAGCGTGCAGCATGGAAGATGCGACGGCTTGGCATTTCCTCTGTGAATGCCCAGCACTCGCGTCATTAAGGGAGTCCATACTAGGTGACAAGTGGTCTGAAATGGCTTTAATAAGAGATCTACCCACCTCGGCTATACTTGACTACCTACACAGGGTAGGCTGGTTGCACTGAGGATGAGTGATCTACGGAAGGTAGCACAATGGGCCTAATGAGGTCTAAGTGTTGTGCGTACTGCACACTCCAGATACCAGATACCATCTCCCATCTATTTAATTGCTTTCTTATTTTATTTCATTCATTCCCGAAATACTCCTTAATATTCTTCATTCAAATTCTACCACTTATTCTTCCCACTTTCATATACACCTAATATATATAGGAGTTGACGATTGACTGAAGGTTTTTTTTTGGCTGGCATAGCTTTAGGTATTTGATTGTTGCAAGAGCCTCGCAATATAATAATAATAATAATGCCTTTATTTATCACAGAGAAAAATACAAAATGAAATGTCATGAGTGTAGGCGAAGTTCAGTCAGCTTAAACTGTTACTGATCTTCCACTTAACCTACGAAGTGGGTATCATTCTAATTCTAAGCAGGAAGAGACTGCTTGGATGTACCATTCCAAGCAGTCTCTAATAATATCTAGCCTAATATCGTTTTCACTTAACCCTGGCAATTTAATTGACAAACTTCCAATCTAGGAATTCTAAAATTGAAACAGTCATTATGTTAATAAGTCTGTTTCTTTATTTTGTATTGTAACATTATCGTTTTGTTCCTAGATACCCAGATCGGAATCAAATCCTGTGCACCACCAAACGTTGCAACAAAGGAATATTCTTGAGCTACACCCTCGCCATCCTGCTTTGTACGCCGATGTATCTAACATTTAAAATCGGCACCACTTCCGTGATAGAAGACAAAAAATATATCCTCTACATCATCGAACTGAGCGAAATGGCGAAGAAGAACGGTTACCTAGTCCTCAATTTCTGGCTCTACGCCGTCATCATAAAACTCCTCCCCTGCTTCCTCCTAACCATAATCAGCATCTGGCTAATAAAAACGCTGTTTACCGCGAAGAACAGGAAGGAGAAATTAAAAGGTTGCGGTAGTTCGAACAACACCGACGAGCGGGCGAAGATGAAGCTGGAGAGGCAGACGCGGAGAACGACAAAGATGCTGGTGGCGATTTTGCTGCTGTTCCTAACGACGGAATTCCCGCAGGGAATTTTCAGCCTGATCATCGGTATGTTTGGGAAATGTATCTTCTTGAAGTGTTACCAGCATTTCGGGGAGGTTATGGATATTCTGGCGCTGCTAAATGGATCGATAACGTTTATCTTGTATTGCTGGATGAATAAAATGTTCAGGACCACCTTCAGCAGGCTCTTCGCGTGGAACGTGATGGCCGTTTGGAGGCCTAATGTTAATAGCGAAGCATGCACGACGTACGTATAATTGAAATAATTAGCTAACTGTTTCAAGAAAGTTGAGAAATGGATTATTAATATTAAATCATTTTTTTAAATTGTTTCAAGGAAGTGAAGAACTCGACTTACGAACGGTGAATTATGCAATTCAATGCCCGGCAAGGAAATAGATATGTAAATCGATATTTATTTGAATTCTTAAATTGTGGCCGATTAAAAGCATAATCGAAAACGTATTTTTATCTATAATTATTTTGTACACATTTTAAAATGTCATAATAATTCTAATAATTCAAAATACAGTGCAAGCGCCATCCATTGTTAATTTCAAGTAACATCGTCAACAGTTTGGGTCTACAGGGTACGGTAGCATAACTTTTTTTTTTAAAATGCTTGCCATTCAGTCGATTGGCGTCGTAGGGGAATGTTAGCGTTCTCGTACGAAAGGCAGGACTAAACAGTTTTGTTCCGACACAGATCGGTCGCCATCTGCGTTGGAACAGTTGGGAGTATGCTTTTGCCGTTGAAGACTATTTTTTGAGCTGATTTTCTGTGATCGCAACTCATCGCCCCTTTCGAAATCGTTTTAATTTAGCCCCTGTCCCGGACCGGAAATCAATTGCTGTGTGGGTCTATAGATTCAGAAAAACTGCAAGGGTGAAAAAATGAAAAACTGAAATTCCTCTGTCCATTAGATCACCTCTAAACATTGAGGAAAGGAAATGAGAGCTTCAATGTTCCAATTACCACAGCGTTCGGCGTGCACCCATGCGGTTGCCCTTGGACTTTACGATCGTTCTGTGTGGAGAATATCCTTACAAGATGGCGATTATGCAGGAACTTTCTGAACATGGCTTCAATTCACGGACGAACGAGAGCGAGGTTCTCCTCGAAGACGCTATTGATTTTTTTTAGTAATGAAGACCATTTTCATTTGTGTGGTTCCGTCAACAGGCACTACTGGGCTAACAATAATTGCGTCAAAGATACTCACATAAAGTCACAGTGT
Source organism: Philonthus spinipes (assembly GCA_963082785.1). NCBI lineage: Eukaryota > Metazoa > Arthropoda > Insecta > Coleoptera > Staphylinidae > Philonthus > Philonthus spinipes. The sequence continues at coordinate 19,227,933 of OY720307.1, read as the reverse complement.
AGTGTGCAATTTCCTCAGTTGGAATTATTGCTTCCTGGTTTTTGGAGGAAAATGAAATCACAGTGAGTTGGACTTAAGGCTCATTTGGTTCCAACAAGACGGCGCAACGCTTCATCAGCATCGGTTGCTGTTTTGAGAAAACGAACTCATCTCAATTAGATTTTATTAAGTTTTGAAACAAGGAAGTTTTACTGCCTGTACAAGGTAGACGACCAACAATCGTTGCTTCATCCACTAAGTGAAGGCGAATTTGTCCTTTCTATGACAATAGGAAACAAAATTCATTTAATAAAATGTTCAACCGCGTATGGATGGCAGACCAGTGTGTTTCATGAGCAATGTCTTCATTGGATAAAACAACGATTATCGGTAGTCTAAATAGTTGACGATGTTATTTGAAATTATTAGTGCTTGCGTTGTTTTTCCAATTACAATGATTCATATCAGGTTATTTAAATATAACACAAGATCCGTTCAACCGCCTTTATCAAGGCATTTCACGTGAAACGCACTGGTTTGGCGAGTAAGGACATCACCAGTTATCCATAAGCTAGATGAATATGATAAATTAAAGACGACGCAAGCGCCACCTTTTGCCTAATTTCAAGTGGCTGAACGTTTCATTAAATGTAGATGAATATGGTTGAATATTTTATTAAAACGTCATGTTTGATATAGACAATACTTCAAAACTTTGTGTCTCTAACTGAATATATCAAATTTGAAAAGATGTATAACCAAGTAGGAATTTCGATTATTATGAATTTAAAATATTAAAAGTGTTAATATTCAAAAATTCTAAATTAAATTTAATTAAGGCGTGTGGTATTTTTTATTATCAGAGTACTTTTTTATTAAATTAAATATTTTTAACATTCAAACTCAACTAAATACAAATTTCTATTAATTCAAGCAGGAAATTATTAAGCATACTGCTTTAAATCGAGAAATACTAATGAAATAACTCTTAAATCATAAATTCTTAAAATTCACGAAACATTTGAAGACAAAAATGTAAAAATTTTAGGAGAATTTGATGAAATTTATTTGTTGAATTCTCCCTTTTTATAAACTATACATATTTAAAGGCTTGATTTGTCGAGCTTAAATTCCTTTAAGAAAAGACTGATGTATGTAGATTTGATTATTTACAAAAGAATATTTATGTTGATTTGAATAATTAAAATATTTAAACTTGAGAATGTAAAGATCCAACTCTAAAAAAAATTATCATGTACACCTTATGTGCACTCAATCCATGGACACAATGTATAATATCATCTATATTCAGACATTTTTTGATACAATTTTCTTTAAAATATTTACAATTATTAAAATTTAGTGTTACTCTCTTTGGAATATTGACCAACGGTCTTTCGGCTTTACTAATAATATAACACAGTATTTAAAAATATGTCACTAAGTATTGAAAGACAGACTAACTCAATGTTTAAAAATTGGAAAGAATAATGAAAGTATTATCAGCACAAAATTAAATTAATTATTATCATTAAATGAAATACTTTTTAACTTTTTTATATAACAGAATTTTATATTTAGTAACCAGAGTTTCCATCATTATAGATTATCAAACTGTAGGTGCAAATTGTTGAAACAAGTGTAAATTATTCAAAGTATAGTCACTAAATATAAAATTTTGTTTAGTTAAAAAAAGTGTTTCATTTAATCACACAAAATGTAAACGAAGTATAAACCTCAGTGATTGATGATTATTAATTATCAATTTATTAGTTTTAAAATACATTTATATATTAAGAATGTTTTAAGGAAGTTTATCGATTGATATACAATATATAAACTTTCTTAATACTAGCTATAAGTCGTTTCATATTTTTAAAATAAATGAACGATTAAATACAATATTTAGCTCAATTTTTATCCATAATTATTGTTTGTATTTTTCAATTGCTTGTTTATTATTAAGATAGTTTATGAGGTCTTTTTTAGGTTGAATTCGTCTTACTCAACGAAGGTTTAGGAATGTACATAGTGTGATATATAAATCTATTCTTATAAATATCGGAAAATTAATGTAAATATATTTGCTAATAATGCTAATCAGATAATTTTATAAACGTAAGTAATATTGTAAATATATTTATTTTATATTAAATAGTGTTAGTTTAGATTTTATATTTTTCTGAATGAATAACTGATGTGATAATGATAATTAAGAATAATTTAGATATTAAATGTAATTAAGGCGTGGATATGGTGTATTATATTCTCAGAGCTTATTTGCAAAGAATTTGTTCAATATTGTATTAAAGAAATATTTATTAAAGATATATATGTGATGATTTATTAAATAGTATTTTAATTTTGTGCACAGAAAAACGTTATTTCCTTCTTTCTTTTCTTATTTCGTTCCTTCTTCCTTTCTTTCTTTCTTTCTTTCTTTCTTTCTTTCTTTCTTTCTTTCTTTCTATCTTTCTTTCTTTCTTTCTTTCATAATCCCCCTAAATAATAATATGATCTCTTTTCCCTTCTCTTTCTGTAAATAATACTAATAAGATAATTATATAAACGTATGTAATGTTGTATATATTTCAATCCCTGAACTCCGAATGAACATTTTGCAGATTCCTTTTATTGGGCAGAAATCTGCAAAGCAAATATAATAGAATATATATGAATACAATATTAAAAATCTACTAATTGTTAAGACTTTTATTTTGTTATAGATTGTTGTTCAATTAATGATGAATTTTTAACTATGGACAACTGAAATGTATTTAGTTTCGACGTCATTAAAGCGTCATTATCAAACTAACAATTTATACCCTGTTAGTTTGATAATGACGCGTTAATAACGTCGAAACTATAGCCATCAAATAAAGTTCAGTTATACAAACAAAGTTAAAAAGTGTTTTCAATAATCGAATATTAAAAATCTACTGTTCGGATATTTAAAGTTATTCAGACATATGCATAGTCTTATTATCGCGACTAAATTAAATTGTTTTCATGGAAAAGTTTGTTTTGTTTGGTTTTATTTGTAAACTTTTAATATTTTATTCGTATTTATTGAACTTTAAATATTAGAAATATTAACCAAGCTACAAATGTGTGGTATTTATCGCCTATAGATAAATAAATAAAAATCCAATTACTCTTTTTTTTTTCAAAGAAGGTTTTTCCAATTAATTTCTCACTTAGCTCTTCTCTAAAATAGAACACAAATAGTGGCCTTTTCTATAGTGAAAAAGCATTACATGACGGATTTCTTCGGAAATTTCACTCATTTTCGAACGTTTGTAATTTTTAATCCAAATAATTACAAATAATTATTAAATTTACATCGAAGATATTTGTTGGTGAGTACGTGAAGTTTTCTTGATAGTAATATTTATATATTCCTTTCTTCTAATTAAAGAAGTGAAGAAATGAATATAACATAAATATTACTATAAAAATTATAGCTTTAATTTAATAATACAAGTAATTATAACATGTATAGGCTTTTAGAGTATTAACAAAGATACGGGATAAACCCTTTACATAATCCTTCAAATTTACTTTTTTATGAAATAACTAATAATAACAATCACTCCTATTCAAAAAGAACTTTCTTTTTTGGCTCAAAAATTCGCCTTAAACTGATCACTTCCCTATGTATCCCACGTAATAAAAATATAAACCCCAAACGCAAATTTCCCACAGTAACTCTTCATGAATTCATTGCATCATTTCACGATATTAATGACAGTTAAATTACGAACATATCCGACAATAACTTCTGACTAAGACAGATATCATACTTATTTCACGACAAGGACATAAATATGAATAAAAAACAGCCTGAAAGACCACTACTCGATAGCCAATTAACAGATAAATTATATATTTGATTTTGTAATAATTGTTGATTTTTGAAAATCCTTACTTGTTAACATTTTAAGTTTTTTTGTATTGTAATAATTCCAACTGGGGTATATACAGAATTTATTTTTCGATAAAATTTGTTAAAAAGTAATAATTAAATAAGGGAAATTATTCATACATTGTATCGGTGCTGCGGAAATTTTTGTTTGTTTATAATTTATACAATGTAGTTGATTCAGATTCTGACGGGTAAGTCCCGCACGTGTTTGAACCCAAATTTATGCAGAATTGTAAAATAAGCGAGAATCGAATGCGTGAGAACGGGTGTGAGCTTGCAAGAATGGAAGAGCGTTCATGACCATATATGGTCAGGGCGAAAAGTTGCAAATAAGTAAAAATTGAGTGAACGAAAAATGGTGAGAGAAAATCGAGAGAGTCGGTTGGGATACGCGAACGGGGGCGGACGTAAATTAATAGTAATTTTTTTAGAAAAAAGAATCAAAAGAGAGTCGGTTGGGATACGTGAACGGGGGCGGACGTATATTAATAAATAGTAAATTTTTGGGAAAAGTGATCACGGGTATAAAAATTGATAAAAGGAATTAGAGAGTTGGTCGGGATACGCGAACGGGGGCGGACGTAAATTAATAGTAATTTTTTTAGAAAAAAGAATCAAAAGAGAGTCGGTTGGGATACGTGAACGGGGGCGGACGTATATTAATAAATAGTAAATTTTTGGGAAAAGTGATCACGGGTATAAAAATTGATAAAAGGAATTAGAGAGTCGGTTGGGATACGTGAACGGGGGCGGACGTATATTAATAAATAGTAAATTTTTGGGAAAAGTGATCACGGGTATAAAAATTGATAAAAGGAATTAGAGAGTTGGTCGGGATACGCGAACGGGTGCGGACGTGAATTGGGAAGTAGTAAATTTTTGGGAAAAGTAATTGTGATTACGGGTGTAAGGGTTGATGAGAGGAAGGAGTTCGGGAGTGTGTGTGTTGCATGCAAGTAAGTACTGCATTGATATATGTATGATTTTGAAGAAGCGAAAATTAATCGAATTTAAATTCAAGGGGAGTGAAATGAATTTATTAGGCATTTGACGAATGCGAACTACAACCCGACATATAACTGACAGACGAACAATCCCATGACATAAAAAAAATAATGTTTGTCCCGTTAATTTAATTGCGACTCACAACCGCAATTATATGTGCTGGGCCGAACAATCCCATGACATAAAAAAATATTGTTTGTCCCGTTAATTTAATTGCGACTGACAACCGCAATTATACGTGCTGGGCCGAACAATCCCATGACATAAAAAAAATAATGTTTGTCCCGTTAATTTAATTGCGACTCACAACCGCAATTATACGTGCTGGGCCGAACAATCCCATGACATAAAAAAAAAATAATGTTTGTCCCGTTAATTTAATTGCGACTGACAACCGCAATTATACGTGCTGGGCCGAACAATCCCATGACTAAAATAATGTTTGTCCCGTTAATTTAATTGCGACTCACAACCGCAATTATACGTGCTGGGCCGAACAATCCCATGACATAAAAAAAAATAATGTTTGTCCCGTTAATTTAATTGCGACTGACAACCGCAATTATACGTGCTGGGCCGAACAATCCCATGACTAAAATAATGTTTGTCCCGTTAATTTAATTGCGACTCACAACCGCAATTATACGTGCTGGGCCGAACAATCCCATGACATAAAAAAAAATAATGTTTGTCCCGTTAATTTAATTGCGACTCACAACCGCAATTATACGTGCTGGGCCGAACAATCCCATGACATAAAAAAAAATAATGTTTGTCCCGTTAATTTAATTGCGACTGACAACCGCAATTATACGTGCTGGGCCGAACAATCCCATGACTAAAATAATGTTTGTCCCGTTAATTTAATTGCGACTCATAACCGCAATTATACGTGCTGGGCCGAACAATCCCATGACATAAAAAAAATAATGTTTGTCCCGTTAATTTAATTGCGACTCACAACCGCAATTATACGTGCTGGGCCGAACAATCCCATGACTAAAATAATTGTTTGTCCCGTTAATTTAATTGCGACTCACAACCGCAATTATACGTGCTGGGCCGAACAATCCCATGACTGACAGACTAACACGATGCGTGGTATGTTCATTTCGCTCCCACAAATACATTTGTTTAATTTCGGTTAAAAGTAAATAGTTAAATCACATGCTCCGAGGTGGTTGTTTTAGTGGGTTTTTTCCAGCCTCTCGTAGCGAATGCGGAGCAGAAGCGCGTAGTCCCACACATTTTTTTTTTTGAGTTTAAATAAAAGAGCAAGGGACATGAAAATTTGTTACTAGCACGATAAGGCGGTAATTTTTGTAAATTGAAAACGTCAAATGTCATTATTTTATTTTTGAGCCTTTTTTTTTTTTGCCTTAAATGAATAAAGATCGTGCTGCTCATTTTAAACTCATTTTACGACTTTCATTTGTTGTCCACCTTCACAATTTCTTTTACAGAAACACAACACGGTAAGTATTGAAAATGCATATTTACACAAGTATCGAACCTGGGATAAAAGAATTTCGGGTTACATAAAAAAATCACAACGTAGGGCCTGAAGCAAATTATAAATTTGCACAATACCGGGGATGGTATCATTTCAGTATTAAACATAATATTAAAATATATATTTGTCCTTTATTCGCGACATTTGTTTCGCATGTTCTTCAGGCAAAGAAGATGAAGAAGCCGCAAAAGCGTGCGAAATAATTATCACGAATAAAAGACAAATTTATAATTTGAAAGAGTGTTTAATTTTTTTAAACCCTAAAATAATTTTGTAATGTTTATTATTTATTTTGTATATTTTTCTGTATATATCTCTTAATAAAGATTATTATTATTAAAATTTATACCTTTAATTTCATAATTATTTGTGGTGGAATAAACACAGCCACATGTTTGAACATCTGAATTACAGATATGTATAAAAAACGCCGGATTTCGTATGCAGTCCAGACTTACAAACACGTGTTGCTATGCATTCGAAATGCCTGTGGTGTATTTTTATAATTAATTCTTTTTATGGGAAAAGTCATTGCATTTCTGAAAGCATATGTTTTCAACTTTATACACGTCTCAATGTTTGTTTCGTTTATGTTTGTAATTGATTTATTTAATGAGAAGCGACAGTTCCTTTTTTTTTGGTGTCACATCAAATTAATAATAGATCGAAAAAGCGTCTCATAATCGACAGAAAAAACTGGAAAGCAATAAAAATAAATAAAAATTATTTTAGTAAGTTTTGTAAATTAGAGCATTAGGTAATGAATACAAATCAAAAGAAAGTTTATTTGGCTGATAAAAGCCTACTGAAGTATTAATTTTCTTGATTTTTTAAATTTTTTTGTATAAGTAAAAATAAGAAACTTTTTACTTAGTACAAATAAAATTATGAATAATTTTGTTATTTTCAAAAGAAGTGCGTTTATTTTCATAACAATTGTTTAGCAAAACTTTTTTGCAGCTAGTATTAACTTATCTTCATTCCGAAGGAATAATATACAGAAAAGACATTTTTCCACAGTTTTTAATCGAATATTCTTCATTTTTTATATCAATACCTAATATAAAAATTGCAGAATATTCGTTTGCGTTTCTGCAATATTATTCCTTGGGAATGAACATAAATCACAACTAGTTGGATAAATAAGATTTTCTGTAAAGAAAATTCATTCAAAAAATGATAAAAATCGAAAAATACTGTTTAGATGATCCAAAATTTTTATGAATTCTTAACAACAAACGCCATTTTAAAGTCACAATACTTAAAATCGCTGATATATACAAATTATAGGAACTGATCAGTGTGACATTTACAAACACAACAAACATTGAAAAACATCAGTTGAGTTGTTACAAGTGTTTCCAAACTTGACCAAAGAACAAGCCTAGCAATTATCCAGAAGTGGCAGGAAATTTAACAGATCTTTCGAATAGAAATGAGTAAGAAATTTTTAGAAATTATAGGATACGTATGACAAAGCCAGATCTTTGGAAGAAGAACGAGAAAAGAACTTTTTAGAAATGATAAGAGATTTAGCAAACGTATAATACAGAGAGATCTGTGCAAAAAAAAAACAGCAAGAAATGGTTCTTTAGAAATTGCAGGATATATAGCAGATGTTTTGAATAGGAATGAGAAAACAATCTTTAGAAAATATAGGATACGTAGCAAACAAATGAGATTATGATTATTTAATTTGACAGTTCTTTATTTGCGTGCGTGTGTGTGTGTACACCAGAATATTTACAGAATTAATTTGAACGGTTCTTTTTGTTTTTAATACAAAGGAAATTTGTACAGAAAAAAGGCAGATTTTTAGTAGAAGAATGAGAAAGAACTCTTCAGAAATATGTGGAAAAAGAACAAGACATAATTCTTTAAAAATGGCAGGATATGTAGCAGTTATTTGTAATAGGCAAATAGGCATGAGAAAAAAATCTTTAAAAATTATAGGGTATGTAACAAACGCATAGTAAAGGCAAATGCTTGGAAATAGAACGGGAACGTACTTTTCAGAAATAGCGGAATGTGTAGCAATCGTATAATAAATAAAAAGTATAAAATTTGGAAGAAGAACAATAGATAATTCCTCAGAGATGGCAGAATATGTAGCAAACACATATCTTAGATCTTCGTTAGAAGAACGGAAAAGAATTTTACAAAAATAGCAGGATCTGTGGCAAACGTATAATAAAGTTTATTGAAAAAAAAATATATATATAACGAAGATATATTTTGCAGAGTTTTGTTTGATACATTTTGGTTTGGGTGTCTCAGCGGGGTTATGTGAAATTCCTTCAGCAATCAAGCCCCAATGGATCCTTCACGCCTGGATTTCAACCACCCTGTCGCGGTTAGAAGCCATCCTAGAGTAAGAATGAACTTCAGCAATATATCCAGCATTGTGTGTTCCTCTTATTTCGCACGGGCTTGGGTATTTTTGCCTCTTTGCTGTTCCCTAATTAAGAGGACAAGTGTGAAATTCCAGGAGTACATCTTCCGCTGTTTCCTAATTAAGAGGACAGTGTGAAATTCCAGGAGTACATCTTCCGCTGTTTCCTAATTAAGAGGACAGTGTGAAATTCCAGGAGTACATCTTGCTTAGTATCACAGCCTTACAACCTAGATTTTTCCTTGATAGGCTTTTTAAATAGTTTGTATATTTATGGTTGAGATTGATAAAAAACTGTCCCACTGCTACATTTAGACCCATTCCATCCTACAAGATATTCTGTTTGTTACATATCCTGCTATTTCTGAAGATCTCGTTTTATTTCTTCCTTTTTACTTCTCTTTGGTTTTCTTTTTAAAATAGTGCAACTTTCTTCCTTCTTAATAGCTCCTGCTTTATAAGGCCAGTCATTTCTTACAGTATATGATACACACATGAAACCCATATTGCAGCTTTTATTTGAACTGAGAGAACTACTACGGCTCAGAAAAAAATCCATTATGCTTCTTATATATATTAAAATGTTGAATTACTTCAATGCTTCCAATATATCACACCAATTTACTGGGTTAAAAGCATTTTAACATCTATTGTAACTATTTCTAGAAGTGTAGTAGTTTCCTACTTATGATTTTTCAGTATAATCAACTACTTTTTGGATAGCACTGATGGTAGAATGAAAGTTATTTTCTAAAATAAAAAATTTTGCTTTATTTTAACTGGTCTTCGAAGCTTATCTTAAAAATATAAAGAAGATATATTTTGGTGACCCACACAAACATAAGAATACACATTTTCAGAGTCTGTGGGACCTCACCTACAAAGATTGACAATGTCACACTAAGTAGGAACTTTAGGTCAGCAAATACGAAACGTAGTAGAATTCATTCAGAGCGCCAATGCTAATGGACGCGCATCACTCTCCCTTTTCGTACGTATCGCTCGAAATATCATACAATTTCACCATGACATGACAGACCAACAAACAGATGACCCTAGCAAAAATACAGCGCATCGATTTCCATTCCACCATTCTATAAGAGCGATGTTTTGTTTCGTCAGTTGGATGCTCATTTTTTAAGGAAAGGGATAACGACGTTTATTGAAAAAATTGAATATGTCATAGTCAATTTATCCCCAGATTTGGCCTCGAAAATATGAGATATAATCATAACACCTCCAGCGTCCGACCTATACATTGTGTTAAAGAGCAAACGCATTGTTCGTACCACAGCATCGGAGCAAATGCGTTTGAAACAGCTGTTATCCAATGAGGAACTCGGAGATAGAACGCCATCCAGGTTCCTAAGACATCTATATCACTTGTTAGGGTCCAATCAAATCTATGGCTCGATATTCAGAGAACTTTTCATCCTACCAATACCAACGCAAGTACGAACATAATTGACGTTGTCATACGATCTAAAGTTAGAAGACTAATCAAAACTTGCAGACAGGTTAATGGAAATATCAAGCCCATGTACAATTAATAATGTTGGCAGAACCTCTTCTGTTACACAAAACAAGGCAAGTAGCCGATGACGTAGAGCCGGTTGCGAGAGGCGCAGAAAAAAGGATGGAGCCGTAACTAGATATTAATATAGTAATTTTCTAAAATAAAATAATTTCAACTGGCCTTCAAAGCTTATCTTAAAAATAAAAATTTAACGAATAGTAATAGGACTTTATAAGACCAGTGTGTCTCAAGTACTAAGACCGAAATAATCACCATCAGTTATCTAAGCACTAGATGATGTTGGTTGAACAAAATAAATTTTATTTCGTGTTCATATAATCGGGCAAAATCGCCTTCCTTTTAGGGGACGGAACGTCAGTTGTACTTGTTTACATCGTAGACTCTAATTGTTGAAGATATATATATATATATTTTCAAATGTGTCCTTAACAATAGTTCACGACAAATTCTTCCTGTTCTTAGTGCTTCGCTATGAATACTATCAAAACTTGGGGATTTCCCATTACAATTATAAATTTCATGTACGTTTCCAAATTGGATGATTCTATACGCTTATGATTAAAATTCATCAAGTAATCAAAGGGATCGAAATTAAAGTTAGTTTAAGAATAAATTAAGCAAAAATAATTTAAAAATAATTGTAAATAGAAAAGAGTATTCACTCACTTGGTAACGTACTTACGTAGCGTAAGTCTAAAGTCGCAGAGCTAAATGTGGAAATTATTTATTAATTATTTTCAAATCATTTTTATTTAATATATAAAAATAATTGATTATAAATCAATAGTTTTCCCTTTAATTGCCGTCACTTTTGATTTAGGTTACGTAAGTACTTTATAAACCAAATGTACATTAAAACAACTACTTCTCGGGCCCATACTCCTCCAGACATTGAATCACATAATGGGCATTTATTGTTGTATAGCGGTAATATATTGTACAATGCAACAATTTTTAATGCGAGAATATTTAATGCAAAGAATAAAAAAAAAACGTAATATAAAGCTATCTGCAGACGCGTGTTTCGGGATCTATGCATCGTCAGTACAGCTCTGTCTTACATAATTTCAAGATGTTAAATTAAGTTAATTAAATTAAAATGGAGAATGGAAATCGATGCGCTAATTAAATTAAATAAATTGAGTCTGTGGCTGCGATCACAATTTAATTTAACATTTTGAAATTATGCAAGGCAGAGCTGTGCTGACGAGGGGCAGATCCCAAAATATATGTCTATAATTCAACATCTGGCGGGGTATTTGCGCGAGAAGTAGTTGTTTTAATGTACATTTGTTTTAAAGTACGTACGTAAGGTAAGTATGTTTATGATATATAGATAGAAAAGAATACATTATTTATTAATTATTTTCAAATTATTTTTATTTAATTCAATTTATTAATAATTAATTGTATTGATTTTTTTATTTAATTTATTTTAAATAGGTGTTACTATATGAATAAATTTTTTTTTTATTGTTCGTTTAAGAATTTTGATTTGTGGTAGAGTTTAAATAAAAGAAACAACATGGACAACACCGACTTTTATCCAAAGATGAAAGAATTCATAAGCAATTCTTGTAATTTTTATGAATAAATTGAAAACAAATTAAAAGAGCAAAGTTATTAAAACGAATTAAAAAAAGCAATTATTGTAAAAAAATATAATTTATTTTATTATTATTATTTTGTTTATAAGGAATTTTGTTTTGTAACGCAATAACCAACCTTAGGTTAGCGTATAGAGCGCGCCTGGTGGTGGGGAGTTGATGGAGGGGCGTCGCGACGCTTTGGGCACAGTCGAAAAGTGGCGGACGCAAACGGCCTCAGGGTCTCGAAGGGAGCGCACGCACATTCCCCACCGTCGTCGCGGCGCGGCTCGATATCTCCCATTTAACGAACCGACGGACACGCTCGCGGTTTAAGTGCTTCTATTAAATCACAACGGGGGCCCCCATTGTCCCCTTTATTATTCGCATTCGCCATTCAAAAGACAAGACCATTTTCCCAATCAGAGAGACCGTTTCTCGGACGCACAAAAGGGACCGAGTGCTCAATTCGGGATCCGACGCTGGACCAGTGTCACGATATCTTTTTCCCCTTTACCTCCCCTACCCGCAACAAATAAACATTGTTCAATAAATATTACCAACAATAACAATACATAATATCTATTGCGCTTTTTAAATTTCGAAATAAAGATTTATTTTAATAACACGTGAATATTATTTAATTATCTAAAATACAAATAATAATTTCAAATAAACAACAAGTGATTTATCGCTCTTAATTTCGCGGCAAATAAATCATTTGTAAAAATTAAGTGTTTGCACTTACAGACTTTATACTATACAATTTTTTAATTATCGTGCTTCTTTTTTGAACAACTTTCATGAAATGGACGCGCGTTTCTGTTTTGATTGAACTCCTGAATTTTGTTTTGGAGAATCATAATCACCGAAAATGCGGCCACGTTTCTGGATTATTCTACTCTTGGCCGTGTTTTTAACCGAAGGTAAGAACTTATTTGCTCTATATTGAAGAACAAATTTTATTTATTTATCGTTCTATTGTTGAAAATAAAAATAAATATTTTTGGTTTGCAAAAAAAATTAAAATCATTAAGGATGACATTATTTAAATTAAAAATAAATAATAAATATCATTCTATTGTTGAAAATAAAAAAATAAACATATTTTATTAAAAAAAAAAAATATTAAAATCATTAAGGATGACAGTATTTTAATTAGAAATAAATAATAAATATATAAATGGAGTTAAGTTATTAATTCTGTTTATATAATAAAATTTGAATAGGTATGATATTTTTTGCTTGGTTTAATAATAATAATAACCTTTATTAACAAATACATACAGCAAGAAATACGAAATAAAAAATACAAAATCAAATGTATATAATGTATGTGACCAGTGGTCTTTCTGCCTTGCTTGGTTTAATTAAGCTTCACTTTTACATTTTTCGTTTAAGGCGTTTTTTTTTTAATGAAACAATAACCAATAGTTTTATTTTTATTTTAAATAGAATCAAAATAATATTTCACCCTAATTCGTATTAATTTAGTGAATATTATACTTGTTCATATATTTCTTTAGTGACTTATCTAAGCCTAAAGTCTTAAAAAACCCGTTTTTTCGTGCGTACTAGCCGGGCCTTAATTATATAGCAACTATTATTTTTACATTTACACATACCATTATTACATTTAGTTTGAATATATAAATATATATATTATATATAAAATATATAAAATGATATATATGAGCGAAAGCCTCAATCTTTATTAATTCAAATATTCAATAGTTGGCGCTGTAAAATCACCATACATTTCACACTTACCTTCACTAGTTAATTTTTATTGTCCAAATGATTTTTTTAGTAAAAAGGTGATCATTCTCAATAGAGTACAGTTAAAATTGTAATTGCACTGCATTTTTTATTGCTAATAACTTAATGTAGGACTCAATCACGAAGCGATTATTCAAACATGAGTATAATTGTAATTATTATCGTTATACTCTGTAAACCATTCTTCCCTGTTTAATTGTTAAAATCCAAATATACATTTTTGGAACAAGGTGATCATTCTTAATCTAGCCCAATTATAATTGTAATTATAATCATTATACTCCTTCTTTTTTGGTTGGTTTTTAATGCGCAAATATATTTTTTTATAACAGGGTAATAATTATCAGTACAATATAGTAACAATTAAAATTGTAATCATTATAAAAAGTTTATAGTTTTCTTCACTGGTTTTAGTGCCCAAATATACAAATTAATAACAACGTCATCATTCTTAATTGTAATAAATATACACTGTAAACTTTTATTAATTGGATTATTTTTAAAACGACCAAAAACAAAAAAAAGAAGTCACCGGCTATTATCCCGAACTATGAGTCTTGGAGCTTTCAAATAAAAAAAAGTTAATAAAATTGGTCATGAGAAAATTCTGCTAATAATTATTTTTTTTATTGATTTTTTTTCATGTTCTTAACTTTTCCGATAGGGGGCGTAATGAACAGTCGAAAATATATTGCGATTATTTCAAAAAAGTTCTAATAAAAGCACTCTAATACTACACTTTTTGAAATCATGATAAGTCCGTGAAACAAAAATGTTATTGAATTTGTTGTCTTACTCTGGAAATATGCGACCCCTCGGATTTATACGAGTTATACAAACAAAGTAAAAAAGTGTTTCATTTATTAAAATTGAATTACAATGTATAACAAAGTAGAAGCCTCAACAATTAACAAGTTAATTAATTATAAGACAGGCAGAAAGACCTATGGTCGATAGCTGATTGATAAGAAACCTTTACATTTTCAAAATATATTATATTGTTATTAGTATTATTGTAAACTCAAAAAAAAAAAATGTCAGTAAAGATGTGTAACTAACTATTAAAGAAACATTAAATAAACTGTCGTCAAAGATGGTCTTGCACGACGTGCATAGATAGGCGGGTGGATCAGGTTCATGTAACTGAGTTGTCTAAAACAGACGAGTTCAAAAAAAAAAAATTAGAATATATAGTATGAGTGTAGTTATGGTCGGAGCCTCGGGAAAGCAAAATAGTAATTTTTTTAACAAAATGCCGGCCATTAAAAAAAAAACACTAAAAAAATCGATTTATATTTGGGCATTGAAAGGTTCAAAAAAGTCAAAACTTTTTTGAACCTTTCAATGCCCAAATATAAATCGATTTTTTTTAGTGTTTTTGAAATACGATAGCCAATTCAATTCTGTACAAAAACAGCGAAGCCACATCAAACTTGGTCAAGTAGTTTTTCTATAATCCAAACACCCGTCTAAAAAATGTGATTTTTGAGAAATCGTGATTAAAGCTTTGGAAAGGCGCTCAATGACGTGGATAATCGCGTATGCTAAAAACGGTTTGGTATAGACCTAACCTTATATAGATAAGGTATGGAAATATGAAATAAAAACAGATTTTTTTAATTACACACCGAGAAATTCCCTTAACTCTTAAGGTTACAGAGATATTGGACTGCTCTGTTTTCAAGTAATTAATGGAAAAAGGAAAGAAAAAGCAACACCAAAGTTAACATTAATAATTTAACTTATAAACACATATCTTTAACCATTTTTCATTGTTAACTTAGTGAAACATGATTAAAAATATATGTAAGAATATTAATTTAAATAAAAATCACTTGGTTAGTTTCACAAACTATTTTGTTTGTTTTTTATAAAATTATTGAATACATTTATAAATTAATTATACAATGAAAGCATATTGTAACTGGAATAAATTACGTAAAAATGTTATTTTTAATCAAATTAATAACGAAACACAGTAATTGGATTAAAAATATAAAAATGCGCCCTTAACTGGATATAAAACACAAAAGGAAATGAAAAGAAAACTGCGAATAATACGCCTGCAAATTGAGATAATTAAGGGTGGTATTTTTTACTGTGCGGAGTCGAGAGGGTGGTGGGGGTGGAATAATGGGGGGCGGATGTTGAATTAAATAGGTCAACGGTTGCAGTTATTTAAGGTGAAATAATTGGATGGAACCGGGGTCGGGTTTTATGTTTTCGCAGACGTCGAAAAATCCCCTTTTTACGTTCCAATTGAACGGACGAGAATTACCGAAAGAAGTAGTAAAAAGAAAGGAAGAATGAAAGAATGAAGAAAAAGTGCTGTATTGTACAGTTTTCGTTACATTCAAATAATTTTGGTTTATTTTTGTGGAAGCTTGAAATAAATTATAGTGATTGTTTTAGGAAAAATATATTTATATAATCTTTAGTGACAAACCTAATACAACACCTACATATAATATAAAATATTACAATATATGCTGTAAGAGTTTGCTAATTGGCTATCGACCAGTGGTCTTTCCGCTAAAATAAAATTTATTATGTTAAATTAAAGTAAACAACTTGGAAATAATCAAATAATTGTAAGTTATCTACATATGATATTTCCATTATAAAGTTCTACTTGTTGGAAATAAATTATTATTATTATTATTAATCAATAATGAATTCTCTTTAAAATTGCTCTGCAATTAAACTCACTAAGTAAGTGTAAAGAAAATACAAATATCTATTGAAAAAACTATTTATTTAGATATTTGCCGTTGCATCTCAGTAATGCTGATAAAATAACGTTTTTATGATCGAAAATATTTCTCACAGACAAAATTAAATACTTAAAAAGGGCCATCTGCCTACACGCGTTTCAGGATTTATCCTTCGTCAGTAGAGCTTTATCTTATATAAAATATTAAAAAACGTACCGTTCTTTCCGTGAATTCGGGGAACGTGACGGACGTCTCGGGATGACATAATTAATTAATATCAATGAAAAATATTCTTAATTCAATTTTTTTGAATTTTATTCAAGAATGAAATTCATAGAAGCCACTTCTTAATTCATTTTTTTTTAAATTTTATTCAAGAATGAAATTCATAGAAACCACGGAGAGAACGGTACGTTTTTAAACAGGCAATTACAGATATTATTAAGTTATTAAAATTAAATCGTTTTTTGTTTGAAGTCCTATTCAAGTTTCGAATCTTTGGAGTTTATTTACGAATCCGTTTTGCAAATAAAAGACGTCCTCGTCGGGGAGAACGCCCGTTTTGCAGTTCAACGAGCTGGCGCGTTTCAGAAATAAATCCCCACTGTATATATACGTATTCGCGCAAATCTGGGTTTAAGCAGATATACAGAGAATAATGTTCACTTATCTCTGGCAGTGCGGCGCGGCGGTGATGTCGGGGCTCGAATGTAATGCAGATATATTGAAGCCGGGGGTTGTAATTCTGTAATGCGTTACGTTATCTATTCAAATCACCCCCGCCTCGACCCTCCGCTCCACTCCACTACGAAACGGAGACTCCTAATGGTAATAACGTAGTCGAACGGTGGAGCGTTCGCGAATTTCGGAGATAATGTAATTTATCGGTTTTCCGTACACTTTTCCGCCTCTCGGGGGGATGCGAATGGCGGCACATACGTTTTTATTAGTTATTACTGCGGTGGGAATTGTATCTTCGATGGATATTTTTGTGAAATATTGTACAGAAATGATAGGAATCAAAATTATTATATAATTTTTTTTTGCTGGATAAAATATTGCCCGTTCATTCAATCGATTTTTTTTATTAGTAATTTTTATTTATTCACTAATTGCATTATAATACAACAAATTATGTAAATGAGTATTTGTTCATCCCTTCTTTTTCGATCGGGATTGCTGTGCGATGTTTCCCATCACGGCCTACTGGTAATGAGTAGAATTTCGAGTGAATTTAGTACTCGAGTGAAAATTAATATTCAAACCATATTGTTTTTAACAAATCCG
Source organism: Philonthus spinipes (assembly GCA_963082785.1). Classification (NCBI taxonomy): domain Eukaryota; kingdom Metazoa; phylum Arthropoda; class Insecta; order Coleoptera; family Staphylinidae; genus Philonthus; species Philonthus spinipes. The sequence goes on along the minus strand of OY720307.1, from coordinate 19,210,216 downwards.
TGAATTCAGTTTATATCGTATTCGTCTAGCTAAAAATTTAGTTTTTAAAACCACCACAAAACTAATTGCATTAACAAGTAAGTCTGTTGTCCAATGAAATTAATTCTGTTTAAGACGGTTGTGGGTTCAAGTATTAGAAAAATACAAACTCAGTGATTGCATGAAATAACTTGAGCGTGGAACAAAACGTTTCGTCCATATGCAACCTACACCATTTTTAATTTATAAATGATAAGTTGAATAAATGTTAAATGTCTTCTGTTTATTTAATTAAATCTTTTTCTCTTTGGCTAGTGTCTTCTTTGAGGGAGAGGAGATCGTCTTCCGGATCGAGCACGACTCCCACCCCGGACGACGACGATGACGATTGGGAGGAGGAGGAGGATTCCAGCGAAATAGACGACGACGGAAAAATCTATAAGAATCCGAGAAATTCGCCCTCGACGCTCTGCCCCAGAGATGAGGAACAGGCAACTTTATTGGTGGGATATATTTTTACTTCTAAACAAAAACCAAAATAACTAAGAAAATACTACTACTAAATGTTCATTGTATGAGAAAAATAATGAATTTTATATAATCTAACATACTAAATAAATATTTTCATTATACATTCCACAATAAGGGCAATGACCATAAGTCTTTAGCCCTAAGAAAATATTAAATATCTAACAAAATGTAACCATTTCTTCAAATTAATACATCCTTATTTTACAATTCATTAATTCATTACTGCGATCAATTAAGACAGTTCCGCTAGCAAGCACAGATATTTTATTTGCACATCACATTTGGCTGAAAATTAGGTACATTTGTGGGAGAATGCAAAGACATACGAACTTCTGATTTTAAGCATACGCTCTAGATCGGCAAATATTTCGAAATATACTTTTACACAAATATTTCATTAAAGCATTAAAAAATAAAAAAAATTAAAAGAAAATCATTGATTTCTAAAAAAAAAACACGAAAAAATATTTGTTTTTGCTTTTGATTTCATTTATTTCCTCATATAAATAAATTGGTAAACCCTAGAAATAATATTTTACACAAATGCAGCTTTTATTTTAAACAAAAAAGGAAAAAATCGATATTTAAAACAAAATAAAACGAAACAGTAGAAATTATTTTTTCTTAGGATTTCTACGAATTAGCACTCAGCCTCTTCTTACGTAAGATAATTGGTAGAAATCTTTTGAAAAATATTATTTCTATTTTTCTTAGCATTTTTTTTTTATTTGTTCAAAAAAGAACATTTTCTTCTTTTTTGTATAAAATAAATAGAGTATTTCTACCTTTTTAATTTATTTCTGCGAAACAATAAATTATTCCAAAAGCAACGACAACTTAAATTCTTTTTTGTGTTTTATATAAATACATCAAAATATAAAATTATTGTTCTATTTTTAATTTTTTGTTGTTGTTTTTTGTGCTTTGATTATATACAGTAAATTCTACGCAATTTTTGTTAATGCTTTATAAAAGTTAAAACCTCCTCGAACCCGGCGCATTCACCAAATGTGTACATAATTTATATAAAGATTCATCAATATATGTAGAAAATTTTTACATATAAGAGTAATATTAAATTATATGACAATATTTATATCATCACAATAATTTATAACTAGTTTAGTTTCAGAAAATATCTATCGACCTTCGGTTTTTCTACCTATCTCTGTCCAGTTCTTGTTTTATTCAATCGTCATCGATTCGATCTCATTTGATAAGATGAATTATTAGTGAATGATGGACATAAATAGGATTAATGTTAGGATTACAGAGAGTTTGATAATACGAGCTATGTGCCATCAAATTTGTCTAAACAAAAAATATGAAAAAATAAAATGAAGTACGAAAATAAATATTTTTTCATTTAAATTATTTGAAAATAAAGATTTTTTGGAACCCCAGAATTGCATTCAACAACTTGTATATCAATATAATAAAAAATAATTGAGGACAGTTTTTTTTCAATTGTGGCTTTAACTTAATATTTGCTAGATACATCAATGTAATTTAAAATACATTTAAACAAACAAAATGTTTACTAAATTAACATGAAATAAGGCCAAATAATTCCTTGGTTCTATTGCTTATTATTTCATTTGAAAATAATTCATAAATCTTAATCCACCTTTAAAAAAAGCCGGTTTAAGAATATAAATTTCACAAAATAAAAATTATTAAATGATATAAAAATATTCTTAAATGTTCAATGTTATTTATCTCTAGTCGATAGCCAATTCCACAATATAATTATGTTTTATGAATAATAATAAAATCATATAATTTAAATAATTCTGTTATTTGTGTGGAATAAAGATATATTATGAATAATAATAAAATAATAACATCCAGGCACAACAATGTTGCTGAAATTATACATCAAACACTTATAAATAACTATAAAAATTCGCAAAATATAGATCCCTCTTATAAATACAATCGCAAAATTTTATAGAAACCGACACACAAAAATTATATTGGGATACTCCACTATTGAAAGACCTAACAATAACGACAAACTGACCAGGCATTACATTAATTGACAAAATTTCCAAATTTACGTATATTATTGAATTTCAGTACCAAGATAACAATATTTCGAAAAAAATATAAAGCAAAATTTGAATCAATGATAAATATCAACCAAAGGGTTGGTATTTATCTTTTTTTTCAATTTAAAAACGTATATGGAAACAAGAAAGAGTTACAATAGTACCTTTCATCATTTCGGTTACCGGTATTATACTGAAAGCATTCGACCAAAATTTAAAATTATTAAATTTGCCCGCTCAAATACACAACACAATAGAAAAATCCACTTTTCTCTCAACGCTATCTACAGTCAGAGTAATTAAAATTAACCTGTAAAAATACTGTTAATTCTTAAAATAAAACAGTGTATAAACTTAAAAATAATTAAATAATAACAGTTATTAAAATCATTATACTTGCGGGAATTAAAAAAAAAAGGTATCCCAAATGAATATATTAATATATTTTCTCTTGTTGTGCTTTTAGCCATTTTTTGTGCTTATTTTATTTTTTACCATTTGAAAGATCCTCATGCATTAAATACGAACCATACCGGAACAGCGTAATAAATTCATAAAGCTTTTAAAATTGTTGAATTATTGAGCTTGGCGCGGGAAATTTTACCTCACACAGTAATGTTTAAATCACGAAGGAGAGAATGCTGAAAGTAAAGTATTATTTTCTCCAAGATCAAATGCATGCTTTCAGTTATTTTTACAATTGTTTGCAATTGAATTTCAGTAATGTGGCTTTTGTGAATATATAAAAGTTGGCGTTGTATTATTTTATTAAAAGTTCATTAAAATATTGTATTATGACTTCATGTAGATATGTTTCGCGGTTTTAAACATCATTGGTGTAGTATTTTCATAAATAATATTTAGTAATAAATATTTTTTTTATTGACGTAACATATTTATGTAAGTTTATACATAACTTAATAATACAAAAATATTACGAAGTTACATAAAAAACTTAGTCATTGTTGGTTGTGGAGATTTTAATTATTTAAATAAAAATAGTTGTCCTTTCTCCTACTTATTTTTTTATTGAACAAGAAGTATTTCGGAAAATATGTTTCCATCTTCAATTACTGAAGAAGTCCGCTATGTAGTCGTTATGAAACATAGTTTCCGAATATATTTAGTTCAATAAAAAATATGTAGGAGAAAAGACAACTATTTTTATTTATTTAATAAAGTTACAAATTATTTTCCATTTTATGTATTCCAAATAAATTGCAATAGTCTTACGTAATAAATCAAAATTAATTTTCTTATTTACATCTTTGAAATAGGCACCTACATAAATAGGTATTTACAAAATTATAAATCACCCTCCCTAAAAAAAAAAAAAAAAAATCCTGGGTGCGCAACTATATAATATAAATATGTTATGATTTAATTATTAATTAAATAAAATACTTTAAACTTTGTAGTTAGTAAATACATTTATTTTAGTTATAGTTTTAATAATACATACTTGACATTACGAAAATAAAAGTTTAAAGTGATTTATTGAGTTATTAATGATTTTTAACAGTGATCTTTATATATTTGAAATTAATTGTAAGAGGGATTATCAGTAAATAAATTTTAAATCATTTTAAAGCAATTTTGTTTGTGCCAAAACAATTTAACACAAATTTAAATAAAACACTGAATTTAAACTTTGGTTGAAATTAGTAAAACATATGCCTATTATTTCACTGTTTGTTATTATTAAAAAAATGACTAGTTTTGGTCAGATGATAATTTTCGATGTTACTGCAAGAATGATGTTGCAGGGGGGGGGGGGGGGGTTGCGTTTTATACCTAAAGGGGAATAAATCGTTATGTAAATTATGGGGCCAAAGAGACAAACATCTCGATATGTCTTTCTCTTTGGAGGTGGTTAATCGTTTCTAAGTTGGAACTAAATAACTTTTTTCTACTGAATTCTTAATGTAAAAAGTTTCCCAATAATTAAGCTTTTTACATTCGTTTTAAAAGATTTAAATATTAAATATAAAACATTAAAATTTAAAACATTAAATAGAAAATTGTACTTACAACTTAATGTAGTCTGATGTCAAATTTCCTATACTTTTCTGCAAGTTTATTATCAGTGATTCGATTCAAAGATTTACATTATTCCTTTTATTTTATTTTTTTGTCGGAATAAAGATTCATAGATATTCTTTATTGATTTAATTATGGAAAACTCCTTTATATACAGCGCCTTTTTAATCTTGTAATACAAGATTAAAAACATACAATTATGACACATATTATAAAATAGAATATATAATTGATATATTGTGGCAATTAATTAAAGATAAAACAAAATATAATGAAATGTATATATGTATATATACATAAAATCATCCAAATTCAAATAGTGAACCAAACTCTACTAATGAACGATCAATCTCAACGCTACTCCTAGATTTTGATTAAATTAAGTTAAAAGGAATAAAGAACGCTACTCCTAGATTTTGATTAAATTAAGTTAAAAATAATAAAGAAAAAGCAATATAAAACGTAAACAAAACAAGTTACATCATAATAAAGACCAACAAAAGAAAAAAATCACAATTAAAATCATTCAGAAAGCAGATTAACCCGGCGCAAATGTTGGTGCAAACAGTACGAAATTTAAATGGGCATTCTAAGCGTCCATTTAAATTTTGCATATTTGCATATCGCATGGAACGTTCCATATACATGCCACATCTGCTTGGAAGGAATTTGAGTTGAAATAGAGGCTACACCTAGCGTGGAGCGCTCGCAGTATATGAAATGACATTCCAACCAGTTAATTGCAATTGAGTAGACCCTTCGACTGCTTAAATAAAAATACGGTATATATTTCTTTTCACTGTACTGATGAAACGTTAGGTAATTTTAAAACAACATTAAATTATACAAGTGTTTTAATTTAAAATTACCTAATATTTAATAAAAATCAAGAAAAATTCTCCTTATTTGTATATATTACATAAAACCAAATTGAGTGTAATATAAAAAATGCACTGTACGTGCATACTAATTTTTAAAGAAGTTTGTATGCCATCCTTGGTAAATTTCAAAAGGTTGCAATAATAAAATCGCTCCAACCACACTGATTTTTAAAGAAGTTTGTATGCCATCCTTGGTAAATTTCAAAAGGTTGCAATAATCAAATCGCTCTTGAGTCTGCCCTTGATGTTTTTTAATATTTTTTTATCGCTTTATATTTTTATTCTTTTTTAGTAAATATTTCTGTAACATACATTTATTTGATAAGCAAATTAGATATCTTAATAATCCTCTCCACAATCCTCCCAATACGAAAACTGCAAAATCCCCTCCATTATAGAGAGACTTGAAACCCTTTCCTTAAAATTCGTCATCAATTCTCACATAGTATCCATTGTTTACAACCTTTGTATCCATCGTAATCCTAAATTTACACACTCAGCATTAACAATTCATCAATCCATTTCATCGAACCTAGCAGACAATTTATACAATGATGATAGCAATTGTGACAATTAAAAAAAAAAAAAAAACAAGAACAGGACAAAGACAGGCGGAAAGAGCAATAGCCAATAGCCCGTCGCTGGTCTATCTATCCTGTTCTTACTTGAAGTTATAGGCATTTTTTTAAACGTTAATTTAAGGTTAAAATTTGACATATAATTTTTTTATCTCATCCATATGAATGGTTAGGCAATTGAACGGGGAATAAAAAAAATACGTATATATATATAGGGTGTTCCATTTAAAATAACAACGTTGATAGCCATTTCCGTTACAACAGGAAGTGAAAGAAAGCCAAAGTATTTTCCATTTAAAAAAAATCCGCGGTGAGGAACCCCGAAGTCTGAAATCTTTAATGGCCGTATATATATTAGTGTTGGGCAAAATCGAATATTATTAGTAATCGAGTATTACTAAATGTGTCATTTTAAGTATTTAAAACGAAAAAGTAACTTCAAATTTATGTTTATTAATAAATGGGAAATTATTTTTGATATTTTTATAATAAGAAACATTCATAAAATTATAATATACTTAATTTAGAAATAATAAAAGATCGACTTTGCCCATCACTAATATATATATATATATATATATATATATATATATATATATATATATATATATGTATATATTTGATAAGTACGTATTTATTTATTAAAAATTTAACATTATTCTTTTTAAGTGAATTGCAATAATGTATAAGAATTTCTTTTTCTCCCATCTTCTTTCAAATTTGTGTTGTTAAAATGCACAGATAAATTTAAATATAATTGCATTTCCAGTAGATTTTATTTTCTTTGGAATACTATAAACGAATACACTACGTAAATACAACAATGTATACAGAAGTTGTCTACCGACCTTAATTAATTACTCTTTTGTTTTATTATTATTTAACTCCATTTATTTTTATAAGCCCGCGTTTGTCGTTTGGCGTGCGTCCACAAATCGTTAACATACCATTACCCACTACCATCACAGTCCACTAAATACTTTATATTACACCCAATGCTGCCTATCGTGGAACAAATAGAAAAGTCCGCGCGTTCGGGTTAATACCCAATAAATTTTCGCTTCTATCAGCGAAAAGGAAAAAAGGTTCGGAACGCGTTTTCGGCTCAAGATAAAGTTTAGTACGTAATATTTTTCGCCGTTGGGAAAATCCAGATAAGGCGCTTTATCGTCATTAATCTTTTGTATTATTTATTTATTCCATAAATTTCGTATGGAAATTGCGGTGGTTTATTAATGTTTTGTTCGCCCTTGTAGATCCGAGAGATTTTAATGTTGAATCAGATTTTTTTTCTTGATGAATTATTAATGAGAGTTTTAAAGACTTGTTTTTTGTATTTTGTGAAACAAATCGAATGTTTTCATGTAAATACTAAGAATTAAACTCTGTTATCCCCACCAATAACTGTTCTTATCCAATCACTCTCTTTAAAAAATATTAAATTAAGTATGTTTAGAATGTAATCTTAATAAGAGTTCAAAATATAAACACTCCACCATTACAATTCATCAATTCATTACATACACCTCATCAGCAAGACAGAGACAGTGTAACGTTAGCATTCATGACGCATGAATACGAATACAACATAGAATAGAAAAAGGCAGGCGGAAAGACATTTAGACGATAACCAATTCTAGAACAAGATAATAATGTTTTATGTATAATAACAAAATCATATAATATAAATAATTATGTTACTATAGTCGAATAAAGATATATTATTATCATTACTAAAAATTAGATTAAAATACTGAAAGTATAATTTAGTTCCCATCCTACACTAACAATTCATCAATTCATCTCATCAAATTTGGAGAACTTAGACAGTGACGTTAGCAATCATGACGATTGAATAAAACGAAAAGAAATAACCGGATAAAGACAGGCAAAAAGATTGACGGTCTGAAGCCATTTTCTGAGGCTTAACACATTTTAAATGATTTTTGTTATAAGATGCATGTTGTGTTGCACATATTAGAATATTAATATTAAAATGTCACTAACATCATGAAGCAAACCTCGCAGCAAAACCACGTAAATTAAAAATAAATTAAGTAAAACAAAGTTAATAAGTGTTATTACGAACAAATAATAAAACATTTGTAATGATGTATATATTGTGATGTAATTTAATTTAACTCTTAGAAATAAATATACAATTTTATTGCTAAGACTATTTAAATTGATATATTGGGTTAAGGGAAACAGTCTAACCCGAGATTAATTTAAAAAATATTAGCAATGGAAGCATAATTCCAGTCTTTGTTTTACAACATTAATGAAGTGTCCATTTAGAGCTAGAAACTAATCTTAAAATAATTGATCAGCTTCTGTCTGTCTGCCTCTTACAAGTAAACGTTTTATTTCTAACGCTAATAATTAATTATAAATTAATCGGCTTCTTGCTGAAAGTTCCGCGCGGAAATCGTTTAGTCTGGATTTGACATGAAAGTAATTAATCATTTTTTCCATCAACTCTTATCTTCGTGTGAAAGGGAAGAAATTAAACGCTACGAGAAAAAAAAAAAAAAAATAATAAAAAAATAAAAACTGAAAATTACATAGGCATTTTATTTTTTTAATCTAATAACATAAATTTATAATTTAATTAATTCAACTGGTTGTGGAGTTTTTTAAATTAATAAAATAAAATGTTTGTCTTTTCTCCAACTTGTTTTATAATTACTTGTTTAAAAATTACAAGTAGGATAAAGGATAAGTTCAATCATTCATTCATAATCGATACACATTTACTAGCATTAGTCAGTGTTGATTTTTTTATATGTTTCAATTATCCTCTTGTTTTATGATCTTTCTCCACTGCATTCGGTCTGTGGTTAGTTCTTCTGCACTTCTCCACTCTATACCCCTCTCTGTCAAACTAGCATAAAGGATGAGTATTTAATTTTATTAATTAAAAATCAGTACTCTTAAAGTTAATAAAAGACTATACTCTAAGTAAAAGTATGAAAAAAAAAACAACTATATTTTAAGCGACTAAATACTTATAACACTTTCCCAAATTTAAATATTGCAAAAATTTTGCATCATTGTGAAAGGGTCAGGAATTAAATGTATTGGAAGCAATAGAAATTTATTTACACAATAAAACTCAAATCCATCACTTCTGAATGAACTTTTATATTCTTCACTCTAACACATCTAGCCGAAAAAAGAATCCCTTTTTCGGGGAGATGTACAATTTCTCGAATCAAAAATTGTTGGAGAGATGTACTTTTATTTCTCCTACAATTTTTGATTCGAGAATATTTAATTCAATTGTTGTTAATTCCATGAATAATTCCAATTATTTCCATGAAGAAATTTCCTATTTATTATTATTTTTTTAGCATTTACAAAATAATTAATTAAACAACATTGAAATCCTCTTTTAATATTTTTAATTACCGGCGCAAAATAATAATCTTATAAACAAAGCCAAACAAAAAAACTTAATACCCATTCAAGTATTAATTTTAATACCGTAACTTTTTGCAGCTTATAAAGTATCTCATTGTATATAGACGGGTTTCGTGATGAGGGTTTTAATGTTTGAGTTTCCGAGAGGCGGCGAAAAAGGGAAGTTTTCGGCGTTTTACCTTCCTTTTTTCCCTCCCCCTCGCCGTCCCTCCAGATATATCTTTCCCTCCCTGTCTCCGAGAAAGCGGGCGAGATAAATCGCCCTCCCTCCCGCCCATCTCTGCCTTTGACTTTATCCAGCTAGGGAGTTTGCCCCAGTTTCCTTAATTAGCTGCTAAAGACTGAAACGTGACCCGCTAAAAGCGATGTGAATTAATAACATCACCTTTGCGACAGAATTTAATATCGCGAATAATGTTTCTAAGTGCACCAAAGGGATGATTATGGTGTGTGATTATAGTATAATTATTATAAAATAATTACACTACTAATAATAGTAATTGGTTTCCTTATGTAAACGAACCAATTAAATTAAATGCCAGGATTTTAAATAATAAATTGTTGGAGGTGTTATTTGAATATGCTTAAACAAATTAAAAATGTTACTATAAAGACACAAAGGTCTCAATTTAATAGAACAGACTGATTATAACAAAAAGTATTATACAGGGTGTCTCAAATTGGATGTTACTATGGGGAATCTCGGTTATTAAAAGAGATAGAACAAATTCTATAGCACACTGAGCTCTTGTTTTTAAGATAAACCCAATGCTGAAACTAGAAATGAGCTAAAGTTTTTTTTTAAAGCTGTAGCTAAAAATTCAATATTTTTCTTACAATTAAATTAAACAAGGAACATTTCTGGCAATGATCAATAAAATTCGATCAATCCCTTTTTCCAATTGATCATTGCCAGAAATTTTCCTTGTTTAATTTAATTTTAATATAAATAACTGCAAATGTGTGAATCATCTTTGTTTCATTTTATTTAATTCAATATTTTTCGTTTAATAAAAATAAAATATATCTCAATTAATTGCAAAAGTAACATCAATATTTTATATATCAACGAAAAGGGAAAAAAAATATTATCAATAGCACAACCAACTATGACTTCTATTTTAATATATATATAAATTAGTTTTGTATCTCTTTTATTAGAGAAGATAGAAAATTCTATAAATTATATTCGATTCTCCTCGAAAAATTACCTAAAGGATATGCAATTCTTATCTTGATAAAATAATAAATGACTAAGATATTAATAAAAATAGTGATGGGTCCATTGTGGTACTTTAATGACCCGTACTTTAGGCGTTTATGCGCTATCGCGAAAATTCATAGACTCACAGCCACACACACAGACATTATTCAAAACTCGATGGAATGAACTCAGGGGACCTCAAAACCTGCATATCTGTAAAAATTGGCGATTCGAAAATTTTTACGATCACAATATTTTCCCTTGGATAGGGGTCGATTATTAGACGAAATACATTCTGGAGTTCTTTTTTGAGACAAATTTAATGCTGTAAACAGAAATTAGCTATTGTCTTTTTTTCTTCAAGTTATAGCCAAACAATAATTGTTTTCCTTTTTTGACATTCCCTTCTCTTCTAGTAATCGAAAATGGAAACTATTTAATTTTTGGCTATAACTTGAAAACAAAAAAACAATAGCCAATTTCTGTTTACAGCATTAAGTTTGTCTAAAAACAAAGAGCTCCAAAATGTGCCATCGATTTTTGTATAGAGAATCTCGGTTATTAGAAGAGTAATAAGTAATTAAATTCTCTATAGTAATATCCAATTTGAACCACCCTGAACATATAAATGCCTTTGTTTAAAAGCTTAGATTAAAATAAAAATGTATTATATATATAAATATTTTGTACATTTTTAAATTAAATAGAAAAAATTATCAACTCATTTGAATAATTAATTAATTATTTTGTCTTTAGCTACTGCAATTTTTTGACTTAAGTGAAGTAAATATTTTAAAACAAACATCCATAAAAATATTTACTTCTCAAGCAAACACTCCGTCAGACATTGAACAACACAATACGCATTTGCAATTGCATAACATTTTTTTTTTTAAATTTTATTTAATTTAAATAGTTTTGACTAAATACTTTTTTCTGTTACTATTATATTTTATATTACGACAAACAAAATAATTCCTATTATACAAGAACTCTGCCAAAAGATTAATAATTCACACTATATAATGGAATAAAAATCAACAAACCTTCACGTCAATTCCGTAATGTTTCCCTAATATTCAATTCAGATATTTTTGAATAATTCATGGGTGTAAATATTGAATTACTCGTAACTGTCTTCTCCATTTCAGTACTAATTTGATTTTGATGGATCGTGTAATTAGATAAATCATTTTTCTCTTTTATTGACTTACATTTCTGGGGTGTTTCAGGGCCAGAAGTGTCTGCGCAAGTGTTCGTCGGACGAGGACTGCAAAAGTAAGAAGAAAAAGTGCCTCTGCGACGGTGCCTGTGGAATGTCGTGCATAAAACCAGGCGAGTATCAATTGATGGCAATTTGCAGATGAAGTTTTATTTTTTTATTTAATATATTATATTAAATAAAAAAATATATGAGCAGAAATGCTTAGACTCAATGTTTGTAAAAAATGCAACTGTCTGAATAAAGATATTTGTGTATATATGAGCAGAAAGACATATGGTCGATAATCCAGACGCATTAACACATATTTTAATTAATTTTGAAATGAATATACAATATTTTGTAAGTGGGTGTAATCTCTGAATAATGAGATTTCTTTACATATAATATAAAAATATGGAAAATTGGTAAAATATATCGAATTTGAATATTTTATTAACAATCAAAGACTACGGGTTGATTGAGTAAAATTAAACAAAAATAATTAAATTAAATTAAAATTTCAGAAATTAAAACAATAGACTCTAGATTACAATAAAAATAAAAAGATTATATTTACGTTTTTTTGTGTGTGAATCTGAACAAAATTATAAAAAAATTGTGAGATTGTACAGAAATTGCTATTAACTTATCAAAACTTGTCCAAGCAAATGAACAATTGGTAAAATATATCGAATTTGAATATTTTATTAACAATCAAAGACTACGGGTTGATTGAGTCAAATTAAAAAAAAATAGTTGTAGGAAACTAATTATCAAGTTAGTTAGTTTTAATTTAGTTTTGAGTAGCAAAAGTTAGGTTAAATAAATAAAGATGACAATAATATAAAGACTTTTAGTTAGTCAAATTTAAATTTGTGTCACAACTTGTTAAAAATTAAACAGTTTACTAGAAAATGGTTCACAATAATTTAGCATAAATAGGGACCAAGCTAACTCACTGTCGAAGAGTTTGGTCGCAGGTATATTCAAAGAAAATTATTTATTAATGGCGCCATTAACCATTTACACAATGGTTTCTAAATAAATAAAATAAACGGTTACAAATTATTTTACTGATGTTGGAACAAATTTCATCCAGTAATTTATATAACAATAACCAAAGGTGCGACAAATAAGCCAAGCACAGAATTAAACACCAAATAAATATTTATTAAAAAATATATTAAATAAAATGAAACAAAGATGATTCACACATTTGCAGTTATTTAAATTACAATGAAATTAAACAAGGAAAATTTCTGGCAATGATCAACAAAATTCGATCAATCCCTATTTCCAACTGCAAAAAAATACTTACACTGTAAGTTTTACAAACATCTATTGAAACAGCTACTTCCCGAGCATTTACCCCTTCCACTTCCATCCGCGATCTCGTTGAAGACGGTACGTAAAAATTGTTTAACAACTAAGGGCTTGCAGGGCAGAGCTGTACTGACGAGGGATGAAATCCCGAAACACGTGTCTACAGATAGCCTTGTAACTATTATTTGTTGTTTCCTTTCATTTAATAATTTCGACTCAAACCGTTGCAATTCGCAGTAGTGCTGCTATGCAACAACAAATATCTATTGTGTAATCCAATGTCCGGCGGGGTAAATGCTCGGGAAGTAGTTGTTTCAATAGATATTTGTAAAATTTATAGTGTAAGTATTTTTTTGCAGTTGGAAAAAGGGGTTGATCGAATTTTATTGATCATTGCCAGAAATTTTCTTTGTTTAATTTCTTTGTAAAAAATGTATGTATATATACCGAGTGTTTACGCGATCATAAAGATTTTACATTTAAAAACATTTTTTTTTTTAGAAAATCTGAAAGAATTAAAATGTGTTCAGAAACTAAAAATGTCGCTAAATAAATGTCACGTTTATTTAACTTTCATTGAATCGCAAATCCTCTAAAAAATATAATTCCTAGTTCATTCACATAAAATATAATTATTAATTTAGTTGAAAAATAAAATAATTATCCTAACAGTAAATTATGAATTTCAATTCTTTCATACACACAAACATCTTTATTCAGATAATATGATAACAACATTTTACAAAATTTATAACAATATGTACAGTTGTGGTAGTAGTCTGTCATTGACTATCGATCATAGGTCTTTCTGCCCTTTTTTTTATATTTAATTAAATCCCTTCTAAATTAAAAAAAAAAACACATATTTATTAATACACTTATATAAAGCAAATAACTTATATGCACAAAAATAATCAAATATAATTAAAATTTCAGAAATTAAAACAATATACTCTAGATTAAAATAAAAAGAAAAAACACACACAATTGTTGCAATTATATTTATTTATACGTTTTGTTTTGTGTGTAAATCTGAACAAAATTATAAAAAGATTACGAGATTTAACAGAAATTGCCATTAACGTATCAAAACTTGTCCAAGCAAATGGGGAACACGTTTTTATTTATAATTCAGTCGTTTTGAGAAAACAATGAATTTGAAAAAATTTCTTCTAGCGCCCCCGTCAACAGGCAAAGCTCAGTCTTGTATTAAACTAAGTTTGTTTCGTAAACGACCAACACTTTTATATTTCACACCGACAGATTTATTTTTTATCGTACGTTTAGAATTATTTTTAGAAGCATATGATCCAATAATGTGATTAGCAATAGCAATTCTTGGTCTGTTGAACTAATCGGGTTTGTTGACTGTGTAAATTCGAACGAGCCAATTTTGGGTTGTATACGCATATTCTAAGTAAGTTAACTTGAAATCCCTGTTACCAATGATTGCATTTCTCATCCAGTCAAAGCCGGCTGGGTTACGGTAATAAATTCTCAATTCACTGAATCTATAGATACTAATTAATTATAAATAATAACAATTATATGAAAAATATAGCAGAAAGACCTCGGATAACCCAGGACAGACAAATCTTCATTTTAATATATATACTCAATGTTAAAAAAAATCTTTATGATAAATTGACACGTAACACTTATTATTAAATTGGGTTAAGTTAGTTTTAATTTGGGTTAAAATGGCAAAAGTTGGAATATAGATAAAATACGTAATGTTGATCAAATTTTTATATAAAGATCGTTAGTTGAATTAGAAATTATTAATAAGTGCACTTAGGTTAGCTTTAACTTGGTTTACAGTAGCAAAAGTTGAGTCCTAAGTAAACTAATTAATGATGATAAAATATAAAGACAAAAAAATGACGTGGTGTTTGTTATTCTACAATTCAGATAGAGAATGCCCCGAGCCGGACCAAATTCCCTTTGGTTCTGTGACCGCCAGCGGAAAACTATTTGGTGCCAGAGCGACGTATTCCTGCCAACACGGATATCATGTGGTCGGTCTGCAGAGTAGGACTTGCCAAGCGGACGGCCAGTGGGCGGGAACAGCACCGGCTTGCAAACAAAACAGTAAGTACATTAAAATGAGAGAAAACAAAAAAAAAATCAACTTAAAAAGCACACATGCGAAAATGTTCCGCAATAAACAAACAGCTGGTATAAATTTTAAAGTAACTACCGTTATTTACAAAATGATTTGCCGCGCCTAATTGAATAAAATCCATCGTTATTTTTTTCATCTCTTCAAACCTTAACAAAAATCCGTCACTCTATGGTTTAGTTTCCCTCATAATTTCTACAAAGGAAAACCTTCAAACCCACTCTGAACCATTTGCAAAAAATCCTTGTAAGTTCTGATCCACGTCTCAATTCTGTCTAAGTGAAATCCGTCTATATATCCTGAATTCAAAATTTTAATTAATTTTTTTTCCAATTCAACGAATCGTTTCACTCCTTCATACATTAACGTCCAACGTACAATAAAATTGTAATCTAGGCAGAAAGACCTGCCTATTTTTCTAATTTTTTGGTATTATTTTAATTTTCAAAAACTTAAATCTTAAAAAATCACCGTTTATATTTTGATTGTTAATTTTCTGTAAATAAATATAATGTCTCCTCCCAAACAATACATTAATACTTTATTCCCACGCTTGCCTTATTCTAAATTCCATCTGAAATGTGAAACCTTATATAAAGCTTTTTTTGTCATTTTCTTCTTACAGTTTATTGTAATGTGAAACCTTAAATAAAGCTTTTATGTCATTTTTCTTCTTATAGTTTATTGTCTATCACCACCGAGTATAGATCACGCCAGACACAACGCCCTCCCCGAACAGACTACTTTCGATCTCGACTCCCAGCTGCAATACTACTGCCATACCGGATACGTCACCAACGGTTTTCCGCGAGCGAAATGTTTGGCCATCGACGGACAGGCATCTTGGTATGGACCTGATATTTCTTGTGAACGTAAGAAATATTTCACAATTATTTAAACAACTTGAAATGTCGACCAATTTTTTGAATAAATAGTTTAGTTTACTTTACAAATTGTATTTTATTACATGAAGACTGTTCTTTTTTTTCTGTAGCTAGAAGTTGCGGCCCTCCTACCGATATCCCTCATGGTTGGCACGCAGGGGAGTGCTACACTTATGGTTGCAGGATTAACTATCACTGTGCTGACGGTTTCGAGCTGGTCGGCAAAAACGAGAGGTTCTGCCAGGCGGATGGGACTTGGTCTCCCAAGGAATTGCCATCATGCGTTTGTAAATACAACAATTATTTATAATTTTGAAAAAATAACACCTACAGTTTACTTGTATTAATACTAAAGTATTTCAACAAGTGGAAAAAAGCGATTAAAAGTACAACCAAACCTATTCTAATATCTTCCACTTATATTTCAAAATATTGAATAGATCATTTTTTATAAGAAATGTGATCTTTATTATTTCAAATAATAATTTTTACATTATCTCATCTCAATTTAAAGTTAAATTGTTAAAGTGTTTCATTTACAAATCGACTATGTCCATCTTTCCTCATTAAATTAATGCTTATTCCTCATAGCCATCAGGAAGGGGGTTTGTGTGAGGGTTGTGGAAGAGGGACTTGGTGCCATCTCCCCACGGGAAACGTTTGGATCTGATCCTCAAGTATTCGTATTTGACGAATTCGGGACGATGATTATTATTAGATTATTAATTAATATAAACTAGCATGATCGAGAACTTTTCTCCTCTAAAGAACTTTGATTTATTTCTTTATTTTGTTTGCACCATTGGACACAGAGTAACAAGACGATAAAGTCAAATGGAAGGGATTATCCGAGTATCGTACTTTTTCTAGGTGGCGGTTTATCACCAAAATTTCTAATTTTGTTAATATTTGAAATTACGAAGGCATAAAAAAACATACTAAGTTATCTATTTTAATTGTTCTTAGGCATCAAAAAATGTGATTATCTCACTAAAAATATTTAATTGTTTTATTTGTATTGGTAGCAATTTTTCTCCGAAAAAATTCACGTCGGCATTTGAACACATTAACAGTTAAATGTATATAAAATAAATAAATAATTGTGTTTCTTTTAAACATTAGAATTATAATGGTGAAAACATTAGTTGCAAGTGGAGGTAAGCATATATGATTTATTTGCATTTGACAGCTTGTATAAAGAAGCATATCCATCAGACTTATTATATGAGCAATATTATTATGTTATTTCTTATGCCTTTACTCATTAATTTCAGTGTTCTTAAAATTGATTTTTTTGGGTATTCTCAAAGAATTTATTTATTTTCGACCAGCACATAAATATATATATATATAAGGATTAAATAAATGAAGGAAAATTCTGAAATCAACATTTTAATTTTATTTTATATGCTGTTTCATATAATATACATATAAATAAATAATGCAAACTATATTTAATTCTTTAATTTTGTCGGCGTTAACTTGGTGGTACATTTTCAATATAGTATATAAAGAATACAAAATTAAATTTTGTATTCTTTATATACCAAACTATATTTAATTCTAAATTTCAATTCGCTAAATGTTCCCATCAATATGCGACTAGAAGTCGTATTATATTGTCGGCAATTTTCATCCAGGTTATGTATCTATATTTTCTTTTTATGGATTCAGCGCACTCTACTTATGGCATGATGAGGAAAAGGCTCTTATATGAAAATAATACATATTGCATCCTTTTCTTACTCATATGTATCAAATATCTCAACATTGAGTTTGTCGTTTGGTTAACCTGTGCCATTGGATAAAAATAAATAAAACATCACATATCACATTATTTCTCAAACAAATCAAATTCTTCAATTTATTAGAATAACATAAATACGTTATGTTAATATGTGATTATTTTTATTTATTGCCAACATATTTTTTTATAAAACATTCAAAGTACTCTATAGGAGAAAAAATTGCGAATTTTTCAATTAAAAATCTTCTTTTTCTAGTGGTGACAGCGGTGCAGTGTACACCCCCAGAAAACCCTCGCCACGGAAAAGCCATCTACACTTCATGCAGCTACAATTCGGTCGTCAGTTACGAATGCAAATATGGGTATTACTTATCTGGAGAAACCACCAGGAGATGTGGAGCCGATAAAAAGTGGACGGGAACACAACCAGTTTGCAAAGGTACATACAACATGTAGAAACAATTTTTTTAGGTTATGATAGTGTTAGTGGTTATTTGCATCACACTAATCAGACTCCTTGAAATATAGTTTGCGGGTTAGATGTAGACTTTTAGGTTGTAAAATATTGCAGCTGTTGAGATTAATGTTTTATAGCCTAAATTAATTTTTACGAATAGAATTTTATTAATTCAAATACTGTTTTATCTCCAAAAATTAATTAATTAATCAACAAAATCCCACTAATATTATCTTTCGACTGATATTACATTTATGCTTGTTCATAAATTTTGTGAGCAGGAATTTCCAAAAACGTGATTTCCCATGCTATTTCCTTAAGTTCAGAGGTATGACCAACGGTAGAAGAAACAAAAATACATTTTTTACTTTGGCATGATTTACATTATTAGAAAGGATTGGATGCGTTATTTTGTTAATACTTGAAATTACGAAGGCATAAAAAACATACTTAGTTATCTATTTTAATTTTGCTTAAGCATCAAAACAAAAATATGAATATCTGACTAAAAAAATTACATCCACACATTTCGAGCAATTCCCAATCGATTTAATTTGGCGTATTAAAATTTTTTGCATTGAAATAAAATTTCATCTGAATTTCTTGTTCTATACAACATGAATTATACCACCAATAAAAAGTTAAGGTTAAAAAAGAAAGATAATTTATTAACTCTAGAGATAAACTGCGGCCATCCGGGAAGATTATGGAACGGCTGGTTGGAAAACATAGAGACTGGCACCGGTTTGGGAGCCTCGATCATCTTCCGATGCCATGAGGGCATGAGACTGGAGGGAAATTCCTCCACAGTGTGCCAAATTGACGGCAAATGGAGGTATCCGTTGCCCAGGTGTTTAGGTAAGCGACAGTCTTACACCAAGATCAAAAGAAATCATTTACATTCGGATTACTCAAAAATTTCCTGAGCAATATAAGAAAGTGATTCTGGTGTGCAACATCAGAGCTGAAAGTCATCCCTTGTATCCAAAACATCAACGGGCCAAAATTAAATACAGTGGAACTTATTACTATAACGTTATTTTAATCTTATTAGAATGACTCTCTCAGGTTTCAAAAATTGATTAAATCAAATATAAATAATGGGAAAATTAATAATTTACTCAATTGAATAATTAATTAAACATTTTCTTTATAGCCACTGCTATTTTTTGAGTTACGTAAATACTTTAAAAAACATTCACTGAAACAACTACTACTTCGGCAAATATTCCGCCAGTCATTGAACAATACAATGAATATCTGATGTTGCATAACAAATAATTGTATAATGCAACAAATTTTATTTTCTATTAATATAAAATGGATTAATATAAATGAAAATTAAATATGGAAAACTATTCCAAATGATCAATTAAATTTCGATAGTTCCTCTTATTGAAAAAACTACTTACTCATGCTTATAATGAAATCGATAACAATTCAATCATTCCCTTTTTCATCACAGCAAAAATTCCTTATTCTGCAAGTTCTTGATAATTGGTATTTACCTTGGAAGTAAAATCGATATCATTGTTATTTCATAACATAATTTTAATTTAAATAAACTCCGATTTTATGATTAATAAAAATAAATTCTTGTGGTATACTACATGTCTTCCATTGTCAATAATACACATCAATAAACTAAATTCTTCTTCTTCTTCTGCTATCCCTTGTTGCCCCTTAAGGTGTCGGGTTAAATTAAATTTTATAATTATACAATTAACTAATAAAATATTGAAGGATTTATGGTTCCAAGTTGATGTTTTGGATTAGGATGACTTTCAGTTTTTTACTGATCGTGTTTCTTTAAAACAAAACTATTTAGTAAAAACTAACTTAACCTAATGTTTTTTTCTAAAAATAAAAACATTTGAAGGGTATAATAATTCAAAAGAAACGTTTTAAATATTTTTATTTAAGTGTCCAAAGTTACTCATCACAAAATTTATATTTCTACACAACAAAAAACGTTTTCATTTCTAGTAAGTATTCTTTTCATATATATATAAATCTTTATTCAGGACTAATGTTTACATATTATATATCATACAGTCCATACTAGTCTCGAACTGGCCATCGACCAGAGGTCTTTCTGCCTATTCTTTTTATTAAATTAGATTTAACAATATTAAAGAAATAAAAATTAACTTAACTATATTTGAATTATAAAATTTGTTTTATTTGGAGAATAAAATAATTAACAAATTACTCTTTTGATTTATGAAGGAAATTAAATAAAAATAGAAAATAATATTTATTCACTTTGTAATAGTTATTTAAATAAATTAAATAAAAATAATTTGAAATTAATAAATTATTAATCAATTATTTTCCTTTTAGCTACTGCGACTTGCATTCAATATTCTCGAATAAAAAAAGTCTTGCGTTTTACAATTTCAATGATTGGAGAGGTATATTCTCAAGAGTAGTTCTTTTAATGTATATTTATTTTAAAGTACGTAACGTAAAGTCAAAAAGCAGTAGCTAAAGATAAAATAAAAATGATTAATAAATAATTATTTTCATGAAATTAAACAAACTAAGTTTTAATTTTTAAGAGCATCACAATTTATATTTTAGAGTAAATTGCTTAATTTATTTCGATAGACAGTATCTTTTTTGATTTATTTGAAATTCATGTACTACTAGTACTGAAACTAACACACACATACTAAACCATAATAGAATTTGTATCGTACTTTTTAACTACAAAAAAAAACTTGAAATTCCTAATATTTTTCTTTTTTCTTAAATTATCCTTTAGCTCCCTGTGTCGTTCCGCAAGTATCCCAAGGAAGAGTCGTCTTGATCTCCAGAAACGACACCGCGACGCAGTCCACGGTAGTCCAGCACGGAGAATCGTTGACAGTGGAGTGTGAACCGCAGTACGAGTTCTTCGGAAATTACGCCCCCGTCACTTGCAACAACGGCACTTGGACCCAGATCCCGAAATGCCAACCGGCCAGGTGCAAACATCTGCCGAGAGCTCCGAAGAACGGAATGGTGATTGCGCCGAAAATGGAGCACGGGATGAAGGCGAGGTTCAAGTGCAAGGACGGCTTCATCTTGAAAGGAAACGAGTTGATCGAGTGCTCGTATGGAAATTGGACTGGGGATAGTCCTTATTGCCAAGAAGGTATTTTGGTGTTATTTGTGATTGTTCAGGAAATAATTAATTGAGAGAATTGGTATTTTCTTTGAATATGGAGATTTGTTTCTTCTAGCAAGTTATAAAATATTTAAATTAAACATAAAAAACTTTTGAGGTTTTTCTCCTCAATATGAGAAATTGAATATCTGAGTACGAAGATTTGAGTATTGTACTCCTATCATAGTTGAACACTAGAATCTGGAGAATTCACTCATTAATTAATGATCGCTCTTATACAAGCATCCCACTATACAATTATTATATAAATTATTGCCTCCCTCCATTCCTCTGGAATTGCTCTCTTCTCCTCGATATTCTATTTAAAATGTCTCGCATGGGCAGTTTTCTTCCTGAATTACACCACCTTCAAGCTTTTCCCTTCCTTTATGCTTCTGATAGCTCTTTCTAATTCCTCCTCCCTAAAGTCTTCTGGCCCACTGAATAACCTTATGTGTTAAATCATTTCTGCAACCTCGTGTCTCCGCTTTAGCAAATCTTCGAAATATACTTTCCACTGTACCATACTGATAATTTCTCAATTAACTTTCCTTTATCGATTATTAGCTGTTTCTCATTTACATTCTCGCCCACCGGCTTCATCTTCTCATTCGTCCATTCCTCTTTTCTATCCTTACATATTTTCTCAAAGTGGATTCATGCCACCTTCATTTCTCCTCCAGTCCATTGTTCTCTTTTTCAGTTATAAGTAGGCGTCTTCAACTCACTTCTTGCTTCGTGACACTCGCTATCAAACCATCCCTTATTACTTGGCACTCCATCCCCCCTTTTCTGCTTCACCATTGCAATCTTTACTCCTACCTTCAGTTGTTCCACAGAATATACTCGATCAGAACACACTTCTTCAATTTTCTTGACGTATCCGCGAAAGGATGGTGCTGGTTTAGGATGGCAACCAAGACCACTAGATCAGCACTGTCATTCCTCCTATAATGCTTGACCCTCATTAATCCTGTTCCTATGTTTAACCGTAACAGAAAAATCAGAGTGACTTCCATCTTCAGCAGTAAATGGAGATACTTCATCCCTTATATCCTCCAAAATCCAGATATAATCAATTACTGATTTCCCTCCTGGTCCGATATATGTCAATTCACCTTCCCGGTCCCCTATTATACACCTGTATAATAATTCCTGTCCCTCGTCATCTGTCTACTTTAGTCATTCCTCTCCCTCCTTTGTTATTACCGAGTCCTTTGACTTTCTTGTCCTTACTATTATTCCTTCTTCGTTTATACTCTTTGTATGTAACTTTTCTGTTCTGACATTTGAATCCCCGCCCACAATTATATTTTCTGGGTCTTTCTCCTCCTGCCGTAGCCATGTTATGTGGTCTCTTGCCTCCCTGCTTGCTGGTTATAAACCGTCACTATTTCCTCCATTTACTTAGTCCGTCTGCTAACTACTTCTTCTTGTATTTTCTTCTCCAGTAACTCCTCTCTTTCTTTCCATTCTCCTCTAAGACCTGAGATAATCCCCTTTTTGTCGCACCTCTCGACTTTTCTGTCTCGCCCATATAAACGTATTTGGCATTTCCTGCCTTAATATCTGCCAATTCTCTAACTCTACCCACGTTTCTGTAATTCCGACGAAGTTTTGTCCTCCATCTAGCTTTATAATTCTTTAATCCATATTTTGTCCTCAAGCTAAAAAAAATTCAGGCCCACAATATTCCAAAATGATACCATTATCGCAGCTGTTCTCCAATATAAATTATTCATTTATTTTTGTAAATTTTATTATGTATTTAAATAAAATTATTTTATTTTTTATTATAATATTTATTAACAGGTATAATATTACCATTATTAAATGTTAAAATGTTTCAAGACAATTCTTAAATAATATGTATGATTACGCGTCATGTTATTTTTTTTGCATAGGATTTTCTCCAATCAGCATGTTAATTTTTAATGATTTTCTTTTTTGCTTCCATTCATATTTCAGTTTATTGTCCGTATCCTGGTATAGTGGAAAACGGAAAAATCCTGTTGGTGGGCAATATGGGTCTTTACGATTACCGCCCATATGTCAGAAAAGTGATCAACAACAAGCAAATTATGTACGATTGCAACAAAGGCTACATTTTGAACGACGGTCCACCGGGAGCAACTTGTATCGGCGGGAACTGGAGCCCAAAACAATTACCAAGGTAAAAATAAGTTATTCTCTACATTTTTCTGTTATTATATCTAAAATCACAGTTATATAAATAAATTAAATAAAAAGAATTTTAAAATAATTAATAGATTATTTCGTCTTTACCTACTGTGAGTAAATAAATTTATTGTTTTCAAATTACTTTTATTTCATGGAAGACGACGCATGCTCCATCTTTTATTTCATTTAAAAACTATTTGTTTCCATATAAAACGATACAAAATTTCACAGATGCATAATAGGGCAGCATCCCCGTTTGCGGTGGAGTCGACGCAGAAGGCGCTCGATAATGGAAAAATACAAACGCGCTTACATGCGCCACTACAAAATCTCCACCAAGGAACCCACCTACAAACTCCCATCCTACTTCGACGAAACAATCTCTTTGAACCACGACGAATACCTGAAACGATTAAAGCGTGCTTTGAAGAGCACTTCAAGTTCACGCACGGTTGGTTTAAGCAGAAAGGGCAGCGGATCATCGCTGAGTCTGAGGAGAAACCACAAGAAGCAGGAGTGGGAGGATGATGAGTTTGAAGAGAAGAAGAAGCAAATGCAGCATTCTAAGAAGGGATTACCCTGCGAGCCGCTCTCGAGCGAGCCGTATGTTAACATTGAGATTGTCAAGCATGGGAAGGATCCGAACGTTTCGTTCAGTTCGGGAACGGTGGTGAAGATGGCGTGTGGGAAAGGATACGGGCTGAATCTGCCCGAGAATAAAACGGCCAAGTGCGTTAAGGGGAAGTGGAAGCCGCAACAACCAACTTGTTCGATATGTAAGTAGAAAGAAGAAATCTAATAAGAACATCTTAAATGATTTTTTTTATAAAATCTGATATGTATGGAAAATAATTATAATAATTGGAAAGACAGCACAAGCGCCATCTATTGCCTAATTTCAATTATTATAATTCATACCAGGTTATTTAATCACAACACAAGATCCGTGCAACCGCCTTCATTAAGGCATTGCACATGGAACACACTGGTACGACGAGGTCCGAAAGACCGAAATGGCCATCACCAGTTTTCCACATGCTAGATGAATGGCGATTGGACATTTTATTATATACAAAAGAAACTAAGTTTTTTAGTTGAGTAACGTGAAGTGTTACTAAAAGCGGGTCAGGCAGTGGGGGAGGGCAAAACATATTAACGGTGAAGGGAACAAAAGTGTAATCGCCTCCATAAAGAAAAAAACTAAATCCAAGGAGGTAGTAGTTTTCTTGAAAAAATTGTAAAAACGGCGATTGACAAAATTTTACAAGAAAATTAGAAAACAAACTTTGCCCTTCCCTGCCCACTTAAATACTCGGAAGGGGATTCAGAAAAAGCGAAAGAGTTTTTTTGGGAAGGGTGAGGCTTCAAATTTTCTTATAAAATTTTGTCAATTGCCCCCCAAAAAAATTCATTTTCTACTTCTGGATCATCTTCTGAGTATTACGTCGTAAAATAAATGAAATATCCTACTCTTACTTCACTTCAAGAAAAGGGAAAATAAGTTTTAAACAATGTATACCAATAAAGAAGAAAGCTTACTTTCATTTATTGTTATCAATTAATAGTTTTCATTAAAATTTACTATTTTCTTTTTATTATTTAGTGCCTTGTTACACTCCGGAAATTCCCAACGGGGTTTTCTGGATGTCTCGCACTGAAATCATCATCGGGTCATCGTCGAGACCTAGTCCGGACAACATCCTCAATGATACTGCGGAGATTCAGAATGGAGAAGTTGTAGAGTTTGGTTGTTTAGGTGGGTACAACGTTCAAGGAGCGACGAACCTGAGATGCTGGCATGGTGAATGGACCGCTACTGCTTTACCGGAATGTACACCTGGTAAGACATATAATACATTTTTGCAGTACACGAGTTACCTCCTTGTTAGGCTTCACAGCCAAGGTAATAAAGTAATAAACAATTTCAATATGACGTCATGTATTGCAATATATAGTTTATTCTAACGATTCATACGATTTACCTTGGTCGAGGAACTTCACATTAAGTGAGCCCGCCAGTCGCTACTGCACTCACCAAATTCGTTAATACAATTTCATTACAATTTTGTGTTTCAGCTCCTTGTCAATTACCAGAGATCACAAACGGGCAATATCTGTCCGGATACAGGGCAGGACTGACAATATCCAATGGATCCAGTGTGACATTCCAGTGCGATAGCGACTATGCGAAATCAACGGCTCAGCCGATTGAATGTGTTTTGGGTGAGCTGTACCCGAGGATTCCGGCTTGTAGACCTAATTCAAGCCTACCAAGTCCTGATTCCCCGCACTACATGGGTGGCAGCGATATAATAAAAGGCGGTGATCTTACCGAACTCGAATTTGGTAGCACAAAGCCTTGCGGACCACCAGCCAAGTAAGTATTGCAAAAAAAAAGAGTAAATACTTTTTTCTATTTATAAGTATTGCAATGGATGCGATTGATCTAATAAAGTTTCATATTTGCGATTGATGTCAGTGATATATATCATAATAAATGAAAGACGACGTAAGCGCCATCTTTTGCCTAATTTTATGCTGCATCGTCAACGACCACTAGTTATCCATACGCTGATTAATGATGGTTGAAGTTTTTATTTAAATCAGTAATATATACATATATATATATATATATAAATATATATATAAATATATATATATATTTAAACTCTATTTAATTTTGATCTAACAAAGTTTTATAATATTTGTGTTTGATGTCAGAATTTTTTTTTCAAAATTATACATAATTTTTGTTTTATAGCTTCTTCTCATTAAAAATCATTTAACTTCAATTGTGTTGGTGATTAAATTTTTTTTTTTAATACAGAGTTCAGGGTTCGCTGATTTATCGCAACGGGGAACCGTTGGTAGATGATGAACGCAACTTCCCGCACAACACGGAAGTGACATTCAATTGCATTGAGAGCATCATGGGAGAGAAAAACACTTGGAGGATAGTGTGTGAGGATGGAAGCTGGATAGGGAGATCGCTCAATTGTGGTTAGTTTTAATTTCTCGCAATATTATTTTTTTCCCTCCTGTAATCACTTTCAGCTCTACGATTTGCTTTTGATGGATCCGAAGAATAATGGATTTCTGTGGATTTGTTCCCGTAGTAGATAAGACTAATTAGTACTTTTTTCGCCCCTAATGACCACATTTGGCCGTCTGGGGCGAAGGGGGGGACCAATATTCAAATATAACATGTAGTATAAATTGGACCAAATCTGTTGCCTAATAGTCGATAAATGTCGTGAAGCGCCATCTTAAGTCTAATATAGAAATATTATTATCAATAATTTGAGCCTACGAGGTACACAAGTGAGAAACTACTTATCGTTTACTAAAATGAAAGCTAAAGCGTTGCAAGCACAACGGGAAGTTTCTGATGTGCGTTAGTCATTCTAAACATGAGCTAAACGCCATTTTCCAATATCCAAATCTTCAGCCCCGAATAATAATGAAAGGAGATGGATACCGCCGCTCCGCTCCCTGAAGTGAAGGTTTAAAGAAAGAAAACAACGGACGAGGAGAGCTTCTGGGAAAAAGAAAATAAAAAAGACGTAATAATGGAAGCGATAATGAAATTATCTGAATAAATTGAGGAAGATGACAACGTGCGAGACGGATGTGTCAAGGAGCATAAAACAGGCGATGGGACAAACGGTAAGGAAGCTCCCGAGGACGGTTATCAAAGACGCAAAAACCGTCTGAAAACGCATTTCATATCACATGACGAAAAACTAAGGAGGACGACGTTGGAAAGTAAACAGAGTGTGTTTTTAATTTTGACGACAAGGAAAAGGTTGAAGTACTAGCAAATTATTTTGAAACGGCATTATAGAACACGTAAATGTCATTTCCCCACAAGGGTGGAAAAAAGCTGAAGTAATAACTATCCCCAAAAATGGAGCAGCAAGTAATCCAGAATAGCAGAGACCTGTGTTCTACTTCCAATGCTTAATAATATAACGGGAAAAAAAGATATCATCCAGTTTATGAATAAAAAGTAGATACTACCACCCAACCAATTTAGATTCAGAGCGGGACTATCAGCAGTACAGCTGGCAAACTTGTTAGTTGAGACGGCATAGGAATGGTAAAAAAAGCAAAACAGTGATAATAACACTGTTAATCCCACCTTGATTTCGAAACAAACGCAGTTTCACATCGAAACCCCAATAGCCCTTCTGAAAAATAAATATTTTATTGGTTTTGTTTAAAAAAATGTATGAAGTTTATTTATTGTATTCCTTTTTTCAATAAAGATATTATAGTAGTAATACTATTAGATATAGTTGTAGAGACAGTGTGTAGAGAGAAGGATTATTGTACAAAATGCACAAGTTTGGGTTCCCGCTCCAAATTACCAAAATAATATAGAGCTGGATGAATAATAAAGAATTTAGAATCAGAGTAAATCACGAAACGTCTGTATGGAAAAGAGCAGAAGGACTACCACAAGGGTCTGTACTGTCACCTCGCCTGTATAGCACTTTTGTAGTTGAAGCGTAAGGTTGTTACAATTCGCCGACGACACTGAAATGTTGTACAATGCAATGTGTTTGATAAAATAGTGGAAACAACTGCGAAAGTTTTAAAGAAAAATTTTGAATATGCCAAGCACTGGAAATTAAAGATTAATACAAGCAAACCAGAAGCGTTGTTGATTGGGAAAAATAAACCGCCAAGAAATTTTATACAAAGAGTGAAGAAGAAAATTAAATTAACATCGACATGTAAATACTTGGGCATTTTCATCGACAGGAAATTAACATTTCTGAACTATATAAAAAAAAGCCGGACTAGCTAAAATAAGAGAAAGTCAGCTGTTTATAATTCTGAAATCTGTGAAATTAAGTGTACGTCTGAAACGAAAAATATTACTATCAATTCTACTACCAACAGCAAATACGGACAGGAAATCTACATCAAAGGAAGCAAAAGAGCGATAGAAGCTGCAAGCACGATACATAATATACTAACAAGGAGGATAATGGTATGAAATAACGATGTAGCCTTATGAGCATATTCTTTCTTCTCAGATTTTAATTGGATCTTCCAATTCCAAATAAGAGGGATATAGAATTGGAAGATCCAATTTAAATCTTTCTAAAGAGAAGGAAGGATATGCTCATAAAGTTAATTAACCATAATGAAGAGGACGTCGTAGCCTTAGAGGCCACATCAACGTCAAGAAAAAGCAAAACAAACACAGAGGAAAATCCCACTAATCTGTATACATTTACAAACTAACAGAAAGGAAACTAGTTATGCCTAGAAAAAGGCAACAAAATATAAGAGGGAAAAAGTTCTTGGAACACACTGATCTTATGAGGTTCGTAAGTTATCAAAAATGCTAGTCGAAAGTGCTTGAACAAAATTAAATAACATATAGTATTTTTAAAATTCTTTTTAAATATTATTTGTAACTAACTTTAAAAATTCCACTGGACCATCACTTCTGATAATTCTGTGAGAAAAAATTATGTTCAGATATAAAAATTAAGAGCTGATATCGGCTTTTATTTAAAACACTTTTAACATTTCTTCACAAATTTATTGTTTACCAGATGGTTTATTTCTGACAAAAAATTAACAGTATTATAAATAATTTTTCATCATCACACAATGTTATCTAGGTGATCTTTCTTCTAGATACTGATGTGGACTTAAATGGGGCGTATATCAACAACAACAGCACGTGCATCTTTAGGAATCAGGAACCGAATGTCATTTCGTTTTACAACGATCAGCAAATCAGGGAGGATGTCGTGGAGTTTCCAGCGGGTGCCATTTTAGTCAGCCGTTGCGTGGATATTGGAAAATACGCAATGATAGGTAATTTTTTTTCCTTCGTGGAAGTAAACAGAAAAATGATCGAAAATATGGCATGAAATAATATAAACAAAATTTATAATAATACAATACCCACATTATTACACAAAGATTATTTATTATATAGGTCCAAATAAAAGGAGGTGTATGGGTGGTGAATGGGACGGGCAGAAACCCTCTTGTTTCGGCTTGAACCAAGAAAACGACTATTCTATGGAAAAACCACCAACTATCCTCTTCAGGCATCAGCTGGGACCGATTGCTCAGTCCAACGATGGGAAACTTTATGTTTATCCTGGGACGATACTCCATATGGAATGTTTATGGATCAGACGCTTCGGGAACCCAAAATGGACCATCAGCCACGATTATAGGTATAGTTTTTAAACTAAAAAATATATGCGTTGCTGTGCAGAAAGTTCTCAAGTTGATGGCCCGCATAGACCAACATCAAAATGTCATTGATCATGCATTTATATGAATAAATATGTTTGTATATACAGGGTGGCGCTATTTGCATGGTTTTAACAGAGAAACCTTATTTTCAGACTAGATAAAGGAAATCCGACTTAGGTATCCACAATAGATCTGAAAAGGTCGCGGTGGTACAGGCCATGGGGCCACCCAAATATTATCTATCTAGGTATCAGGTGGTCGATATATCGCAAAATCTTGAATGATTGCTGAGATAATGGGTGTTTTTTTTTTAATTTCCTGATATTTTTAAAAACCGCTGTAACTTTTTTTTGTTTATCAAAATAAAGTACTTCTGTAAAAATTCTCAACGCATTTTTTAAGCAATATCCAATGGTATATAATTCAGCAAATTTTCAGGAACTTCCTCGTCTTCCTTTTGCTGTAATTACATTTTGTCGCATTCACTTGCAATATTGTGTGTAAAGTGTTTGGTATAGTAAAATAATTTAATGGCTTTTTTCTTTTTTTTGAAAAGGAAGTACCCTGAAGGTTGGACGGAAGACCCAGGACGAGATCCACAACTGGAATACCGTCTTTCCATTTACCATGCTTCTAAAGACGATTCTGGAGTTTTCACCTGTGTGACTCCAGCTCGACACACGCACGCCGTTGAAATAATTGTTAAAGGTAAAACACTCAACATTTAAAAATAAATCTTTTAAGTTACGCAAATTTATAGCTGTTCATTGTCCCGTCGTACCGCAAAGGAGAGGCCTTTCGGTAAACACGCAGAGTACGAAGATGAACACGAAACTGACATTCGGGTGCATCAACGGCAACGCACTGATCGGCGCCCAGGAGGTGACCTGTCTGCCTTCTGGAAACTGGAGCGCGCCGTTTCCGGTTTGCGAAAGTAAGTCGAAACAATTTAGTATTCGGAATATTAAAATTTTTATAAATGCGTTCAAGAAGATTGAACCAGCACAAAACTAAAACTTCTTATTATATTTTAATAGTTGGATGATTTCATAATCTTTAATTTTATATTGACGAAAAAAAAAAAATAAAGAAGAAAATTGAAAATGTATAAACAATGAGGTTTCGAAGATTGTTGCTATAATCCCACTCAACAAAATGTTCACAAATAAGGTTGCATCAACATTAAGAGAGAAGACTACTATTTCTAAATTTTGTCGTCAATTTTCTCCATTATTATTCATATTATAAAAAAATATATTTTCAAATAAAAGTTACATGAAATATCATCAGTTTGTGCGAGCTAACTTTCAAAAAAATATTTATTTATTAACAACGATTTTTTTTAATTCATATGACTTTTTGCCTGGTTCTGAACTATATTCATTAGCCAACATAAAATTTATTTTATTAATTTATTACTATAAATAGATATTTCTCTCTTACTTAAAACTAATCCTAAAAACGAAGATTATGACATTTTTTTTTTTTGAAAAAAAAAAAATCATTTAATATAAAATTAAATTTCGCAATAAGCCATTATATTTAAAACATCTTTTATTTGAAAGAAAATATTCTAAAATTATTATTATAATTATTTGGCTTTAAAAAGAAGGAAAAATTGGCAAAAATCCCACACTGTTACCCGACAGGAGAAACTCCGTGGAGGGTAGTCTTCCTTGTTAATGTATCTTTGCTGCAACGTTTTTCATGTTCATTTTGTTCAGTGGAATGTTGTATAGTTTATGTTATTTTAGAATTTGAGAACATAGGATAGTTTATTGATGTGTGGTGTTAGGTATCGAGTGCGGTGAGGTGGGTGGTGGCGTGTTGGCCGCCCACTTGCGCGTGTCGGTGGTGTCCAGAGAGGTGGGGGGCCGGGCCGTGTTCAGCTGCGGCCCAGGCTTCGGCCTCAGGGGCCCCCATGAGACCGTCTGTCTCACGAGCGGGGATTGGGCCGCGCCTCTTCCCACATGCGTAGGTATGTGTCACCATCAAACAAACAACAACCACCACATTAAAATTTATCAAAAAAATGTATAAATGTAAATTGGGTATTGTAACAAGTTTTAATCGTAATCCCACAGATGGGTTTAATTGTTTTGCCTGGAACTTTTTTAAAATTTCTATTCATGGATTTAAAAGGTTACCTATACACCCATTAAATTAATGTTTCTCGAGTCTCGAGTCATGTCTGTACTAAGATCACACGCGTGACTTGTCAACATGACAACTTATTTTTCAAAAAGTAGCATTTGCGGAATTGTTGTCAGACCAAAAAATATCTCCCCAAAGGAGATCAAAAAACTACTTAGTCACTTCAGACAACATACAAGAATGTTAACCGGTTACATTATTGGTCACTATGGCTTTCGGAAGCACCTCCTAAAAATGGGAATTGAAGGGGATGACCTATGCAGAGGATGCTACGAAGAAACAGAGACAGCAGAGCATATACTTCACGAATGCCCAGCGCTGTCTAGCATAAGGGATCCCACTAGCAGGGAGAAGCCTCGTAACCCTGAAGAACCCATGATCAAATGCTTGTAATAGCAAGGCAGGCTGACTGGGTCTAGCCGCTTGGTTGGGAGGTACTACAACGGGCCAGATAGTATGGCCTAAGTGGGCGCGGTTTTTGCTGCCCTCCCTCTCCTAAATCCTTAATCCTTAGCATTTGCAGAAAGTTCTTTTCCACTATTACTTTTTGAAGAAAAAATGCTGTATAAACGTGCTGTTTGCTTGAGGATGTGTAAAACTACTTAAAATTTCGATGGTAAAGACAATAAACTCTCAAATAAGTTCCAAAATGAGAAACTTGAGGAATTGCCTGATGTTTATCCTTGTCAGATTTGAAGAATTGTCTGCAGTATTTTGATAGACCTGCGTTAGAAAAGTCTATATGTGTTGAGAATGGGTCAGAAAGCAGGAAATTGGGTACCTATGAGTTGAAGGAAAGTGAAATTGAAAAGGGCCTAGCCTCGTCCGAAATGCTACTGAAAAACAAAGAAAAAAAGTTTTCTGCACTGGCCATGAAAAATTACACTACAACAATCCTAGCATGGATGAAGCCAGGTCCATCAACGTCAAAGCATCAAAACGATGCACTGTATCTGGTGGGACATGTAATGTGTAGTCTACTACATGCTGTTGAAACCATTCGAAATTATCCAAAATGCTTCTTTAAATATAAAGAGAAAAAAGTTTTCTGCACTGGATCATCACTGGCCATGAAAAATAGATCCACTACAACAATCCTAGCATGGATGAAGCCAGTTTTATTAACGTAAAAGCGTAAAAATGATGCACTGTATCTGGTGAGACATGTAAGGTGTAGTCTACTACATGCTTCTGAAACCATTCGAAATTATCAATTTCTAAAGTTGGTAACTTCAAATAATGTGTTTATGAGAAGTTATTCAAGAAAACCGATACGGTAGATACGATAAGCTGATTGAGCAGCAAGATGACGCACTACCACATATTGATCAACCGGTCCGGACATATCTGGAAGGGATGAAATTGAAGGACCTACGAGGGTATTCCCAGTAGTACTCAGTTTAACAAAGAAAATAAGTGAAAGAAGTACCTTTATTTCTATGCATACTTTTTAGCTTGATATACTTTTCCCATAGATAGCTTTGAGACTCTATTTATGGTGAGAATCGTTTCTTAATTTTTGCCAAATCTTTTACCACAAAACCATTTTTCCAAGTTTGGAAATAGAAAATGATCTGGCAAATAGGGTAGGGTAGGGAAGCAATTCGAACTTTAATTCATTGATTTTCATCATCGCGATAACGGATGTGTGAACTGGATCATCTTGATGAAACAAAACTTTTGTTTTCGCCAAATGCTGCCGTTTTTTTTTTCTTCTTGATTTCATTATTCAAACGCTGCAATAAGTGTAATAATACTCGCCGTGGCTGTTTTTCTTTTCTGAATCAAATCAATCATGAGCATCCCAAAAAACTGACACCAAAACCTTGCCTGTAGATAGAACTGTCTTTGCCTTCTTTGAAGCCGATTCTCCCCCTTTAGTTCATTGTTTTGACTGTTCCATCGATGACCCAAAAATGGTTTCATCCATGGTTATGAATCGACGCAAAAACTCGGCCTTATTGCTGTGAAATCTCGCCAAACACTCAATTGAAACAGCTGTCCCAATGTTTAATCAATATACGATATACAGCACGTTTTGATATACCCACCATGTCTGCTAGCTCGTGCACTTTCGAAGGTCATCCAGTACCATTTTGTGGAATTTTTTCTTAACTTATTTGGTCTCGTTTAAACTCTGCCGGCCAATATTTTACTGTGGCATATGAAGGAGCAGATTCCTCTAGAACAGAATATAGCTCCGTTTTGATATTGGTTAGACTGAAGCCTTTTAAATTAAAGTATTGCATCACGATGTTAATTTTTTCCATGTTTACAAATTCACCGAGATGGCTATCAAACAAATACTAAACGATATCGTGTTGTCAAACTTCGAACTTAAGAATTATAAGGTTAGTACTTTCTACCACTGTAATTATTTTCAAACAGTTACCGCCATCTATATGACAGGCCAGGTACTTCTAGGACTACCCTCGTACTTCATCCGCTGTATTCATCAGACAAGGTAATTCCGAAATGTAAGGTAAAAAGAGACAAAACTGAAAACAATAAACCTAGTTGTGAAAACAAACAAAATGAGAATATCTTTCGGGATAGGAGTAAATATAAAATGAAAAAAACATTTACCTTTCAGGCAATCATTCGTCTTGTCGATGCAGTTGGCACATACAGGAGATCGCTTCATTATATGATAGTATATAACAATGGGATGAAAGAAAAGAGAAAGAGAAAGAAATAAAATTCTTCACTGCATGAATCGTATAAAATCATTTAATATTTCCATTTTCAAATTTTGTCTACATAAAAAACGATTAAAACTTATTCCCATACCTAATAATAAACAAGAAAAATCCGCAGATGAGGAAATTGGGAAATGTCAACATGGTCCGCTGTTTCAAAAATTAAACACTGTTGCTTAAGAAACTTTTTAAGAATCTTCAAGTTTTCTTTCCCAGGGAATCATTTCAGAAAATGAAAAATTATAGCGTATCCAATTTAAAATGTAATCCTTCAAAATTGTATCCATAAAATAGATAAATTTAAAAAATAACCATAGCTTTCCCATTTGGAGGGTAGATTTTGAAAATGTAATTACTTTTTTTCCCAAATCATAGAGAATATTTCACGTCGACAGTAGATAAAGTTAGCGGGTTCTGGGACAGGAAGTGATAGCGAGGTCATCCTGCGATTTTGAGGTAAGGAGAACGGATGTTACGGTTTCCGATTGATAAGATAAGGACTTCCGGTAAAAAAACCTGATTAGAAAAACAGATTCATTTATATATAAAAAATATAAAGAGCGTAAAAACAAAATCTCTCTTTTTCTAAATGAGCCTCTTTTTTTACCGAAAACTCTTATATTATTAACCAAAAACCGCAACATTCGGTCCCCTTATCTCAAAACCGCAGGATGACCTCGGGAGTACTTCCTGTCTTCCTATCTAATGACCAGACATTTGCTTTTTCACTCAAATATGTTGTAGCTCTAATTTCTAATTTTGAAAAGAAGGACCAAGTAGACATAGTATTAATTCATCTGTTATAAAACTATGATTAAGACAACGACCGAACTATAAATATATACAGCTAGCAGAGACTGTCATTGTCAAATTTCAGAGAATGACAGAGAGAAAAGAGAAAGAAAGACAAGAAATAACAATAATAATGAAATAAATTAGTGTTGGGCAAAATCGAATAATATTAGTAATTGAGTATTACTAAATGTGTCATTTTAAGTATTTAAAACGAAAAAGTAACTTCAAATTTATGTTTATTAACAAATGGGAAGTTATTTTTGATATTTTTATAATAAGTAACATTCTTAAAATTATAATATACTTAATTTAGCAATAATAAAAGATCGATTTTTCCCATCACTAAAATAAATAAAAATATAATTTACAATGAAAAAATAACCCATCGAAAATTTAAAGTTTTTCATTTTAATCTGTGTTTTCATTGAAAATAAAAAGAGAATACTTCGATTAGAAACTAGTCGAATTTTGGAAACATATTTTTACGATAATGGAAGAACCATTATTGTTATTATTTTCTTACGAAATCAGATACGTTGAAATTGTGAAGATCCTGGGAATTAATTCCCATTATCAAGAAAATATCTTTCAAAACTGGCCGTTAGCTGATTACTATTTTATTTTATTTCAAAATTCATTAATTTTAAATATTAGATATTATTATATAAATATTGTATAAAAACAGTAATAAAGATGTTTAATGTATATATATATTTCAAAATTCTACTTATTTTATCATGTAGTAAACTTTAATTAAATAATAAATAATAGTTTAATTAATTTAAATGAATTTAATAACTCTAAAAGTTTATAAGGCAGAGCGACGAGGCATAAATCCCGAAACACGTGTCTGCATTACAACTTAAATTTGTTTCTCATTGATTACTTGATGAAACGTTTTAACTAATATAGAGTTTGAATTTAAAGGCACTTAGTTTGTTTCACTTATTTTTTTTATTTACCAACTGGTTTCTACTTACTGTCATTATCTCAAAAAAGTGCCTGTAAGGTCAAGTACTCTGTATTATGTAACATTTTTTGTTCTTGGTATTAAATATTCTCGAATCAAAAAATGTTGTATTATACAATTTGTTATTCTTATGCAACAGCAAATGTTCAATATCTGGAGGAGTATAGGCCCGAGAAGTAATTGTTTTATTTGGTATTTGTTTGAAAGCATAATTCAAATAAAGTTGCAGCCAAAGAAGAAATAATTAATGAATTATTTATATTTCATTTATTTAAATAAATGTGATAAAGTGTATAGACTTTTCTATTATGAGTAAAGAATTATTTTTTTTTTCATGATAATAGGCAATTATAATAATACATTTATTTACGGAATCACCTTTTTTACAAAACATATGCATATGCAATTATTGGTTGATCAAGGCAATTTTAATTTCTGCTAGCTGTTTTTGCACATATTTCGGTTATACTTTTAAGTTATACTAAAACCATACCTCACTTAAAATCTGTGATGAAACTTAATTTTAAAAAAATCAATCACCATATAAAATTAATTGCAATCATTAACCACCATCCGTTTCACTGCACTAAAACCTCACTAATGCACTAAATTTATTCAAAATATATATATGTATATTAATTAAGAAACTAAGAACTTGCTTATGCCATTACTGATTTTTTTTCTGTGTGATTTTTTGTGTCTTTCGGAAATATAGAAGTTCAGTGCGATAGTCCAGGGGCCCCGGACAACGGTTACATCCAAGGCCAAGGGCCGTTCAAAGCCGGAGATGTCGTACAGTTCAACTGCAATCCGGATTTCATGATGGAAGGACAACCGATCATAGCCTGTCAGGATAATGGAAGATGGTCCGGACCGCTTCCTAAATGTAATAATTTTTCTAATACAAATTTTAAATTTATCAAATCAGCGATTATATGCTCTCGTAAATAATACTGGGAAATTATTTTGTTGTGAATAAAAAATATCGCCAGTGAAAATTTTTGAGGATCTCTAGGTGCTATCATTTACATAAATACATTTATCTATAGTCAATTCACATTCAAGAGGCAGTGGGCGCCCTCAAATTAGTAGTGTTTTTCATCTTAACACTTAAATGTTCCTTTTTTAAGTTTTTTTTTTTCTTTGGAGGGGGGGGGGGGGGGGGCGTGTGACTTATCGACGTATGTGCTGGCTCTTCGTTGCCTGCCTCAGTAAAAGACATTTTAAAACACTTTCCAAACGATCCAAAATTCACACTAAGCCGGCCAGGACATGCACCACACAACGACCAATCGCAAACGTCAAATGAAATGCGCACGTGGCTATCACGCAGCCGGGTTTGTTTATATCCACTGCCTCTTGAAAATTAATAGACTATAAATATTTGTAGTGATAATATTTTTTATTAGCAATGAAATAATTTCCAAATATGCATACGTTATTAATGAAAGTAAATAATCGAATGTTTTATGGATTTGTTTATTCTGAATAAGTAAAACCACAGACTAACCATATACAGGGTGCCCGTTTTTTTTTTTGAGCTCAAGCATGGGGATCTCGGTTATTTGAAGATCTTGTTTCGGTTAATTAGGGCAAAGTTGTTCAATTTGGAGTATAAATAACATAAAATATTTTCCGACTACTTTCAAATATCAAAAAAAAAATCGAAAATTTCAAAAATTCTTTTTATTAGCTAAAGAGGAAATAACTAATTAATTATTCAATTGAGTAAAATTTAAATTCTTTTTAATTAATTAAATTGAATAAATATTGGCAAGTGAATAAATACTCTTTTTTATTATTACTAAAATTGAAAGGTTATTCAATTTTTTTTAGTTTATTAATGGCAAGTTAAAATTGTTGAAACTACAGTTATTAATATTACTTTAATTTGGTTCTCATTAATCATTTTATGAAACATTTTAACTAATATTGAATTTGAAATTAAAGGCACTTGGTTTGTTTCAAATATTTTTTATTTACCAACTAGGTTCAACTTATCGTCATTATCAAAGATAATCCAAACCAAGTGCCTTTAATTTCAAATTCAATACATAATAAATGGAAGACGATGCTGGCGCTATTTTTTTTTGCCTACTTTTATGTGGCATCGTCAACACTAAATGAATGGTGGTTGAACATTTTAATAAATGAAATTAAATACAGTTATTAAAATAAGTATTAAAGCAAAACAGCGTTTTATTTAAAATAGAAAATCAAAAAACATAAATGTGATAGATTTTCTAAAAAAATATTTTTATGAGGTGAATATTTGTTTCTTGCTAACAGATTTTCTTGAATATATTTTTAAGAATGCAAAATGTGTACTAATTCTGATATGACGAATATTATTGTTTCTCGTTTATTTGTTTCTAAAAAATATGTTCCTAAAATCTTTAGACACTTCATATGGATGATTTGTAAATAAAATCATTTAATTTTGTTTCAATTAAATGGAATTAATTCTTGAATATTTGAAGCGTTCACTTTGTCGTCAATTTTCAATATTAGGATAAAGAAAGGACTGAATAACTTTTTTATTCCACTTAACGATTTATTACACTATGACTAGTTTCTACTACACAGTAATCATTGTGAAACTCACAGTGAAATAAATCGTTAACTGGTATATATAAAGTTATTAAGTCTTTCCTTTACCCTAAATGGAATTAATTCACATGACTTCAATAATATCATCCATATTTATTCTGAAGATAATTCACTAAGTGATAAGAAGAAACAAATAAATTATACTTTTCAAATGAATTAATGTTTAAATTAAATAAAAAGAATATGAAAGTAGCTGAAGAGGAAATAGAAGAATTTTCATAGTTCATATTATTTATTAATTTGACGGTTTTACCTTCTACAATATAAATAATAATATTTATGAATAGTGGATTATAGATTTTATTTAAATAAAAATACTTGTCCTTTCTCCTACTTATTTTTTATTTTACTAGATATATTTCGGAAACTATGTTTCCATCTTCAGTATTTTTATTTAAATAATTAAAGTTTCCACGACTAACAAAAGAAAGATTAGTGGATTATAGAATAAAAGTAAATAAATAATAACAACAATAAGAAAACAAATAATTGGCGTCGCTAATTTAATTTATTTAAATAACTGACCAAGTGAAAAAATCCTTTTTCTATTATAATTAATGTT
The DNA here is from genome assembly GCA_963082785.1 of Philonthus spinipes. Taxonomy (NCBI): domain Eukaryota; kingdom Metazoa; phylum Arthropoda; class Insecta; order Coleoptera; family Staphylinidae; genus Philonthus; species Philonthus spinipes. The sequence continues at coordinate 19,170,436 of OY720307.1, read as the reverse complement.
TTTTTTTTATTTAGGTGTCCAAGCTTGTTCGTATCCTGGAACGACGATCAACGGACGGATGTCTTCAGTGAAATTTTATTACAAAATCGGCGAGAATATCACCTTCGCCTGCGATGAGGGTCACTCGCTAACGGGGGCTGCCATGCTGAAGTGTCTTCGAAACGGAAAATGGTCGAACGCCATTCCTACTTGTGTTTCAGGAGGCAATGATGACGCTCAATAAAATTTAAAGCAAAAAAAAAAATAACAAAGAAAGGAAAACGGCAGAATTGAAGAGATACTCTTGCTGTACTTCATCGATTGACATACTCTTCAAAAATAACCTGCATCGACTTTTGTTTCATACTTATATTGAAAGGGTACGCGTTACTTTAACTCGATACTTTTGTATCATGATATGGTATCATAATAATTATTGGCGGTTTTAATGTATATTTAATAAGATGGATATAAAAGTAAGATTTTATTCTTATGTCTCCAATGAAAAACTTGTATACCTTTACTGGCTTGTTCCTTAACACCAGATGTTTATTTCGTTATAAAGTGATCAATATTTCATAATGATCACTTCATTTATTATCAATGGCTGAGAGTATTTGCAACTCATGATCGTGATCACATAATTCATTATCAATAGTTGCAAATACTGTCAACCATTGATAATGAATGAGGTCATTACCAATAGTTGCAAATAGTATTCATTATCAATACTTTACAGTATTTGTCAGTCAATAATAATGATCACTTCATTGATTATAAATGGTTAAGAGTATTTGTAACTATTGATAATACTCACTTCATTCATTATCAATAGTTGAAAATATTATCAACCTATATTTGCAACTATTTATAATGAATGAAATGATTGTTATTAATGGTTTACAAATACTGTCAATTGATAATGAATAATGCGATTATTATTAATATTTATAAATCCTATTATCAATGATTAACAGTATTTACCAACCAATAATAATGATACTTTCCTTAGTTATAAATGATTGCATGTTTTTGTAACTATTAATATTTATCACTTAATTGATTGTCAATCGTTGCAAACACTGTCAATCAATTATAATGAATAGTGTTCGCGACTATTTACATTAAATGAAGTGATCGTTAGTAATGGTTGACAAATATTGTCAATTGATAATGAATAAAGCGATCATTATCAATAGTTACAAATACTATTCATTATCAACGGTTGGCTGTATTTGTCAACAATTGATAATGATCACTTCATTCATTATCAATAATTGACAGTATTTGCGGCTATTGATAATGATCACTTCATTCATTATTAATGGTTGACAGTATTTGTCAATTATTTGATCTTAACCCTTAAATGTTCCTTTTTCACGTTTTTTTTTCTTTTTTTTGGGTGGGGTGGGTTGACTTATCGACTTATGTGCTGGCTCTTCGTTGCCTGACTCAGTAGAAGACATTTTAAAACACCCAGTATTTGTCAATTATTTAATCGAAATACGTATCTGGTGTTAATAAATAAGTGAAGACAAATGTATAAGTTCTTCACTATTTAAATTAAATTTCACGTAATTGAAATAACGACATTCTTGTGTCTCTTAACCATATCAAATAGTTTATTTCATAAAACATAAGACAAAAACAATAAAATACATCTTTTTTGTAAGTTTTAAAACGCAGATGAGTAAAAAGCTAATGTGAAATTGTTAAAGAAGTTAATGTAAACGATAGGAGATGTGAATTTATTCGAGGCTTAATAATTACAATAAAAATAAATAAATATATATCTATCTAATAAAACCAAAGGAATTGAATTTGAATTGTTATTTTGTGACAATTTAGTCGGATTTTTAGGCACTCGCTTTATATGTACATACCACTCTTATATAACTGTGTGTATATTATATGTACATATTACCAAATATATATATTTATAGAGTATATTGAAATACAGAAACATCATGCGAGCCATAAAATTTTAAAATTTTAATAAAACATTTCAGAAAAAATAATTGAGGTTTTAGGGCTTAAAACAATATTAAATTAAACTTGTAAATTATTAAAAGCATTGTTATATGTATTAAAAATAGTGACACAATTTAATTTGTTTCGAATTAATTGTGCTTCTTTCGTTTTTCTTTCTAATGCCTATTTTTATGTAAAAATTTTACGGCTCGCTTCCCTTTTGTATTAATCAATTAATAAAGAATGTACGTCCATTAGAAATACGCACAAGACATTTATTCGAACTTACATGACTCTCAAACGATGAAAAGAAAAAGAAACAAAACACACATATCTCTCGGATTTCCTTTATCTTGACTTTTTGGTGTTTGATGTTATTAAAATAGTCTTCCAGATTATCAAGTTTGCAAAAAGAAGGAAACGGAAAACATATAGCAAATTATCGATGTTGGAAATCAATTGAATTTTCTATTAACAATAATAAAAGTAATGATAATAAGAATTCAAAAATACAAATTATTCTAAGAAATTTAAATTTAAATTCATTCACAAAATATATACTGTGAGGATTTTATATACACACATATTTATTCAGACTATACAGATAATTTTAACAATATAACATAACTAATTACAATACATGAAGATGTTAGTATGTCTGGGCTATCGACCAGAGGTTTTCTGCGTTAAGGATTTTATTTTATTAAACTTTTTTATTAATAATAAGAGAAAAATTAATTGAACGTGGTCACAGTTATTTAAATAAATTAAATAAAAATAATTTAAAAATAATTAATAAATTATTCCCTCTATAGCTGCTGTGACTTAACTAAACTTTATTTTCAATTAACAGAAACTATATATATAGGTTATACGGGGCTAGTGAGACTTAAGTTAGCCTCATGTGAACTGCGACCTGTAAGATCTATTGTTCTGTAACAGAAACTAACATATATTCAAGATTGCTTAGAATATATGTTTGTTTTTAACATTTATTTTAGGTCATAAATTATGTAATTAAGAGAAGTATGCGATTCATTTCAGATTACTTGAATACATTGGATGCTTGTATTGCATTTACATGGATTTTCTAAAACTTATCATAAGGCTATGTTCAATGGAATAAAATTCTCGCGGTATATAAAAAGAGATGATTTGTAATATGAAAACTATTATTTAGAACAATCGATTTAAAATGTTATAATCTTTTGTGAGTTTATTGCAGATTCTCTTAAATTAAATGTGAAAACTATTAATAAGAATAATCAATTTAAAATATTCCGTCAGCTGATTGTGAAGACTGTTTAATAAATTAAATAATATGTTATGAAAAAATTCTAATAAATTATTTTTTAAGATAAATGAAACATTCGTTTCTTCTTACTTCACTCAATAAAGTATTTTATGATTTGTGATTAATAATTACATTCGTTGGCTTATATTGTGGAACGTTACAATTAATTTCTCACATCGAGATTTTGCTATTTTTACTGATTATTTGTATTTATTATTAACCTACTTTATATAATTGTAATATTAATAATAATGATATATTTTAATAGATTATTTATGTGTTTGAATGTTAGTTATTAGGATGATTTATATTTGTAAACGTGGAATAAATTCTATAACAGTTTTTATTATCTTTTATTAGTATATCATTATTACTAGAGATGGGCAAAGTAGATTTTTTCAATATTTTTTATTAGATTGAATAAAAATGATTTGAATATAATTAATAAATTATTTCCACATTTTTGTTAGTGCAAAAGTTAATATACGACAATTTTATTAATGCAACATATTCTGTTACTATCAGTAACTGTATCCTATTAATGAAAAAAATAAATTTATTCTTACTTATTGACTTTATTTATTTAAAATTGCTCATTTAGAAATACTCGATTACTAATATTACTCGATTCTGCCCAAAACTATTTATTTAGTATGTTTAATATTTAATAATTACTGGATAAATAAACATGATTTTGGAAATTATTAAAATTTATTATAAATTAAAAGTAAAAACTTACAATTTAAAGAAAAATATATACATTTGCTAAAAATTATAATTAAATTTAAGTTTGTTTTTAATATGACCTCTTAAATTTGTCATTTCAAGAATTTAGTGTGTTCTAGTTTAGGGCAAAAATTATTTTTGCGTTCTCTCATAATACGTCCTTTTCTTCTTCTTCTTATTGATTAATGGCCTGAGCCCTTTCGAACAGTTGCTTCTAATGTATTTCAGTCATATTCATGCTTTTAATCTGTTTAAAAGTAATTCTGTCAGTAGACAACACAATCTACCTCAGAATTCAAATTTTCAACTATATTTACCTTCGCCTTCCTTAAGTAGATGAAACAACGATTCTTGGTTGTCCACCTTGTAGGCTCGAATTGTTAACGATGCCACATGAAATCAGAAAAAAAATGGCGCTCGCGTCGTCTTCCTAATATTTACTTCGTTTTTAATCCTTTCGCACCGGATGGGACATGTGCTGTACCAGCCTGGAAAATTTTTGTAATTACGATTGTGACAGCATATATCCCAAAAACATCTAGGGCAAAAAATAACATCAAGTTATGCCCCAAACTGATTCTAAAGCCGTCTCAATCGTTCTGAGTCCATAAATTCCTCATCTCAATTGTTCCCGAAGCAAGCGACAATTGTCAAAGTTCCTCAGTTGTGCCTTCCATTTATGGACATATGTTGTCCCAGTCTGGATTTTTTTTGTAATTACGACTCGGACAGCATATGTCCCAAAAAACCTAGGGCAGAAGTAACGCTATAGTTGCTCATTTGATGATTCTCATTTCTTATGTCAATTTATTAATTTCTCTGTAATACATGCCCCTTGCATTTTTACACGAATATTTTCAGATATTTTTCACATTTTCTTACCTTCTTCTGCTGATGAGTTGAAATGAGTTGCAAGAGAATTTATCCTGATAATAAGCTGAGACAGCTCATTTATTTGACCCTTCTGAAAATGAAAACACTGAGTCCACATTAGAGCAAAACAGCAAAGCGGAGATCAACAATGAAGTCGTTGCACCCAATCACAATGATTTGTTTGATGATGAAGTAAAGCTCTAGAGCCATAATCCACCATCATTTTCATGGTCCCATGCAAATAACTTTGCACCATAAATGCCACTAGTTACATCAAGGGTCAAACAAATCACTCTATTGGTAGCGAAGCAACCGAAGTGATTTTTTTCTTCAAGATTATTCCTAAAAGCTTATTAATTCACTTTGCCCAATATACGAACGAAAGAATAGAAATGGAAATTAAAGCGTTGAAGGAAAAGAAAGCAAGTTCAGCATAAGACAGTCAAAACACTACACATGCAACACATGACAGACAAATTCGAAATTATGGCAGTAGTTAGGATATTGTTCATCAAATGGATCACTATTTTTCACTCAATTATTCACTGGAAAATGCGGCTATTCAATAGGCGATGAATATGTATCGCTTTATTTTTTTTATCTCGAAATTATATTTAAATTCCCCAGAGAAACCTACAGATGCTTTGAAATTGAAGAATTCCTGTTTGAAGTGTACCTTTTTAAAGAGTTTCACTGACAGCACAAGACAGTCAATAGACGAGTCAATGGTCAAATTGGCAACTTTACTCTTAGCGATTTTTCATTTTTTAATTCGGATAGAAAAATGTTTCAAATAAAAGTTGGAGATCTTGGAAAATAAATAATTTCTGTTATAAAACTTTTATTGTGGGACTTTTGGTTTTTATTTTATAAGCGGAAGAATTTCGTTTACCTGAAAAATTCCCCTATAAATAAGCAATTATTTTAATATTGGCAGAGACTAACCATTGAAATAATTATTTTAATTACAAGTAAAATGTCAAAGTGCCGTCACATTTAATATTCGCAAACGCCTCCAATTTAAAAATATTTAAAAAGGATGTGGAGACTTTATATCAAGTTATTTTAAGGTAAGAAATGCTTCCAAGTACTCGACTTTAACTTTAAAATGCAACAATCAATTTTTTCAATCAATCATTTTTCCTTTTCAATTAAATTTTCAATCAGAAACTTATTTGACCGAATTCACTGAGGAAAGTACCATGGTGGACACATCACCATTTTTTTACTAAAATATTGAGACGTTGGCTTGACAAGTTATGATTTATACATTACGATTACCAACGTCTCAATATTTCAGTAAAAAATCCACTGCTGTTGAAACAGGCCTACAACTGTTTCCAACAAACAGCCTAAATTTTGTCAGTATTTATACGTTACATATTTTTTGACATATTTTTTTTAATAAATCAAAATTAAAATGTATTCACAAAATTATTAGTGATGAGTAAATTCGAAGCCCTCTTCCGCAATTTAGGATGTTCCTGGTGCTGGCTGGAAACCAGAACCCCACACGAAACCCTGGAACCACCGGCGACGATTTTCATCATGGGCCCCTCCTCTTCCGGCAAGTCAACCGTGGGACGAAAACTCGCCCTCTCCATAGGTTACACGTACGTAAACCTTTCCGATTTACTCGAAAAGGAAATCGAAACTAAAAACCAAACGGCCGAAATCATAATCCAACACCTAACAAACGGCCAAGATGCCCCACCAGAAATCACCACGCGATTATTGATCGATCATATCCGAAAAATCAACAACATTAAAGGCTTTATCGTGGCCGGTTTTCCAAATAGTGTCGATGAACTCAGAAAATTCGAGCTTAGTTACGCGAAACCGAAAGTTTTTGTTTATTGCAGTATACCAGAAGAGGTTTACGTGGAGCGGAACTTGAAACGGCACCAGGGGGTTGATAAAGCCTTTCTCAAGCAGAAATACGCCGAAGAGCACGAGAATTTTCAAAACCTGTATAGAATTCACGAAAATAAAACTTTGAAAATTAAAACGGATTCCGCGATTAACTCGAATAATAAAAGCTTGATTGCTGATTTGGAAACGTATTGGGGGTTTACATTTAACCGTTAAGTTAACACTAAAATTAATCGTTTTGTGATTGTTCCTAGATGAATCAATTAAGTTTACTAAAATGTGTGAATGTTAGAAATATTAAAATTTACATTGAATATTATCATTTTATATTTGCTAATTTCGTTTGCTAAATTTTATTAATGCTGAGAAATAACTATCTCTATGAACATTAATTTATGATGCTAATATAAATATGTCTCTATCGGGGCTATTTTGTAAGAAATGTACGTTATTCTCACAATCCCGGCAGCTTATGTAATAGATATATATTCATAGAATGTGAAATAATTAATTCATGTTAAACTAAATATTATCCCTACGTAATACCCCGGTATAAAATTGAAAAAAAATATGACTAAACATTAAGACCTAACTTTTGTTGTTACTGCATGTGTAAATATAATTATAAAACACAATGAGAAACTTATAATTTCAAAGTGAATGAAGTTGCCTATGCCACTAAAACATATTTATAATTTATTTATTAGTGCTGACATTGAATTCTTAAACATAAGTTACTTCTTCTAAAACATTAATTTATTAATTTTACAGTCCGTAAATAAGGCGTAAGTAACGTATTCGCGGAATAATATATGATGTCTATGATTCTGTCCATTTGATTTTCTCATAGATGGCAATTTTTCTATTTTATATCTATTATATTGATTATCAATAAGACAGTGTTGTCAATCGAATGAAAAATATGAGTATGAAGTTACTAGAGGTTTGTAAAATTGGGCTTTAATCGGGGCTATTCCGTACGGGTAATGTTAAATTTAATGTATACGTTATTAATTATATTCACATTCTATTTTATATATCTATTACATAAGTTAAGAATGTGAGAATATTAACGTACACGTTAAACTTAACGTTTTTCTTACAGAATAGCCACGATTATCTTATTATTGTCGCATTGAATTTACTTTTAATTTAAAAGTAGTTAATAATTTTCATAGTTGGCAGCCTTGTTCATTTGAGCTTCAGCCACGTGACAGGGAATGAATTTAAAATTTTTAAAATGTGTACTAAAACAGTTAAAAAATGAAATTTTTGTTCTTAGTAGAATTCAAATGGATAAATTATGTGAATATTGTTTTTTATATGTTTTAATGTGTATTTTAAATACTTTAGAAAACATCATTTGAGTAATTCGTATGTTTTGTTTTTTTAACACAAGCGAGTTAATATCAATAGAATTTTAAAATGGATTTTTAGCACAATTAAGATGAGTAATTATAATAAATTGGTGTTATTAAAAATAGTATCGACAATTTATGACATATATGGTGATAAATTTCAATTCAGGAAAAAAAAAAAACAAAAGCAGATGTAATGATTGGTTACATTTCCTACCTTTGCTTATTTGAGTAAATAAGGTGAGTGTATATTTTTCACAAATTGAATCTATTTAGAATAAAGGCATTTATATTTGAGCATTGCATCGTATCCAAAACAAAACCATTAATCATAAATCGCTTTAATTATAATTTAAGATTGATATAAAATTGTAGGTAACTGTGACTTAAAATAAAATCCGGTTCTGCTTTTTTTTCATGTAAAAAATTATGATGAACACATGATATACTAATGAAGGCATAAGATCGGAATTAGAGACTCTTTTCTTGTTTTCCTGACTGAATTAGACTTCTCCGAAACTGGCATGCCCTGTGCTCTGAGCATGCTGCTGGGCTTGCACCTGTCCGTTTAGGCGAACATCGCATACGAGACACTTCAGGGTGAACTTGTTGACATCCGTGTACTGTCTGCTAGATTTGGCTTCTGCGGCCAGCTGTTCCGCTTGCTGCAGTACCCAATCATCTTCTTTTGAAAATATTGTTTGTATGTCACCTCCCTGAAAATTTATATTTTAGTTATCAATTTTTTTGTTATAGTTTCATGCAAACTTTTTCTCTACTTATTATAGATGATAAAAATGATGATAAAGTATTGTTCAATAAACAAATAATTTTATAAATTATACAATACAGAACTATTATTAAAAATTATTATTGTAAGTACTAAAGATTGGCAAAGTCCATTTTTTCAATCTACTGCAAAATTAAATATTTTCTCAATCACTGTATTTGGTTTGAGTATTATATAAAGTGTAGTAAATCAATAAATAAACTGATTTCACCCATTAACGCCCATGGGGATTTGCTTCGGAAATTAAGAAAAAACTTTTTAAATATTAACTAAAGTATCCCCGTAGATACTAAAATTTTATTTATTAATTTTCTTAATGTTACTTATTATATTATTGTCAGTAACTGTTCCCTATTTAATAATTAAATGTTAGTTCATTGATATTTATTGCTTAAATTAATAAACATCAATAAAATAGTGTTTATTAATAGTACTTAAAATTGCTTGTATAGACATACAAAATTAATAAGATTACTCGATTTTGAGCAAAACCAATAAAAGCAATAAATTAAAAAAATAATATTTCACCTATTGAAATTGTTATATTTTATTTTAATAAATGTCGCTCAGAACAAATTTTCATAAATTACTTTGCATCAATATTGAAATAAAATTAATTAAAAACGTTCATTTAACATTAATGTAAAGCTTTATTTCTATTTTGCTTAATTAATATTCATTTCTTACATTGATTGGTTCCAAAAAAAGGGGATCATAGTGTATTCCATCGAACATGAGAAAGACACGTAATGGGTAGTCCTTGTCCTCACCGAACCTATTAATAATAGCATTAATGGTATCGACAACTGCAATTTCAAACCCATAATAATTCGATAATATTGAGATTTCTATGGCACCCCCCCACGACTTATCATCCTGTATCCATTTGCAGTACTCGCTATTCGGCTTCCCAAGTATGGCTTCAGAGAACATCTCCGTGTCATTCTTCACAGTTTCCGCGATAATCTGCCTCATCCCTGGCGCGACATTACTCGAATCATCCACTTTACCATTCAGCACAAAGTAAATACTACTGAACAAACATGAATTATCAGCCGGGACAACGTGCTTCATTAAAATCCCCGGAACGTCCAACTTCTCCTCAGTCGTGTGCCTCCTTACCTCTTTCACGACCTTCAATTCATTCTCCGTAACGGCGACTAATCTCTCCTCCAAAATCAGCGTGTCCCCGGAGCATATCCCGCTGGTTTTCAAACAATCCGTCTCCGATTTTAAATTGAGAAGCTTCGGCGGAAAACCCGAGAGGACGTTCAACTTCTCCACGGGAATACTCGACAGGTTCGACAGTAATGCCTTCAACTCCCCGACTGTACTCTCTGGCGTTAAGGTCTTCACCACTTGTTGCCCGCTTTTCGTCTTTACTTTCAGCGCAAAACCGGTCATCTTCGAATCAAATCAAACGCACCCTCACTGATACACTAACATCTGCACTGACCAACAACTTTAAGCTATTTAAAAAATTAAAATAAAATCCTGTGAATTCCTACTATAATTAAAAGTAACTGAAAATTAAATCCCCTACTTGTTTATCCAATAATTCTTCTTAACACGCACTAAATTGTTCCCCTGTGTCTTTTGTGACTTGGTGTTTTAATCAATTAAACGCACTGTTATGTAAATGAGGTGATGCTGAATAATTATTTACTAGAATTTTGATGTTACACAAAAGTGAATTACATTTTTTTTAATGACAGAACATTTTTGACTTTGGTTATATCTCATATAACCAAACATTTCGATACGTTAAGAATTTATTTTTCTATATAAAAACAAACAATTTTTAGTTGTTTTGATTAATTTTAATAATGATGTACTGGGAAAGGTATTTTAATATTTAATTATTGCGCACAAATCATCTTTTTGTAAATTCAGCCGTACATGGTAATTGTGTAAATATAAATTATAACCATCTATGATGAACTGCGATAGAAATATGCTCTCTATTCGTTTTGCTATGGAAATCGTATTATGCAACTGAACGTACACAGTTCACGTTTCAAGATCTGTTAAAATCCATAGATAAAAGAAGAACAGTAGCGTATAAATCAGGATAGCCTGTTTTACAATAGGGGCGAGAAAAATTCTGCTCTATGCAGTGGAATTTAGAAATTCAAAGGAGTGTATTATTATTTGAATAAATTTAATTCCACAATAAAGAAGATTTAATGTATAGTTAATGTGCAGCAAATTTCTGACTTACGGCTGATACACAATCGCCCGAACAAAGACTATTATTATATTTATAAGAATTTCTAAAAAAGTACTAACATTTATTTTTCTGTAATGGCATCAAGCGCATACATGAACTTACCTTAAATTTATTTACATTACTCCGGACAATAGATAGAACTCTTATCACAAACTTTTTATTTTCACAAAAAAAACGGCATACTAGTCCCATCTAGCAGGATTTTTGTAATTATATTCGCCCATCTGCGCCATCTAGTATGTCACGGTCAAAACAAAAATATGTAAGAATTTTGATAGAATGTTCAACCACTGGATGGCGCGTTTGTTCCATTGACATATATAAGTCAATAGTTTGTAGTTTTTATTTAATTATCACAATTTTTATTTGTGTAATTTAAAAACGACGATTTGTGTAGTTGTGTATTGCAGTACAAAAATCTTATTCGAAGCCGAAACAACAAGAAGAATTTGAAAAACTGTTTCGTGAGTAGAAGCATTCACAAGCTAGAAGTAAATTTATTTACCGTATATTTTTTTCACGGAGTGTAGTAAAATCTGTATGTAACTTTTGTAACATTATTTTCTTTTGAGTAAAAAATAAAAAAATATCTATGCCCACTTGCACCGACTCCGATTAAATTCTCCGATTAGAGTTAATTGGCAGATTTTGGTTGCACCGTACGTCGATTAATTAATCATAGTCCACCGAGTAGTAATAGAGATCACATGAATTTTTTCCATGTTAACCAATTAAGAAATAAATACCCAATTATTAAAAATTTCAAGATTTCTGTCAAAATATGTAAGATTGATGTTTTTATCTTCTTTCTTGCTATACATTTTTAAAAATTTAAATTTCTATAAATATAACCACTACTGTAGAAGTATTAAATTTTTAATTTGAGAGTGTAACACAATTATTTCTGAAGCCGGATTCCGAATGAGTCGACAAAAAAAGAAGTTGGAGCGATACCGAGACCCGGTTAATAGAAAAAGAACTCCCAGTCGCAGTCGCAATACCGTTTTTTTCGGAAACCGAATTAATTAAAATTTCGCACCACTTATAAATTTATTATCGAGTCGTTTTTATTCATTCATCATCGAGCAATAAATTCATTAACTATTCGATATAATTAATCAATAGCTGCTTTTTCATCGCTGTCTACAAAGACAATTTCATAACAATCCTCCTTGCTGCAAAGCTTTAAATAAAATTCTGCTATATAATTAGTCTTGGCCATATTTACGTTCTTTTCAGGGATGTTTTGATTATCAGCAACAAGGTCGTTGATTAAAGTGTTGTAACTCTTGGTTACCTCGTATGGAGCATCGGCTAAGTCACAGTTAAGGAATAATTCACATGAAAATATATTCTGAAACAAAATTAATGCAAACTTTTTTCAAGCCTTCGAACCCTTTGAAGTAAATAAATATTGGATAAAAAATAAAATAAGAGTGCTGCGAGTATTACGGATAAAATATTACTATACGAGGAAAAGTTCTGACGACATCTTGCCTTATACATAAATTAATAAATAAAAATGAATATATTGTTATCAGAAGAAATGAAACAAGAAAAACAAAAAGTAATGAAGAATAGAACACAAGAAGAAATGGAAAATAATAGTAGTAACTAAAGATAGTGGCTGGTCGACGGAAATTAAGAAAGAAACACGAAGGAAATAAAAATAAAAAGCAGCAAAATACAGTGGTTGATCGACAGTAATGAAGATAGATTCACGAAGAAATAACCACAAAAGGTAGCAACAATAAATAATGGCCGATCGACAAAAATGATGATAGATACACAATGAAATGGAAACTACCTACAAAAAGTAACAGCATATTACAGTGTCTGGTCGATAGAAATGAAGAAAGAAACACAAAAAATAAGGGGTTTTCCATTTCTTCTTTTGTTTCATTCTTCATTTCATCCGGATATATAACATTATTTTATCCATTTTACTTATACCACAAATAACCATAAATAGGAGCAAAACATGATTTCACACGAAAATTACAGTAATTATTTTTTAAATTATATTTTATAAAAACGCGCACCACTCAGAACCTCAACTCTGGTAGAACCACTTGTTCCTGCTTGCTTGTACCTCTTCTCGAACTTTACGCGCCTCTGCAAGCGGATCTTCTTGCGCTTCATTGGGCCCTTTAGTTAGCCAAATCGATCGAGTAACAAGTCGGTATCAAGTGGTTGTAGATCAAAACCTTGATCTTGGAACGCTTGTGGATCTTGACCTTGCCCATGCGCTTGTGTGCCTTCCTTGGGTAGCTGTCGATGTCGGCGACCAGCTGCTTGTCTGAGGTACCGTTGTCGAAATTGTTCATAATGATGGCCTTTCTACCTGCGTACCCGCCGCTGAGGACCAGCACGACTTTACCAGATTTCATAATTTTCACCATCTTGCAGAGTTTTGATGGTGAGAAATATATCATTGTTGTACGAGATTTATGTCCTTTCGCAGCACTTTTGGTAATAGTAGTTGGTAAAAAAGACTGCAAAGGGCCATAAATCTAATAATACAACAAGAATTATTGAAATGTTAGTGTAATATTATGTTATATGGCCCTTCGAAGCCTTTTTTGGTACAGTGGGTGGTACGAAGAGCTGCAAAGGGCCATAAATCTTAAATAATAAGAATTACTTTAATTCTCGTGTAATATTATATTTTCATTGCCTTTCGCAGCTCTTTTATCCACGGTGGCTGGTAAACTGTACTGTAATTTTCGTGTAATGTTATGTTTTTATGTTCCTTCGCAGCTCTTCTAACCTATCCTATCCCTTTTTATCAGCCACTGTGATAAAAAGACAGTGGCTGATAAAAAGGGATAGGAAGGACCATAATTCTCATAGAACATGAATTACTGTAATTTTCATTTAATATTATGTTTTTATGGCCCTTTTTACTACAATGGCTGTAAAAAAACCTTGTAAAACAAGATCATTGTAATTTTCGTGCAATATTATTGTTTTTAAGTTAATACCTTAAATTCCTTTTCAGTAGTTTTTGTGTAAGTCTCCGTGACCAAACCGTTTTCCGAATTCCTTGAGAAACGCATCCTTTCGTTGAAAATATGGAATTTCTCCAGTTTCGAAAATTCACCTCTCTTGATCAACATCTCCCTCTTATATTCCTCGCTCTTGCAGAACGACCCGTTGTAAACATTCATCAGATATCCCAAATAATTCAAAATTCCGGCGCTTTCTCTCAAACTCACCGGCCTGTTGTTGCAATCGGTAAGGTGGGAAATATCTGGGAGGAATTTAATGAACTAATTCGGTTCATTTGCGTTGTTCGAATTCCGAGTAAATGCACCGGTTTTAAACGATTTTTCAATAATTGATAAAAATAAGCTTTTCAGGTTTGAAGAAGTGAATATTTACAAAATTAAAATATTTACTTTTGCAGTATCCAAAAAATAATTGAGTTAATTAATTCTATTTAATTTTTTTTTTGATATATTCACATTTCTTTAAAAAACTGCACTATTTCTAATAAAATTTAAGTGTGGCCTGGAAAGATGTCAGAATTTTCAGGTAGTATGGTTCATTGATTTTTAATAAACAATATATAGATTGTTTAAAAAAAATATTGTATAATTCTTCGTATCGTTTCGTATCGTATCGGCAAATACCCACGCCGGACATTGAATTACATAATGTACACCTGCTGTTCGCACATCAATAATATTTTATTTATGTAATTCAATGTCCGGCGTAGGTATTTGCCCGGGAAGTAGTTGTTTTAATGTGCATTTGTTTCACGTACTTACGTAATATAAGTCAAAAGTCACAGAGCTAAATGTGAAAATAATTTATTAATTATTTTCAAATCATTTTTATTTAATTTTTTCTTTTTCTTAAAATTTCCAGATATCAATTAATGAACCACTCTTCCTGAATATACAATTTCTGGCCACCTAGTATAAGTACTTTTAAGACAGCTAAAACTGAATATTAAACAGGTTACTGTCTATATTCACCTTTTGAATACATTCTATCTTATAAAAATCCTTAAACTGTGGTGCATTCGGTAAGACTTACTTTAACGTGGTCCGTGTAGTATTTTCCCAAAATCGAGCAAGTTTCATTTTTCAAATTATAAACGCACGTTACTTCATAATCCAGCTCAATGGATTGGTCCAGGAGATCAACGAAACGTACACCCAAGGGATGGGAAGGCGATGACTCGAAGGACGGGGAAGAGTGTTTTCTCGTGGTGAATCTGGTAAGGTTGTTTTGAAGAGATTTGCATGTTGAGAGCCATTTGGTTAAATTATTTATATGCAGCTAAAAAAATAATCAAACGAAATTAGTTTCTAGGAAAATAATACGTATGACACTGTAATACTTTAATCACAGATTAAATGTAGTCTGTACTTTAATTATATTATGAAAAAATTTCACCGTCATTCGAAATACTCAGTGGTCAGTCTAAACTGTTTGGTGTGGTTGGCATCAAAAAATCGCTAGATTAGAACATTAATCATGCTTAATATTAGAGTAAGGGGAGCATTTTATTCTCTAATGACATATGATTTAGTAGTTTAGTATTGTAGTCTGTTCTTTAATTAGATTAAAATATATTTCATTGTCATTTGCAATACCGAATGACCAATCCCAAATGTCTGGAATTGGCAATAAAACTCGCCTCATTAGAACATTTTTGTATTTAATAGATTACAAATTTGATTCAGTAATTTAATCTTTGCTTTAATTAGATTAAAAAAATATATCATCTTCATTCGAAATATTTTCCTCTTACTCCAGATAGCGTGACCGCACTCCAGGTGGCGCTGTACGAAGTCAAATAATTTACAGGGATCTGTTAGTCTTTTATAATTTATCTCGTAAGAGAAATACTTTAATTAATATAAGGATTTTAATTGAATAAATATGTATTAGTATTTAGTTCTAGTGGTCTCTAAAATTCAATAAATACTTTATCCACTGCATTGTTTACGTAATTTAATATTTTTTTAACTAAATTTAAATCAGTATGTATGTTTTTGATTATATTTGATTGACGTAAATGACAATAATATTAAATATAAACATTTATAATTTTCTAAATTAAACTGTTGCGTTATGTATTGTCTTTTTTCAATATTTAAAATTAATTAGCATTTTATATAAAAAAAAAACACTAATACGAGATATAGTTTTTTGTCATGAACATTCTCTCACCTATTCAGTATTATTATATTTAAATTCTTCAAAAGAAATAATAGTTAGGTAGGAAGATGCGCGTATTATATTTTGGTTAAGCTTTATTATTATTTTACGAATAAATGTTAAGTATAGTTTTAGTAGAGAATAAAAAATCTAGAAATATAATTTACAATTGTCCTTTACTTACTTGTCTTATTAAATCAAGAACTCCATCCAGAAACCGTGCGAGGCTCGCATCCAAAAAGTATCTCTTATTCACGTAAGACGAGCGTATTTCCAGCCCTATTAACTTCAAAACGGTTCCAGTTTGATTCAGTAGGATTTTATCGCTCGTAATTATATCTACATTGTTTTTCAGCTCTTCTCCGAGGATGGAGACTTTCTTTTCCAAAACACGCAGCGCGTTGTCGACGGCTTCACGGAAATATTTCGCGGAGAGTTCTTTGAAGAAGGGAGAGACTCTCGCCAGGGTTATCAACTTTTCGCATTCGATGTAAGCCAAGATTTTGTTTAAAATAGGGATCGGTAATTCCGTTACGTTCATCGAGTTTTGCGTGTTGGATTTAATTACGTGTTAATTTTGGTCAGATGAGATTTCAGATTTTGTAAGGTTGTCAAAAATGCGATTATGATTTTGTGTCAAAATCACAGACTGAGTCTATGGTCAAAATCAATGTTGGCACAAATACGTGTCATTTTGTTTAAGAAGCAAATCGTACCACAGGGCTGTAAAGCTAAAGCAAATAAAGCTCGCAGAGGAAATCAATTGGCGTGTAAAGTTCCAAGAATTGAAGGGATACTAAGTGTGCGCTCATTTAAACGGTGATGGTGCATTTCGTGATTGCCGGAATTTTCGATTGCACGAATTACATACACGTTTGTTATGTCGCGGATTATCTGCAACAGAGGTTGCCCAACTTTCAGGTCCGGAAGGAACCTATGGATGGATATGACTGGGGTGTAAGTATGATAGATTTAAGATCCTACAAGGTGGTGCAAAAGTTATCTTCCTATCGGAAGATGCTGTAATGTTTGCGAATAGTGTCAAATGTCAGCTCTACTTTGACATTTTTTGAATTAAAATATATTGAATACACGTCAATAAGACAGAATCATAATATTCCTCAAGAACGCCGAATAATTGTTTCGATTTTTTGTGGAATAATTCGCCGGTGGTGTTGTCGCAGCATGCATTTAGCGCAGATATCGTCTGATACTAATTGGACTGACTAACATTAGGGGCTGCAAAAGTCGTGTACTCTAGATTGAAGCCATCGTGATTCTTGGCGTGCGCTACGAAGCCATGCCTAACGACTTTCTTGTTTAATTGAATTAATTAGAACTAGAGTACTTGTAGTTTTAACAGGATGGAGCAATTGTTCCTTCCCCATTGAGGTTATTTTGCTACAGTTGAATTCCCTACACCACAATAGATCATTTTTAACAAAAACATTTTTCAACCCACACTCCCTCCACCCCCCATAAATTAAAAATTCAAGAAATCCCATGTTTTCTGATAAAAAATAATTTCCAGCAATTGTTCCTTCCCCATTGAGAATATTTTGCTACAGTTAAATTCCCTACACCCCAATTGATCATTTTTAACTAAAACATTTTTCAAACCGACACTCCCCCCACCCCCCATAAATTAAAAATTCAAGAAATCCCATGTTTTCTGATAAAAAAATAATTTCCAGCAATTGTTCCTTCCCCATTGAGAATATTTTGCTACAGTTAAATTCCCTACACCTCAATTGATCATTTTTAACTAAAACATTTTTCAAACCCACACTCCCCCTACCCCCCATAAATTAAAAATTCAAGAAATCCCATGTTTTCTGATAAAAAAATAATTTCCAGCAATTGTTCCTTCCCCATTGAGAATATTTTGCTACAGCAACGTCTTATACTGAGGGCTGCAAGAGTCATGTACCCTATGTTGAAGCAATTTTGATTTTTGACGAGCGCTACGAAGCGCTAGGGCTAGAGTACTTGTAGTTTTAACAGGATGGCTCATACTGAACGAGCCACAATGAAGGCCACATTTTGAGGACAGCATTTCTGCTTCGTCTATCTTTGCTTTTGGTGACATGCGCTGGTCGGCAAGATCGCCCGATTTAACTGTTCTAGACTTATTTTTGGTGGTTACTTGAAGTCTTAACAAGCCTTAGACTATTGAAATCCTCAAGAATTTCCTTTATCCATTACTATTGCGTGTTGGATTTGTAATTGGAACGAAATCTTCTGAAACAAAACTTGTGGTTTATTAAAAGAAAAAAAAATGAAATAATTCATAAGTTAAAATAAAACTTCTGAAAACAATGAAAAACGGAATTAAATCTTATTAAAAAAGTTATAAATCTTCTGAAAAGAACGAAAAACAGATTAAACAAAATAATTAAAAATTGAACGATTTTTTAAAGAATGCGAAAATGGAACCAAAAGAACGATGAAACGAAAGTAAAACTTATGAATTAATTAAAAAAAAAAAACAACTTAATAATTCCAAAGTATTTGCTTTAGAAATTTATGATTTTTTTTTCTGTTTGTTTTACGCTCGGATTTTTTTTTCTCGACTTTTTGTGGTTTCCTTTAGTGTGGCAATAAAAATTATGAAAACTTATTTAAAGAATGCAACTATATTTTGACCCATGGCTATTTTTTTTTTTTGATATAGGCGACTTCCAGAATAAGTCACAAAATCCAGCAATTTTTACTCAATTTTGCGAAGAACAAATTTGCGATGGCGTTGATTAAATACTAAATTATTGATGGGGCTCAACTTTTGACAGATTATTCTCCATTTTTTTTTAGCTACATTTACATTGATATTAAGTTATTTGGCAATTTTTGAATTTTCGATGAATTTGAATATAATTTACCGTTATTTTTTTAAATTCGATGAATTAAATCTGTTAATTCGATGAAATAAATCTGGAAAAAAATCACGAAGGCTCTTAATGTGTTAGAAAGAAAACGGAGTTTCAATTGTTTACTACCACTTTAATCGCCCAGTGAAATTACCATGGGAACAGTTGAAGGGAGGCCCACCGATTGCCCGTTTTGGACGCGTCTGCGATTAAACTAATATTACAAGATTCACAAAAAGATAGAAGAACGGAGTTTTCAGCGTTAAATTAAAGAATGCAGCTATATTTTCACCGATGATCATTTTTTTCAGACCCGAGACCGCCATAAAAAAAATCAAAATGCAGCGAATATTTTCTCCAATATCCGAAGATGAAATTTGAAAATAGGATAGGATAAAAATTTAAACTCTTGTCAGGACTCAACTTTTGATAGATTATTCTCCGATTGATTAGCTACATTTCGTATAATATTAAGTCATTTGGCGATTTTTGAATTTTGATGAATTTTCATATTTTTTGCATGTAGTATCTTTCAACTTTTTTTTTTAATTTCGATATTTTTTTTTCTTAAATAAATATTGAAGTTCTGGTGACAACTTTTGCGACACTACAAGGTGCAAATATATATTAATTTTTGCTTACTTTCAATATCCTAACAGTATTTATAATTTTATCCGTTATCTCTTGTTTAAATTAGAACTGGCTCGACACGATCAATAGAAAGAACAAATGGCACCACCAAAAAAGCCCGCTGATTTACAAAGAGTTGATAGGTTTCGGGAGGAAGCCTCACTTAATCGGTGGAATCAGCGAGTTTTGGGAGTACTGTTATGATTATTATGGCTTAGAATCAGTGCTCACCGAAGAAGAGTTGGAAAATTTGAAAAAGGATCATCTGACGGTAAGCATTTGTTTTTTAACGCATAGTAGTCTTATTCTGAAAACCTTATACGACGCAATAATTTAGGAAAATAGTTTTTCTGAACAGTATGGCTTTATGTCAACCAATTCCCCTAACCAACTGGGTAAGAAATCTTAGTGTATATATGGACACTAACCTAAAATCTAAACAAAATACCAACTCCATAATACGCAAAGCGTTTATGGTTTTAAAGAACATTTTTATGCATCGTCTTATACTAACTCTGGGGGCCAAGAAGATTTTGAGTGAGTCTTTAGTCTTGTCAAATCTTAATTACTTTGATACGTTATATACCAGTTTATAGATAGATAAGACGTTGGTAGATTACATAGGATACAAAACTAATGCATGCATCTAATTTTCGGTATTCAACGAAGAGTATGGATTTCACATAAATTAAAATAATGTAGGTGTTAAACATGCAAAACCGAAGAAAGTTACACGCTGCTTGCTTCTATTATAAAATAATTTCTACGCAATGTCCACCATATCTCTACAAAATTACATATAGAAGTGATATTCACAACATAAATGTACGATTTCGTGGTCTTTTTTCCATACCAAGACATAAACTGCAGTTATTTAAGAAATCCTTCACTTATCAAATTACTCAATGTATGAACGCTGTTCCTTTCGTTTATGGCAATTATAAGGACTTTAAAAGGAAATATTTCAATACGTTATATAATTTGCAATGAGAATCTTATTTAATTTATAATGTTTATACTTTGTATATGTGTGTTTATATCTGTGTTTAATGTTTATTTTCTAATTAGTGGGGCTTAAATGAAGTATCCTGCACTGCATTTAGGTTTTAACATCTAATGTCGAAATTGATTTAAGTCCCTTTGGTCCTTTATATTGTATTATTATTAATTATTATTATTATTAATTATTTTAATTGTATTTGTTCTGTAAAAGATGCCAATAAACGATTTATTATTATTATGTATAGCACTGCTTTATCAAACCGAAAAATATATATTTCTGTTGTTTAATTCTCTTAGTTATTTCAAAAATGAAATTTATACCTTTTATTGCTTACTTGGTATAATAAAATAAATGCAGCATGAAATATTCTTCACGCAAACATTTGAAATTAAATTATTTGAAGTTATTGGCGAATTTATAAAAATTAAATATAAAGAATTTGAAAATAATTAAAAAAATATTTTATATTTAGTTTTACATTTTTCTTTGGCATTTACATTTTGACATACTTTACGTAAGTTTTTTAAAACAAATGTAAATCAAAACAACTACTTCTCGGGTAAATACCCTATCGAACATTGAATTACATAATGGACACTTGCTGCATAATGCAACAATTTTTAATTCGCGAATTTTTAATGTAAGGAGCACAAAAAAAACGTTGCGTAATATAAGGCGTCTGCCGATGGCCTTATATTGCATAACGTTCTTTTGCAAGTGTTTCGGGATCTATCCCTCGTCAGTACAGCTCTGCCTTAATATGAAGATGTTAAATTAAATTAAACTGAATAAATTAAATTAAATTAAATTAAATTAATTAAACATACCGTCCCGGCTGCAATCTCAGATGAAAAAAAAGTTTATATCAGTGAAACAACTATTCAATAGAGTAAAAATCACGATTGTATTAATTTGTAAGGGCTGATTTATCATTTATTAAGTTTTTTGGGGAAAGATCACACACTCAAAGATCGCATGGAAAGTTTCGTGCAAATCTTCATATACGGCCCGAAGACAAGATATCTTATTTTAGAACGCAAATTAATTTTTATTCTGAGAAACTCAAACGTCGCGATAGTTTAGGAAAATATTTTTTTCTGAATAGTATGGGTTTATGAGTAGCACTGCAGCGCTTTATTAGGTGAAAAATGTAAAATTTTTATTGTTTATTTCTAATAGCTTTTTTCAAAAATAATAATATAAAATAGGCGGAAAGACCGATAGCTAATTGGAAGACTTACGATACATATTGTAATATTTTGTAAGTAGATATTATATTAAACTTGTCAATAAAGATTATGTATATATAAAATAAATTAAATATAATAAAATAAATGCAGCGTGATATAAACTACACATATTTTTGAAATTATTGACAAGTTTATAAAAAAAATAGTTTATATCAGTGAAACAAATATTCAATATAGCATAAATCACGTTTGCATTAATTTGTAACGTCTGCTTTAATATTTATTAAGTTTTTTGGGAAAGATCACATACTCAAAGATCACGCGGAAGGTTGCATGAAAATCCTGATATACGGCCCGAAGACGAGATATCTATGGCTGTTGCTGGGGGAGCTGATGAGAATAAACGGTTTATCGAAAACGGGAGACTTCCAATTCCATTTGTATACGGACAACCCGGTTAATGAAGAGGACCCGGTTCGGGATTTCGAAGACGTCATTTCTTACCTCCGCGACGAGCACAACGTGGAGGCCAAGGCCTGGGAGACCCTCGTCGAGGCAACCGATAAAGGTTCTGAATTGATCATCATCACTGAACATTTCAGGTAATAACGATAAAAAAACTGCAATGAAAATATACAATAAATGTCTTTAGTTCCGGGACAATGACTTATATAGTTGATTTAATAATTAACTTGAAAATATTTTTCAATTTTTAAAGACTTATAGTCTTTAGTTCCGGGACAAGGACATATATAGTTGATTTAATAATTAACTGATTATTGCAAATAACCACAACACATTTTTGAGATGCTGTAACTTTTGATTATATGAACTTATTTTTGCCACAGTGCTATTTCCTCAAAAATAATTGAAATCCTTCTCTAAAAGGCATTTTAACAATATATATTATATATTTAAAAAATAAGTGATGTAGTGAATAGTGGTATTGTCCCCGGTGAAGTAAGTTTAACAATGAACATTTTATAGTAAATGTAAAATTATTTCATGAAACAAAAAAAGATTGTTGCCTTTTAAAGTTAAAGCCAAGTATTTGAAAGAATATTTCATTTACTTTATTTCTGAAAATGGCTTCACAAAAATTCTCCACACTATTTTTAGGAAATTGAACATTTTTTGTAGTAAGTAAAAGATTTATTGTGTTACCGAAATATAAATGGATTTTCATGTTTTATTTAAATAAAAATAATTGTTTATTTTTATCGAGTAGACGAAATTCTTTCGCGTATATCACGCAATCTAGTCTACAATAAAAATTTACATAACAAAAAGTATGTAGTTCTTTCAATATCTACAACTTCTATTTAAAACATTTTTCTATTGGAATAAAATTATTAATAATCTTTAAGAATATAACTCAAGAAATGAAGATGATTCAACAAGAAGTTAATGAAAGAAAAAATATATATCAAGATATGCAACTTTTATTTGAAACATTTTTCGATGCGATCAATTTTTGACCAATAATTGTGGATATTTATAAAAACGCTAAAAGTAAAGTTGCACTTATTGCGTTTTGATTTTAACGAAAAGATTATCAGATCTCAATTCTTATAAAAAATGTTAGATTCAACGATTGGATTGAAACCATTTAGTCGTTTTTGTGCGATCGCTGAAACATGCACAAATACAGATATATTTTTTTTAATCTATGGAATGTGCTCAATAGATCTCAAAATATGTATATCTGTTGAAATATGCGATTCTAAAATTTTTACTATCACAATAGTTTTCCTTAGACAGGGGTTCAGAAAAAGTAAAACACCGTTACTAAAAAATCAATTATATTAAATATAAAAGAGCGAGTTAATTAAATTAAAAGAAGATTGATGCCAATATTGGATGCATATACAGCTAATTTTATCGTCTTTTCTTTCCATCTAAATATTCGTTGTAATTTCTTTACCCAGACATAGGGGCGATGTATTTTGAAAACAATTGTTATAAATCTATAGAAACTCGTTATTTTATGTTAAATACACGACTTTAGAATAAATCGGTCGTATTGTTATTTTTAGGGGTGAATCTGATAAAGACTTAAATGAATTGATAATAACAATGAACCAACTGGCGGATTTTATCAACCACGGAAAATGCAAGAAAGTGAAAGTGGTTTTCGCGAATTTCGGCCTGTCTTGCTTCCCGGCAACTATTCTGGCCGGAAAATTAGACCACCCGAACGTGGTCGTGGTGACCAGCGATCAGGGGCTGGGTCCTTTGAACGTTTTATCGAAATTACTGCATTTGGATATTAGGGAGTTGTGCGGACCTCCCGTTTGGGGTTTTGTTGGGCACAACAAAACCATCGATTTGCAGTCGGTGATCAAAAAATGCGACGTTTTCAAGCCGTATAATAGGGCAGTTAAAGGAAAGGAAGATTCTACATTGGTGCAGGGAGTAGTCGGCACGGAATTGAGGTTTATCGATTACCTCGTTGATGATTGGCAAAGTGTGTCGATTGAAATTCGAAAAAGAAAGGTATGAAGGAATGGTTTACGTTAATAAATATTACCTTATAACCATATCATTTTATATATCATATTAAATAGCTTTAATGATGACTCTAGTTCTTCTAGAACCAGAGCATTAGGTAGTTAAAGTTAGCCTAGATCATAAAATTTCAGTGTTTTTTTTTTTAATTCTAAATAGTAGCATTTAACGCAGCATTTAAAATAAATTAACTATATATCAACTCGAAAACGAAAGCTGAAAAAAACATGTTTCTTTATATTTAAAAGTACTATAATTGTACTTAATTTCATAAAAATAAAAAATGGTCAAGTTGTGAGACTGGTTGATCTGACATGGAATGACCCTATTATCTTATATTCTTCATACGTATAAAACACAGTGGTTTAATAAGGGGGTAACCATCTTATTGATATATTATTATAATTTTATTTATTTTTATTATACTTATATACAAATAATAGTTCTTAAAGGCTCAACTTGGGTAGAAATATGTTTATATGTGATTTTTTAATACTCGCTAACGAAATAAAAGGCAACATTTTCTAATTCCTAAATATCTAGTTTTTATCAAACTGTGTAGGTTTTCACGACCAGTATGATTAAAGTTGTTGATTTCCGGGCTATTAGGCCGTGGTTTGCTGAAGTTTAATCCAAACGTTTCGCTTACAACTGCGCTCGGCATCTTCAGTGGCTCCGCGATCGAAGGGCGTATGAACTCTTCGAGGTCTATTCGGTAACTGATGATCTAGTTTTTAGCTAGGGATTAGAAAATGTTGCCCTTTCTGCTGTTAGCGAATATTAAAATGGGAAGATTTCATTAATTAAACCTAGTTGTAGAGAAGTATTCAATTACAGAAATACGCAATTTATTTAAACAAATCAATTGGGTCTATTCCATAAAGAAAACGTTAAATTAAATGTGCACGTTATTAATTGATTTCACTATCAATAAATGTGACGCATGAAAAATGTTAAATTTAACGTGTACGTTATTAAATGATTTAAAATTCTGTAAATACATTTTTATTACAAAAGCTTCTTAGATTGTGATGATAAAAATGTTAAATTTAACGTGTACGTTATTAAATGATTTAAAATTCTGTAAATACATTTTTATTACAAAAGCTTCTTAGATTGTGATGATAAAAATGTTAAATTTAACGTGTACGTTATTAAATGATTTAAAATTATGTAAATAGATTGTTATTACAAAAGCTGCTTAGATTGTGGTGATAAAAAATAACGTACACGTTAAACGTAACATTTTCCGTACGGAATTATCTTATTGAAATTAATTTCAGAATGAACTAAAGGACAAACTCAACCGCGCTCCGGTTTACTCGAAACTGCGCGCCACTGTCAATCTACTGAAACTTTGGTTATCCCCCAACAACCAAGACGAAATAATCTCACTGGGCTGCATATCTGACGGTTCCTACAACATCCCCGAGGGTATGGTGTTCAGCCAGCCGGCCATTTTGGAAAACGGAAAATGGGTGCCGTTTCCAGATTTCCCGGTCCGGCCGGAAGTACAGACGTGCATCGATAAGTTCGTCGAGGCCGCGAAACAATTACCGTGCATTTAAAATAAATTAACTGCAATCAACTGTAATGCTTCACACTTAATAACAATGTTGTCAGGTAAGTTTGCGTAAATAAATTATATAAAATCCTTGGAATGGAAAAACAAAAGGAAAAACAAATATGATGTGTTTCTAATTATATTTTGTTGTTATTTAATTGTTGCGTGTGTACAAAAAAATGTTTAAAATGCGTTGGAAAATGTGTAAAATCACGCTGTTGGTTAGTTAAATAAATTATAATAGTTATTCGATGGCGTTTCACCTTGAGTGATTTTTTGTTTAGAGAACATTTTTTCCACAAATCAAATACGAATAGTTTCTTGTTATTCCAATGCGACAACAATCAGTAAAACTAAGAATGTATAAAAAATAAAATAGTATACGTAATTATTAAATATTTTTTTATATATAGAAAATCGTTATTTCTGAGAGATACATGAAATTACATCACAATATTTACAACATTATAATCATAAACATCTAGTTAAGAAAATGGCTATTGACCATCGGTCTTTTTTGTCTGTATTATTTTTCATATATACAAATACCTATATTTATAAATTTACAACAATATATTTACTTGTGAATTGTATAATATTTAATTAGTAGCTTGAGCGCCTTAGGTATTTGGCGAAACCTTTTTCCTGGGCCAAACTGTTTTTTTTTATTACCAACTACTAGTAATGGATGTTTGATGTGGCTTTCTATTACTTTTTTTAAAATTTTCATAAAAATATGCCAGAAAAATGGCGGCGGACACCGGTGTCCAATAAAAATGTCTTTAGTTAAAAACTTTTTTTATAAAGTAAGAAAAGACCTTTCAGTAGCCTAGTACCAACATTAAATAGCGCGAGGCTGCAGCGGAGACAAGCATTATGGATTCGATATATTTGAATAGGCTTGGCTCAGCCAGGTTGCTAGCATTTAGACACCTGTGTCGACCGCAACCTGTTAATGTATCATTCACAAATTGGTTATCTAGTAAAGGTCTTCCAACCAAATTAATTATTAATATGAAGGTAGAAGATTAATTAAACACTTTGCTTGTATCACACACTTGTTTTTTTTTTTATTCCGTATCTAGTTACGTACAGTCATTGTCAAGCGGTTAGATTTAACTGTTTGAAAAAACAAGTGTATGATACAAGTAAAGTGTTTTATTAATGTTCTACCTTCTTATTAATAATAAACATGTAACCCAAAATAATAGCTTCAAATTAATTGTATTTATTCATAAAAATTTGGAAACTAATTATTAAGAAAAAGTATTACAAAAAATACAACAAAATAAATGTAACAGTGAATCTTTATTAATAAAAATATAATATTTGTGCAATAATTAATAAACAATAAACATAAAAGTTATTCATGGATGAAATAAATTCCCAATCTAAAACTGCTCTCCCATTGGTTTGATTATCAACTCGTATATCTGTAAATAAATATTTAATTAAATAGTTTTGTATTATTGTATTAGCCTTTTTAGTAGGTCAAATTTATTTATTTAACGGAATAGACCATTTTTACAACTATAAGACATACATGTAAAATAAAATAAATTTATATATTTTACAAACTAATTTTAAATACAATAGTAAACACTTTGAACGCAAATGTAAAAGTAAAAAGGAAACCTTAACAGTCACCAATAACTAGATTACAACAATGGAATAACTCTACTCCTTTCACAAAACGCATGACTTTTGATAGATCGCCACAGAACAGATCGCACTTTGGATGGCTCACTAGAGAGTTAGCCGTACGTATAAACTGAGAGAGGGGGCTGTAAAACCCATATTTGATAAAATAAATTCCCCCCCCCCCCAGGCGTAGTTGGAAAAATAATGATCATTTTTATTAATAAAAAAAGGTGGAAGAAAAATCTGGAACACCTTTATTATAAAATTATAAATTAAAATAAATTAAAATTTGAGGGTCTAAATTTATTATAAATTAAATGAAAAGGATATGAAAATAATTATTAATAAATTATTTTCATTTTTTATTTAATTTATTTTATTTTAAATAACCATAATAAATAATAGACGACGCAAGCGCCACCTTTTGCCTAATTAATAATTAAATAACCATGACCAGAGATGGGCAAAATCGATTATTTCAATAAGTGAATACTAAATAATCGATGATTTTCAATAATAAAATGCTTATTTAATATTTTCTTTGAGATTAATGAATACAAATATAAAACTAGTTATTACAGTTACTATTTCTGTAACTATTTGAGGTACTTTTAAATTAATTTTCCATTATATTTTGTATTTAAAATAAATCGATTTTAATAATTGATTTTGCCCATCACTTGCTATGACCAAGTGAATAAATTCTTTTTTCTACTAAATTTAGTATCTGGGATGCAAGTTGGCCAACAACTAATTATAGAATTTCATGTTTGAATAAGTAATGTGTTTATTTTTGTAGTTTTTTCTTGTGTCTGTATGACTTACTTGAACATTTGGAGGTGTGCTAAGGGCATACATGATGCTGTCAGCGACGTCTTCAGCACTCAGGAATTTCGCGTCCTTCATCATGCCCTTGATTGATTCATCGGAACCTTCCAAAAAGTTTGTTTTCACCGCACCTGGAGAAATACTCTGCAAAAAAATCAAAAAAATACTCCGAGTTACTTGAAACTAATATAAGCTATAGATTGAAATATATTTATATTATTCTGATGAGAAGTAAAATAGTGCTAAGAAGAATGAGAAGATGAAAGTTTTATATATGAATATAAAATTTGATTGTGCTCATATACTATAGAGTCTAGTTTTATGTATAAATAATACACTTAATTATATAACAGAAAAAAAATGAAAGGACGGATTATAATAAAAAATATTAATATATAGTCAAATTCTATTTGGCTAGATCGATTATAATTTGATATTTTTTATATTGCTTTTTTATTAAATTTCGGGTGGTTGAATATTGTGAAGTATTTATAAATCTATCACATAATAATTTATAATTTTAACAATTTATATTCGGAGCTATTCTGTAAGCAAAATTCTAAGTTTAACGTGTACGTTATATTTTATCATCACAGTATTTACATTCTATGTAGGCTACACAAAGAATGTCATGATAATTAGTAACATACACGTTAAACTTAAAATGTTCTGTATGGAATAGCCCTGAATAAGATTGGTTTGGATTTGGATTTCTTTGAAAAAAAATTTCATTCGAGGTTCATGTGTGCATTCTGACCTCTTATATTAATATTAAAAACAACATTGACTGGTTAAAATGGCCTATTGGGTATATCATTCTCATTTTATATCTTTAATCTTCTCATTCTTTGATGTCCCATCTTAATAAAAAAAAGGATTGGTTATAATGAAAAAAGATATTATAATCTAAATCTACTTTTTCATTCTAACGTACATTAAAAGTGATAGATTTATGATATGTTTGTGAATAGTAATGGACAAAATCGCTTATTTCAGTAATCGAATGCGAAATAATGGATTATTTTCAATAATAAAATTTTGATTTAATTATTCCAAAAGGGTCTATTGGGTATACCATCCTCAATTTATATCTTTAATCTTATCATCCTTTGATGTCCCATCCTAATAAAAAAAAGATTGGCTATAATGGAAAAAGGAAATTGTAGTCTAAATATATTTTTTCATTCTAACGTATATTAAATGTGACAGATTTATGATATGTTTGTGAATAGTGATGGACAAAATCGCTTATTTCAGTAATCGAATGCGAAATAATTATTTTCAATAATAAAATGTTGATTTAATTATTCTTATGATTAAAAATTTTAAATTAGTTAATGCAATCACAGTATGTTATTGTTATGCAAAAGGAAATGTCCATTATTGGACTGTGGAATTTAGAAAAGAATTAAACATAAAGGGAGTGCGAAAATATGTCGAAGAAAAGCTGGGATAGTAGATGGACAGAAATGTAACGGTAAAAAAACATATGGGAAATAAAAATCACTGCAAACAGGGGAGAGTAAGGCTATTAGAATACTGGGATAATAATATTACAAAGGCACCGCAAGAAAGAGAATTTAACATAAACTATCTAAAATAATCTAAATATACGATCCTGATATCTAACTTTGAGACAGTAATTAAATATCATAACATAAGTCATATGCCATAGTAGCTAAAGGGAAAATAATTTATTAATTATTTATTTTCAAATTCTTTTTATTTAATGTATTTAAATAAGTGATCTAGTGAATAAATCCTTTTTCTATTATTACAATCACTATTTTTCAACTATTTTACGCACTTTAAAATTAAATTTTCAAGGTATTTCGCATATTGCGAATAAATCGATTTTTTAAATAATCGATATTACCCACACGAGTTGTGAATTTGAGTACACAGAATTTCCAGAGATAATAAAATTGTATGAATTATTGTACACTTTTATCTAAAGGTTATTATTTACTTATTTGAAAGGTATCAGCTTAATAAAAATATAATTTTCCATTTATAAGTTTTCCCAAACTAACAAATAGATGATTCAAAATTAAAATAAAAAAAAAACAAAGACTGAAAAATGTATGAAACAAACACCGTGTAATTAGTAGTAATTATTAGATAATGATTAGTAATCTTTTTGTATCTTTACCGTAAGTTTGATTTTACAGCCCAGCGTATTCAACTCCTGCCTCAAAGATTCGTGGTAACCAGTAACGGCGAACTTCGAAGCTGCGTAAAGCCCAGCTCCCGGGAAATACACGATTTTATGGCCCAAGACGCTGTTGATGTGCACAATATGTCCGTCGGTCTTATTTGCCTTCATGCACTTCAGTGCTTCTCTGGTGGCGATCGCCAAACCGATCACATTCGTGTCGAAAACTTGCTTCCAAGCAGCTGTGTCGCCATCGGAAATGTTAGTCGAAGTCATGAGTCCGGCATTGTTGATCAAAATATGAATGGGACCCACGTTCTTCGCAACATATTGAAACGCGTTGATGATGTCTTTTTCGACGGTCATGTCCGTTTTGCACGCGTAAAGCTTCCCCTTGCAGCCGGCGAGCTTTTTAGCGTGTGCTTCGATTGCATCGCTTCTCCTTGCTAGACCTACAACCTGTACAAAGAAAGCGCGTGAAGTAATTAAGAGTTCACGTACTAATCAATAAATATCTTTAATATTTAATTTAAAAAAAATCGCTCCAGTTTCTAAATTTTAATATTAATAGTTCAACAGATACAAGTTGTTGAAATGAAATGTCTACGAGGAGTGAAAGGCATAACTAGAAGAGACGCAGAAAGAAATGTGGAATTTAGAGAAGAATTAAACATAAAGGGAGTACGAAAATATGTCGAATAAAGACAGTTGGGAACGTGGATGGATAGAAATGTAACTGAATGTTTCTGAGTTTTCATATTGATACTTTCATTCGTAGACATTAAATTTCCTCAGTTTGTATCTACTGAACCATCAATATGAAAACTCACGGTTATAAAATAACTTTGATTGAAAGTTATTCGCGAATCGTGATTTTATAAGGTTACCGAGTAAGTAACTATGGTTGAGAGTTATTCGTAAATCGTGATTTTAAAATGTTATCAAACTGCGAATGAGAGTATTTTTCGTAAATCGTAATTTTATATCGTTAGGAAATAACCAATGGTAAATGAGTGTAGTTATACAATAATTCTAACCATCACCACTAACAAAAATCATCATAACTCATAGAAATAAGGGTCAAAAATCGTCATGCAAATTATTCCCTTAGATAACTATACAATGAAACGTATTTGTAAAATCACCGCTGCACAATACGTTTATAAAATAAATCTAGGGCGAAATGATGACTCATTGAAGTAGCGTAAAGAAAAAAAAAACACATAAATTTCCGTTTCTTTCTCGTTTTGCAAAACGACGCAGAGATGATGTGTTGGAATCGTTTATGCCATACGAGAGATTATTTTCTAAGGTAGGACTAATAGTAAGACTTAAAAATGAGTCTGTGAAAAGTTTGTTATTTTTAAATACAAATCGCAAAACAAAACAATAATACAATAATGCATTACTTTTTGTTGATGTTCTGATAAATTGTGAATAAACTACTGCCGTTTTCTATGTCCATACTTATGTTTTTTAAACTTTAAATCGACGATATTCTTTTGTTACATACTTTATTTCATTTCTTTTTTGATAAATTACAAGTGTATTTATTAAAAATTAATACTATTAATCACAGTTATTGTATTAGTTATTTCTTAGTAACGGTAACCATAATAAGTGTTATTAAAAAGTAACTGTATATCTACTAGAGATAAGATACAAGTTGTGAGTACAGAAGATTGCACAATATTTTTATATCAATTTTTCAAGTTGTATATATTCAAAGGTTATATTAAATAAAAACTTTGGACAGCCCGTACTTGGTTATAGTTTAACAGCAGAAAATAACTGCTATCTCCGTTAATTTTTTCAAACATCGTAGACTTACCTTCAACCCTGCTTTCACTAATTTTTCAGCGATGCTAGCACCGATCCCGCAACTTGCGCCAGTGACAACTGCAACTTTTCCACACCAACGCTCCATTTCCTTTCTTTCGGTAGCAAATGAATAACACTGCGCGCTAAATACATACGATTTATATACATACACGCTTGGATAAATAGTAGGGATGCGGTTAAATAATCCCGACAAGGACGATCCGCTGTTAATTGGAGATGTCTAAAACGCCCAGTCATTGCTTGTGGAATGAACAATAAGTGATACAAATTACACGTCGGAATGTAAGTAAAGTAGAAAAGGCTGGAATTTAATGATGAGTAAATAAAGAGAAAGCAAAATAACATGCTAAATAAACACTAGGATTTGAATTTATGTTGATTATTATTTAGATTACAACGAAATTAAAAATTTCCTGCAATGATCAATAAAATTCGATCAATTACTTTTTATAACTACAATAATTACTGTACGTTATTGACAAACATCTATTAAAACAACTATTTCAAGAGCAATATTGGATTACATAATAGATATTTGTTTGTTGCGTACCGTAACGGTTTGCGTCGTAAATATTTAATGAAAGGAAACCATAATTAATAATTTTATTGATCATTGCCAGAAATTTGCATTGTTTAATATTATTATAATTTAAATAACTGCAAATGTGTGAATCATCTTCGTTTTATTTTATTTAATATTATCTAGATGTAGGTGTTTACATACAAAAAGAACTTGCTACTTGCTGTACTTATAGAAATGTATTCTTATAAATATAATATTATTTAAAGAATATGATTTATTGCAACAAAACTGACTGAATACTATTTTGCTCCAATAAATAGAACAAACACAATGGCATCAAGGATTCCCTGTATTTTTTGCCACCTTAATAAGTAATGGGGATTTTCTTAGTTTATTTAATCAGATTACATACAAAAACAACATTGTAATGAATTTTGATGCTACTTGATTTACCTATTGAAATAAACCGTGATTTTTAAGACTTTGCTTAATGAAAATTAAAAAGAAATACGTAGAAAATTTGTACAAGTGAATTAAAATTTTTATTTGGATCTATAAAAAATACCAGTCATTTACTTTTTAAAGATTATTTCATATAAATGTTGCCCACGTCACCTTTTCCAACATTTTGGTCGGTATCTCAGAAATGACACTGGTAATGTTGTCAGGCAATAATGTTGGTTGATTTGTCCCTATAGAGCAAGCAACCAAACGACATTACCTATTGCTAGATCATACCCCGCTCCGGTATGACACCTTTCGGTGTTGACCATGTGGAGCAACACTTTTTATGCAGAATCGACGTCATATCTTCGAAATCATTGCCCGCCGGAGACCAACCCACGTCTGGAGCCTACCTCCGACTTCTCATTTAATGGCAGACCATTGACCTTGGTGGTTGGTCAATGGTTTGAATAGCCTACTCGGTGGATTATGACGACCATAAAATTGACATAATTTGCGAAGCAATTTTTTCATACAACAAGAAAAATGATTAATAAAAATTCAATGATTTGCAAGGTTTGTTTGTTTGTAATTCTGTTCATCGTTAAATGGCAATCCTAACTGAGTATGTGTGGCTTTGATACATGCCAAAAATCACGCGTGAACTGTCAAAAACTTAACATTGAAAACCCAAATAGCAAAAAAAATTAGACACTATGTACATATATGAATGTTGTTTTAAAAATGTTTTTTTTTATAATTTCATAAACTGACTGAATGCAAAAAAAAAAATAAACAAAAAAGGCGGCATTAAACTTTCCACTCAGTTTTTTCTACCTTAAGTAGATCATCTCGGTGAACTTCATAGTTCGTTTAAGGAGGTAGTTCTTTAAATTCAGCTGAAAAGTAGGTGTTTTCGCATTTCTTTTTGCGAGTAAAACAAAAGGGAATTACATCGTTTAATATATCCATTTATTCGTTACATCAAGGGTTTTCAAGCACCATTTTTGTTGTTCATCAGCCGCTCACTGTGATTGCTACACCTGGTGAAATGACCCCTTGTCCAAGAATTTCCATTTTCGGTGGCTGGCCTGGGGGTCTTCCAATTAGTCCAACAAATAAATATTTTTTTATGTAAATTAGTCAATCGAATTTCGTACTTAGGGGATATAACATCAAACAAAGTGGCGAAATGTTGAAACAAAAAGTGTGACTTTTAGCCCAAAAATCGGTATAACAATGTGCGCCGAGTACAGACTTTTCAACGGATCGAAAAACGATTACTTACGAAATTGGAAAATTCAATTTACAATGCAAAAATCAAAGTCCGATGAAAATCGCATGTTTTGTTAAACTTACGATTTTCATCGGACTTTGAAGTTATGAAGGCCACCAGTTTGAAAATTTTCTCTTTTAGAAAAACGCGCCTGTAGTTTCGGATTACATTTGTGCAGAACTTATTCAATATGTCTATAGTCTGCGATTCCTGTCTCATAGAGCATTCCTGTTATGTTGATGTATGGGCATCATCGATTTTTTTGCTGCCATGGACGACCGGCGAGCAACTTCAGCTAACAGCTTCTGTTATCCGCAACTCTACGCGCTCGATTCGCTCTTTGTTCGCTTCTGTAGCAGTTTGATCATAATCTATGAACGACGTTTCCGGCGAATATGGGGTAAAGTTTCTAATAAAATAGACATCCCAAAAAACATTTTGAGGAAAAAGAAATACATTCGATTTTTTGATAATTCTTTAGAGAACTACCAACTTAACCATAATTGCATTTTTTTCTGGAATCTAATTATATTACATAAAATCATATTTTTTTTTCTAATTGGGTGTAAACTGTTTCTTTTAAAGTACACCGACATACATGAACTGCAGGTAAAAAATCTGCAAAAAAAGATTTGCTGTGTTAATGACACAATACCGTTTAAGTCTTACAATTTTTATTGCGGAAATTCTCTGTTACAATTATTTTTATACTTTACTCATCATCAGGAGAGTGCTCCATTGTCGTAATACACAAACTTTCACGACTTTAAAGAGTCTTAAAATTGGTTTGAAATTAATTAACTTCAAATTAAGACTCATAACATATGATCTAAAACTTATAAGTCGTGAAAATTTGTGTATTACGACAATAGAGCCATTAATCTTAACATACATTCGCGTAATCGTGTACCGTGCTCCAATTTATTTGAAACTATTTGCATAATAATTAATTCTTCATGCCCTAGAAGTGTTCTCCAATTGGTTTTATAATCAATTCATATATCTGAAATGAAAGAAATTTTAAATAATATACGATATTTTACAAATAGTTTTAAAAGTCCGCAAAACCAGTTATCACAACGCTAGATAGATGTGGTTAAAAATTAAACCTATTAAAACGTTTTATTAGAATATGTAAAAGGCAAAAAAGGTTCGCAAGACCGAAAATCATTTATCCAAATGTTGTATAATTGTGGCTAAAAAAATATTAGGTGCTCAATTAAGGGTGCGGTTTAGACGAAAGACATAGCTATATTGGTAATCACTACTTCGAGTTAGATTGCTGTTGTGATCAATGAACAATATTGTATTATACATTAAAGTAATATTAAAATAAGCAGGAATTTTATTAGATGAATTAAAATTTATTTTTAATGTTTAGTCTGTGTGAAAAACAATTATGAAAAACAATGAAAATTGATGAAATTTATAGCAAATTTCAAATTATATTTTTGCTAATAAAAACTTGTGCAATGAAAATTTAAAGGATTTTACTAAATTCTGCATTCAAATAACTTAGCAGACATGACCTATTAATTTCATTATATCTTAGAATTTTCTTTTCTAACTTGAACTAGTAAATTGACGTAATACACGAAAATTAACGATTTATTTTTTTTTATTTAGACTTATACTTTATACTTGGTAGATAAAAAATGTAAAAACATATTCCTATCATTAAATCCAAAAGAAAAGCTCTTTTTTCAAACGATTATTTCTATTTTACTGTATAGCTATCTCTTTCTACTAAACCGCAACCTTAAGTTCCCGTTGTTTTTCAAGAGATGGCTTCAGTAGTAAGTGCTGGTCGTTTGTGACATAACCAAAATGTCATGAACTAAGCTTAGATACATGGATATATCGTGCGTCATATACGTTTGGTTGTGTGAAAATGTCTGATTTTTTTGCCAAATAATGGTCATTTGCGGGAAGTGTTGCTATTCTTCTTTCATTCAAAGAAAACGGTGGATGAAGAGCATCGAGAACTTCAAAAGGTTTACGGAGATGCTGCTCTAAGTGAAGCATCGAGCTGTGATTGGTTCCGTCGCTTCAAAGACGGTGATTTCGATGTTGCCTGAATTGTTCGATGAGCGGAACTGCTGATTAACCATACCATGTGCCATCGAACGGAACAAGCGAAACGCAAAACGTGCTTGCTTCAGCATTAGGAGTTACCCTACCCGCTAAGCCATTTCCAAGCGATTGCATGCGTTGGGAATTGAAAAATAATTCTACAACATGACAACGCTCGGTCTCACGTTGCCAAACTTATTAAAACCTACTTAGAAACGCTCAAATATAATTCATAGCTGACCTATCATATTCTACAGATATTGCGCTGTCCGATTATTATTTGCTCCACTCGATGGCACATGGTATGGTTAATTAGCAGTTCCGCTTATTTGAAGATATCTTAAAATGGCTTGATTCTTGGATAGCCTCAAAAGACGAATACTTCTACCGTGACGGTATTCGAGCTCTGCTAGAAAGATGGGAAAAAGTTGTCGCTAGCGATGAGCAATATTTTGAATGAATCATTTGAAACCATTTTTTTAAAAAGAGCTTGGTTGTGCACTTAATATTAAACGTATTAAAACTTTTTTTAAGAACCTACAAGAAGTAAAAATGCAGTTATCAATGGTTTTCAAGATATTTTATGAAGACATTAATAATAATTCTCTAGAAGGTCAATGACTTGTGGCTGTCAGTTCAATGACTTTTAGTATGATCGACGGGTGACATACTTGTACATGAGGAGGCGTGTCGAGGATGTGCATGATGCTGTTGGCGACGTCTTCAGGGTCTAAATGTTTTGCTTCCTTCATTGTCGCCTGGATATCTTCACTGGATGAATCCAATAAGTGAGTTTTCACCATACCAGGACTTATACTCTAAAATTAGAAAGTTAAAATAATATCACAGTAGCTAAAGGGAAAATAATTTATTAATTCATTATTTTCAAATTATTTTTATTTAATTTATTTAAATAACTGAGACCAAGTGAATAAATTTTCTATTAAAAATATTTATTTTATAATTTTTAAAACAAACGAACAAAAGGCTGGAAATCGAAAGTCCGTTTTTTCTACAAATTTTATTTAAAGAATTAGAAGCTTATAAATTTTAAGTAAGAGAATATGTATCTATTGAAACATGTGGTTCTTTTTTCAAGTTCAGCTCACCGACTAATATTTATTAGCCGACACTTTTTACATAGGTTTACATACAGATTGCGTACATGTACATAGTTTATAGCATATTCTTACTAAAAACTATATATGACCTAAATTTCATTTACAGTTTATATTGAATTTAATTATTAACTGATTTATATATTTTTTCCGACACGGTTAAAACGTTCTTTTCTTTTTTATCATTTACGTCAATAGTAAGTAAGGACGATTTAACTATGTCAGAAAAATTTTATAAATCAGTTATATTTTATTATGGACGTAAATGATAAAAAAGAAAAGGACGTTTTAACGGTGTCAGAAAAATTATATAAATCATTAATTAAATTCAATATAAACTGTTCCTTCCTAGTTTTTCTAAAATGTTTAATTTCGAATCTATTAATTAATTACTTTTTTTTAAATAAGTTTCCCGATAGTAATTGGGAAAATAAAGAAATCATCTACGTACTAAGTTACAATAGTATATTTTTTTTATTCTTGCGAATACAGAAGGTTTAGACTTTAATCTTAAATAAATTAATTCTCACAAAACTTTATTTAGCTAATTTCGAATAATAAAATGCTATACAAATTCCCGTTATTTTAATCCCAGGCTTCCTTATATCTCAAATAATTCAGGTAACTCTCAATCGTTATATTTTCTTTAAACTTCTTGGGTTGACTGACAAGGTGCTGCCTGCGCTTTTGTGTTTTTTTTTATTTTTTTTGGCATGTCCGTCAGATTGTTCCGCTGTAATGTAGGGGTGTCTCAAGTAGAACATGTTCTGTTTCCCTTTAGCGCTTTGCAGCCTATATGTATCTGACCAAGTCACCGGCTTCACCTTTGTTTACCCCTGTAGTACTATTATTCAACATTTACGTGATTTTAATAAAATAAATTCAAAGGGACAGAAGGGTCGATAGCCTAAATAGACAAACATGTACATGCATCGTAATTATTTATGCTAAATTGTTTTGAATTAATTCAGGATAAATTATAAATTATTTATATAATATAATATAATATAATATAATATAATATAATATAATATAATATAATATAATATAATATAATATAATATAATATAATATAATATAATATAATATAATATAATATAATATAATATAATATAATATAATATAATATAATATAATATATAAATTAAAACACTTGGTTTGTTTGACTTATTTGGGGGGGATATATCACATTCTCTAATTTCCTTACTAATTCTATTGAATTTTTGATAGAATACGGTGATAAAAAATTAATAAATCTAGGCAATGCAATTTTAATTAAATTATCCTGAATTAAAAATAAATGTTTCACCATGGGTTAAGTGAGAAATTAATTAAGCATATTGTTTTGAATTATTTGTATTGTTTGTATAAAGATGTGAGTGTGTCTAAAATCACAAAATGAATCATTGTTTTATTAAAATTTAAAATAATGTCTAGCGAAGTAGAAACCTCTACTATCAATAATTTAATTTATTTAATTTTCTTTGAACCAGTTCGGATTCTTCTTTTATAAGGATATTCAATTCTTACCGAAATTTTCACTTTCGATCCCAACAACAGCAACTCCTGCCTCAACGACTCGTGATAACCAGTAATGGCGCACTTCGAAGTGCTATAAAGCCCAGAACCCTGGAGATACAGCACCCTGTGCCCCAAAACACTGTTCACTTGAACAATGTGCCCATCGATTCCGTTTTCCTTCATGCTTTTGAACGCTTCCCTTGTGGCGATAACGAGACCGAGCAGGTTCGTGTCGATGACTTTCTTCCAAGCCGCAGTGTCTCCGTCGACGAGGTTCGTCTTAGTGATGAGTCCGGCGTTGTTGATCAGGATGTGAACGGGGCCCAAGTTCTTCGTGACCCACTGAAACGCCTTGATGATGTCTTCTTCGATGGTCATGTCTGTTTTTATTGCGTATAGCTTCCCCTTGCAGCTCGATAGTTTTTTCGCGAGGTTTGCGACAGCATCGTTTCTCCTTGCTAAACCAACGACCTTAAAATGGAGCACGAGATATTATTACTTCGAAAAATAAAAATAAAATGAAAATGGGCGAAAGAAAAAAAAAAATGAGAGAAAAAAAGATTTTTGTAAGATAGATAATGTATTTATCTTACAAAAATGTTTCTAAGATAAAAAAAGCACGAAGTTGTTTTCAGATTTATAGAGAAAGTCAATTTAGTCTTTAGTATATGAAAAAACAAAAAAAGGACAACTAAAAAAATGAATGAAAAAGAAGAAAAAAAGAAACATTCAGAGGCATTATTTATTTAAAAAAAATGGTTAGAAAATAATAAAGCACGAAGTTGTTTTTCAGATTTTCAGAGAAAGTAAATTTAGTCTTTTGTATATGAAAAAAATAAGAGATTATTTTAGACAAAAAATAAGTGAAAAAATAAAGATAATGAGACATTATATTTATCTTAAAAAATTGGTTAGAAGATAAAAAAGCACTAAGTAATTTTTTAGATTTTCATAGAAAGTAAATTTAGTCTTTTGTATATGAAAAAATAAGACATTATTTTAGAAGAAAATGAGCGAAAAAAATAGAAAGATTATGAAACATTATTTATCTTAGAAAAAAAATGGTTGGAAGATAAAAAAGTGCGAAGTTGTTTTTCAGAGAAAGTAAATGTATGTTTATTTTCTATATGAAATAATAATTTCGTACTACTCTTTCTTATATCCATTGTTTTCTAAGATAAATAGCTTCGCGAAAAATGTGCAGAATTTGTGATAAAATTAAAAATAACTACGTGAATTGTCCTTATATTACAATGAAACAAGGACACATTTCTGGCAATCCTTTTTTCAAACTGCAAAAAATACTTACACTGTAAGTTTTTCACAAACATCTATTGAAACAACTACTTCCACAGCATATGCCCCTTCAGACATTGGATTACACAATATATATTTATTTATTGCATATCAGTTTCACTATGTCCTTATATGCTAAGTAATGCAATTACGCTGTAATGCAAGCTTTTCGAAATACGTATACTTTCAACCATTTGCAAAAACCAATATTTTAGGGAGGTTGCTCACATATCACTTATGAAATGAAAATAAGAATTTCCGGGATATATTCATAGACTCGACATACATAAAGCAGGGTTTAGATTGGAATATTTTTAATTTTATAGTTTAGTACTTTTAATAGATCTTGTTTTTTTTTTTTAATCGAGTTTTTAGTACGGATTCGATTAAAATTACATTTTTAAATGTTTTCCTTTATTGGTTCTTCCGTGGCGAACTAAAGGCATAATAATAAGTATTATAATTGTTAACTTCGTTTTTTTTTAAATAGAATTGACTCTCTGAAAAACAAATCATACTATTTCTTCTACCGCCCTATTTTATTTTAAATATAATTACCCTCGTCCTTTTCAAATTAATACTTTTTAGAAATGGTTAATTCGAATGTTATCTTTTCCAATATCTGAATGCGTTAAGTTCAGCAACGTAGCACGTTAGTTTGGCTCCTGGTGGCAGCAGTTTTTGTTATTTTTGTACGAAAACTAAACTTAATGTGTTCTTAAAAGTGATTGAAAATTATCTTGGAATCCTCGTACTTATAATATTTCAATACAAATCAAAAACAAATTGGTGATTCGTATACTTTTAACAGTGTATAAAAAATCTCTATATTTCATCAGAGACTTGATATTATCAATTCCATTTTCGGTATGATTTCCTGTCTTCGCATACTTTTAACTGAAGGACAATATTTCGCACTGAAACGTTTATCAAGCGTTATTTCTACATGACCAACTTCTATACGAAGCGTTGGAGTGATTTATTAAGTAACTTTGCTATATGATCTAAATCTACACGAATCGCTGGAGTGCTTTATCTCTTTGCATAACCTGCATCTACACGAAGTACTGAAGAGCTTTATCAATTAATTCTAATTTTGTTAATTCTATACAATCTACCTCTAAACTGAACGGCAACGCTTCTTTGATAAAGCGATTCAGCGTGAAGTACGTTATCAAATGGAATTTCCATTGAACATTCCTTTATATGCACTGAAGCATTTTATCAAGGGACGTTCATAATTATTATATAAAAACAAACATCTTTATACAGACAGCAGAATTACAATTCTTTACAAATATTTATATTTACAATACTACATGTCGATGGATTAATAGTCTGTCAAATAATAATTATTATTTTATTACAATTAAAGATTTTACGAAGTTATAAATAAGAAATTGATTCAAAATTCATGAAGTCGAAAATTCAATTGAACTCCCTAATAGCTTATTAACTGAATTAATTATTGTAATCACTATCAATCTTCTGAGTTCCTGGACACCTACCTTCAATCCTGCTCTAACTAATTTTTCAGCGATAGCAGCACCAATTCCGCAACTGGCGCCAGTGACAATGGCGACTTTTCCGCTCCAGCGCTCCATTTCTTTTGAAAAAAATGAACAATGCAGCTGATGCATATACCTTACTACCTGTTAGTTCAATTTGTGTAATTTATATAAAACCTTTAATGTTGATTGAGTGTTATAAAAATTACGAGTCATTATTAAAAAAAAGGATGTTAAAGAAGTTCAATTAATTAATTAAATAACAATAAAAGTACATCAATTATTAAAACGTAAAGAACATGAATTTTGAATCAATTCATTATTTATAACCCGTTTTTTTATTAATAAAAATAATTAATTCTTAATAAATCATTTTCCTTTTAGCCACTCAGACGTTTTTTATTTCATTACGTAAGTACTTTAAAACAAATGTACATTAAAACGAACTACTTCTCGGAACTATACCTCTCCAGACATTGAATTAAATAATAATTTGCTGTTTTTTAATTATTCTGAACATTAAACCATTTTCAAATCATCGTATAAAAAAATGATGAACGTCGCTTGATAAAGCGCTTCAGTGCCACGTATAAAGACAAGTTTAATGGAAATTCTGTCTCATAAAGCGCTTCAGCGAGAAGCGTAGTCGTTCAGTTTAAAGGTAAATCGTGTGATAAAGTGACTCTAGATGAAGGTTATGCAGCAAGACTACTTGATGGAGCACTCCGGCGCTTCGTATAGAGGTAGGTCATGTAAAAGAAGCACTTGATAAAACGCTTCAGTGCAATACATTGTGATTCACTTAAAATTATGCGAAGACGGGAAATCGTGTATAAAATGCAATTTATGATTTTCTTTAATCTGCTACCTCTTTTACAGGAGCCTGGTAAAGCACCTCAATGCTTCGATTAGAGGTTGCTCATGTAGAAATTACATTTGATTAATAATTTCAGTATTTCTTTGGAGGTAGGTCAGGTAGCAAGACCGGCGTTTCGTTATATAGAAATATCGCTTGATAAAACACTTCAGTGCTTCGTATAGAGTGAGATCCTGTAGAAATAACGTTTGATAACGTTTCTTTATGTTGAATTAACACTCGATAAAATACTTCAGTGCTTCGTAAAGAGTTAGATCCTGTAGAAGTAACGTTTGGGAAATAAATCCTGTATTTTGTATGGATGTATTTCATATAGCGGGACCACTTGGTGAAGGACTCCAGCGTTTCGTTATATAGAAATAACGCTCGATAAAGCACTTCAGTGCTTCGCATAAAGTTAATTCCTGTAGAAGTAACGTTTGATAAATAAGTCTACTATTTTTTATAGGAGCAGGTCATAAAGCAAGACATTTCAATATGTAGAAATTAGGCTTCATAAAGCACCTCAGTGCTTCGTATAGAGTTAGATCATGTAGAAATAACGTTTGATAACGTTTCTTTATGTTGAATTAACGCTCGATAAAATACTTCAGTGCTTCGTAAAGAGTTAGATCCTGTAGAAGTAACGTTTGGGAAATAAATCCTGTATTTTGTATGGAAGTAAGTCAAATAGCGGGACCACTTGGTGAAGTACTCCAGCGTTTCGTTATGTAGAAATAACGCTCGATAAAGCACTTCAGTGCTTCGCATAAAGTTAATTCCTGTAGAAGTAACGTTTGATAAATAAGTCTACTATTTTTTATAGGAGCAGGTCATAGAGCAAGACATTTCAATATGTAGAAATTAGGCTTCATAAAGCACTTCAGTGCTTCGCATAAAGTTAATTCCTGTAGAAGTAACGTTTGATAAATAAGTCTACTATTTTTTTATAGGAGCAGGTCATAGAGCAAGACATTTCAATATGTTGAAATTAGGCTTCATAAAGCACCTCAGTGCTTCGTATAGAGTTAGATCATGTAAAAATAACTTTGATA
Source organism: Philonthus spinipes (assembly GCA_963082785.1). Lineage (NCBI taxonomy): Eukaryota > Metazoa > Arthropoda > Insecta > Coleoptera > Staphylinidae > Philonthus > Philonthus spinipes. The sequence continues at coordinate 19,126,270 of OY720307.1, read as the reverse complement.
AATGACTCCAGTATTTCGTATGAAGTTAGGTCATGTAGCGAGAGCGCTTGGTAAAGCAATCCAGCGTTTCGATATGTAGAAATAGCGATAAAAGCACTTAAATACGACACCTTATCGTCCTTTATGTTTAATTAATTCCTCACTTAACCCGTGGTGAAACATTTTTGAATTAACTCAGGATGATTTAATTGAAATTAAAACACTTGGTTTGTTTCACTTAAGTGTTTTGTTATGTAGAAATAATGCTTGATGAAGCACATATAATCGTTCAGTTTACAGGAAATCACGTAAAAAAATCATATTGATTATATAAAGTAATCGATATATTATTCAGCAATAAACTTTAGTTTCATTTTTTATTTAGCTCCAACAAAAACAGGTATTGTTGGAGCTATAATGAATTTAATTGCCGTTTGAAGAACCTCGATAAATAATTTATTTATTGCTTTCGTAATATATGGCGTTATAATTAGAATAATAGGCAAAAAGTAGCATTATCTTAAACGGGAATGATTCTAAAAAAAGAAAACACGTGTAGAAGTAAATATCTTTATTACTATTAAATTAAAGGGAGGATTACGACAAGGTGGAGGACTGAGCCCCGGAATGCTCATAATATATATAGACCAGATAACAAAAACATGCAACAAGACACCGAGAATAATTCTAATAGGACACAGGAATATGCAAAGAGATTAGACATTTAGGAAGTAGTGTTTGCCGACGATATTGACATCTTCGCAAAAAAAAAAACAACAAAGGAAACTACATCAAAACCTGAATATATGGAATATTACATTGCAATATTACGGAATGAAAATTAACATCAAGAAGTTGAAAATAATGATGATAGGAGAAAATAGAAGAAAAACAAATTTAGAAATGCAAGGAGAAACTATTAAACAAATATAAACAAGGTATTTCAACTTAAGAGAAGGGAGCACGAGAAATGAAAATTAAAAAGAGAGTAGAGAAGTCGATGAAATTATATTTTGCAATGAAGGACAAATTCATCAACTGACAAGAGATTGTTAACGGCACTTTACCGTAACCGCCGGAAATTTAGATCTCAACAATAATTTTATCTGCACACTAATAACGGACGACATTTTATTGTATAAATATTTTCGATATTTGGAAAATGAGTGAAATTTGTTCGGAGCGTATAATTTTAGTTCCATGACCATGAGCGTCGCTAGAAAAATTATCAGGGGGGCAACCTGAATTGATATTTCAGCAGATAACGATTCAGTACATTCAAGATGGCAAAGAAAAGTATGCATTGCTGAACATGACATTACTGTTTTGGACTGGCCAGCATTTTTGCCGGACATTATTTTCTTGGAGTATAAAAAATATAATAATAATCATTCTAATCAGAATAAATAGAGGATTTTAATCTAATAAAAACCAATACGGCGCCCATAAGAAATAAGAAAGTTGATGATGGCCCAGAAGAAACGAAACATGCTATTAGTAAAATTATTACGCCATCGATTAGATCATAGAAAAATGTTTTCATTGTATTGAAATGTTGCTTCAAATAACAAAGATAAAAAGAAAATCGCATTTTTCATTTATTTCATTTTTCTTGAAAACAAAGAAATTTAGCCCAGTTTCATCAACGGGATATTAATCAGCATGAAATTCTGCAAACGTGCCGAATTTAAACCTACCCTCTATCTCTTATAATAAACGAGATCCCCATGGTGAGACTCGAATTTGAAACACCCTGTATATATACTATTAATTACTATGAGTTGTAGAAATTTAAAAGTACAACATTGAGATATAATTTAAATTAATTAAATACCGACCGATTACCGGTCGAGTGCGCACAGTGCTTCAAGTCCACTTATATTCAATTTATACAGAAATTCGAGATGGGCTCGAGGACGATCTACAGAGCTAACCTGTTCCCATTTGAAGTCGAAATTATGGAATGGAAATGTAAATGTCGCAATTTTAATTAATTAATTACATATGTGATTTTTATTTAAGTATAAACATAGTTCATTACATTTAATTATAATAGTAGCCTTTTTGCCATGTCTTCTCGAACTTGTGTGTAAATGTGGAATTTCATCACAGCTTTTGTTTACAATCACACAGTAAGTACAAAATTGTAAGTGAAACTCTTTAGATTTTTTTTACATAATTGGTGTGTTGTATAGAAAAAGTACAATTACTTTCTGGACTAATAGAATGGTCAAATTATCTGTTTCTCGGAGTACGTGAGTAATTCTTGAATAAAAAAATTGTGGCATTATACAATTGTTATGTAAAAGCAAATGTTTATTGTGTAGTTTAATGTCCGGCGGGGTATTTCCCCAAAAAAATAATTGTTTTAATGGATGTCTGTTCTTTTTAAAGTAGTCACATAAATTTAGTCGAAAAAAAAAAAATAAAAATAAATAAAATACAATAAACAACAATAACAATCCACTTTACAACCCATCTAATACCCTCCTCTACAACCGAACTTAAGTTGTCCCTTTTATCGAACGCCTCCACAACCTATCCAAAAAATTCTCCAGAAAACAATCTAATTTCACAATTCTCTCCCAACTTTCATCCCCAGAGACGATAATATAATTCCTAAATTCAAAAATCGTTCACAAACCCTATTCCAATTCATCACTTCCCTTAACCGGAAATAAAATGCGCTAACTTTGGCAGAAAGGTTGTTGGCCGATAGCCGATTGTCGGTAAATAAAATAATAATATTTATTGTTAATTTCTTTCACATTTATATGTATATTGTACTGACAATAAAGATTCTTTATATATATATAAACAACAATAATTAATTAATTATTCAATTGAGTAAATGAATTATTTTTAAGTTCTTTTTATTTGATTTATATCAGCAATGTTTGCGTTTGGATAAATTTGTTTAATATATATTTTAATTAACACCAATGTTAATTAAAACACCAATTCAAATAAATGCCTCACAGAACCAACTTTTTCATTAAATATTATTTGTATTTGATGAAACTCGGCATTCGCGTCTCGCGGTACAAAAAGTAGAAATCTCTGACAAAACGTTCATATCTCATGGCAGATAACGCGTTAAAGCAAATAAACGCAAATTTTATTAATAATAGACAATTTTTTTTCACTTGATTTATTTAATCATCAACTACCTAGGTTATTAGCTACTTAAATACTTCTTAATTGTTGAGGCTTCTACTTTGTTATACATTGTAATTCAATTTTAATAAATGAAACACTTTTCTACTTTGTTTGTATAACTCGGATTGATCAACTTAAATACTTCCCTAAACTTAAAAATGAATTAAAGAAATTACATCTTTTATAAAATGTTTATTTAAATTTGTGTGTTTATTATTATTAGTGGCCATTTTTAGAAGTTTTTAATTACGCCAAAACACCAATCGCTATCATTAATTTTCTTTACACTTCTTAAATATATTTTCATAGTTAATCCATGACCACACCTTTGACAACGAGGGCGGCCCCCTCCAGTTAATAGATAAACATTTGTTACAATAGTGTCTCCTATCCGAAGACAGAAAATCTTGACTTGAGTATGACTTGATAACTTTTTGTAATCCAATTGTATTTATACTTTTTTTAATTTGTTTTGAAGTTTTATTTTTCACAAGGAAACTTTCTTCTCCTGCAAATGTCTTATTATAAATAATTTCAGAATTTATTCCTACGATCCCTAGATTTGATTTCTTATTAATAACAGTTATATTTTAAGCCATTTTCAACTAATTTTGTCTCTACATTTTTAAATTAGGTGTCAGTAAGATTAATGATTCTAGGAAAGAATTTAACACAATTTTGCTTCCCACTACTTTTGATTGATTTTGAATATCTCACGATCGGTATTCAATTTTTCACACCGTAATTGAGACACTTTTTTTATTTTGTTTCTTGTGATGTTCGTGAGATGCATTCTTTGCTTGCTTTATAAATACAGAATCAATAAAGTCAAATTCTATCGGATGTAAATGGATGAGCCTTGTGTGGATTAATTTCCTGAATTCTGATAGAAAGATGGAATTTATATATATATATATATATAAATATCTTTATTCCCAAAAGTAACCAACAAATTTATATTTTTATACAGAATATTTAAAACCAACAATTTATATATACATACAATGTACTTCAGGGAAACGGCTATCGACCGGAGGTCTTTCAGCCTGGAACTTTTTTTTAAATTGAATAGAAGGAACATAAATTTATGATTATTTTAAGGAATAAAGTGGCTTTAATTTTTTACATGTATTCAATAATAATTTAAATTGAATAGACAAAAGATGAAATTTAAACTATTTTAAGAAATAAATTGGCTATAAATGTTTGTAATTTTATTAATCATTCAGTAAACATTTAACAGCGATCAATAAGCTTCAGCTGAATCACTTTTCTTTACTTTCGGCAATAATACGAATCCTTCGTTTCTGAAAGAATCCAGGGCACATAGTGCACAACGTTGGCGTAGACTCCGGGAATACCGACGGGAGCGCAGCCTTGGCCCCACGATACAACTCCTGTAATTAGAAAATGATAATGTTAATTAATAAATTATATAATTATATATATATATATAATTATAATTAATAAATTTAAATTTAAATACAATATAGAAATACTTATAAAAAATCATATTGTTTATAAAATTACAATTAATAAATTTTAACACAATATAGAAATATTTATTTTAAACATTTAAAAAAATAATAGTGTTTATATAATTACAATTAATACATTTAAACACAATTCAGAAATATTTATTTTAAAAATAAAAAAAAGTGATAGCGTTTATATAATTATAATTAATAAATTAAAACAATTAATATATATATATATATAAATTCAATGACCCTTTCTACTCATATGGGTGTAGGGTTCTGTTTTAATTTATTAATTATATGAACGCTATCAATTTTTTTATTTTTAATAATTTATTTATATATATATATAATTAAAACCGAATGCAAACATATTTATTTTATAAATTTGAAAAAAAACTTACCTAATGATTGGTATTTGTATGGCCTAATTTCGGTCATCAAAGACGAGCCACTGTCGCCCTGAAAAAAGAGTTACAATAATGTACAATAATAAAACAATATATGTTTTAAGTTGCTAGTACACAGACGAATATACTGTGAACTTGATGTAAGTAATCTATGCTCTAAAAGGTAAATTTATCTTAAATAATTAATAACTGAGGCTTCAACGTTGTTATGCATTATTTATCAATTAAATAAAACATTTTTATCTTTGTTTCTATAATACAAACAGTTAAAAGTGTTTTATTTAATAAATTTATCTTGTTTGCAATCCAAAATGAAAATCACAGCTAAAATGAAATGTGTATTAAACAACTAATATTCAGTGAATTTAATGCAAATAAAGTATACATTAAAATGTTAATTTAATTTCTTTGATAAAAGCAAACCTTTTATACTTTAAATTTAAAATGCGTTACCGTTTTTTTTAACACATTCTAAATTTAAAGTATATTAGATATTTCAGGCAACCCTAAACGTTGGTATTCAGGCAGGTTTGGACTAATTTAACACTAATCCTTTGAAAAACAATGTAAATCAAATTATTTGAACGAGTTCTTCTGTTTTCATAATGAGGCAATGAAAGCTAAATTTTATGCAGAGGTAAAATTTGAAACTTTTGTACTAATTTAAATAATCGATAGTTGAGGCTTTTACTTGATAAAACTCCATTCATTTGTAATGAATAAAACAACGTTTTTTTTTAATTTCATACAAAAATATTGTGGTGGCACTGCTTCAATATTTTTTGTGAAACTTATAAAACCGTTGTTTTTTTTTTTATTACTAATTCAAACTGAATAAAACTTGCACTAATTAATTAACATTAATCTTGTGGATGGTTTAGGCCATAATCGTAGTGAAGCATCAAGTAAGAGCTGTCGACAGGGGAAATTAAGGCGTCGGCTTAATTAATATATTAACCGCCCCAATACTGAATGTACTAATACTGAATTATAAATATAGCCTAAATTACCTGCTAGTTCATCGGTAGAGTGAATACTACAATCACTTTTATCAAAAAAAGGTACGTATCTTGATTTTCTAGTTTGTATTTTCTTATCACCCCACTACGAATGCGGCTTTTTTTATTGATGATAGAGGGAATTGAGCAATTAGTTTGACAAACAAAAGTTCTTGATTTTTAGTGATTAGGCCGCATTCGTAGTGAAATATAAAGTATATTTTTGACATAGTTAACCCCACACTTAGTGAACATTAATTTAACAATTTGAATATCAAGTAATTTGTACGGATTAGGTCATATTCATGGTAACGTGTCAAGATTAAATTTTAGGTAGGAATGCCGACTTTATTAATTGATTATATTGATTGGGCAATCGGTTCGACAAACAAATTCTCTTAATATTAGTGACTGATGGTGTCAGCCTGGCTCGATCAACTAAAACCCTTAATCTATATTCCTACAGGAGTAACTATGAGTGGAGTCTACATCAATTGATGTGGACACCACAGAAAGTAGCCAGAAGTTCACATTTAATTAGGCAAAAGGTGACGCTTGCGTCGTCTTTAATTTATTATAGCCAGAAGTTGCTAATTTTAGCACTTGGAAGTAGAAGTTTGTTCATTTAAACAAAAATCGACAATATTAAATAAATGTATTTTGTATATTTGTATATTTTCTTACTTGGCAGGTATCAGTTTTGTAACCGTAAGCGCAGAAATTCTCTCCAGGTTTGAAAAGCGGACCGATGACGCGGGTGTTTAGACAAGTTTCGTCAGACATAACACGGACTTGGGAGGAAAGCAAAATCTTCGAGGGTTTCTTTTGCTCGGTGATGCCCCAGCCGGCAATGGTTGCCAATGATTTCACATAATTACCTAAACAAAGAAAATTATTACAAATTTATGGAAAAAATTCTCATTTAATAGCGGTGATTTTAATCAACAAATAAAAGATGTTTAAATAAAATTAGAGATAATAGAAAATATTTTTATTCACTTGATCACTTGGTGAATTGGTCTACTCTTTTTAAGTATTTAACTATGCAAGTCAAAGTTGCAGTAGCTAAAGAGAAAATAATCATTTAATTAAATTAAATGAAAAAGTGAAAATAATATACTTGTTAATTGTTAAGGCTTCCACTTGGTTGTACATGGTTTATTATAACTCAATAAAACACTTTTAACTCTAATGTTGTCGAAACTATAGTCACTAAATAATAAAAAATAGTTTTGCAAACAAAGTTAAAAGTGTTTTATTGAGTTATGAAAATAATATATTATTTTCTCGTTAGCTACTGTGGCATTTTGACTTAAGTTTCGTAAGTGTACGCAAAATAAATACATATTAAAACAACTACTCCACGGGCGTGTACCCCGGCAGACATTGAAATACATAATGAGCACTTGCTACTGAATATCAATAAGATATTTCAGAATGCAATAGTTGTTTATTCCACAATATTTAATGCAAATAACAAAAAAAAAAAAATAATACGTTATATTAGGCCATCTGCAGACACGTATTTCATGATCTACTCCTCGTCAGTACAGCTATACTTTATGAAATTTTAAAGATGTTAAATTAAATTCAGCGTACAGTTCCGGCTGCGACCTCGGGTGTAAATGATCGAGTTCGGCGACGGACGCAAAAGATGCGCGCTTTTTTATCGTTTTTAATAAAAGTCTGGCCCGAGAAATAGTTATTTTAATGTACATTTGTTTTAAAGTAAACTTCCTTTAATGGACAAACCACGATTCTCGGTCTTTTACCTTGCAGACCCAAATTGTTGACGAAACCACATGAAATTAGGTAATAGATGGCGCTTGTATTCCAATTATTGTAATTAATTATTTTCAAATTTCTTTTTATTTAATTTATTTCAAATTTAGAGATATAAGCAACGTGATGCCATTTGTGTTTAATCATTTTAGAAAGTTAACAAATGTATTTGCAGCTTCTAATTATTTATCAAGAATTTAATTTCGGTAAGCTATTAAGGTTTACTGTTTTAATTTCTCGTAATTTTCCTTAATTGACGCAATTGTAAAAAAAATCTTTATTTTATGGCCCCAATTTAAAATTGTTAATTATTGTTTTAATGGACTTTAAATATTTGTTAATTACGCTTTCATAAACAACTACTCAAATCACATCTTACACAATAACGAATCCAAGAAATTTAAAAAAGGCTTCTACTTCGGTATACATACTAATTTCATAATGAAACATGCATGCTTAACTTGTTTTTATAATACGATTGTTAGATAGTTACAATTTCTTTCTTGATTAATGTACAAAAAAAAATTACAAAAGAAGCTTTAATTTATTAGAGAAACTTAATAATAATAATAATCTATACTTGTGGTTTCTAAAGTGGGGTTGCACTGTGCTATAAATTTGTTTCCCTCCGGTCATCGGGTAGTGGGGAAAGACAAAAATTAATGCTTTGTTAACACAAAAAAATCTAGGTACATAAATTATCAATGCTATTGTATGTGTAAATATTCCGTAATTTACTCACAAACTTGAACAATCCTCCACTAGCCCTAGCCTTCATGGGAATATGTTTAATTAATTTATCACTTAACCCGTGGTGAAACATTTTTGAATTAATTCAGGATGATTTAATTGAAATCACTTATTATAAGTGAAACAAAGCAAGTGTTTTAATTTCAATTAAATCATCCTGAATTAATTCATAAGAATATGTTTCCGTACAGTTAAATATGAAACAATGAATTCAGAAAAATTAAGCCATTTTCTGATGTATTTATCAACGATGATTGTAAATATTAAATGTAAAAAATTCTATGTATAAACTCAGAAATATTTATATATATATATATATATATATATATATATCGTTGATAAATACATCAGAAAATGGCTTAATTTATCTGAATTCATTGTTTTATATTTAACTGTACGTAAACATATTCTTATGAATTAATTCAGCATGATTTAATTGAAATTTAAACACTTGGTTTGTTTCACTTATAATAAGTGATATATATATATATATATATATAACAAACTTGGTTGATTTCACCTGCTTATATTTCCTCTACTAGTTTCGGTTATCTTCAGGGAGAGATGTATGTAGGTTACAAATAAATTAAGCATAACTATATGGTAGGTATTGTGATTTCTAACATGTCAAAATATTATAATTTTATAAATTAGTTTCATGAGAAAAAAAATAAATAAATAAAAAATGAAATATTAAATTTCAATTTCAATAGTGTCTACAATGCTTGTATCAATTGTACTTATGACATGATAATTTCCAATTATTTTTCTATACGTTCGTATAGCATATCAAATTTGAAACGATCCAATCTTATGAGTTATGATTTTTTTAGTTCACGTAGATCACGATTTTTGGCACATATTTTATGCTTTTGAACAATTAACGGACACATCGAGAGACTGTCGTTATTTCGTTCATGCATATTCATGGCAGAGCGCTTGCAATTCGGAGAGACGTGGCAAATAAAAAAAAACACAACTCATGAAATCGGATCGTTTTGGCTTTGAAATGTTCATGTATGGAGAAAGATGTGGAAATTATCGTAGTATAAGTAGATTATTCATAATACTTGACAAAAAGATTCCACACACTTTAGAAGTTTATTTATAATTTTACACCATTTTATATTTTTTTTTTTCGAAGTAATTAAAGCATTGAATTAAAACGTCTTGAGATTATTGAGATCCACAAGTTGTATACTTTTCATATAAAAAAGTCAAATTCATATTATTTATATTAAACTATACATACAATATTTCCATGCATGTTAGTTTTCTATAAAAATACGACTTTTGAGATTGTTCAAGTTCTTGAGTGAATTACGGAATATTTACACATACAATAGTAATGAGAATTTATGTACACAGGTTTCAAAATGTCCGATGTTAAAAGAACATTATAATATTTAGTTTAATTTTTTCCTTCCCCCACTAGCCAAAGACCGGCAGGAAACATATTTACATCACAATTGTTCATAAATGTATCATGGAATTTCTGCATCGTATCTCTGTAAAATGTATTTTCTGCGCTCTTAAATATTACAAAGAAAAAGTCATTGAAAATGACTCATATCCCATTTTCTTCTTGTCTTTCTACTAAACTTACATACAAACTTGTTTATTACTGACTAATTGTGAGTTTTGTTTAATAATTTTTTTAATTAAAAGTGAATCGCCGTTCTATACCTTTAACTGGTAGACAGATGGGGTTGACTTTATCGTTATATTCAATCACCTCCTTGGTTCGGATCAAAGCGATGTCATTGTCGTCGTAATCGCGGTGCCTCGTGAATTCTGGATGAATTATGTATTTATCCACCTCGTACAAGGTGCCTTTATCTTCGTCCATATTGTGTGCGCCAGCGTACACGGATATTTTCTGTGGTTGCAAGCTGTATAAAATAATTTAAAATTAAAGAAAAAATATTTATTTCAAACAAGTGTGTTGGAAAGCATTAATATCTTTTCTTCACACTTTTAAATGTGTGAAGAAAGGATATTATATATATATTAGTGCTTTTTATTAATTACATTTGATCTTCACGTAACTCACCCAATCAATTTAAGTGTGTTAGAATTAATAGTTTCTTTTTTGCATGCATATTTTTATTACTTGTATACACAGTGTGTTAGATTTTTTTCTGTATATATATATATACAAATTTTTATTACTTGTAAACACAGTGTCCAGCTGTTAGGATGTATCTGTCACAGATGATAGCGCCCCCGCAGTACATCTTGTCATTGTACGTCAGATAGACGGACCAGGGGTAAGCATGCGGGGCAGTTTCGCGGCCGTTGATGATTCTGAAGTCGATCTCTTCTTCATTCGCCACACCGCATTCTGTTGGAATGAATTTTTTTGGATTTTGCTTCAAGATTTGAAGCGATTATTTTTACTAGAGCAATTAAAATCTTTATATAATCGCCAAATTTGAGAATAACGTTAACATAAATATGAATCATAATTGTAAATAAGTCCAAATAAGAAGAGAATGCTAATTATAACTGCACCAATTACAAAAATTGGGTTAATTTTGATACAAGACTACAATCTGTGTAATAAGTAAAACAAATTTTACATACATTATGATTCTTGACTTTTATGCATAATTGCTAGTAATTTTTTTTTATTTCCCATCACTACAAATTAAGAACCATGATGTGTACTGATGGGAAATTAAAAAAAAAATAGTAAACGTTTTTTTGTCAACAGAGATAACGAAATAATTAAATAACTTAAACAGAAGTATCACAATAAGTGGTCGAAGTGATTTCCTCCGTTTTGAATGCATAACTGAGCGTCTATCACACGCATGGCGTAAACCAGAATGTTGCCGAATTAACTCGGCAAAAGCATGCAACTCTTCCTTGGTATTCACTTCGGATGAGTATAAGACACGTTTCTAGTGTCCCAAAAAATAAAATTCAAGGAGATTTAGGAGGCCAAGCAGTTGTACCTCCACAACCTAACCATATTCCCGGAAACAAGTTATTAAGATAATTTCGCACTTCTATCGCAAAATGTTGTGGTGCACTATCGCTAAGGAACCACATTAGCAGTCGAACGACAATTCTGGTAAATTTTCTTGCAAAAATTTTAAATAAGTATCACCAGTTAAACGACTTGGTATTAGAAATGGCCCAATAAGTAATCCATTCATAATTCACTGAAAATCGTTGCTGAAAGTTGGTTCGGTGAATGGTGAGTGGATTTTCCATTGCCCAAAAATGAGTGTTGTGAAAATTGCGCATACAGTTAAGTCTAAAATATGCCTCATCCGTAACTAAAATATTTTGAGTATAGTTCGGATATACCCAATCCTGGTGCAAAAGTCACTCGCAAAACTCTATTCGAATAGGAATATCCATTTGAAGTAAAGTGTGTACACGTTGTACGTGAAGTGTGCAGTAATGCGATGATCATATCTGTTAACCAATCTCAATATAATTAATTCGTTATCTCCGTTAATAAGAAACTAATAGGCTGTCTGGGAATGTCGACGATCCCTTTCACAACTCGTTGACTCTCATGTGGGTGCCAGGGCATGGAGGAATCGTAGGCAACGAAATGGCAGATGAACTCCCCAAAAAAGGTGCAGATGCCACTCCCATAGGCCATTGCAGTTTTGCGGACACCACATTAAAACAACTACTTCCCGGGCAAATACCCCGCCGGGCATTGAATTACATAATGTACACCTGCTGCTGCTTGTTTTTTTTTGTTCCGAGATAAATTTAATGCAATAACAACAAACTTTTTCTCGGATCAAAAATTTATTGCATTATGCAATATTTTATGGATATGCAGCAGCAGGTGTCACTACAGAGCTATATATGGAAATAATTTATTAATTATTTTCAAATCATTTTTATTTAATTTATTTAAATAACTGCGACCAAGTGAATGAGTACTCTTTTCTCTTTATAGAATCTTTTAGGCGAAAAGGCCACAGGTCGCTAGCCAGTTTATAAGAAAATATGTAAATATAGCTTAATTATAAAATATATGTAATTGTTCTTTTATACATATTGCTCTAAATAAAGATGTTTATATATATATGTAAATATATATCGAATCATTTATTACCGCATTGTTCTTGCATTGCTGAAGTAGCCTGAAAATAAAATTAATTGAATTAAAACGAAATATTTTGAATTTCAACTCATTTGTTAATTTATTCACATAGACCTAGTTTTTTTAATTGTGACTTTAATTTAATACGTTGACCGCGTTGTCAGCCACTGGTGACTGACACTGAAGTATTCCAATTAGGCCACTCGAGTCACCGATGACTGACAGTGAGTACCTACTCACTGTCAGTCAAAATGTATTAAATTGAATTATATAAAACTTAAAAACAAAGAAAACTTTTTTGAAATTTTACAAAAAAAATGTTGCAAGCCAATTTTTTAAACTTTGTTTAGATACATCAATGTGATTAAAAAAATATATAAAGAAGTAGATTGTGTATGTAACCTTTTTTTGTTCTTTGCATTAAATATTCTGGAACCAAAATATTCATTGCATTAAAAAATATTTTATTGTCAAATGTATTTTATTTAATTCAATACCTAGGTATAAGCCCGAGAAGTAGTTGTTATAATGTGCATTTGTTTTAAGTACTTACGTAACCAAAGTCAAAAAGTCACAGTAGCTAAAGGAAAATGAATAATTAAATATTTTCATTTTTTTTTGTATTTTAAATCAAATAATAATAATTTTGAATAAATTTGAATATAATTAAACATTTTAAAATTTGTTTGTATAACACTAAAAGTAATTTATTTTGACTATAGTTTCAATAAATTATTTTTGGTGTTAAACATAGTTTAAAACGTTTTAAATAGAAAAGAGTATTCATTCACTTAGTCACAGTTATTTAAATATATTAAATAAAAGATTTGAAAATAATCAATAAATTAACGTACTTACGTAGCGTAAGTCAAGAGTCACCGAGCTAAATGTGGAAATAATTTATTGATTATTTTCAAATTATTTTTATTTAATATATTAAAGTGTTTTATTTAATTGATAAATAATGTATAAGAAAGTTTAAGCAACAATTTTGAATATTATTAATTCACTCAATGAAATAATTAATTAATTACTTTCTCTTTAGCTACTGCAACTTTATGACTTACATTACGTAATTACTTTAAAACAAATATCCATTGAAAGAACTACTTCTCGGACAACTACCCTGCCAGACATTGAATTATACAGTGAACATTTATCGTTGTTCTATTTTAAATGGTAAAATTATCAGCTATTTTTTCATATCAAAATAATTCATAAATTAAGAGTATTAAAGCGTAATTCAAGATTAAAAAAGCCACAATTGCAAAACCGGGTCTTAGTTTTATTTATTTTAATTAATTGAAAAAAGGTAAATAGTGAATACAAACCAAAAAATGATAATCGAACACCCAAACGGCGAACAACAGCAAACTCCACGAATGCATCCTCCTTTCGCCTATCAAAAATTTCTAAAAAATAAATAAATAAACCGCGCACTGAAAATGCATCGGCGCTCCCGGAAAACTCGGCATTTATATAAAAAATCCCGTACCAATATTATTTCAACACAATTTATTTCTTTCATAATCGCTGTCCATTGTTGTCGTTGGATCCGTGGGTCGATTTTTCGATTAATCGCAATTGCCGGCCGCACATCAATGCGTTGTTTATTTTCATTTATGTTCCCATTTGTGATACAGTGAAACGAATACGGTATGAACAATTGTGGGATATTTAATTTTTTTATAATTTAAATAAATGTGCTGTGAAAATTGCGGATTTGTCAGGGCTATTATTTATTAAATCGATCGCCGTGTTTTAATTTTTTTTCAACAATGCTGTGTACGTTTTGGTTCGAATTAATCGGTTTTATCCGTTCGCGTCGAATGGTCCATTTTAAAGGATGAATGATGTATTAAAAAAGTTTAAATGGAAATAAATGTAACAAATAATTTGCTTTTAGTTATAAGCAGAAATATTTTCATGATAATAAATAAAACTAATATACCAAATAACATAGAAATCCGAACACCCAGTATTAACAGTTTAGTCACTTAAGGATTCAAGAATTGCAATTTTTAAATCCAACATCTAGTATTGATATGAACAAAATGTTGTAGTCTCGCGGGATTTTACTACCAATTAAATATCAGCCATGTGTGAAAGAACGTTTTGATAATGACACCTTAAGGTTGTCGAAACTATAGTCAACAATAAAATCAATCCGAGTTATACAAACAAAGTAAAAAAAGTGTTTCATTTATTAAAATTGAATGCAAGTGTATTTACGCACACACACTACAAAAATCTGTAATCTCTAACATTTCGTCAGTTTACCAAGTCGAAATTTATTAAGCAAAGGTTTTTTAACATTATTTAAGCTATAAAAGAGTTAGTGTCAACAAAATTTGATCATTTTTATTACGGTCGGAGAAGACCGAAAAAAACATGGAATGACATAATTAGAGAAGAAGCAGAAAAAAAGGACAGATTGGCAGGACATTAAATAATTAACCAAGGACAGAAAGACATGGAGAGAAAAATATAGAAACAGACACTAAACAAAAACTCCTTACACCTAACGGTAGAAAGGAAAAAGATTAAAAAAAAATTATGGTTTTGAAGTTTAAGCTACAAAAATTAAGCTACACTCATAACCTATGATGTTTCATTTTAAGTCAATACATTACAACAATTGGAGATCATGTCTACATGATTTATTGGATGAATCCCCAGAATTAAAATTTTAAATTTAATTTTGTATATTTCTTACTTGATTCATATATTACAAATGTAACATCTTTATTTTTGATACAATTTCCTTTAAAATATTTACAAGTAATATTTAATATCGACCAACGGTCTTTCTGCCCTGTCTCAATCTATTAGATATTATTAAAATAAAAATTATATTCATTATTTTTATTTATCTGTCTTGATCAAATGTAAAAGCAATGAATTAGCGAAGTGTTGTTGCTGCATAAGTATATTTGGGAGTAATGTTGAGATTTCGATTGATGCAGAATTTAATGATAATTTCAAAATTTCTTGGGGATTTACTTGACTCATTTATTTTCAGAACACAATGTGCTCAATATACAAATTATTTTTAATAAGCAAGTATTGTAAGGAATATTTAAGACTGCAAATGTGATTAATCACCATAAATGTTTTGTGATTAATTACTTTGCGTATAAACTATTATTAATAATAACCGGTTTTAAACCGGAATATAACAAATTACTCATTATTTCTTATATGAAATAATATTTTCACAGCAAAAATATTCTTATGAAGAATTTAGTTCAGCAATTCATTGAAATTTATAAAATTAAAAAAATCTTATTAAAATTAAAATCCATTATATTATATAAATAGCAAACTATTGCTTGCATTCTTATTGGTTTTGCAACAGCGTTACTTTTATTTTATTTTTTGCAATTTTACGAAAAAGAATGCAAGGACCGATAAAGAGCTATTTCGCGATAAGACGAGCGCATTCTTCGGACTTTCTAGACTATTTCAAACTTAGTTGACATGTGGCGTTTATTACCTTCGCTTTTTTTGTTCTACTCCACGACATTTGAAGTCGTTGCAGGTATTTCGATTTCATAAATTTTGATTCTGTTTAAATGTGTGTTTCTATTGATTCAGGGCAGGAATGCGGGAGGATTCGCGGTACGGCAAGGTTGAGTGGGAAGATCGTGGGTGGTTATGATGTTGGTTATTACAAGTATCCTTGGTTCGCCGCTTTGTTACTCGATGGTACTCCTTGGTGTGGTGGTACGCTGATTGGGGAAAATGCGATCGTTACTGCCGCTCATTGCTTTAAAAAATATATTAATCAACATGGGTAAGTTAAATTAAACAAGTTAAAATTTTGTCGAAACACCACATGCCTCAGATTTTCATGTTTTTGGGTCCTGACTTGTATTTGTCTGATAATATTACCTGTATTTGATAAGGCATTAATCAAATACAAGTAATATTAATTGTAATATTTAATAATAATAAAATAGTTCTGTAACAACAAACCAAATGTTTCAGATTTTCAAATGTTTAGGTCCCAAGATTTGTCTTAACCAGGACCTATTAACAAATAGAACATATTAAAATCTGAGACTTTTGGGTTGCTGTTACAGAACTTTTTTTAGCTGGAAATCATCGCATTCTAGAAAGAAAAAATGACGTTTCAGGAGTATTTTTTGTCGAAATCATCGCACAACATTTTCCAGAACGCTGTGTTCTAGAAAGAAAAATAATATTAACATTTCTCGATTATTTTTTGGGCTAAATCATTGCCCAAACTTCTAGAACGCTGTACTCTAAACCTAAATCTTGATGTTTCTGAATTTTTAGTACGAAAACACTGCACAACATTTTCTGGAAATCGGTGATTTAGAAAATAAAAATGATCTTAACGTTTCTCAATTAATTTTTGCTCTAAATTGTCGCACATTTTTTCAAGAACGTTATGATCTAGAAAGAAGATGACGTTTCTGGATTATTTTTAACGTGTAATCATCGCACAACAAGAGAGCATTGCACATGAAACATACTAGTCTGATGAGGTTAGAAAAACTGAAATGGCCATCACTAGTTATCCATAAGCTAGATAAATAGTGGTTGAACATTTTATTAATTACAATTTTAAAGTTGAGCCATTGACCAATCAATAAAGCTGATCTTCATCCAGGCAGGAGATTTAATGAGATCAATTTGATTTTCTAATTCCGACGTTGTTTCCTTTAAAACAATAAATATATCCTCGGATAAATTATAAATATTCCCTGCACTGAAACTTTTGCAAGGAATATACAAAAACCAGCTGCTGCCGACCAACGATTTTTGGAACTTGCTACATAAACCTTGAAAGTCACCAACGTAAAATACAAAGACTAAGCCCTCCCAACTTCAACGATATTTGGAACTACATACAGAAACTTTTAAAGCCACTAACGTAAAATACAAATACCAACCTTTCATAACCTTCAGCGATTTTACGAACTCGCTACAGAAGTTTTGAAAGTCGCCAAAGTAAAATATAAGGACTAACCTCTCACAACCTTCATTGACCATTTATACCACTTAATTCCAAGAATTAATTTATATTATCTGTAATAGGAAATGTGAGTCTAGTCTAAGATAAATTAGGAAATTGGGCAATAGAACCGGGCAATTACTATCCAAATTACCTGGTTCTATATTAAAATTCTGTCACCTTATAAATTTGAAGATTCACTCACTTTACTCTTTCCCCTGTTTTAATAGCTTAATCATTTGTAGCATTACCTGGTTCTATATTAAAATTCTGTCACCTTATAAATTTGAAGATTCACTCACTTTACTTCTTCCCCTGTCTTTAATAGGTTAATCATTTATATAAAAAACGTAGTTTTAATATATTTTTTTAAACTTACTTCCATATTTAGAGCGAAACTTGAAGATGTCTTCACTGTAAAACTCGGTATATACAAAAGCTGCAAAAAGGAAGAGACCCAAAAGGAATACAAAGTGAAAACCGTTTATATTCACGAAAATTACATCAAGAAGGATCCATACTTCGACATTGCCATCCTCATTCTGAACGGCGACAGCAACAATTTCGAACCGGCTTGTTTGCCGCCGAAAGGTAAAATATTTAATCTTAAAAAAAATTTTATTTAACTTGCTGTTTTTGTTGTTTTAGTTTTACAAGATACTGCTAGAGGGAAAGAGGCGTACATAATAGGATTAGGGACAATGAATTTTTCACAAGATAGTTATCCGTGTGATTTGTACGAAGGTAGGGTGCTCCTTTATGATGATAAAACTTGCAAGGATATGATCAAACGCACCACCGATGATAAAGTGGATTATCCTATGACGAATGCTTTCTGTGCTGGTTATAAAAGCGGGGGTGTAGATGCTTGTCAAGTAAGTTACAGATCATAAAAAAATACCATACAAGTATTCATTTAATAACCTGATAGTATTCGCCAAGAAATATATATTTAAAAATTCGAACAGATAGTTTTAAAAACTAATCTGTCATTTTGAACCAAATAATGTCAATGATTTCTTTGAGCACAAATTATAAATTTATTGTTTTCTTGACATTATTTCATACATTATACATGCATTGTATATCTGTATGAAATAAAGAGTTTATTATTACATTTCACCAAGAGAACATAGTGAATGATATACAGAGAGTTTTATGTAACACCGAACATAATAGAATGTACACAATGTAAATTTTCCTATGTTCGATTTGTTCAGGAACGCATCAAAGCATTGAGTGCGATGTGATTGGCTACTATTTCTAAAAATAATATAGTTAACCCAAACTACACCCTTCCACGTCAAAAATGACTAACCTTTGTCAGTTAACGCAAGCAAGTGATATTTACTGTTCTGGCTCTTAAACACGAAAAGTTGGGCATCTTTATGTATCAATAATTTATACAAAGGAGGAGACGATTTTTATGGTATGCATTGCGGTTAAGTATTATATTCATAATTACACATATTGCACTTGACATAATAGTTGGCAAATATAATTAATTTCTGGGAAGAGTGTGAATAGGGTTGATTATATTACTATTAGAAATCGTTGCCAATCACATCGCACCCAATGCTTTGATGCGTTTTTGAACAAATCGAACATAGGAAAATTTACATTTATTACATTTTAGTATGTTCGGTGTTACATTAAACTCTGTGTATGTTACATTTATTTAATTAAGAGGGGGGTTTGGTGCTAGATTGTCAATTCTGTGTTCTATTTGTTCTAATATAGAAATATGAATGATCACATGGCCATATAAATTTTTGACGTGCCACGTCATCATCGTTTGCACGTATTAATCATTTTCAGACGCCATACCATATGACGGAATTTTTAAATTGATATTGGATGTGTGGAAAACTACAACAACTCTAGGAAATTTATCGTTGCCATTTATTGTATTTTTCTTTCATACATATTATAATTTTTATTTGAACTTCAAATAATAATTATTATTAGATTGGTACGAAGCAACAAATCGCAGTGATACACATTTTGTAATGGACGTTATTTTTCCTATATAGCATCATGTACATTTGTAATGTACAGAGTGATCAAAATTGATTTCAGAATGATAACTACGCAACTAAATACGCGTAATGTACGTTTGGTACAACTGATCATATGAGAAGAAAATATTCTAAATTGCCTTTGGCGTAGCAAATATTTTTTCCCAAAATTAATCACTACTATATATTTAAATTTTACAATTTGAAGCTGCCCCGGAGTTGTGTTCCTGATCTCTTTTTCAATTACTGCTTTGAGTTTGTTTAGCGTATGCATTCGATAAAAAAAACGCAATATCAAAATAGGACGCACGACTCTGCTAGCACAAAACATTGTTACTCTTTTAATAAAATGTTCAACCCAAATCGTAGACGATGCCACATGATATTAGGCAAAAGATGGCGCTTGCGACTTCTTCCATTTGTTATAGTTACTCTTTATTAATTTTTACTTGGTATGAACATGGGGCGACTAAAATCTCCAGATTTTTCGACGGATAATTTAACTTGCGTGTTGATCACTCTGCAGTTTCGCATATATTCGTATTTATTTCTCAAATTAATAATAATAATAATAATCTTTATTAACAGATATATACAGAAAGTATACAAAATAAGTAATAAACATTAACAAACTCAAATGTATAATTTATATCTGTTAATTGGCTATCGACCAATGGTTTTTCAGCCTGTTATTTCGTATTTATGTCCTACTCATAAAAGAAGTATGATGATATCTAACTGTCTTAATCAGAAGTTATTGTCGGATATGTCCGTAATTTAACCGTCATTAATGTTGTGAAGTGATGTAATGAATTCATGAAGTGTTATAGTGTTTCTCAAATTAATTATTCGATTTTATTTATTTAAATTGTTTTAACAATAAACGGCATACGTTACTCAATTAAGAACTTTAAAAGTTGAGTACTTTTTGCGTAATCATTAAGATCCAAATATCGTTACTACTTGAAATATTTGACTCAATTTTCATTTACTTAGTGAAATGCAAATCAATTTTCTGCTTCATTTAGAATTCTTATAAGCTAAAATATTGAATATTGCAATTTATTGAAGGGTGACAGCGGCGGTCCAATATTGATTATCGAACCTGGGGGACGGTATATTCTACTCGGTAAGTAAAAAAATGTTATATAGTAAACAAGTAAATAATATACGAAAATAAGTTGAATATATGTGAAATATATATATTTTTTAAAAATATCTGAGAAAAATAATACATTACAATAAAGTAAACAGATTTAGTCTTTACTTCACTTTTTATGTACTCGGATAACCAGGAAGCCATAGTTATCACTAAGTTTTAATTATAATTATGTGAAGTTTTAACGAAGTATGTAGATTTAATCCTTACTTAACTTTTTATAATAGTCAAAACTTTTTAATTGAAAATAATGTTAAAAGTAATATTTTGTATTATTTATTAATTAAATATTTATTTATTGAATAAAAATAATTTGAAAATAATTAATAATTTAATTTATTTAAATAGCTGCGATAAAGTGAATTAATACTCTTTTCTATTTATTTCCAAATAAGTGCCATCGTTTTTTTTAATATTTCATGTATTTTAATTAAAGCTTTGTTGTAAATCTCTTATGCAACGAAAGTGCTTTGAAAATCTAAGTTAGGAAAATTAATGAATTTTAAGTAAATATTAGGTGAAGTTCAGAAAGACCTCCGGTCGATAGCCCATGACAGACTACTAACCCATCAATATGTATTGTAAATATAAATATTTGTAAAGAATTATAATTCTGCTGTATTATTATAAATTGAAAGTCGCATATATTACGCGACTTTCAATTTATAATTAGGCAGTAAAGGTGACTTTGGAGTTGAAGTTAGGCAAAAAAGTGGCATCCATTAATAAGTCAAAATTCAACAATACTAGTAATATACGGTGATAATAAAGTCGAAATTATGAGTAGATTAGCAAGAATTGGTTATAATTTCAGGCAATAAGAGTTTCATATAGTGACATTAAAGTCAAAATTAGGCAACAAAAGTGCTGTTAATTTCAGAATTAACTTTTTAACTACGATAGTCCTCAATAAGCCATCTACATAAACTGCCACATACTCCGACGGTCGTCAAAATATAATTTGACGTTTTTAAGCAATGTCAAACAAAGTTTGATTGTCAAAGAGCGATTTAATAATGCACTCAATATTTAAATTATTTCTACATGCATTTTAGTGTAAGATTTATTGTATCGCAAATATTTGCGTTTAGCACTGCCATCGCTTAACTCTTTAACTACGTACAAAACTAGTGTATAGTTACTAGTTTTACACGTAATTAAAGAGTTAAGCGATGTAATAAATTTAAACTCGAAATTAGACGGTGAATTTGTAGTTGAAATTAGGCATCAAATGTCACTTTTACATCGAAGTTGGGCAATGAATGTAACATGAATTAGTATTGTAGACAAAATTGGATAATACGAGTTGCACACCGTGAAAGAGTAGTTAAAGTTAGGCAAAGAGAGTGACTGTAATATGGGAATTGGTCAATTAAATGGAGTTATAGTTAGTTTGATGCCAAGTTTAGTTTATGTGAGTGAATTTAAAGTCTAAATTAGTGAAAACTACTGCATGTCATTTTAGGTTAAAATTAGGTAGTAAAATTTACTTTAAAGTTGAAATTATGAAAAAATATTCCGGTAATCTCAATATTTTTTTTATAGAGGGAGATTGGAAATATGTATTCAGACGCTCGTTCTTGCATTTTAGCTCTTACAGGCGGCAAATGCCTGGTTGGTAGGTGGTGGTGGCATGTACCGACCGGCTAAAACCCTTATCTCCTCTCATTGCTAGATGAAAAATGCACCCAGAATCGCCAAAGGCATTACTTCGGGTGCAGAGCGGTATCCTAAGCTTCTACTCTGTTTTTTATCCTCCTCATTTTAAAATTGACTTGAAAATTAATGATTAATAATAGATAAGAGTTTATTGATTTGGTCGCAGTTATTTAAATAATTAGATACAAAATAAATAATATTATTAATATTGAGAAAACTAAACATATAATTTTGATTAAAAATATAATAAACCCAATCGGATAACGACAATATTTACATCATTCTTTCTAATTAACTAAATTTAGTATGGAATTCCCAATGTTCATTTTTTTTTTAAAAAACTAAAATGAAACAATGACTGTTTTCAGGAT
Source organism: Philonthus spinipes (assembly GCA_963082785.1). Lineage (NCBI taxonomy): Eukaryota > Metazoa > Arthropoda > Insecta > Coleoptera > Staphylinidae > Philonthus > Philonthus spinipes. The sequence continues at coordinate 19,103,445 of OY720307.1, read as the reverse complement.
TAACATCTTTTGGATATGAATGCGCCGTCAAAGACCAAATGGGGATTTACACCGACGTTTCTAAATATTTAAACTGGATCGAAGAAAAATCTGGCGTTAGATCGAAGTTAATACAAAATGTAGCAACACCAGCAGTACCTCCTCCTGATATATCATCAGTTCCAACAGAGCCACAAGTACCAGCATCAACGGAAAAACCGCTAAATACGGATGGAGGCGATGGTGATTTAAGTTTTAATCCCGCTGATTACTTACCAACCTATAATCAACCACCTTTAGGTGATACTATATCATGTTTTTTTAGTAGAAAACACTAGAGGTTTTTCAATAAGAGTGGATCGATGTTTTCAGCCAGTGATGGTAGTATTATATTGGCCAAGTCTGTGTCAGAAAGTTGATCTATGATATGGATATTTAAAGTCAATCTCGTGTCTCGTGTGATGAGTATTTTCTTGTTTAAATTTATTAAATAAGTGTTTATGCTTTCACATAAATTCATCGCTTCTAGAATGTATACTGCAGGACATGTTAGTATTTGATTTTTTATAAATGAGCCTCCGCAACTCTCTTTATATTTAAGATCGAACATAATTCTGAATGCTCGTTTCTAAATTATATTTAAGGTTAATGCGATTACTCCAAAACATTATGTCATACTTCATGTGTGAATAGATGTAGGCAAAATTAAATGTTCGAACGATACCTGCAAATACACCAATTTGGAGAGTATCCTAATTCCATAACAGGCTTTGTTTAATTCCATAAAGAGCGCTTCATTAGGGTTATTATAACTAAGAGTTTCATCTAAGACAATTCCTAGAAATTTCGAGGCATCTGTGATATCGTAATTTGTTTGATTTAGAGTAATATTGGTAGGTGTTTCCATTTTATTATTAATTTTAAAGAGTATACAGCTCGTGTTTTCATTATTTAGTATTAATTTGTGTTTTTTAAACCATTTTTGCAAGTTACACGCGCACAAAAAATTATATACGATGGACCTACGAAAATGAGATTTGTGTCGACGGCATAGCTTACAATATGGCAACCATCGTCAATGTTATCGTTGATGTCATTTATGAAAGATTTTTTCAAAATCCGTTTTCGCAGGAGTATGTAGGTCCATTAGGATTACATTTAAAAATTAATTTTAAATATATAGGGTGTCGCATAAAAGTTCATAGTTTTTTTTCTAACAGAATATCCCATATTTGATATTTTTTCAAATTCTACATAAAAAATGAGGTTAACTTACATTATAAGATTATATAAATCATAATAAATGAAAGATAACGCAAGCGCCATCTATTGCCTAATATTATTATTATTAATTTTCTAATAGGCTTGTGTTTAATTTTGTTTTAATAAAAAGTAGGTATATTTTTACAAGATTGTCAGCTTCTTAGACGTTAGAGAAACGCCCCCTGCCCCCCCCAGGCTACGTTCATGTTAACCATTTTTTTTAGTTATTTAGTCACTGATGCCAAATCACAATGACAAGCTACACGATTGAGCAGCACGTCCAAATTAAAATGCTTTAAAATACTCTACAAAAAAAAAGAAATCCATTATGTTTAGGTGAACTTCAAGACTTTATTTAATAGTAGTAGTGTGGATTTACGGGCTATTCGGGCGTGGTCTGTTGTAGTGGGATCTAAATGTTTCGCTGACAACTGTGGTCGGCATCTTCAGTGTTTCCATGGACGAAGGGAGTCCATACGCCTTTTGTTCACAGAGACATTGAAGATGCCTCGATGTGATGCGATCAAACTTTAAAAGACCACGGCCCAATAGCCCGGAAATCGGAGTAGTGTTGATTTCCGGGCTATTGATAATAAGAGCAGTGTTGATTTCTGGACTATTGGTCGTTACAGCCTACATAGTTTTATTTAAAATGTTTTGAAGTGTCCAATTTGTGTCAAATATGCACCGTTTTATTTCATAATTTGTTGCCATTTTAAGCGTAGTTTCATAATGCCTCCCTTATAGAAGTCTTGGTCCCTATTCTCTAGTAACTAATTTTAAAATTTTTTTCTTGATGCCAATTTCGTATCACTAAGAAATTTGTACAAAGAAAAAAAAAGATGGTAATCGTTTGGTGCTAGGTCAGGACTATATGGTGGACGCATCAAAAATTCCCAACCAAGCTCCCAGAGTTTCTGGCGAGTCACTATATACTTGGTGCTGTTCTGATGGAAAATCTTCTCTATTGGCCAATTCCGGCCGTTTCTTGTCAATCGAAAGCTTCAAATGATTCAATTATTCAAAGTAGATATCCGAATTTAATGTTTAACCGTATTGAATCAACTCATAATAAATGATTCCTTTCCAATCCCACCAAATGCACAGCAGAACCTTTCTGGTCGCTAGTCCTGTTTTATCCACCGTTTGAACTGCTACATCACGCTTTAACCATGATCATTTGCGCACGATGGTACCTTATGTAAGCTATTTCTCATCCCCAGTCACCATCCGTTTAAGAAATGAGTCGATTTTATTCCGTTTAACCAAGGCTTCGCAGATGAAAATTCGGTCGATTATATTTTTTGGTGTTAATTTGTGTGGCGTTCAAACATCAAGCTTCTTTGAGAATCCAATTTTTTGAAAATAGTTTAAAACTGTTGTATGGTCGATCTGTAGTTCCTGGGCGATGCAACGACTACTAACATGCCGGTCAATTTCGATTATCTCTGTGATTTTAATGACATTTTTGGCGACGGACCTGTGCGGAGTGCATCTTTAACATAAAAAATACCTGAATGGAATCAACGAAAGCAAAATTGCACTTCATTCACAATTTCAGAGTCCTGGCTTGCATTTTCTCCTTTATTAAAGAAACACCATAAAATGTACCGAATTTTCTCATTGTTAGCTTCCATTTTCGCCTTTATTAAAAAACACTATAAAATATACCGAATTTTCTCTTTGTTGGCTTTCATTTTTAAAATGTAAATCACAACTGAATGGACCAAACAAACAAAAAAAGATTTTTTTTAGTGCGATATCGATTATTACAGCCATCTACTTACAAAAATAATGTATATATTTTTCCCCAACCTGATATTAAAGTAACTCTTCATCAGTGGTAATCTTTTTCTGTTTTTATTTTGTATTGCGCTTATTGTGCCTATTTTACAGCAGACGCGGTGGCTCTTCAAAATTTACACTTCAACAAAAGAAATTTGTTAATAGATCACACACTGCTTGGTTTATTTCAGTTCAATACCGACCCACTCTTATTGAAAAACCCTTTACATTAAAGATGCTGCTAATTTTATTCAAAAATGAAGTTTTCTTTAATTTTTAATATCTTGCTTGTAATCTCCTGTAATAGCTTCAATTTATTAATATTAGATTTATTCTATAGTATAAAGTGGAAACAAGTAAAGCAATTAAAATTTTATTCTTATAATCACTTAATGAAATATATTCATCCAGTAATTAAAGCACTGAAAACTGAACATAATCAAGGAATTAAAACAAGAATGTGTTGTGCTTTGGAAGGAAAAAATCCATTTATGGACGACTAAAATCCCTTGCTACCTTACTGGCTTCAACTTTTAAGATCGTTTGCCGATCTTAAGTTTAAAATATAATGACATGTTTTCTTAAACAACTTTTAAATGGTGTCAACAATTTTTATTTGATATTCTAAGCTAATTTCATTGAAAGCTTAAGGATAAATATCTTTAAGATTAATATCAGTGAGCTTTAAGATTATAACATCTAGTTTAAAGTAGTATCAGCAAGCAAAATCCGTGTTGCCATTCAAAAAATCATAACACCAAGTATGTATTGGACGATTTTAATGAAATTATAGAATTAATGGTTTTAATATTTAGACATTGGTAGTTCATATTGTATGAAATAAATATGAATAAATTATTAAAAATCAACCAATAAAACACAGATTAAATTGAATAACTTTAAATTCTCGACTAGTTTCGGGTTATTAGCCCATTTTCAAGAGAAAATGGGCTAATAACCCGAAACTAGTCGATTTAATATGTGTTTTATTGGTTGATTTTTAATAATTTATTCATATTTATTTCATAGAAATTATAGAATTTCATGATGTATATAAAGTACATCGATGATCAAAGAATCAACTTGAGAAACAAAAAGACAAATGAATAGCAATTAAAAGTGTGTTGGACCGCCACAATTTCTTAAGCACTCATTAACACATCGAAGCATACTAGAAATCAGGCAATCAACATCTACTTGTCGTATTTCATTCCAAACTTCGATAATTTGACGTTTAACTTCTATTATTGTGCTAGGGGCGCTGTATGTTGACTTTTTTAACACCTATAATATTCAAAACATGTTCAATCGGCGATAAATCTGGAGAACGAGATGGCCAGGTTAATAAAATGGCGGTTGTATGAGGCTGAGCATTAACTTGCTGAAACTTTGGGTTCCGCAAATCATTTTTCTAGGGCACTATAAAATGGTGTTAATATACCGAATTGCGTTACGACTTACCTCAATAAATACTAGACGACTTCGACTACCATATGCTCCAAACCATGGCTCCCTGTATGTCTTTCAACAGCAAATTGTAAAATTCTACGTCTGACTCTGCTGCGACCGTCATGCGGAGTGAGAGGCAGACACAATAACGGTTGATAGAATCTAATACTAAAACTGCAGATTCTTCTATAAACAGTAGCCATAGATACTTTTTAGCCATTTGAGCCATCCAGCCATTTCCTAATGCCCGCAATGTTGTAAATCTATTCCTTAAAGATGTCAGGAGAAGAGCTAGATTTTCACGCTCAGTAGTGCTTCTTAGTTGTATTGATCCAGGTCTACGTAAATTTTTCCCAGCTTCGGACCATCTAAACTAGCAGCACCAATATATTACGACCGACTCTTTCGGCAATATTGTAAACAGAAAATCTCGCTTCTTGCATACAAATAATGCGACCCCTATCAAAATAACTTAGATGGTAATATTGTGCACGACGATGGACACGAAGTATATTTTATAATTTTACGAACTGAAACGTCAAAGTAATCACATCCTACTAGTATATTAGAAGCAGCTACATTAAAAAATATCCAGCTTTTCATAATTCTGTAATTAATAAGAAATACCATAAATAAGATTTTTTGATCATCGGTATAATTCATTGAAATCGTCAAATTCTGTGAATTTCATTAAAATCGAACAATAACTTCTAGGTGTTCTATTTTTTTAAGAGCACTGAATTAATAATTATATTTTTCCCATATAAAATAAATAATAAATCATATTTAGGGCAGAAAGACCTCAGATCGATAGCCCATGACAGACTAACACCTGCATACATATTTGTAATTGTAATATATAGCTGTATATAAAATTTAATGTAATTTTCTGAATAAATATATTTGTATAATTATATTTTTTAAAATTTCAGTTTATGAAGAAGTTCCTGACTATAACAACGGTAATGCATACATTGTACAAACTCTCTCGATTTTTTATCAAACATTATTTATTTAGGAAATAATCCCGGTTACGTACAGCAAATAACCAATGGCGATCCTTATCAGCAAATCCAGCAATGGGCCGGGAACAGACGGCCGACGAGGATCATTTTGGAATACAAAAAGAGAAGGAAGTACTTGGGACACCGGAGGAGGATATTGCATAGGCCGCACAGAAGGCGTCTTCTTTATAGATCGAAGACAAAGAAAAATATGGATGATTCCAAAGATAAAGGAGGGAAAAAAAGGGTTATAAAAGTAAGAAGGAAAAAAAATGATCAAAAAAGGGAAAAATCAAGGCAACAGTGATAATAATGATCAGAATAATATTATAAGTATTATTACAATTAAAATTACAGTGAATTAAAAAGTGAAAGTATTATAGATTTAAAATAATAATTTTATGTTTAAAACCATACATTATTTATTGCTCCCTAAGTTCAAATATAAACTATTTTAGATTTTTAGTAATAAATCCACATTTTTTTTTCAACAACTTATATTACTTAATATTAATATAAGTTCTTGAATGACACAAAATGATTTATCGATTTATACCTACTTTTTGTACTTGAATTTAATTTTCCATAAAAAAAGTCAGGAAAAACCATCTACAAAAGGCAGTCAGAACTGTAATACCCGTCGGAATTATAGTTCCGATGGCATTTTTTAGATGTTTTTTATGAGAAAAATTAAAACACTTGGGACATTGCGGTTTCCTTCATCTTGTTTATAAACTATTCGAGTACAAAAAGCATTTCTTTAAGTTATATGGTCGATGTCTATCCCTTTCAAAATGGCAACCGAAGGAGACCATGTCCGACGTCTAAGGCTTATGTGGCCGGAAAGGTATTGGCATTTTCAATAACCTTAAACATTAGATTATGACTCTACATTAAATTCTATGGAAACTGTACCTCGGACGAAACATTTTATCGAAAAATGTGAAAATGGCAGCCGTTCGAAAAAAAAGGGTCTATTTTTGCCTACTTATTTCAACTTTGAAGCGCTTCAATTTTTAAAATTTTGCATCGAAAGAGGTTCAGTTTCTGTAGAAAAGTGTGGAGAATACAATAGTAAAAGCACAAGTTTATTCGTTGGACAGAAAAAAAGAAACCTTTCTGGCCAGTGGGCAAAAAGTGCAAAAAGCATTTCTTTACTTCTTTTACTTATTTCAACTTTGAGGCGCTTCAATTTTTAAAATTTTGCAACAAAAGAGGTTCAGTTTCTGTAGAAAAGTGTGGAGAATACAATACTAAAAGCACAAGTTTATTCGCTGGATAGAAAAAATTAACCTTTCTGACCAGAGGGCAAAAAGTGCTTGAAGTTTCGAGACAAGTTTAGCCGTGTTTTCAAATTTTCGCGTTTAGTCCGTGACGCCACATTTTTAGAGGATTCCCTCCTCTTCTTCAAAGAAATCCTGCAAGTCATGACGCCATTGCAAGATGGAATCCTGGATTGTTGGAGTGAGCAAAATTTAAAGAGATGATATTTTGGATCCTCGGAACTGCAATAACAATAAGGTAGCGGGAGCGAGAAGTGCGAAAAATAGTCATTTTTTCTGATTTTTTTAAGTGAACCAATAAGAGTAATCAAACCAATTCATTATATAAATAGTAGCACTTCTTTTTAAGAGTATGACATTTTTTTTATTCTTCCGATGGATAAGACCTGCATAAATACTTGATTTTTTCTCGGAGTAATTTTGTGTATGATTCCAGTGAATCCGTTATAATTCTTATCATTCACGTTTTACTATTTTCTTTTTTAGCGATTATTTTCTTACAGTATCTATGAGGTGGTTTAATCTAAAAATAATACTTTAATCATAATAAAATAAATATTCATTAAATAAAATTTTAGCCTTTTTTCTTCTTAAACTAAGAAATAGGAGACATTACAAGAATGTTATTTAATAATATTAATTAAATAAAATTCTTGTTATTTCTCATACTAGTTTATTATTATTAATATTCTCAATATTTAAACGTAGGTAATCCAAATTATAAAAATCTACGAATAAAACAAATAAAAAGGCAAATTAAATTGAAAAACGTGAAATTCTCGACCAGTTTCTAATATATATATATATATATATATATATATGTATATATATTGTAAATCCTTATTTCTTAGTATTACATTATATAATTTTATAATACAAATAAATACAAACATTTACAAATTGTTAAACCTTACAAAATGCCTATCGACTCTCTTTCTCCCTGTTTCTGTCCAGTTCTTGTCGTTTTAATTAATCGTCATGATTGCTAACGTCATTGTCTAAGTTCTCGAAATTTAGTGAAATGAATTGATAGATTATTAATGAGGAATGGGTATATTTAGGATTAATATTTTGATTATACGAGATGCAGAGGTGATTGATAATTGGGGATTTATGGCGAATTTTAAGGAAGGGTTTCAAGTCTCTGTTTAATGGGGGTAATTTTGCACGTTTCATACAATTAAAATATATTAAAGTATACAAAATTTGACAAATGTTCTTTATTTGGCAATAAAAATAAGTACACACCACTAAACTTAATATTTGGTAAATAAATTAATAGATATATTCAATTCAATGATGAAAACCATAGCTAACCATAAATTAAACTATCTTATTTTATTTAAAAATTACTTAAAATGTAATTAAGTAATTGAATATATTTTAAAACTGATCATTAGAAAACAATATCAATAATTCATAATATACGATTAAATCAGAAAGTTATTTATTGAATATTATATTAATTAAATGAAATTTAACAGATTGAAAAATAAATACATTTTTGTTAAACTTATTAAAATAAGTTACTTGGTTTCATAATGTTGTTGAAATTTGTCAGAGAATAAATTTAGTTAAAATTGATTAAAAAAATATGTTTTTATATCAATTAAATTAAAAAATTACTAGGGAGAGCAAGCATTTAATACACAACCAACTGAGTAAACTGTTTAATATAACATTGCATCAATATTAAAATCAGAGCTGTGCGAATCCTCAAAAAGAATTCCAAACTGAAAACCTAATCGATTTTCAAAATAGAAAACAACAATTAAAGGATTCACAAGAAAGAACAAAAATATTCGAATACAAGATATGACTTTAGTTTTTTGAAACACATATAAAAATAAGTATATTGCTGTCAAGGTATGCGCATTTTCATTTCTGACTTAGTTTAAATGAAAATGGTAATATTACAGATTAGTATCAATTTAATAATTAACTTCTCACTTAACCCGTGGTGAATATTTTTTTTAAATAATTATGGTATATTTTGATTAAAAAAAATGGTTTGTTTCACTGTTAACAGTGACTTTTAAATAGTGTTTTAATTAAAATATACGATAATTAGTATCAATTTTTAATAGATATTAAGATAATAATCAATAACAGCAAATCACTTTCTGTAAGCTTTACTGAAAACGTTCGTATTGTTTACAGAATTCGAATCCTCGTAAAATAATTTGAATCGTTAGTTTTGCGATTCTATAACGAATCTTTAATGATTTGTAGCGAATCCAAATCACACATTTCTTTGTAACAAATGTTAGCTAATACTGACGAAGTTACAACTTAGCAAAACATATTTAGCAATAATTACTCATAATAAATATGTTTTTGTTCTAATATTATTCAAATCCTAGATTGAATCTAAAAGTATTCAAGTCCTGTCCAGCTCTGATTATAACAACATTAAAAGATCATGTAACGCTAATGCATCGCTCTTATATTCATTTTCCACAGTGGAAAGAATCTATTAAAACCCTTTGAAAATGAAAATTGAAGATTTAAGGTAGTGTGAATTCCAAGTAAATTATTAATTAAAATGAAAATTATTACGGTTAAAACTGTAGTGGTTTTAATAAATAACAATAAATAATTTATGTTAAAATATGATTTAATAATTATTATTTTTTCAACTCAAAGAGATTTGCTTCGCAATATTTTAATATTGAGATTATAAAATTATTGAGATTGTTTTCATTAAATCATTCCATTCAAACAAACCAATCCTTTCAACCTTGTATAGCAATGTGCCTTTTGATGGCACTTGTATTTGTGAGCAAAGTTTCCTTTTCCTTAACCCTCTCTTCGTTTCCTTTCAAATTAATCACCCTCCCAGTTTCGCTGTGAACATTCCTTTCATTTGTAATCAGCGCTTCGATGTTTTTCTTAATCATTGCTTTATCTTCTAAACAATTATTAATTGTGGTTTTGGGTTTTTCATCCTCACTTGCAAACGCTTCCCCTTCAAGGCCGTTCGAATCATCATTATTAAAGCTTCTTTCATTTACATTAAAATCATTCGATTTTCCATTAATTTTATCACCGTCGTTGTTTCCTTCAATCACATCGGAATGAATTCCAAAATTCATTCCAGTATCACAATTATCAGCAATGCGTGTTTCCGCATTGGAATTACTCGTTTCTAATAAAAATCCGTTTGAATTGATTATTTTCCGATTTAAATCCTCAATACTCTCGTTTTTATTTCCTTCCACTCCATTTACTTCCTCAACCCTAAATTTTAACTTGTTTTCAGCACCAACTTCCTTCGTGCAGTTCACTCCTTTTCTTTTTTGCAAATTCACACCATGTTCCTTTTCCTGCTCGTTTTCTTTACTTTCAATAATTTCCTCTTGTCGGTACTTCAAATTCTCTTCGTCCTCGTGGTGTTCGGCTTGTATGGGGTGCGAACCATCGCCGGTTCGCAGCACCCTGTGCTCGATTAATCTGTGCGGTGTGGTGCGGAGATCGTAGACCAAGCCGCAGGCAGCCATCATGTTGATGAGGAACGTCGTCATGGAGTATCTGGTTCCCAGTTCGGCGGCTCTGTAGTCCCATGGGAAGGCGTGATGGTAGTTGTGCCAACCTTCTCCTTGGGATAGGAGCGAGACGAGCCAACTTTCTACAGGTTTCATGTGCCTAGATATTGACAAAAAGTAATTAATGAAATTGAATTGATGTACTATATGATCGAGAACTTTTTCCTCGAGACTGCTTTATTTCTTATTTTAAAAAAAAGATGAATTTGAATATTTAATTTCTTTTATTTTATTATTTACTTTATATTTTTATTTGTTTAAATTTTATTTTTACATTTTCTTAGGTAAATTATTGTTTCCATTATGTAATTATATACCCGTAGATGTTAGTTTGTGAAGTCATAAGCAACACTGAATCAATTTTTTGAACCGTTTGGGAATGCACTTATCTTACTTATTAATTATTAATAGTTTAGGAATACTTACCTGATTATATACAAATATGTAAATTTTGTATAATGTAATCAATTATAATGGAGAATTCCGTAAAATAAAGTTAAAGTTAAATAATGACACATGTAAATAAAACGTAACATGTGTCATTATTTATCAAATCAAATTCTTAAATTTTTAAGAATAATTATTCACGGGTACTAACAAAGTGTAAAATAAACATATACATTAATACACTCTAGAGGATAAAACTTCTCGATCATATTGTATTCTAATATTCATTATTGGAATATATTAAAGCATAATTTATTCTTTTTTGTATATTGCATAAAAAGGAATCAATTCTGCTTCAGTGTACACTTCTGTGCAATAAAATTAAGTACACAACATATGTTATAGTTTAAGCAGGACATGATAAGTTTCCTAGTTACGAAACAAAAATATATATATATGTAAATATGTCAATTTCTTCAATATAATTTTATTATTTATTGAAACTGCTGCTAAGCAATTAAAACAGACCCGAATTACACAACTAGAATATTGTGAAAAATTGTTATGAGACCTGTGCTTAATTTTATTGCACAAGATGTGATAATCTTCTTGTAGAGTTCATTGATTAACTTAAAATAGATAATTCGAGGGAAATATTATGTATTATTGCATGTAATTCTTCACTTGCCAATTTAAAGAAATGTAAAGTTCGCAAAAGTGTATCAAACAAATGTTAAATTAGTCATAAAAACTAATAACATATAAAAAATTGTTAATACTGCACAAAATACAACACAATTTAATAAAAACGGCAAAATAAAAAGGAATAGTCTAAATCACGTAAAGCTACAAGTTTCCTTCGGTACCGATAGCCCGAGATAGGGTCCAAACCAGAGATCACGAGGCGAAGAAAGAAGGAAAGACTACAAATAGGAGGAAATACAAAGGAAGCAACGACAACAACAAATAATATGCAAAGCCTTGTAATTTCAACAAAATAAATTTTAATTATAAAAAAATAATAATAACAATATGTATACAGACTATACAAATTGTTAATTATTTTTTTAAAGCTCGATTAACTGGATTTGTTGCCAATATAAAAAAAATCAGGAAAAATATTTAGTAGAAGGACAAAAAGACCTCTGGTCGATAAACAAGCCAGACTAACACAAAAACGTATTGCATACAAATATTATTGAATGGCGATTTTTGTATATTACTAAAATCAAGCTAACTTAAGTTTTTATCAAGTTGGAGTTAAATATTTCATTAGATTAAAAAATGTTTGAAAAAACATACTGACAAAACCAGACTAAACGAACTGTTAAGGCAAAAAAAAACAAGTGGTCAAAAGTTCCAACTCCTGTAAAAACAAAGTTTAGTCTACTAAAACGAGATAGGTACAGTTGGATCTCAAAACAGAAAATCATATATATTTTATCATTTAAAACCTTCTAGTTCTACTGAAACAAAAGTCAGCTTGTTTTTTGCTGTAAGAAAATATTTTATAAGTAAATTTTTATCATGAAAAACTCAGACATCAGCTAGATATCTGGTTTTTGCTGTACTATTATACACAATCTTCATCATATTCAGTCAAATAATTGACACTTAGTTTATTTTAGCAGTATAATATTCGGAAATATTCCGCGTGATTCTATATCAGCTATTTGTACTAAAGTTTTTGTATAAACATAACCTAAAAATGTGTGTTTTGCCGTGTATGTATTGCCTAGATGTGAAAAAAATTGACGAGCAACAATATATTACAAGCAGGGTCTGCAAGGATTCTTGATGAGCAAGAATTTATTACGATCAGAGTCTGCAGCAATTATTATTTTCAAGTCTTCTGTAAACTTGAAAAAAAAAAAATTGCTGCAGACTCTGATCGTAATAAATTCCTGCTCATCAAAACTCCTTGCAGAGGAGACTTGTTTGAACAAGAATATTGATAAGTATAAAACAAGAAGAAAATCAGATCTCCGAACAGAAAAATATAAAACAAAAAGATATACCCAACACTTTAGACAGAGATAATAAAAACATACAGCAACATAACACAACATATAAAACTATTAAAATATATTGATTGATTGAGTTACGTGAAGATCAAATTGAATTGATAGATAAAGCACTAATAACCTTTCTTCACACTTTATTTGTTTTACCAAATGTACATTTCGGACACAAAGTGACCATTATCAATGGATTTGACACTAAATGTTTTGTATTGACACTAAATGTTTTGTATTTAGTGTCAAATCCATTGATAATGGTCACTTTGTGTCCGAAATGTACATTTGGTAAAACAAATAAAGTGTGAAGAAAGGTTATTAGTGCTTTATCTATCAATTTATTAAAATATATACCATATAAGTTGGAATTACATACAAACCATTAAACAACGAAATACAATAAAAAGCAGACTACTCGAATTTCGAAAAAAATAAAGAATTACAACATCGAGGTCAATTTTGAAGGCCACATCATCGTCATCGAGATCTGACAGAGATTGAACACAAGTTCAAAATCAAGACTTGATTGTTTTTTACAGCTGGGTTGAGGATTTTGTTAGTAATCAAAGATTTCTAGTAGCGACTTTTCTTTCCTGGGTGAGTAATTAAATTAGCTGAAAGCTAAGAATTAATGCTTTGGTGGTTTGCCATTCCGAAAATCGGATAAGTGATATCCGATTTTCCGAATCGGGTGATAAATTTTTTTAGCCGGATTTGATTAATATGTTAAAGTTTCGCAAATCAAATAATTTGGTTATTATTAATGCTCGAAATTGCCATTTTATAATAAAGAAAACCTACTCTTAGAAATTGCAATATTTAGGCAGAAAGTTAATAGTATTTCAAAGATTTTAAAATAATTCCAAAGCTTAAGAATCCTATCAACTTTAAAAGAACAGTATGTCACAGATCAATCCTTAACTTTAAAATAATTCAAAAACTTAAAAATCCTTTAAACCTTGAAAGAACAGTATTTCAAACATCAATGATTAACGTTTGCAAATATAATCTATTTTTATTAATTGTTTATAAATTATACGCTGATTTCAAAAGCTAATGAAGTATCGTTTTTCATAGATTTTTTAATTCTGAACGCATTTAATTTCTTATATATATTTTTTTCAAAAATGAACTTGGAAGCAGGAATTTGCATAAAATTATTTTTACATGTAAAATCCATATATATATATATATATATATATACCTAATTGCGTCAACACCTAGTATATTAATAAAGATGTTTATTATTGAACATAAATAAAATTCGTTTCCTTTCTTCAATTATTTTTAATTCCAACTAAATATATTTCTGAAACTATCAGTCTGTTCGTTACATGAACTAATGTAGTACTTTTTTCACTTTCTGTACTGACAGAAATATTAATTTTATTGGCGTCGTCACAAACTTATACTCAGTTCTACTTAGTGCAGAATAAACGCACAAACCTTGTTTCCATCATTATCAGATAATTTCTCATCATTTCATTATCAGGAGATAATTCTTTATATTTTTATATACGTCTTATTTAATAGCACATTATATTAAGTTTGTACTTATTGTTCTGTAATTGGGTTTTTGTTGGGTAATAAAGTTTATTATTATTATTATTATTATTATTATTATTATTATTATTATTATTAATTTCTGTTGGTAATAGAAACATAAGAATTTTCATAAGGTTAATTTAATTATCATTATTAAATTAAAATTTGAAAATAATTATATTTTGCAACTAGAAAAATACTTACTTGTCGTATGGTTTTGTCCCATAGAAGTGGGCAGCGCTATTTACAAGCCACGTGATGTTCAACATAATGACGTATCTAGCGAAGTAGCTAACGAAGAGCGAGTTGTAGTAAGTTTCGTCCCAAAAATACACCGGGATTAAAATGGGAAGTGCCAGCGCGAAGATTACGTAAAGTGGCTTGTAATATCTATAAAAAATACAAATATTAAGAAAACAAATTAAATTAATGTTCTTTACAAGTAATAAAAACTGTATACTATTAAAGCTTTATTTTCTAGCGGTATAACCAATTACAGGAAAATAATACAAATAAGGTAGAAATATCTATGGACGATAGTCATTTAATAATTAATTAATTTGTATCAATTATTGATATGTTCTTTCAAACTTAATCATTCCGATTCGTTTAATAAAATTAATAAACAGCTGTAAGACACACTAAATATATTTCAATTACAATGATATTAAATAAGGAAAATTTCTAGCAATGATAAATAAAATTCGATCAATCCCTTTTTCCAACTGCAATTGATCATTGCCAGAAATTGTCCTTATTTAATTTCATTGTAATTTAAATAACTGCAAATTTGTGAATCATCTTTGTTTCATTTTATTTAAATATATTTCATTCAACAAAATTCTGCACTCCCAGAAATCCAAATATCCTTCCAAAATACATCCATCTTACTCTCACCATTCATGAATTTAAGACAGTTCAGCTTGCTAGCACCACAGACATTTTTATTGCATATCACCATCAATTCATTGTTGAAAGACCTCCGGTCGATAGTCTAGGACAGACAAACCTTTATTTCAATTCAATTCAATTCATTTATTTATGGTAAATCACCTTTATACAGAATAATAACAATTAAATTAAATAAAAATGATTGAAAATAATTAATAAATTATTTTCACATTTAGCTCTGTGAAATTTTGACTTACGTTACGCAAATACTTTAGACAAATCCAGATATGTCTGGCGGAGTACTTACCCGAGAAGCAGTTGTTTTAATGTGCATTTATCTAACGTACTTTCGTAACGTATATCAAAATGTCACAGAGCTAAATGTGGAAATAATTTAATAATTATTTTCAATCATTTTTATTTAATTTAATTGTTATTATTAATTTCAAATAATTTTTATTTATTTTATTTAAATAATTGTGACCAAGTGAATGAATACTCTTTTTTTATTTTAATTGTCTGAATAAAGATATTTGCACGTATATTTAATTCATTAATTATTTTTATTTAAGGTATGTATAATGATTTCAGCTTAAGATGTTGAATATATACTTAAAATATTCGACGTCTTAAGCTGAAATCATTTAGTTCGACTTCACGTTTCTCAGAATTTTGAAATCCGAGTTGAGCCAGTAAAATTCCGACTGATTAAAAAATCTAAATAATTTTATCTGCGTGCAAGGCTAATAGATCCATTAAAAGGACATTAGTTATTTTTCTTGAATAAGCGGGAAAATGGAATGTACGGTTAATAAACGTGTCGAATTACGATTTCAATATTTTTGCGCAAGTTTTTCGAATCGCCTTGCTTTTTCCAAACTTTCCACTCAAATTAACCGCTAATATGCTTCCTTTAATAGACGTCATTACTTGCAAATTTATCATTACTGGATTTATTTTTTTCAGAGGGGTTTTCCGTATTTTTGTAATACTTAACGGAAAGCGTAAATTATCGTAATACTTAACATTAGAAAAAAGTAATCATTCATAATTGAAAAAGGATTTATTCACTTGGTCACAGTTATTTAAAGAGAACATAATTTATTAATTAATTAGTCTCAAATTCTTTTATTTAATTGAGTAATCATTCACTTGGTCACAGTCGTTTAAATAAAATAAAAGAATTTAAAATTATTTTTTAATCAATCATTTTCTCTTTATTATGACATTTTTATTTACGTTAAATAAGTACTTTAAAACAATTTTACATTAAAACAACTACTTCTCGGGCCTATACCCCTGCAGACTTTGAATTAAATAATGGACATTTGCCGTTGCATAACAATAATAAATTGTATAATGCAACATGTTTTTTGCATTCGAGAATATTTAATGCAAAGAACAAATTGTTACGTTATCCGTAATATTTACAAGAAAGAATAGGATAGATTTTTAATAAATATTCACTCTTTTATATGAATAAAAAGAAATGTAAATATAGTGTATTTGAATTGTATTGAATTTGTATCGCTAATATTTTTGATTTTTTTTTTCTTTTTTTCTATGCGCTCGAGTTTCGTCGAGAACAATTATTCAGCAGACGAATTGCAAGTATTGAGATCGACGCGTGTTAAGAAGGTGCATTTATTATAGTTTTATCATATAAAGTAAGATTAGCTATTTAATTACGTTTAAATTCGATACTCTGTAACCCGAAAATATAAATTTATTAATGATAACTTTATACGAATAAAGAAATCTTGATTTTCCTAGATCCATATAGTTAAATTAGTTTGATCTTCCAAGATTTCTTTATGAATATTTCTAAAATCTCTTTAGATGTTCTATTTATGGACATTTTTTTAATAACAAAACAACCTAAATTGGGGGTGTCGTGGAAGGGTTGTACGTTGCTGTACTACAAACAATTGGTATTTTGCGATATTTTGGAGTCATATTAAGAGATCCGCCTAATTAAATTAGTTTTAAAACGGTTATTATTTGATTATTTAAATTGGAGTAAAATCTCTCAACCTGCGTAAAAATATATAAATAACCCAAATTGAGGGTGTCGTGGAGAGGTTGTGCGGTGCAGCAGATACAAACAATTGGGATTGTGTGACAGTTATTGGTCTTATTAAGAGATTCATCTAGTTAAATTAGCTTTAAAATGTTTGTCTGAAAGTTTGGAGTCTTATTAAGGGATCAACCTAGTTTTAATATTTTTTAAATTTTTTAATTGGAGTCAAATTTGTCTAAAAACTTTATGAACATTTCTATAAAGATATTGAGCGTTTCTAAGAAGACATTGATTTCTTTATGAACATTTTTAAAAAGATCTTTATCTCTTAATGATCATTTCTAAAAAGATTTTGAGCTTTTTATGAGCGTTACTAGGAAGACCTTGATCTCTTCATGAACATTTCTGAAAAGTTCTTTATTATCGCTTCTAAAAAGATTGTTATCTCTTCATGAGGGTTACTAAGAAGACCTTGATCTCTTTATTAACATTTCTAAAAAGATCTCAATATCTTTATGATCGTTTGTGTAAAGATTTTGATCTTATTATGAGCGTTTCTAAGAAGACCTCGATCACTTCATTAACATATCTAAAAAGATCTTAATATCTTTATGATCATTTCTAAAAAAGTTTTTGATCTCTTCATAAACATTTCTACAAAGATCTTAATTTCTTCATAAATATAAAGATCTTAATCTCTTCATGATTATTTCTAAAGAGATTGATCTCTTCATGAACATTTATAAAAAAATATATCTTATTACGAACATTTTTAAGAAGACCTTGACTACTTTATCAAAACATTTATTAAAAGTTCTCAATCGCTTTATGATCATTTCTAAGAAAGATCTTGAACTAATCATAAGCATTACTAGAAAAATCGAAATTTCTATAAAGATTTTGATCTCTTCATTAAAGTTTCTAAAAATATGTTTATCTATTCATGAGCATATATCTAAAAGATCCTGGTTTCTTCATGAACATTTCTGAAAAGATGTTGATCTCTTTATGAGCTTTTCTAAAAAGATCTTGATTTATATATGAGCATTTCTTATTCAAGGATGTTATCAATAAATCTTTTATTCGTTCATGAAAAATAATTGCTAAAAATTAATAAAGCATACAAAAATATAGACAGAGAGAATGAATATGTAATTATTAAAATTACTCTCTTTTATTACTTTTTTCGCGGCGGCACTACTTATCCATATTTTCGCAACACAACATACTCGGACTAATTTCAAATCTAATTCCGAATTAATACGTGTCTTTCTCCCGATAATCAATAATTCGCATGGTCTATAATTACAACAACCAGCACTCATTAAACAAGCCGATCCGCCGAAGTGTGACCGCCACGGTGGACGGTTTGTGGTCCGATTTGTCACAATCGCGGAGGTGTAATTACTTTTATATCGGGACTCGAACAATGGCGTCGTTTTATTGCAAATAAATAAACAAACGGAACCAACAGACAATACCTAATTTCACCGCCCCCGCGCGAATTTTTCAATTAATTATCAGGGATGCGCGGAAAAAATTTAATGATCCGTTGAATAAAAAGAATGGATTATTGTTCGCGGCAGATTGCGGAAAATTTTCGTTACGTATGAGATTTCGCTTACGCAAATGATGTTTTAATTCTTATCACAAGATTTTATTTCTGAAATAAAAAGAGTAAGGATTTTAATTTATTGAATAAAGCTTGAATATAGCAATGAGCATATATATATAATTTGTATATATGTAAATTGATTCCTGAAGATGACCAATCGTCGGAACCAGTCGAATTATATAAACAAGTGAAAAAAACCTAGTGTTTTAATTTTAATTAAATATCCTGAATTATATCAAAAATGATTCACCACGGGTTAAGTTAATTAAGCATATCTCAAAAATCTCTGAACGTCTCAAATTTCTTTCCTAAAAATTTGTTTCTACTTTCAAATACGGTAAAATTCTGAACCATCCGTATAACACAAATTTACGCCAAATATAAATTTCCCACCACCAGTATCATAGAATTCATCAAATTACATCAAAAAGACATAGACAGGGACGTTAGTGATTATAATGAAAACCAAATGAAAAGAACAGACCCTTGTCTGGCAGAAAGACGAAAGAGTTTAGTAATTGCCTACCGACTAAGTAGCCATTTACTAAACTAAATGTGTAATAGATAATTTCAAAATATGGGTATGTTTATTATTAAATAGATTTTGTAAAAATGTTAGGTAATAAAGATGTTTGGCTAAACCCTAGAATCATCTCTAAACATCAGCGTGAAGTTGGCGGCGTCACGACGCTCAAAGTAGACGTCTCTAATCAAGAACGTACAGCAAGTATAATACGAATTACAACCACGAAGTGGCGATAATAATAATAATTTATCGTACAGTTTCGATGTAAAAAATGCATTATTTGAAATGAAAGGATCTGAAGATATGAAGCGTAAATTAAAAAAAGGGTTATTCCGTAAAAAGGCCTTCTATGGTCTGTGTTGAGAACTAATTTACTCATGAAAACGCAAAAAGAAAGTTGAAGAAGTTGAAGGTACGCTCAATGAATGACGCACGGATAACGTATTTTATGAAAAATAATTTCACTGATTTCCTTACCAGTATTAAATGCCGTTTTAACACAATAAAATCATGCTAAAGTGTAATTTTAGTGTAAATAAATACATAAAATAACAAAAGAATGCCTTTTATGGTGATGGAAATCTGGAGAACTATTGACATCCAGACTTTCAAGCTGAATTGTGAAAAAATACAAGTGCAAACCCCTGAAAACCACTATAAATCAACTCCTTAGTGTGATAGTCATCATAAAAGCACCCCATTTATTTTTTTTTTTCGATTACAATAAAAAAGGTGCACGGAGGATTCTAGGGGAATAATTTCAGGAAGTAGTTGTTTTAATGTGCATTTGTTTAACGTACTTACGTAACGTAAGTTAAATGTCGCAGAGCTAAATGTGGAAATAATTTATTAATTATTTTCAAATCATTTTTATTTAATTTATTTGAATAACTGTGACCAAGAGAATGAATACTCTTTTCTATTTATATTGTATCATTTCCATTTATCTCTGAAATCAATTATTCACAAATATTATACAGATTTTAATTTATGTAATATTTAGTTGCTTAAATATTAATTCGTAATATATTCATTCATTTTTTTATTTTAAGCACTATATTTACCATAATTAATAAAATAATGATTTTTATATATATTTAACATCTTTATTGACAAATAACGTTAAATTTTACAATGTGTGTTTACAATATTTATAGAATTATTTAAATTTGTCATGTAATCTGAATGATGCAATTTTATTTACTAAACAAAAATTGTTATTCAAATTTTATTTTATGCAATAAATAAATATGTTTTAATTATTACGTAATTGTTCTATTCATATTTATAAAAAAAGGCAATTAAAGACGAAATAAATAGCTTCCTTCAAAATTAATCATAATTGTTGCTGAAAGGCAATTGATTATACGTTATTATAAGTTACAAATTATTTATATAGTCATTTTTTTTTTTTTTTGGTGCTGAATAATTATTTTTACGATTTAATTTTCTTCGTGCACAGAGTAACGGTTATGGTTCAGCAAAAGTGCAAACCATAAAAATCAAAATGCATTTTTTTTTCGTTTGCACGAAAAAAAAAAAAAATATGCATGAAATTACTCGACAATCGCAAATGCTATTTTATTCTAATATAAAGGGGATTTCCGTTTATAAACAAATAAAATTAAATATAAATGTAGACAATTAATAAAAGATTTTACCTGTATCTTATTACTTAGTAAAGTCATTATCAAAGAAACGGAAATTAATTATAAAAAAAAACAAGTGTGTTGTTTTCTCCATTACTAGTTTCTGTTAACCATCTGATAATGACTACACTAAGTCGAAATTAGTTACGGAATAAAAACCAAGTGTGTGTTACAAGCAAAGTGTTTTATTAATTTTCCATCTTCATATTAATAATAGATATGTATGACAAAGTAATGGATTTAATAATTTTATTCTACTTTGGCTTACTTTTTTTGTAACATCACTAACTGGTCGGCTTCCAAATCGGACATGTCGATGGTCTTTCCCTTGCTGATGACGGCCGGGTGTTTCCTGCTCATCAGCCATCCGACATGCGAGAAGAAGAAGCCTCTGTGGGCGTTGTGGGGATCGGCGTCGGTGTCGCTGTACTTGTGATGCTGCCTATGATCTCGAACCCAGATGTACAAACAATTCTAAAAATAAAAATAAAATAAAAACCACTCATACAATCACTTACATAAAGCATCTAATGGTCTCCTTTATGACGAAACTGGTAACATCTCAATATCTCAAAGACTGTTCCAATTATTCTAAAGTTTTCCATTAATTCTGCAATCTAAGATATATTAAACTTGCTTGAAATAAATTCCACATATCCCTTCAAAATTCTGCTATCCTGAATCCGGTCTTATTCATCTTATCTCTCATTATCGACTGAGAGACGAACATGACATATTGGTGCTCTTACATACATATATTACATATCTCTTAAAAATTCCGCTATCCTGAATCCACTATTCATACATTCATTTCATCTCTCATTAACGACATGACATATAAAAGAGTGACTTTTGGCTGAAAGACCGATAGTTGATAGCTATTTTGTTATTAATAAAATAAAAAAATATTGTATTTTACATACATATGTGTAAATACGAGGAGTCGTTTTTAAATTCCCGGACTTGGCTATTTTGAATTATGATGCAATTTTCGATTATGTTGTTTTTTTTTTAATCATTTATGCTTTGATATAACTTGTATGACAATTTACAAAACGAATCTCAAAAAAACACTGAGAGGAATGAAATTTATGGACAATGACGAACTTATCGCAGCTATTCAGAACTATTTTGAAAAAAAAAAACAATGTACATTTTTATAGTGGATTTAAGATGTTATTGAAGCGGTGTTATACCTGTATTAAAAGCAGGGGAACTATATTGAAAAATAAAATTGAGTTTTCTCTCTAGTCTTTTCTTTTCATGCCTTGTCCGGGAATATAAAAACGACCCCTCGTACCTCAATAATATTTATCGAGGTATTTACACATATCAACTATCGGTCTTTCAGTCAAAAGTCACTCTTTTATATGTCATGTCGTTCATGAGAGATGAGATGAATGTATGAATAGTGGATTCAGGATAGCGGAATTTTTAAGATATATTTAGATTACGTTTTAGGTATAGTAAATTTAATAATCTTAGTTTGTGGAATTTTTGGGATTATTAGGACATTCTTTGGGATATTGGAATTTTCCAGTTTTCCATTTGATATACGATTAATATTTAAATATATTATTATAATGTGAACTTCGAAGCAACTTCTTTAAAATTTCTTCTGACTAAACGTTCACTTATATTGGTTCTACGAACTTCTTCTAGTAAGTTTCTTGTTCGAATTGCCGTTTGATGTCTATTTCGCAGTATTTGCAACGCTATAAATCGATCATCTATTGCAGTGATTGAACGTTTTTTACGCTGACCTCTTCTGACATTCAATCCCGTCTGCTTACTTGATTTTGATTGTCCAAATATTTGGGCCACATCTCATTTCTATTGCCCTAGCGATATCAGCCTGTGCTAAGTGACCAATTATTTAAAATTTTTTGCTAATAAAAACCGGTGCAATTAAAATTTCAAGGATTTCACTAAATTCTGCATTCAAATAACTAAGCAGATATGACCCATAAGTTTCATTATATCTCACAATTTTCGTTTCTAACTTGAATTAATAAATTGACGTAATACACGAAAATTAACGATTTATTTTTGATTTAAACTGATACTTTATACTTGGTAGATAAAAAATGTAAATACATATTCATATTATTAAAACCAAAAGAATGGCTCTTTTTTCAAATGATTATTTCCATTTTATTATATAGCTATCTATTTCTACTAAACCGTAACCTTAATCAAATTGATATTCCTTTTTTTAAATTATATTTATATCTATGAATTGAAGAAATTTCAATGTAAATGTAAATCTCAATTGAGATATAATTTAAATTAATTAAATATAAGTGGAAACGAAACATCTCTGAAGGGATTTGAACCCATATCTCTTGATTTCGGTTATTATATCTCAATGTTGTATATCGTAATTTCTTCAATTCATAAAATATAAATTTTAGTTATACAAACAAAAATAAAACGTGTTTTCATTAATGGAATACCGATGTTTAACGAAGTGGAAGCTTTAAAAATTATTAAGTTACTTAAAATTATGTCATGATTATGCAAAAAGAAGAAAAACAATTGACTCTCCCCTCTGACATGAATCCTGAACGTGATTCCGTACTCGATTCACACTTTTGAGCATTTCGTGACCCGCAAACAATCGGAAAAGCGGCGATTGCCGTAAAGAAATTGGCAAATTTGCTCGCTGCGACAAGGAAACTCACTTTGCTTTTGCAAATAGAACGTACCTCGTCGTGGAAACTGGGCGTAAAAATAAAAGACAAAATTGGCACAATTTTTGCTTCTTCTTTTAGAACAAACGCGCGATGAGTGAATGGGCTCGTTAAGGGAGTGAAAGCTCGTATTAAGTAAAACTGTAGTAAGGAATTAAAAATGGAAGAATGGGAGGATTTCTAAAATAAGATCAACAATCGCTGCGCAATTATTTGCTCATTTTTTTTATGAACTATTTAATTTCAATTTTTGTTGTGTTGTTTAAAATCTAAGCAATCATTAAATTGATATTATGAGTTATTGACTAAGTTACACTTGGTTTGTTTTA
This sequence comes from Philonthus spinipes, assembly GCA_963082785.1. Taxonomy (NCBI): domain Eukaryota; kingdom Metazoa; phylum Arthropoda; class Insecta; order Coleoptera; family Staphylinidae; genus Philonthus; species Philonthus spinipes. The sequence goes on along the minus strand of OY720307.1, from coordinate 19,079,464 downwards.
CACATAAAAAGTGTATTTATTTTCAACTTGTATCGACACGTTGCCATTATCAAGAATGAATGTACAAGAATTTATGTAATAATATATATTAACTCGACGCCCAAAGGGGCAACAAGGAATAGCAGAAAAATATATATTATGATTGTGAAAATAAATAAAAATATATACAATAAATTCAATATGAGAAAGTAAAATAATGTAAGTAAAGTAAAATGTTTTAATAAATGAAACATATGTATATTTTGGACTGTTTATTGTTGACTATAGTTTCGGCAACTTTAGTGTGTTTTATGACAACAGAAGTACTTTTGCTTTTATAAAGAAACAATTTTCTATAGTCATCAATAAACAATCCAAATTATACAAATAAAGTAAAAAAAAAGACTTTCGGTCGATGGCCCAGGTAGACTAACACCAAATATTAATAATTACATGTAAATATTTTAAAGAAAATTGTATCAATTTAAAATAAAGAGACAGTGTGTCCACGGATTGAGAGTACATAAGGTGTAAATTACATTTTTTTAGAGTTGGATCATGTTCTGAGGATCGCTCCTACTTAGTCTCAAATGAAGGTATTGAAAAAACGGGTCAAATCAATTAATTACGGTGTGTGTTTTGGTCGAAAAAAAAAAAGTCATTTACCCCTTATGTGCACTCAATTCGTGGACACAGTATATATATATATATATATATATATAATTTGCCTAAATTTTTATTTATTTATATATAGTAAAAAGTAAATCAAATAAAAAAGAAATTGAAAATAATTAATTTACTCCAATTTAATAATTAATTAATTATTTTCATTTATTAAAATTGAATTATAATGAATTATAATATATAACAAAGTAGAAGCCCCAACAATTAATGAGGTTTTTTTTTTTAATATTACTATTATTTGTATGACGTTTTGTATTCTTTTAAATAGCTTGCCGTTAATAAAGTTATAATTATTATTAAAAAATGTTATTAAATCTTTATTTTAAGACATATATTTTTTATTTATTGTCATAATCGTATTATAGATTTAATGATAGATTAAATTTTAAATAACATAAAACACATTTTGGAAACAAATAAAAAAATAATAAATTCCATGAATCGGATCATATATTCATGAAATTTATTTTTTTATTACTTTTTTAAATCTTTTAATCTTATTTAAAATGTAATCTATCATTAAACCCATAAAACAATTATTACAGTAAACAAAATTGTTTCTTAAAATAAAGATAAGAATATAAATTGCATCGCATTATGATGAATACTTATGCATGAATGAATGTATTTCATAAACTGAACATTTCTTCGAATCGTCTGTTTTTTTATCTTATTATTTATTAATAATATGCCTAAATTTATCATATAATATAATCAGTTTAAGAGGAAAAGAAAAACTTTAATATCATATGTTCTAAACCCGCTAAATTTAGGCAAATTATTAAATAATAATAATAAGACAAAAACAGATAATTCGAAGGAATGTTGAGTTTATGAAACAAAATATGATGAATGCGATGCAATTTATATTGGACAAACAGGCAGATAATTCGAAACCGGAATGCACGAGCATAAAAAATCTGTTTTAGAGAATAAAACAGGCCTTTCTAAACATTGCATTGCATTCAATATTTGATTTAATTGAATTACTTTAAATTGTACTAGAATTTAACTAAATTACAAGACACGATTTTACTCCTTACATCATCTGTTTTCGTGAATCAAACCATATATTCGGAGCTATTCCCTATGGTAAATGTACGTAACATTTACCATAGGGAATAGCGTGTACGTTAATAAATTAAATCACATTCTATGAATAAATATATATTACAAAGGTTGTTTAGACTGTGAGGCTAAAAAATAACGTACACGTTAAACTTGAGAATTCCCTTGTAGAATAGCCAATTTTTCAGTTCAATAACATTTTAATACTAAAAATGTTAGAAATCGGATTTATAATGTTTTATAAATGAGTTTCAATTTTGTTTTAAATCATATTGAATTTAAATGAATTATCTTTTTATCGTCCTTTAAATTTCAACAATGTAATATTTAACACTCTACAATTATTGTATTATTAATTTGGCATTTTCTCGAGTGGAGTTTATTTAATAATCGGTATTAAAAGTGATTTACAGTCGGCAGAAAATTATGGTCATTTCGGTGGAAACATTACAAGCGAGGAAAGGAGAAATTTGCGTTTCGTCGGAAAACGCGCGGTTGAGCAACCTGATTGAGGGGAATTTTCTTGAGCAATTGTATTGTTAACAACAATCAAAATTATTATTTCAGTATTTTTTTTTTAAATATTTAAATGGTAGAAATTTTTTCGTTTAACGGAAAATAACCTCGCAAAACAAGTAGGGCTTTTAAATCAAATTGCATATAATTCGAGGAGACTATTCTAGTATGCATATTTTTCCAATTGTGTTTCTTGATGTAATAAATGATTTAATTAATAAGCGTTTTATCTATATCTAATAAAATATTTAAAATTTGGTGATGTGTCCATCTTTCCCCGGTGAATTTGGTCAAATGAGTTTTTGAATGAACATTTAACATAAATAGAAAATAGTATAATTTGTTAACTATTTTCAAATCATTTTTTATTTAATTTATGAACATTATCATTTTATTGGACATAAAAATAATTCTTTAATTTTAAGGGAATTTATCAGGCAGACGAAACTCTTCCTCTTATAACATGAAAACTAAAGGACTTGGGATAAAAAGTTACATAACAAGAAGTATTTAGTTTTTTAATATCTATAACTTTTATTTTAAGTTGCACTTTATGAGTTTTTATTCTAACCAAAAGATTTTCAGATCTCACAACTGCTATAAACTATTAAAACGGCTAAACGGATTTAATCAAAACGTTGTATACGTTTGGGTTCTTTTTGCGCTATCCTGGAAACACACGCATGCAGAATTTGTTTAAAACTCGATGGAATAGACTCAAAACGTGCATATCCGTTGAAATTGGCAATATGAAATTTGTTTTGATCATAATACTTTCTCTTGGACAGGGGTCAAGGGAAAGTAAAAATCAGTAACAGTAAAAACGTGTAATTATACAGGGAGTTTCAAATTCGGGAATCTTTCTTGTTATAAAAAACAGAGGATAGGTTTAAATTTGGACATTTATTATAGGAAATAGGGGGCATGTTTAAATTTGACATTTTTAAGAATTTTATGCTGAAAATATTATTCAGCATAAATTTGAGAATGGATTAAGTTTAATTGATTTAAAAAATGAAAAAAACAAAAACTATATGTATTTATTGAACTGAAATATTGCTTCAAACATCCAAGATATAAATAAAAAGGAATTTGACACTTGTCAGTTTTTCATATTTTTTAAAACAAAGAATGGGCTGTTTCCTCGTTTTCTCAATGAAAAATTTATTGACAAAATATTAATCAAATTAAATAAAAAGAATTTGAAAATAATTTATAAATTATTTCCTCTTTAGCTAATTTATTATTATTTTCAAATTCTTTTTATTTAATTTATTTAAATAACTGCCAAATGAATAAATACTGATGTAAAAAGAGATATGTTTAAAAATTAAACACTATCACACACATGTGTTTATTTTGTAAAGCCTTATCTTTTTAAATTAGTTAAAAATGTATCACAAAGTAATGCTTCCATTCAGTTGGAAATACTCCTGACGATATTGAGGACTGAAAGATACTATATAAGCCCATACATAATATCTTCAGTATATATAAATATTTTTGTAGAAAGTATGGAGGGATAGCAATAACAATAAAATTGAGCTGATTCAAAAGCAAATGTTTTTTTAATCACAATCTCGTACCAGTCTACTCAAGTTATTACACAAATACGTTATTATGATGAATTACAAATAATTTTTTTATTAAAACACATTTCAGACGCAATGAAATATGAATGAATACTTTTTCTATAAATATTTATCAGAATGAAATTGTGCAAAAGTGCCAAATAAAAGTGAGACTCGAATTTGAAACACCCTATATATTTTATTTATTTTCTATTTATTATTGTAATTTCATATGTAGATAAATATTTAATTAATTGGCAGAAAGACCACGGCTCGATAGCCTATGAAAGGAAAATCTCAAAATTAGTTAAAGTGCTTTATTATACATTTAATGTCCTCTTCAAATAAAGGTATTTGTATATATCGAATTAATAAATATTTAATAATCGAGTAATTCACTTGATTATATTTATTTTAATAAATTAATAAAGATTTAATAATCGAGTTTACTTCATTAGATTTATTTTTATATTTCTAGTTGGTCCTAATAAGCACGTTGTAAATCAAATGAGAGGTATACAAAAAAAGGTCGTTAATTTAAAATTAATTAATTGTTTGCGAAATACTCCTAAATTGCCCGAAGACGTTAAATGCCGTTCTTTAGGTGACCTTTTCTTTTGATTTTTTGTGCGTGCGTCTGCTCTTGTGTCTGTGATTATATTCAGGAAAGTAAAAGTCGATCAAATGCTTAACTTCCCATCGTTTTGTGAGTCAAAAATTGTGCAATCCTCTGTTTCGAAAAACTCAATCCTTTTATGAAATTTCGATCAAACGTTTGATAAGATGGCTTTACATTCTTGATGAGAAATTGTATGATTGCCTCTTTTAAAATAAAATGACACTTTTTTATCACAACTTATTTTAAAATATTCACACAGATTGTAAAAATAATAATATTGCCTTATAGCTAAAATATTTTAAAATATTCTACAGATTTGTCAAAAATACTAATTTTGATTATGGATTTTCGAACGTTAAAACCACTTATTTCCACTAATTATTATCAATAATAATAATAATTATAAAATTTTAACATCTTTATTAACACACAGATACTATATGTATGTATAGGGTGATTCAATTTGGTGTTGCATTCCCTTGTATTTTTTTTTTTTTAATTTGACAGTAAACTATAACAAACCATATATATTTGTAAACGGCAAGAAATTATCTATTTAATGGTGTCACAACTTGACAATAAAATGAAAACTGTCAAGGTAGCGATGGTCAACCTTTTTGACATTATTAAATATAGAATTTCTTACCGTTTACAAATATACAGAGAGATTTTTTTATAAGTATTCATTAGGCGAAGTGTATACCTGCAAAAAATGCGAGCCAACCTCATTGAATTATTAATGTGACTATTTGGCATATGTGTGTTCACTTGCTTGTTATAGGCAACTAAACACACATATATTAATGCATTTGAGTCGCGTATTTTGCAGGTATATATAGTAGAAATGTATAATGATAAAAAAAGCTCTCTGTATATGGTTTGTTATAGTTTACTGTCAAAATAAAAAAAAAGTCGAGCGTCAGTCATTAATTAGTGAAAGGATTAAATGATAAAATGTATTCGAAAATTGTGTTTGGTAGGATTTGGTATTTTGGAGGAATTACGAGGTTTCAATGCAAATAAAATAGGGATAGGATTTTTTAATTATAAATAATAATAATAAAATTGGGGGTATACATGCTGGATGAGATATTTACTCGTTTTGCATATATTCAACCAAACAAGAAAAAAAAATTAAAAAATATTGCTACAACAAATAATTCAATTGTTTGATGAATTAAATAAGATTATTATTTTTTCAGCTAAAAATTGTATAAAAGTCTCCTTCACAAAAACTGTATCCAAATATACACATAGATTGCAAACAGAAAAATATTGCCTTATAGCAAACATATTGCAAAATATTCTACAAATTTTACAAAAATACTAATTTTGATCATTAATATTATTATCAAACGATATATACCATTAATTTTTATTATTGGCAAGTTAATTTGTCGAAACTGCAATCACAATACAAAAATATAATAATTTGTATTTTACAACATTGTTTGTTTGAATTTTATTATTTATAATAAAAATACTTACGTCATACATATTAATTTCACAATAAAACACTTTTTAATTTGTTTGTATATATATAGTGGCTATCACTACTGTTGGAGCTTTCTAAATCATTATTTATGGGGCTGATCATTCCCCTAATTTGCTTGCATAATACTTGTTTATTTTATGCTTAAACAAGTGTTATACAAAAAATAGTGTTTTATTCTGAGAATAATAATAATAATAATGAGCTTTCTAAATCATTATTTATGGGGCTGATCATTCCCCTAATTTGCTTGCATAATACTTGTTTATTTTATGCTTAAACAAGTGTTATACAAAAAATAGTGTTTTATTCTGAGAATAATAATAATAATTTATGTCCAACATTAATAATTATATCACAATCAACAGGATTAATTTAATAAATTGAAGATACATTTTTTTTTAAATTTATTCCTACAACAAATAATTCAATTGTTTGATGAATTACTTACTTGTCCGGCGATTGTATGCAAAATCAAAAGCAACAATCTCACAGGAAACGTCGCCTTGAAAGCTCTGTGCGAATACAGCCTGTGTGCGCCTATTGTGACACCTTCGCCGGAAATGAACGCCATTAAAATCACTGAAATAAAGTTTAAAAAGTGTAAATATTATAATTAACAAGAAAAATATATAGATTCAAGTCTTCGGTTTAATGAAAATAGATGGCTATACAACAAAATGTAAATAATCCAATAAAAACTTTTTCATACTATTATTCTAAATTATTATAGACAAAATAACAAATTACATGTCACTTGTTCTTGATACAATGGCAAATTTTAAGAGGTAATGAAATTAATATGAAATAATTGTAAAGTTATTTTAACGTGGAATTTGGTAAAATACTTGAAATTTTCATTGCGCACTTTTTTATTACAAAAAATATAGATTAAAAATTGACTTGGATATAATAAAATTAATGAGACTCAAATTGAAAACAAAATAAAATTTATTTAATACATTTTTACATCGTAGGTGCAGAAGATGTTGTGAATTTTTGCAAGCATTGCAACATACTCGAGACTATTTGATAGATAATCGTAGCTGAATAATTAATTATATTCGAATCATTTTTATTTAATTCTTATTTATATTCAAAGCAGTATTTTCACGTAACTCTGTTTATATTATTAATGATGAACAAACATTATGGTTGATTCTCCTCGAGATCATAATAGGTGCTCAATTTCAAGTAGTACTTAATTCGTGCGGGAAGAAACCAGGAAACGTCGTAATTAGCAAATAAATAAACGTTAGCCATTACCGCAATTAAATTTTAACGATGCTTCCCCAGCAGACACGAATTTTAATTAACAAGCCATTGATTGGCTGGATTAACTGTTAATTTAATATCGGTTAATTAATGATATTAAAAATTAATATCTAATTTTCTGAAAGTTTTATATGGCAGAAAAAATGTGATCGATTTACTTAGAATACCATTGAAACCGTTATCATGATTGATGCGTTTGTGTAACTAATAATGCTATTAATGTTATCAATACAATGTTTAATTTGTGTTGATTTATCTAAAGAAGGTTAATATTAATATTTAATTTAATTTATTTATTTACGGAATTGCACATCTTTTTTAATATTGATAATAACAATCTTATACGATATAATTGAAAACTCTTCTCAATATTTAAAAAGAAAAATGGGAGCAATAAAAGTAACAATCCGATATAGCTTGTTATTATAACAAATTAATTTACTGATTTGATAAATAATGATACACGTAATATTCATGCATTTCTCTCCATTAATCAGGGGCTTTATTCCTGAAATCGATCGCATGAAATCGGTCGTACGCCACTGTCAAATTCACATGTAAATTCCTATCTAAATGACAGATTTCATACGACCGAAACGTTCGAACAATTTCAGGAATACGGGCCCAGGCAAGCGCATTAGATGTAGCAAAACAAATAAGCACTGTTGCTTTTAATAAGTGCAAAGAGTGGTATTGTAGCGATAAGTTGCTACTTAATGATGCTGAAATAGTACATATGGTTTTCACTCTGAAGAAACGTATTTTTTATTCATTTATGCTAACAAAATGTAAAATAAATAAATAATCAAAGCACTTTAGAGAAGAAAAGTTCTCGATTTAATAATAATAATCGATTAATTAAAAATAAGTTTTCGACAAATAATTAATATTGCAAAATACAATAATACAGCGAATCAATTTCACAGATAATTAAACTAATAATTCCTTGATTAAGTATAACCATTGAGTTTTCCAATCAGAATTCATATAAACAATAGCAATAATGACACGCACAGTTAATAAAATATATAAGTAAATGAAGTACAAATATAATATATATATATACACATTTTTATTCAGACAATATGATAACAAGAATTTACAAAATTTCTAATAACAATATATACAGTTGTGCTAGCAGTCTGTCAAGGGCTATTGACCATAGGTCTTTCCTCTCTGTCTGATTTTATGGTGATTTGCAAATTAAAGCTGTTTGTGGGGAATATTAGGGTTGCGAGGAATGCAAGATTTTGTAAGCAATATAAAATATTTTACAGGATAATGATAAAATACCAAAAGATAACCAACAAATCAAAACCACTGCAAAAACCATGCTTATAAATTAAAACAGAAAACCTGAATAAAAATAAAAATAATGACTAATAGAATTACCTGAAAAAACATTCAGCAGCAAAGCAATTAGTTTAAAAATTATTGTACACATAATTTAAATGTAATAATTTTCATATAGAACATTATAATTATTAATCACAAAAAATACAAACCTATTAATGTGAAACAATGTCATTATTCTAATATTTAATTGTAGCTTGTCTGCTCTTATTTCTGTCATTATTATTTTTGAGCTTCAGCTGCTTTTGCAATTACCTCAGTGTGTTTTTTGGTTCAGTAAAATACGGACCTAATATTGTTTGTAAGGTTATTACTTTTAAATACTTTATTATTTAATCACTGAATTACTATGTTTTTACCATAATTATTTATTATATGTATTTATAAATAAACAGATAAATTCACGATTTAAGTTTCGGCGATTGAGAGTTACCAAAATATCATATATAGGTAAAAATTAGAGCGAGGATAGGAATTAGTTTGATGTGAACAGATAAATAAATTTTAAAATATTACAGAATTTCTAAAAGCGGAGTGTATACTAAATTGATTGCTCGTTCAACAGATTAGCGAGAGGATTATTCATTCGTTTGAAGATTTCTGTGGATTCAAGAAGATCAAGCTTTGTACCTTTCCTATAAATTTTCATTTTTAAAATTTCGGGAAATGACTGCAATCTAAAACTTGGTTGGAAAAGGAAATGAAGTTGTTATTATGTCATTATTAATTTCATTCTTAGCATTTTTCACTATTAAATTTTAATTATACATTTTTTAAAATGACACATTTTTTTGTAATATTTATATTTATATAAATTATGTTTAAAAAATGAGAATCCATAATAAAAATTAGTTTTATTGTTTTTCAATACACATTTAATTTAATAAAATGAAACAAAGATGATTCACACATTTGCAATTATTTAAATTACAATGAAATTAAACAATGAAAATTTCTGGCAATGAAAGTATTTTTTGCAGTTGGAAAAAGGGATTGATCGAATTTTATTGATCATTGCCAGAAATTTTCATTGTTTAATTTCATTGTAACACATTTAATTGATAGAAATTAATTAATTAATCTGTTTAGAATATCAAAAACGTTATTTAATTACAAATATAAATTTGTAGTGTCAATGAGGAATATTATTCATAATTTAAATATGCATAAATAAACAACTACAATCAGGAGCACATTTTTTGTTAGGTTTTTAATTATTTTACTAAAATATTTTTTATATTAAAGTTACAGTAATTATGAAACGTTATTCCAAAGTTTTATTTCAAAACTTTAATTCATTAATCAAACAGTAAGTAATAACATTTTAATGAAAATTTTAATTATGAAACGTTATTCCAAAGTTTTATTTCAAAACTTTAATTCATTAATCAAACAGTAAGTCATAACATTTTAATAATAATAACTTCATTACGGTAGTCAACTATTTACAAGATTTACATATATTTAAATATAGATTTACAAATACGTTTAACAATAATAAAATCAAAATATGACAATGCAAAAAGTATGTATGGAAAACTCACGTGATTTAATAAGAAAAAATAATTCGAGTATACAGAGATTGATGCAGGTATTAAGATCTTGTGCAGATTAGGGCATTGCGGGTACTTCAAATGATCTGATAAAATCCTATGTACTAGATGGGTCACATAAAACTAAAATCGGCAAATATTCTGTTCGGTATTCTAAAGCTATTTATTTGTTTTCTTTATGTATTTTTGTTGCGAAAGAAAGAAATATTATTCATAAATTGATTTATTAGATTGAGCCATCTCTTCTTATTCTTGTTTTCGTTTCTTTTTTTATTTCGTTTTGATAGTAAGAAATATTATTCATAAATTGATTGATTAAATTGAACCCTATCTCGTTGTTAGTTTTTTTTCCCATTATGACAGAAATAATATAAATTCATTAAATAAAATTGATTTGAAAATTATTAATAAATTATTTCCACATTTAGCTCTGTGACATTTTACATACGTTACGTAAGTACGTTAAACAAATGCACATTAAAACAACTACTTCCCGGGCAAATACCCACGTCCGGCGTGACATAAATTCATTTATTAAAATTAACCATTTCTTGTTGTTCTTTTTTTTTGTTTTGAAAGAAAGAAATATTATTCATACAATGATTTATTAAATTGAACCCTGTCTTGTTGTTCTTGTTTTCTTTTCTCTTTATTTTTCATTGTAACAGAAAGAAATATTCATAAATTAATTTAGTAAAATGAAACCTCTGTTCTTCTATTCTTTTTTCGTTTTGAAATAAATAAATATATAACATAATTTACATATAACTTAAAATATTACAATACATGCTGTAACAGTTTGCCAATTGGCTATCGACGAGTGGTCTTTCCAACTAGAAAAAAATATTATTCATGAATTGATTTATTAAACTGAACCCTAACTTGTTCTCGTTTTGTTTTAATTTTTCGTTGTCATAAAAAGAAATATTATTCATAAATTGGTTAATTAAATTCAATCTCCTGTAGTTGCGTAAGAAACTACACTATAACATTTAGAATTATTAATATATTAAATAGAACTCACAATTAAAACAGTTAAACATAAATAAAAAAAAGTCCTGCATATAAATCACACAATAAATATATTAAATTGTAAACCAAGCCAGGGCGTGTATTAAAATTCTCTGAAGAAATTCTTGTGAAATTTCCAAAGATTCGGATCACACTCACTTTAATTCATAATTCGTAATAACGATAATGTCGCAACGAAGCGGTTTTATGTTTTATACAACGAAACGCTATAAATCTCCGAAGTGCAAGACACAAACGCTGAAATTATGATTAATAAATCCCGCATGTTAATTACACAATTTATTATCCAATATATTTTATGCGAGTGGAAAAGGTTTTCGATTATTTTTTTTTTTAAACAAATAATTATATTAATAATTTATACATTAAATAATTATGTTTTTTTGCTTACAATATGAAGGGATTTATAATAATGATAGCCCATGACAGACCACCAACACAGCTGTACATATTGTTATAATAAATTTTGTAATTTTTATATATATATATTTTATAAATATTATATATATATATATATATATATATATACAGAGAGGTTTTTCTATCAGTATACATTTCCCCTAATATACCTGCAAAAAACGCGAGTCAAACGCATTGAATCGATTAATGTGTGTATGTTTAGTTGCTTATTTGGCATATGTGTGTTCAGTTGCGTGTTATAGGCAACTAAACACACATACGTTAATGCATTTAACTCGCGTATTTTGCAGGTATACATAGGGGAAATGTATACTGATAAAAAGAGCTCTCTGTATATAAAATAATAAGTTTTCAAATTTTTTATAATAAATATTTCTTTTATATTTTGTTTAATAGAAAAGTACAGCAAAGTAATTGAACTTTGTGACTAATTTTTCACTTGGTGAAACATATGAGTATTGATCATTGCCTTCAATTAAGATTGATTCTAATTGTGTAGTCATTTTAAATTTATTTACAATTTCAATAAATAACAAGACACCATTTTACTCCTTACTTCACATTATACAGTCAAATGTAGATATATTTAATTGATAATTGCTACTTAAAATGCACATTGTATTATATAAATAAATTAGTGAAACAAGTATTATAAATTACATATATTTGAAAAGCTTAAAAACGTAATTATTTGAAGTCATAGCCAACTATGGTTTACATTTAAAAAGTACAACTTTATCTTATATATTTTAAACTTATAACAAAATATAACATCAACGTATTCTACTAAAAAAGTGCATTGCGAATGTTTTTACTGCAAGTAAGTGCCTTTTCAAATAATAAAGACTTTATCTTAATATTTCTAAATTGGCAAAATTGCCAATTGAATAATTTAGAATAATGAAATTTAGCATACATTCCTTACAATATGGAACATTTTAACGATTTTTGTAACACTAAAATATTTTAAATATATTAAATAAAAATGATTTGAAAATAATTAATAAATTATTTTCACATTTAAATACTCTTTTCTATTCACTAAAATATTATCAAAAGGGGGAGAAAAAATCAACTTCTACAATAGTTTGCATCAAAATTTGTTAATGCGTCTACATTTTTCTATTTCAAAAATTGATTTAAATCGAGGGATACAATCTGAAACTTTTCTATCTCTGGATACTTTCTCATAAAATTGTTAGTTTGATTACAAAAAAAAAAAATAAAAATAATAACATAAACTTCACATTCAATATCTCTACTCTTCCCATTTCTTTATGGAATCATTTAAATATTTGTACCGGCAATTCCAAAAAAAAAAAAGAAATGGTATGCGTTGTGTAATTGTTACGTGATGTTAGACCCAATTTTGTCATACCGAATCGTTTGGATATTTTCGGTCGTAAAACAGGAAATTTTGGAAAGCCATTCCCGGGTGCTCAAGGTTAATCCGAAACTAACGCGACAGAACATTTATCGGCGATTGGGCAATGAATGGAACAATTAACCGTCGGGAAATTGTCTCGATTTTTATAAATTAAAAAAATCAATGCGTTTTATTTACCGGTTTAAAAAATTGACAATCGGTGCTATTCCGAACCGGAAATATTAAGTTTTACATGAGCGTTATTAATTTATTTCACATTCTACGTGTATAAGGATCTGTTCCAAAATTTGTTTAGAATGTGATGATAGCAAATAACGTACACGTTAAATTTAATATTTTACCGATTGTCAATGACTGAAGTTCAATATAGAATTATGAAATAATAATAATAAATAAAATAATAAGTAACTAACGAAGTGATTCACTTGGTCACAGTTATTTAAATAAATTAAATATAAAGATGATTTGAAAATAATTATTTCTACATTTAGCTTTGTGACATTTTGATTTACGTTAATTAAGTACTTTAGACAAATTCACATTAAAATAACTACTTCTCGGGCAAATACCCCGCCAGTAATTGAATTACATAATGTACACCTGCTGTTACATATTAATAATATATTTCATCATGCAACAATTTTTGATCCGAGAAAAATTCAATGAAAAGAACAAACAAGAACGTTACTTAATATCGAGCCATTTACAAACACGTGCCTTGCACAATTTAAAAATGTTAAATTTATTTATTTAAGGTGTACACCTCTTACATAAAAAATACAATAAGTGAAACAAAAGAATACAATTTAAATTTAATTATATTAATATATATATGTCATTTGAATTTCTAGTTATGCCCGGTATTGAAAATGTCAATTTGGCCAACAAGGAAGGACATTAAATTAATTAAATTAAATCAGCTATATTTAATCAAATTAAATTAATTATATTAATTTAAATCAAACTATATCAAATTAAATTAAACGAAATTAAATCAATTTAAGTCAAAATCGAATTTATTTTAATTAAATATAGTTGATTTAAATTAATTTAGAATCTTTAAATTGTGGAAGGCAGAGCTTGCAATAAACACAGTAAAATTAAAATTGAATCTGACGATATAACGGTTTCTTTTTGGCGTAGAATTTATATTCGCAAACGTACACTTCTGTGCAATGAAATTAAGCACACAAAATATGTTATAGTTTAAGGAGGACATGATAAGTTTCCTAGTTACAAAAAAATGTAAACATGTCAATTTCTTTAATTTAATTTTATCATTTATTGAAACTGTATTATAAGTAATTGTCTTCATCTTCCTTTGCAATTTTTGTTGTCGTTGGTCGTTATTGTTAAACTCTCTATTGAACCTGTATCATTTTGACTTATAAATAGAAAAGGGTATTTATTCACTTGGTCGCAGTTATTTAATAAATGGTTATTTAATAATATTTCCCCGAGAAGTAGTTATTTTAATTCTTGGATCTTGGAGGCGTAGTTGTTTTAATGTGCATTTATTTATAGTACTTACGTAATGTAAGTCAAAATGTCACAGAGCTAAATGTGGAAATAATTTATTAATTATTTTCAAATGATTTTTTATTTAATTTGACTTATGTTACATAAGTACTTTAACAAATGTCCAATATTGGAAGCATGCTTAAAGAGGAATTAATTTATTAATTATTTTCAAATTCTTTTTATTTAATTTATTTAAATAACTGTCAACAAGTGAATAATTTTTTTTTCTATTATTTTAAATGTTTTCCTATAAATATAATCAAAATAAAAATGTCTTGAAGAATGCTTATAATTATACTTTATTAAATACCAATGATTTTATTAGATAAGACCTTTATTCAATTCTTTATATTTATTTCAAATAAATTAAATAAAACATATATTTTGTTTTAAATTGAAATAAAATTAACAATTAGCAAACAGAATTTTGATTATTTTCAAAATTTGAATTTTATTAATTTTAATTTTTATTTAAAACAATATTAAATTGATGTAATCAACAAAACACACTGTAACAGGTGTAATAATTTAATAAATAAATTTTCCTATGGTGTAAGTTCGATGCCGCAACAAAGAAATGGTTCTCTTGATTCAATCTGTTACAAAATAATTTAATTAAAATATGGCAATAAAACGTAAAATTATACAGTGAAGAAAGGAGGCTTTAAAAAGAACAATAATCCGTTGATACAACTACTTTAATTATTTATGTATTTATTTATTTATATATTTATTTATTTATTTGTTTATCTGTTTATTTACTTTTAATTTGTTAAACTACTGCTAAAATTGTAATTTATTCATTTTGTGTTGTACATTTATTCACTTTGGGATTTATATAATAATTAATAATATGTAATAATTTTGTATTTATAATATTTGTATAATGGAGATTCCGTAAATAAAATATCTATCTATCTACTTCTCAAGTAATTATCCCGCCATACGTTGAACTACAAAATGAACATTTGCTAATATATATTACACCCAACCCAAGGCAAAAAAATTGTATAGTAAATATCATTTAAATTCTTCACTTCAAGAAACTTGTAGTGAAATACTACAAATGATTGTTAATCATTAACAGCGTATAATTTAAAATATTACAAAATATAATAAAGAAAAGAAGTTAACTACGTTTTATTACCATTATAATAATTTTAAAAAATTACATACATTTCTATAATTAAAATATGACTGAATATATTTAATTTTTATTTAAATTTAATTAAACCTAATTAAATATGAAATATAATATTATATTCATATTTATTTCATACAATATGAACTACCAATGTCTAAATATTAAAACCGTAATTAAATAATTAATCAAAATTAATCATTTAAATTTAAATGACCAATAAAACACACCATTGCAGGTGTAATTAATTAACGGATTTTCCTATGAAATATGTTCGATGTTGCAATAGAGAAATGCTTTTCTCGATTTGTACAAAACGCATTACGATTTTTTTTTATTTTCGATTCTCTCTTTCGTCTTCAGCAATTAAATTATTTAATTAATGCACTTGTAGAGCGAACGAAATTATTTGCAAGATTTATTTTATTAAACCTCACGCATTCATTAATCTCCAGAATGAATTTTGATTTATTGCGTAAATTTTAAATTTTGAAATTAAATCATAATAATATATTTATTCTTCAACTGGTTAACCCTATTACAAAACAAATTAAATTAAGATTTATTTTATTAAATCTCATTCATTTTATTAAAACGCATTCATTAATCTCCAAAATGAATTTTGATTTATTCCGTAAATTTTAAATTTTAAAATTAAATAATAATAATATATTTATTCTTCAACAGGTTAACCCTATTACAGAACAAATTAAATTAAGATTTATTTTATTAAATCTCATTCATTTTATTAAAACGAATTCATTAATCTCCAAAATGAATTTTGATTTATTCTGTAAATTTTACAGTGAGGAAAATAGGTTGTGTTTATTGAAATGATAAACACAACCTATTTTTTTTTTTTTTCATACCAATAATAATAATAATAATAATTACTGATCACTTATACTTCGTTGTACAATGTGTAATAATATTAATAAGAGTAATTTTATTTTCTGGATCTTCGAGGTGTTCAATAAAACACACCATTGCAGGTGTAATTAATTAACGGATTTTCCTATGAAATATGTTCGATGTTGCAATAGAGAAATGCTTTTCTCGATTTGTACAAAACGCATTACGATTTTTTTTTATTTTCGATTCTCTCTTTCGTCTTCAGCAATTAAATTATTTAATTAATGCACTTGTAGAGCGAACGAAATTATTTGCAAGATTTATTTTATTAAACCTCACGCATTCATTAATCTCCAGAATGAATTTTGATTTATTGCGTAAATTTTAAATTTTAAAATTAAATCATAATAATATATTTATTGTTCAACAGGTTAACCCTAATAAAACACTATTTTATTTCCTTTCTTCACTAATTTATTTTTCTGTTAGATGTACATTTCGAGCACCATGTGCTCATTTTCAATAACTGGATGCTTTAAAACTAATTACATTTGTTTATATACGGTAAAGGGATTAGTGGGAAAACCTAAGTCTAATTATGTCGGGTATCTATTGGTGGATGGGGATTAGTATTATTGGGAGAGGTGTCGGTAGGTTTACAATTCTTTTTCGGAACAAATAGTGAATAGGTTAACCCTATTACAAAACAAATTAAATTAAGATTTATTTTATTAAATCTCATTCATTTTATTAAAACGCATTCATTAATCTCCAAAATGAATTTTGATTTATTCTGTAAATTTTAAATTTTAAAATTAAATAGTAATAATATATTTATTCTTCAACAGGTTAACCCTATTACAGAACAAATTAAATTAAGATTTATTTTATTAAATCTCATTCATTTTATTAAAATGAATTCATTAATCTCCAAAATGAATTTTGATTTATTCCGTAATTTTTACAGTGAGGATTCCATTTCAATAAACACAACCTATTTTTTTTTTCATGCCAATAATAATAATAATAATTACTGATCACTTATACTTAGTTGTACAATGTGTAATTATAATAATAAGAGTAATTTTATTTTCTGGATCTTCGAGGCGTTCACTTCGTGGTATATTTTGATATAAAGAAATCACAATATACCAATTTATATAAAATTGAAGTTGCCTAAAAAGATAAGTGTTTTCTTTAAATCTAACTTTTTGCTGAAATAGAGTAAAAAATAAAAACAAGTTTTAATATTTAAACATTTATAGTTCATATTGTAATATTAAATATGAATTGATCAATCTATCAACCTATTCAAATTTAGTCTCTCGCTATGCGAGACTAATACGAGCAAAACTAAAAATTAATTGTACTAGCCAATTAACGTATGATTATTAAGAAAAATATTTATTACTATTTCACATTTTTTAGTCGGAATATAGTGTTATAATAAGTAATTAATAGTTTTAATATGTTAATATTGGTAGCTCATATTATAATAATAAATATGAATAGATTATTAAAACTCTATAAATAAAATAAATGAAAGACAGATTTAATTGAAAAAACTTTAAATTCTCGATTAGTTTCGGGATATCCGTCCATTTTTAAGACTCAATTTTTAATTATCTTTTTTTATTGGTAGATTCTTAAAAATCTATCCATATTTATTATTATAATACAAAACAAATTAAATTCTCCATTTTTTTCTTTCATTATTTACACAATAAACAAATATATGGACATACCAAAAATATACAAAATCTTATATATATAATATGCAAATGTAATAATAATGCATTTGCATGCCAATGCATTAATATGACTAGTATTTTCAGTAATCAACAAAACAATCATAATTTGCCTTAAAGAGTATATAATGCAATGTTCAACGAAATAAAAACCACACTGTATCTATGGAATTGAATGTACAACATTGATATATGTAGTTTTAATTAATTAAATATGAGTGAAGAAAAAAACATCAAATTCCGCCAGAAATATTTTTTTTCACTGACGTTTAATTAATGTACAATGAAAGTTATTATATTTCATTTGGTGATAAATAAATTCTCAACAAGAATAATTAAATATTTAAAAAATTAAATAATAATAATAATATATTTATTGTTCAACAGGTTAACCCTATTACAGAACAAATTAAATTAAGATCCAAATTCACACATACAAAAATATTAAAGCTATAAAAATGATAAAAAAAAACTTAGAAAACTCGAAATAAAAGTTAATTAAATATAACAAGTAAATTATTTTTTGAATATTCAATAATAATTTTCATTGTACAATATTGATATATGTAGTTTTAATTAATTAAATATGAGTGAAAAAAAAAACATCAAATTCCGCCATAAATATTTTTTTCACTCACGTTTAATTAATGTACATTATATACATGAGTGTTGTACAATGAAAGTTATTATATTTCATTTGATGATAAATAAATTCTCAACAAGAATAATTAAATATTTAAAAAATTAAATAATAATAATATATATATTGTTGAACAGGTTAACCATATTACAGAACAAATTAAATTAAGATACAAATTCACACATACAAAAAAATTAAAGCTATAAAAATGATAAAAAAAAAACTTAGAAAACTTGAAATAAAATTTAATTAAATATAACAAGTAAATCATTTTTTGAATATTCATTGTAGGTCATGTTTCTAAATGTAAATTAATTTTGGAATACTCACTCCACATCATGGTTTGTCCCTTCGCCAAAAACGACCTATACACTCCATAAATCCCGGCTAGATGCAGGAACAAAAACCCTATGGCGTTGAACCAAACCACTTTCCTCTTAAAACTGTAATCCGTGCCGATTTCAGAAGGGAGCTTCAAATGGGTCGCACTGGTCGGCACCGATCTTCTCTCCTTCGGGAGGACATCACTTGCATTCGGAGTCATATTTATTGCGATGGTATAAAATAAGTGATGTTTTTTTTTTTTAATTTTTTGTTGTTGCGGTTCAAATGGTGTCTATTGTTTTAGAAATATTTGCCGCAGTGTCCATCGAAAGAAAGTGTACCGGAACGACTGTTGGTAATTTGTGCATCGGTCAAGGTGTGCGCGATAGATAAGCTCTAGGTAATGTTGGTGTCAAATGTGCCTCGGAAAAGAGACGCTATTTTATTATAATCCGGCTGGACGCGCCGGGCATGACGCGCATCGCGCCCCTCTTTCTTTACTCAGCTGGACACGATAAGCTTGATTTCATTCAAGTGGGGGGAAGTAATAACATTTTTCCTTTTTCCATATATATTATTAATTTTCATTTATTACAATCGTAATAAAATTTACGACTGTAAAATTGATTTTAAAAACAAATATTAAAAAAAACTGCTTCTTTTGGTTTTTCACTTCAATCAAATTAGTTTTAGAATATTAATTAATTTTTTTCTCATATAAATTATTATTGTTTATGCATTACACTCTTAATAGAAGAATTTTACGACTGCATAATTGACTTAAAAACAAAAATAAAAAATAAAGTCCTGGTGTTTAATATTTTCAATTAAACCAAATTAGTTCCGCTAATTTAAAAATAGCTGTATATTAAAATCACAAAATTTGTTCATACGACAGATGAATACAGAATACGAAAATAATATTTACAAATATTGGAACATGTGGTTTTCTATATTTATTTATTTATTTTTTTTTTTTTCGCCCATTTAATCACCATCACTCATATTCTATAGTAAGAACGAGAGAAGTGACTTTTGGGGTATTCCAATAAAATTCAGCTCTTTATTGAAAGCTCTCAATGATTTCATCAATAATAATGTAATCTCTTCCTCCTCAAGTTTTTTTTTTAAATTAGTTTTGGGATATTAAACCTTTATTTCCTTTATAAATTATTAATATTTATTCACCAGTAATAAAGCGATTGTATAATTGATTTAAAAAGATAAATACTTTCGAAGAACCATTAAATATTATAAATTCGAGCAATCTATAAGTTTATACAAATAAAAACAATCACTATCGCGAGAGCAAATAAAAAATGAGATGTGGCTTGTTCGACTTTGGGATGGTTACTGATCTCTTGCTTCTCTGCCATGATGTTGAGGGTGGCGCTTCTCTCTTATTCCGGTATTTCTTCTGAGAAAAGGGGTCCAATTCTTGTTGCTGCTAAATTCTTCCATGCTGTCGCCAAATCTTTAACAGACCGTCTTCGCCGTTTATCTCCTTTGTCTCCATAAAAAATGCGCCCTCGTGCAACGGTATCCTTTTGCCGGAAGGATCTTTAAGAGGGTCCATCTGAGGACAAATCCATCTCGCACAAAAACGCCATAAACTTTTTTTTTCTTTCGGGCAAAGAAAGTCTTCGTTTTCAACATAAAAAAATCAGTGTTCAGTTCTTGGTTCTGTGAATATTTTGGGCTTGTCGCTTTCTGTGGTACGTAGGTAAACAAAACACGTGCCTGTCGCGAGATTTTGAACCGGAATTGTATTAGCGGTAACACAATCCATATAATCATAATCACTTATATCAAATAGTATGGGCGAAAGAAGTTTGTTTGAAATATATCAATAAAACTGAAACCTCTCAACGGTTTCTATTATTAATGAAATCGTTGAGAGATGTGATCTTTCCAAAACTCCTTACGTTTTTTTTTTTCAACTAAACCAAATTAGTACCGAAATCGAAAATATAGGGAACAATTAATTGAAATCCAAAATATATTAAATTAAAATGATTTGAAAATAATTAATAAATTATTTCCACATTTAGCTCTGTGACTTTTGACTTACTCTACGTAAGTACGTTAAACAAATGCAATATTTTATTGATGTGCAACAGCAGGTGTACATTATGTAATTCAATGTCCGGCGTGGGTATTTTCCCGGGAAATAGTTGTTTTAATGTGCATTTATTTGACGTACTTACGTAACCTAAGTCAAAAGTCCCAGAGGTAAACGTCGAAATAATTTATTAATTATTTTCAAATCATCTTTATTTAATATATTCAAATAACTGTGACCAAGTGAATGAATACAATTTTCTATTTATATTTTATATTTATATTTGAAATCCAAAAACTCGAGCATCAGTCAGAGCTTATAAATAGAGATTTTCATTCTTTTCCCCAAAATGGGCTTCTTCAGTGCTCTTCTCTTTCACCTACGCAGTCTAAATACTCTCGTATAGTATGTGCGAAAGAAATAAGTGTTTGAGATGTTCGAATAAAGCTAAAGTTAGGAGTAACGATTTCATAATTAATAATGCAATCTTTCCAGAACTCCTTTTTTTATTTATTTTTAAATTATTTCTGTTGTTTATTGGGAACAATTAAAATAATAATATATGGAACAAATAAATAAGATCCCAAAATTCGAGCACCGGTCAAAGCTTAAAAATAGGGATTTCCAATATTTCTGAGCATTCTTTTCACAAAGTGAGCTTCTTAAGGGCTCTTTTCTTTCACCCATGCAATCGTAATCAAAATATTTCTGGGATCGTAAAAATAGGGAACAATTAATTAAGATCATAAAACTCGTGCATCGGTCAGAGTATAAAAATAGGGATTTCTAATATTTCTAAGCATTTTTACCCCGAATTGGGCTTCTTCAGTGCTCTTCTCTATCTAATCTCAATCATTCACATCGTATAATATGGGCGTTCTTTCTTGAGATATCCCAATAAACTTGAAACCTCTCAACAATGTTATCAATAATAATGCGATTTTTTTTCAGTTAAGGGGAGGTTCTGGACCCGAAGCCTGAAAACGGGTCAACTTTGTCATTTCTTTTTTCTGGAAGTCGAATGAATACTTTGAATTGCAATTTTATCAGTTGTATTGGTATTACAATTAGAATTTTTAAAGAAAAGAAAAAACACATCCAAAAATAACGGTTTTAGTCTCCATGTCAGATGCGCGCCGAATTTAATTCTGCGCAAGGCATTTTTCTCAAAGTTCATCCATTTTCAGGCTTCGCGTCCAGAACCTCCCCTTAACTGAAAAAATATCGCATTATTATTTATAAAATCGTTGAGAGGTTTCAATTTTATTGGGATACCTCAGGCATTAATTCTTTCGCCCATACTATATATGGAAGTTAGTTCTAGGATCTGAGAAATATGGAATAAGTAATTAAGGTACCAAAATTTGAGCAGTGGTCAGAAGAATTTAGAAAATGAAGAGAAAGTTTGGAAACATTATAAATATGGGTTTACAATATTTCCAAATATTCTCATACCAAAAAAAGGCTTTTTCTGGGCTCACTTCTTTTACCCATATATTCACAATCACGTCATCAAATCAAAAACCCCGCTGATTAAATGTGGGGAAGTGGAAATTAGTTCTTGGGTGTTAAATTCTGAAACTCGAGCCTCGGTTAGAAGAATACAGAATATGAAGAAAAAAATTGAAATATTAGAAATAGGGGTTTACAATATTACCAAACATTCTCTTATTCATAAAAGCCTTCTTTAGAGCTCACTTCTTTTACCCACATATTCATAACGACTTAATTCAACTAAAACCCCAATTATTTGAAATAAGTGAAGTGAAAATTAATTCTGGCCTGGCATTTTAAGAATAGAAAATAATTAATTCTATCTTTCTTTCTTAATCTTATCCTCTTTTTCCCGTATTGGGTGTCGAGGGAAATAATTAATTAAGATACCAAAATTTGAGCATCGGCCAAAAGAATACAAACTATGAACAAAAAGTTTGGAAATACTAGAAATAGGTGTTTACAGTATTTCCAAACATTTTCTCATCCAAAAAAGGTTTCTTCAGGGTTCACTCCTTTCACCAATACATTCACAATCATTCAATCAAAGGGAAACCCCCTTTGAGCCTTGAAGAAGCCCTTTTTTGGATGAGAGAATGTTTCGAAATATTGAAAACGACAATATTTCCGCTTGTTTCCGGAAGACAATATTTGGAAATATCGGCAACCCCAATTAATTTGTGGGCTCACCTCTTTCATTTATATATTGACAATCACTTCGTCAGTGTATGAATGACAGAGACATTAGCTCTATACTATCACAATATTAAAGCCCATAATCTTCTTTAAGTTGGTTGTTGGTTGTGAAGACTTTAATTATTTAAATAAAAATAGTTATCCTTTCTCAACTCTTTTTATTAAAATAATTAAAGCCCATATTTAAGAGCATGGGTGAGAAAAGCGATTACAATAACGATTTGAATTTCCATTTTGGAACCGAAAGCAGTCGCTTGTTATTGTGTTATGTTCGACTTTGAGAGTGAATACTGCGCACAACCTCTCTCTATTCCAACTACTTCATGGCTCACTTCTTTCATCAAAATATTCACAATCATATCATTCAATTTTTGGAGTTTCTAAATTTTCGCGTTTTTCAGAAGAGATTATTTGGAAATATCGGAAACCCCTATTAAGTGATTGAATGAATGATGCAAGCCCTGAGGAGTCACCTATTTTATCTATACTATCACAATCCTCACATTGAACCTTATGGACGAGGAAAGCGACCCGTGAGTGGGATACCTCACGGGTCGCTTAGAACGACTTAGAACGATTAGAATCTCCTTATTGAAACATTTTCATCAATAATCAACTTATCATACCTTCTTCTTATTGTAAAGACTAACATATATGTGTGACAATTTTTTAGAAGCAGCATATTATTTGGAAGAAAAAATATAGATTTCTGTGAAGATAAATATAGTTAATAAATACTCTTTCATTCCTCTATCGAGGAAAACCTGATCAATGTCATAGGTTTATTAACTGCTCACTGCGTAGTCAGGAAATATTTATGCTGACTCTATCTGGAAAAATCAGTCTTGTCGAGCCCGTGAAACATTAGAGGAGACGATGGGACTTCTGGAATGTGACGTCTTCTCTCAAATTAGAGAACAGCTATGGGGTAAAAAATTCCGGAAACCATGTGATATAAAAGATATTCCTTAGGGTTGCTTCAGGCTGAGCCAGAATGATGAAACTCCAGGATGGAAGGAGCAAAACTACGTAACCCACGCTGAGATATGTTAATTAAAATAATATGCCAAAAAAGGTTTTCTGGGAAATAAGGAATTTTCGACATTTATCAGTTTGTTTAGAACTAAATTCAAGAAGTTATTCACTAATATATTTTGCCTGATGGTTTTTGAAATCTCACATTCGAATAGGTATTTACTAGGTGTAGAAGTATGAAACCGGAATTTCCCTATAGATGGTGCTAGCATCAGTTTAGGGACCTTATGACCGCTTCTGTAGCGCCATCATCTTTGTTTAACAGCTCACAATGTGCAAAGTAGTTTTTTGGTTGTTATATGCCTATGGATTCGTCCGACTGCTAAAATACTAAATCTTCCTCCTTTTTTGATACGTAAGAACAGGACCTTGTTCCTTTGGGTTGGCTCAACGACTGACTTCAATCCAGACGCGGTACTAATAGCACCCTATAAGTGCTGGTGCCGCAGTAGACTTTAAGAGCTCGGAGAATGGATGGGAATGCATTACAAACGCTTGATAAAAAATAATCAATCAACTTACCTTAGGGTGACGTGCGGATCTTTTAAGTTGTTTGTGTACTATTCGTTATTAGGTCTTTCAAATAAATTCTATTTCACTGACATTTATTTTCATAAGTTTCACAATTAATCCGCACGCACTAATCACTCATTCAACAACGATGATTTATCAAGCGTTCGCTCTGCACCTATAAAACAACTGAGCTCAATCCATGAAAACCTTTGATACCGCGAAATGTCAATTAAAATATACACATAAACTTAAAAAAAATACATCTTTTTACAAAAAATCCTGTTTCATACTTTTACGCCTGGTATAATATATTAAATATATTAATATAAAAAAATGGAATAAAATAAATTTGTTTATTTTGAAGTACCGTCTTAAACTAAGCTTCCAAATTTAAATCGATGTATTTAGTTTGCAGAAATATTAGTTAGAACCAAAATCAGACATCTACAACATTTACCATGCCTCGCAAACCCTATATTTGGCGGGTGTAGTTTTAATATCTACCCTGTATAATTCTTCTTAAGATGAAATATGTACAATAATGTAAAACATAGAAATAGTTTCATTCTTCCTTTCCTCACACTTATAGATCTTATAGATAATTGGTATTTGTTTTTATACTTCAATATTTATTCACCCGATAAATTTATTATTAACTGTATTCCTATGTAATAAATACTCCCATCTTTTTCTTAAGATAAAATATTTAGAATAATACAGTACAAAAAATTGTTTATTCGTTTCTTTTCAGTTATTGTGAAATTAAACGAATAAATGTGAAGAATAACATTACACAGGGCAGAAAGACTTATGGTCGATATTATGAAAATATTTATTTTTATATTGAAACCAATTCTGTAATGGGAAATATTAAGTTTAACATGTACGTTATTTTTTATCCTTACAGTCTAAGCAGTTTATAAAATAAATATTTATCATAGAAATTTAACATTTCTCGTATGGAATAGCCTCGATTGTGTTAGATTTTATATAATGTTTTTTTTTATATTGAAGCCAATTCTGTAATGGGAAATGTTAAGTTTAACATGTACGTTATTTTTTATCCTTACAGTCTAAGCAGTTTATAAAATAAAAATTTATCATAGAAATTTAACATTTCTCGTATGGAATAGCCTCGATTGTGTTAGATTTTATATAATGTTTTTGTTTTTCAGATAACTTAGATTTAGTAGTAATAGTAAAAAAACATATTTTTTTATATTTTGAAATGATTTGTATTCATTTTTCTACTTTTATATTTATTCACCAGAAAAAATAGTACTAACAGTATTAGTGTACAATAAATACTATCATTAAATTACTAAGCTGTGTTTCATTCATCGTTATTGAAATCGTTGCAATATTTAAAAGCAGTTAAGCACCGTTGAATAGAGATGAAGTGCATCATATCCCATATAAATGGGATATGATGCACTTCATCTCTACCGATAATATATGCTGGTATTATCTGCTTTATCCCAGAATTTGTCTTGCTATGTGGCAAGTTTGAACAATAACACTTTTTTTTATAATATTGCACGAGATAATTCAATGCGTTTTATTTTTTTTTTTTGTAATTTTTTTGTATAAAATCCACTAATAGAAATTATAATTGCTATCATTTCGGTAGTTTCAAGTTTGCATATGTTTTTCATTTCTATGTTATCAATATATTTTATTTATCAATAAATATGATTTAAATAAAAAATATTTAAAAATAATTAATAAATTATTTTCACATTTAGCTCTGTGACTTTTGACTTACGTTACGTAAGTACGTTAAACAAATGCACATTAAAACAACTACTTCCCGGGCAAATACCCACGCCGAACATTGAATTACATAATGTACACCTGCTGTTGCACATCAATAAAATATTGCATAATGATGCAACAAAGTTTGATTCGAGAAAAATTTAATGTAGAAACAACAAAAGGAACGTTACTTAATATAAGGCCATCGGCAGACACGTGTTTCGGGATCTATCCCTCGTCAGTACAGCTATGCCTTACATAATTTAGAGATGTTAAAATAAATTATTGAAATTAATTCAAATACAATCAGCAAAATTAAATCAATTATATTAAATCAAATTAAACTAAATTAATTTAAATTAAACCAAATAAATTCAATTTAAATGAAAACCGAATAAATTTAAACGAAAATAATTGAATCAAATTAATTAAAAAGAGCGACCCTCACCTGTTTAACCTACTTACGTAACGTAGGTCAAAAGTCACAGAGCTAAATGTGAAAATAATTTATTGATTATTTTCAAATCATTTCTATTTAATATAATTATATTAATATATTTACTTAATAATTTCTAAGTTCTCGAATGATTTTTTTTGCAATTTTCTTCAATCTGAGGATACTGATCTTCATTAAAGTTGTGATTTTTTTGGAGAATATGCTTTTAAGTTTGTAAATTTTAACTATTGTAATCATCTTTTGAAACAATTGTAGTGCAAAAATTATCACAATTATTAAAATCAAATAATTTTATTTGAAATTAATTCACAGAAAAGTGAATATGAATTTACAACTGAATGCCAGTTGTCAATCAATCATTTATTTATATTGAATCGTGAATTTTTATTCTCCATTGGAACGCGAGGCAAATAAATTAAGTTCAAATTGATTATTAAATCTATTTCGCAAGAAAAAAATGTGCTAGCAAATAATTTTTATAAATAGCCAAACTGCATTCACCAGATTTGCATTATAAAAAAAAATCCTTCATTCATTGGCATTTTGTGATAGTAATTTGGGTAAATGCAAAAAATGCACGTCATCGATAATAATAATTATTTGAAAGCTTTATCTATGTTTGAAAAGCGAGAAAAAAATTAACCCCATTAATTTTGTTCATTAAAAAAAATAGGACTGGTTGAAAAGTATGCTAATAAAAAGGTTATTCAATTAGTAGCTGTACGTATTTCTTCACTCTATACATATTTCTTCAGTCTGTGCATTATTCCAGTCTCATCATCTTTTTTTTTTTCAATTATAACTCACGTCGATTAATTAAATAATCCCAATCGATATGAAATTATATAAAAAAAACGCGATTGTATATTCAAACAACCCGTGTCGCAATACCGAATTTAAAAGATCACGTATGGCAATTAAGAAAGCGTCTAGACGTTTTGATATAATTTTTTCTTCTTTCTCCATCGGCGTGTGCGTTATTATTAGCATATTAGTAACTAGTATGGGCCGTAACGGGTGTGATATAAGAGGAATCAGTTGGGCAACATTGAGGAGCTCACGCACTTTTCGGTGAAAAGGCATTTGCATAAAGTTAAGCTGTTTATAATAGCTGGTTCGGGAGAAATGTTGTAATTTTTAATATGTTATTATCGAAACGATTGGATGCCGTTCACACGCGCGACGAATGGGTTTAGTTATTTGAAAGGTAAGTTTTGGATGAAGAAGAGATTTAAAGAGGATTTATGGGAGTGTTTCAATCTGATGAATTTTAATTATGATTGATTATAATGATTACTGTTATTTGATAATCGCTTAATTGCTACAATTAATGTTTTTTTTTTGTTCGGAATTTCGAGAATGCTTTACGCAGACGTGTTTCGAATTTCTACGTCCTCATCTCTCTGACTTAAATAAGGCAAATGCGCATTTGCCGTTTTTTCTTCTTCTAAGATATATTTTCGTTACATTAAACTTTTAAATGCGCAATTGCCTTTTTTTTTCTACGATATATTTTAGTTACATTAAAATTTAAATTGAAAGAAAATCCAAGAAACTAAATGTCTAATGTCACAATAAAACACTTATTACTTTGTTTGTATAACACTTGTTTAATTTTATGTGACTGCAGTTTCGACAAATTTAGCTTGTCATTATCAAACATGTAGTGTTTTATTGTGAAATTAACATGTATAACAATACACCATTAAAATGTTTCTTCTAATAGTACTACTGGACTTCGTCTTCTTAAAGTCATCCCTCCAGACAAAGCTCCTGTAAGACAAACACTGACTAATAATAAATTATTGAATAATAATATATACACAGAGGTTTTTTTATCAGTATACATTAGGAGAAGTGTATACCTGCTAAAAACGCCTATAAAGACGTAATTAAACACATAAGTCAAACGCTAAACTTCAAATTGTGTAAAATATTTGATCGAAAATGTATAGAAATACGGTCGAATACCACGATTTTAAAAATAAATAACAGGTATATATGGCGGAAATGTATACTGATAAAAAAAGCTCTCTGTATATAACATACATGTACATACATGACTGAAAAACTGTAAAGGTTATGTGAACATATCCATATGATGGAGTATGCAATTGAACCGGGAATAAAAAATGGGATGTTTATTTAAAATAACAAAGTTGGTAGCCATTTCCGGTACAACATGAAGTGATAAAAAGTCGAAATACTTTCCATAAGAAGATCACATGCAACCGTGCAATATAGATTTAGATTGATTTTTTTCTATCAGGAAGCCCTTAAATTTTAATGAACGTTATCCGTGGCCCACCACACATAATATAATTATAAATCTAAGGTCCAAGAAAATTGTTCACTTTCTTTACGCTTACGACTTTTACCCACCTGTTGATTGAACTCTAAAAGTATGCGTGAAATTGCGTAACTCACGAAAATATGTTTTGGTTTCGTCTAAAAATAAATTTATAAATAATAACAAACAGACGACGTTGGGTCACATTTGGAAAACGTACGCACTCTGGAAACTCATTAGTGGATCGGTAAACAAGGAGGTTTCGAAATGTTCGCTTTACATCAGAGTCGGTTAGTTGGCGCAATGTTTGTCAGGAAAAGATGTGTCTCGTTCAAAACAGGAAATTGTGTGCACAGTTATTTTTTTTTTTAATTTTTGAGATATTGAAATGAAATCAATCATCAAATTTAAATATTGTTTTAAATATATCATCAGTAAGCTTTCACGAAACAAATAACCACCTGAAATTTGTTCTATGAAAAATGGTAATTATTTGAATAATGATATATAGGTCTCACTTTCAATTATGGCTTAGCTAAAATTAATTTTAATTTTATACTTTTTATTTATGAATTATTTTCAAATGATAAAATAACCAATTACTAGTGCTTTGAAGTACTTACATAACGTAAGTCACAATGTAACAGTAGCTAAGTTTATTGTTTTCAAATTCTTTTTATTTAATTTTTTATTAGTTAATAATTAATAAATTTATATATATATACAATTTTTATTTCTGAAATTGTTCATAGAATTTTTACATTTAATGTTTACAATCATGGTTGATAAATACATTAGAAAAAGGTACCGACCATCGGTCTTTCTGCCTTATTAAATTCATTTTTATTTAATTAAATTATTATACTTATTTATATGCTTCTTTACGTAACACTGATCTAAATATATTAAAGCCACAATTGAAAAACCAGGCCAGACGTCTGAAATTATTTTATAATGATGTAACATTTTTTCATTCAGGTTAATAAAACTGTACAAAATCATTCATACTTATACAAAAAAAAAATAACACAGGATTTCAAAAGAAAAAATAAAGACTTCAATGCGATGCTATGGCAATCAAACAAAAGCGAGTGAGTTAATTAACACACAAAAATATCTATAATTAAAATTAAATTAATTAAAGCACAATCTCGTCAGATTGGAATTCGAAACATCCAAATAACTAATAGCGTAATATCCATAAATCCAGTTTGTTTTGTGATAACTCCGCGCGTTTTTGTCACGTAGGCATTAATTTGTATAATCGTTAAGCGACTTGTTGCGCTAATTTGTTTAATCACTTTTTACGTTCAAAATAAAAATCCAGTTGCAGGTTCAACAGCACGGAAAGACTAAGAAGAAGAATCTTTTTAAAATTAATATAATAAATGGTATCTGAAAATTAATAAAAAAGAATGAAATTTTGTAATTATTTAATAACCGTTAATAACAATAATAATCCATTGCTGAAATTGAATGACGGTTAATAATAAAAATAATAAGATGATAATAGAAAAAACGAATTTATTTACCTGGTCAAGGTTATTTAAATTAAATTAAATAAAAATAATTTGAAAATCCAAACCTACACTTCATAAATAGAAAAGAGTATTCATTCACTTGGTCACAGTTATTTAAATATATTAAATAAAAATGATTTGAAAATAATTAATAAATTATTTTCACATAATCTGCATAATATAGCAGTCAGTGAACGTGCATCCCTTAAATCTCTTACCAAAATCCGACACCCACTTAACCCGCTTCACAATCCGTCAAATACCCTCCTCAATAGCGGGACCAAAGTTACTCCCATCAATGAACACATTCTTTACCTATCCAAAAGATTCTCCCAAAACAAATTCTGCATCCATCGAAATAACTCCATGAATCCCAAATTCGGGGATTATGAATTTGAGATTCACAAACTCTGATCCAACTGATTACTCACTATAATCAAGACTAATCATTACTTCCAACGCATTATTTCTCTTTGATCATCTTTGAGTCTCTAACACCTCACAATTCGCCCATAATACCCATAAAAATCATCAACCTTGGCAGAAAGGCTAATAGCCGATTGCCATTTATCAAAATAAAAATATTCTACTTATATCGGACACTTTTTTCTCACCAATCACTTGGTAAAACATTTTTTAAAAATATTAGTTTGTAAATTAAATTCACTTGGTTTTGTTTCACTTATTTGTATTTTATTTTCTACTAGTTTCGGCTTGGTGCCATTATCAATTCTTGATAATGGCATCAAGCCATTCGGCTGAGTTATCAATTCTTGATAATGACATCAAGCCGAAACTAGTAGAAAATAAAATACAAATAAGTGAAAAAAAACCAAGTGAATTTAATTTACAAACTAATATTCTACTTATTATATTATTTTAAACTATTGTACAAATGTATGATAATAAAGATATTTACTACTACTAATTTGAAAATTTTTAATTTACTCAATTAAATATTTAATAAATTATTTTCCCGTTTCCTTTTTCAAATTCTTTTTATTTAATTTATTAATACTATGTTTCAGAAGTTCAATAATGGATATGATGTAAATTAAATATAAATATTGTTGAAAAGAGACTGGCTGAAAGACATCGATAGCCAATTTCTGAAATTTATGACTGATAATGTAGTTCAATGGTTTTATAATATAATGTTTGAATTTTAGAAATATAGATGTTTGTATAAATAAAATGTTGAAAATAATTTAACAAAAAAATTGAAAAAAAAAACACGACTGGTCGATGGCCCAGACAGTTTAAAACCTATATGTATTGTAATTATTCATGTTATATTATTTTGTATGATTTGTATTGTCTGAATAATATGTATACAGGGTTGGGATAAAGTATGAAACCAAATAAATGATGTATACTTTTGTTTGTTAATGCTATACTTCTGGTTTATCGGAAATATTTTTAACTTTTTTAATTTAAATATGATATCTTGCATATTTCGGCAGATTTTTAAAGAGCAGGTTTTGCGTGTCCAAATACAAAAGGTTACCGGCTATATCTCAGATATTATGTTCCTAGAAATATCAAATACAAAAAATAATTAAATTTGTTCTAGAAATAATTTTCAAGTTCTTCCAGTAGGAGGTGCAATGAACAGTCAAAAATACAATATTGCAATGATCTCAAAAAAGTTCTAATAAAGGCATCATATATAAAATTATTTATGAAAAATAATAAACAAAATGATATTTTGTTTTTGTAATTATTCAATAACGATTAAAAATAATAATAATCAATTACGGGAGTTTAAGTAATTTAAAGTTTGAAATACTGAAAAAATGATATTTCAAAGCTAATTTTCCGCCACCAACGAGGAACGTTAAATTATCGTCCCTTGGGCGCGTAAAATTATCGTCGCAAGGAACGTAAAACAAAAAAAGTTCTGCTTATTCGAAGAAGTATTTACAAAGTAAACAATTAATACAATAAGACTAAAATCAGAGATTTTTTGAAATATTTTTTTGTGAATGAAAGTATCTTTTGTGTTAATAAAAGTAAAATTATTTCTGAAAATTAATAAAAAATAAACGTCGTTTATGTTATAATCCGTTGCAGACCATGAAGGAACGAGAATTTTAAAATACTTAATAAGATTGAGGATTCAAAGCTGATTTTCAGCCTGATAATGAAAGGGATTTTCATAGGAGGTGGAGGAATATTTTGGGGATCCGATTAGGACGGTAAACTATCACCACCGTCAAATTATCGTCCCTTGTGTGCGTAAAATTATCGTCACATAGAAACGAAAAACTGAACATTTTGTTTTGTTTATTTAAAGATATTTTCACAAACTTAAAAATGAGAGTCAAATTTCAGGAAATAAGGAGGAAAATTTTGGTTGTTCGACTAGTGTCTATGAAGAGTAACTTTTCACATAACCAACAGGAAAAGCAAGAATTATCGCCCCACAGAAATGGTTATTAACCGAAAACTAGTTCTGTTTATTGTTACAAGCTTGTTACAAAGGACGAGTAACAATATTTTGGTGGTTCGACCAGTATGACGGTTAATTTCAAAACATCGTTCTTTGGGTGTGTAAAATTGTCGTAACAGAAACACCTAAAACATAAAACGGAAACTTAGTTCTGTTTATTTAAAAACAAGTTCATAAACATACAAATAAGAGTCAAATTTCAGAGAATAAGGAAGAATATTCTGGGGCTTTGACTAGTGTCTATGAAAGGCAAACTTTTCCCACAACTGATGAGGAATGCAAAAAATATCGCAGCACAGAACTAATTTTCTCTATAACGTACACTGTTAAACAGATAACTAACTCTGTTAAGTTAAAAGTATTTTTAGAAGCTTAATAATAATTTTTAAATTTCTGAAGATGAGGAGCAACGTTTTTGGAGGCTCGACTAATGTCTACAAAGCGTAAACTTTCCCCACTACGGGGAATTTCAAGTTATCGTTTACTTATTACTACACTCACAATTACACTTGGTTTGTTTCACATTTTTATTTTTTCTATTTACTCGACTAGTTTCGCGTTTTAAGGAATTACCAAGAATAGGTTATAAAAGAAACTGACAAGCTTATATATTTAAATAAAAATTTATAAAAACTTCGACTACTGAAGATGGAAACATAGTTTCCGAAATATATCTAGTGAAATAAAAAATAAGTAGGAGAAAGGACAAGTATTTTTATTTTATTTAAATAATTAAAGTCTCTACAACCAACACAAAGAAGATTAAGCTTATATATAATTTATTTATTTATTCAATTAACGGAGGCCATTAAATACAGTAACATACGTACATGATACAATGAATAGTTACAATAATAAAATAATAGAATTAATAGAAGTAATTAATCAAGTAATAAGGTCAACAACAACGGGGAGATTTTGAATTCTCCGATCTTAAAAATTTAATAAACTAGTCGAGTAAATAAGAATGAAACAAACCAAGTGTAATTTAACAGTAATGGAAAATTAGTTGTTTTTGTTTAATGAAATATTTACAAACTGAACAATGAGAGTAAAATCAGAGCCGTATGAAAATATTCGCTACCATTATCACAACAATACATTTATTCATGAATGAAAGTTAATGGATTTGAATAAGAGCGTGAAATTTGCGAAAAATGCGGGCCCTAATCTGCAATGTGAAAAAATAAAAATCTATAGAAGCGCAGGTAAGTCGCGGTCATTCATGACACTTTCGCCAGACAATGCAGAGCAAGTTTGTAGCGACGTTCGTCTTTTGTTTCTTCTGCGGCGTGCCATCGGCGTCGGCGAGGATTAATGACAAAAACGCCAAATATGTTCTCCTTCAGGACCTTCCGTTATTTCCGGATACATTTAAACAGCCGATTAAACAATGTGGTAAGAAATAATTATTTTAACTTTATAGATTTTTCCACAAAAAATGTTTGAAATAAATATGAATAGATTATTAAAAATCAACGAATAAAACACAGATTATATTGAATTAAAATATAAAAAAATCAATATATCTATTTATGTAAATATCTGTAGAAATTTTAATAAAATAAATTTTAAATTATCTTGAAAATGGGCTAGTAACCCGAAACCAGTCGAAAATTTAAAGTTATTCAATCACATCTGTGTTTTATTTGTTAATTTTTAATAATCTATTCAAATTTATTTCATACAATATGAACTACCAATATTTAAACATTAAAACCATTAATTATATTAAAAAAATGTTTACTTGTTTGTATGTCTAAATGAACATTTCTGCTACAAAATAAGGTGGTCAGAAAGGTGTAATAATCTTCAAGTATTGTTATTCGTTGATTAATTTTGGATAAAAAAATAAATAAAAAAATATTGCATCCTTCCTCGTAACATCGCATGTGGCCATTAAATGTGTCTCTAGAAATTCGTATTACTTTCTAAATATTTTGGAGAAAATTACTAAAACTTACAATCAATTACACATCTGTAAAATTTAAATGACATAGATGATAAATAAATTGGAAACAACAAATTAATAACTTTTTCAGAAGCACTTTTTAATAAAAATAGATGTAACAACTACGTATTTTCATATGTAACTTTGTTAAATTTCACTTCACTTTGATATACTTGTCATATTTTTTTGTGTAAGTTCATCATACATTTTGAAGATGTATATATTCAATCTGCTTAGAAATGGATTGTTATCATTTCGAACATTTACTTTAATCTTTAATTTTTTATGTATACTTCAAATATGATTTTTTTCTAGATTTGTTAAATTTATGATTATTATTAAATTCTGCTTATTCAAAGAAATATTCACAAACTAAATACTGTCACTAAAATTTAGTATGTGTGGAAATATTTTCCATGACTGAAAGTATCTTTTAGGTTATTAAAATTATTTATGAATATTAATGGAACTAATGAAATTTAATTTTTTGTATAATTAATGGTTTTAATATTGGTAGTTCATATTGTATGAAATAAATATGAATAAATTATTAAAAATCAACCAATAAAACACAGATTAGATTGAATAACTTTAAATTCTCGACTAGTTTCGGGTTATTAGCCCATTTTCAAGAGAATTTAATATTTGTTTTAAATTCTCTTGAAAATGGGCTAATAACCCGAAACTAGTCGAGAATTTAAAGTTCCATTTTCAAGAGAATTTAAAACAAATTTTAAATTCTCTTGAAAATGGAACTTTAAATTCTCGACTAGTTATTAAATGGGCTAATAACCCGAAACTAGTCGAGAATTTAAAGTTATTAAATCTAATCTGTGTTTTGTTGGTTGATTTTTAATAATTTATTCATATTTATTTCATTAATTTTTTGTAATTATTCAATAACGATTAATAATAATCGGCTCAAGATTTCCACAATAAAATTCTTCATTTGTTTGCTGCTGATGACAAAATATATATTTTAATCATAATACAACCATGGTTAATAGAAAATTGTAATTGGTTAGCATAATTTTACCTAACAAAAACTCACACAATGAAAATATTTCTTTCCTTCTTTGATTTTAATTTGATTATTTTCAGTAAAAAAATTTAATTGTTTAATATAATTTAACGTACCAAAAAATATTTTTGTTCGGCTTGTTGGCTTTTAATGGTCAAAAGAACATTTTCATATGTGGCTCCACCAAAATGCACCACCCTGTACAATTTACAAATTGTTAATCCATAAAATGTCATTGAGCCGTGATTTTAATATTTTCCGTGATTGAACATTTATTATCAGTTTCTTGTTTTTTTTTTATTATTTTAGAATGTGGCAGAGCGAATAATATTCTCAAACCGAACGATTTACTCAGAATAATCAACGGAACCAAAGTATCCTTCCATCAATATCCATGGCTGGCTTTGATCCTCTACAAGAACGAGTTTATTTGCGGCGGTTCAATTATTTCAGATGTGTACATTCTAACAGCAGCACACTGCATGAAAAATGAGTAAGGCCGCATTTATAATGGCACAGCATGATGCTAGTATAATATCTTGAAAAAAGGCTATTTTTTTTGCACGAACACACGAAATTCTAATTACAAACAAAGGTGTGCACGCGCAACAAAAATTAGCATCTTTCAAGGTATAAGTCAGTATCTAGTATCGTAATGTCCCACTACAAAGCGGCATTAGATTAAAATTAATTCACAGCTAATTGCGACTAATTAAAATTGCTATCATAGAAAAGTATAAGAAAAATATTTAGTCGAGACTATTTAATTGAAATTAAGGAACTATGCCTTAGATTAAAATTTATTCAGTCAAATTCTGTCTGCAAGAAATATAGAACTGGAGATTTAGGGTAATAAAAAACACACTTGTTTTTGTTTCACATTAACAATACAAACGGAATCCTGAAAGAAACGAAGGAATTCAAACCAGAGTGATTCGATTTCAGTAATATTCCATATGAGGAAATGACAGAGGACTGTCAGTTTTGGCTGCCATTGGATTTTAAATTGGTCCATTTGTGAATTGTAAATTCCATTTTTCTTTAGATTGTTGACTCATGAAAGAGTTTTTGTGGAACAAAAATCAAGTATGTTTTTTTATTACCCTAAATATCCAGTGAAAAATATGTTTCACAAAATGTTTCATGAGTCAACAATCAAGAGAAATATAGAATTCACAAATTGGCCATAGACCAAAGGTTATTGAACCAATCTTCCTCTAATTCTTGTCGTTTTTTTTTTTTTTTTTAATTTTATTTAAAGGTTGTGAACGCTAACATATTTGTCTCTGAATGCATAAATGATAAATTGATTGTAATTGGGGGGGCATTTAAATCAAAAAAATGTTTAGTAGGGATTAATTATGCATATGGCTCATTAATTCTTTATAAACATTACTTAAGTACACTTTTTGTGTGTGTTTTTTGTTTTAGTTTCATAAAAGACGATATGAAAATCCTGGTAGGCCAGCACGATAATTGCATATCCAACAGTGATACGGTGATTTTTTCCGTTAGTGATATCATCAGACACAGCCAGTTCAACCCAGAGACCTTCGCCTACGATATCATGTTGATGAAAGTCAATATGCGGATGACGTTTAATAAATTCATCAAACCGATTTGCCTGCCTGAATATGGTATGTGTGTTTCGCTAAAATAATCCAATAAAGAGAAAAATACATAAGGAAATACAATGTTAATCCATTTATATGTATGCAATACGTTCTAGATGATTCAAATAAAAATGCAAAAAAAGATACTAAATAAAACGGTCACAAAAAACTCTGTATCCACTTAAAATTAAATTAAATCACTAAATTACACATTTTCTTATCAATGATTTACCAAATCATACGTTAATGTAACATTGATGCAACGTTCTTTTTTTTGCACATTTTGCTTTTGGTAAATCCAAGTTATCTCATAAAATTAATTTAATAACAGCATTTCCACTGAGCTAAAGCTAAAACCATTAGTCAATAAAAAAATATTATGGCCAATTTTTAATAATAATAATAATTCTTTATTGAACGGACCAGCAATTTACAATTTGACTAAAAACATAAAATTACACAAATTTTAATTGATAATAAAGCACTAATTTCCTTTCTTCACACTTATATTGAAAGGATATTAGTGCTTTATTATCAATTAAATTTGATCTTCATTGAGTTAGTTACGACTCAATCAAGTCAATTTTAATAGGAATTCATCTTAAATGTAGAATTAATATCTCTAATATTTAAATATTAGTACAATATATTATAATAAAAATGAATAAATGATTGAAAATCTACCAAGAAAATAGAAACAAAAACACAAGCAAACAACTTAAATTTTTCGACTTGTTTCGGGGTGCTAACCCACTCTCAGAAGATTTTAATTTTTCTGAGAGTGGGTTGCTTCTTTGGTAAATCTTTGAGAAGAAAATTTTTAATTAATTACTTTACTAAATGAAGATATGTTTGTACTGAAAATGTATCATCTTATTCAGTACTCACAGAAAATATTTGTTACTGTAAATAATTTGGTAATAAATTATAAAAAAAATGTAATAACAAATGAATGCTTAGAAAATATTCTTCATTAAAAGAATAGCCGTATCTAAAATTACATATTCTTATTCAAATTAACGATTTTATGGAAACATTATTTCTTATTTTTAATGTGTAAAACTGTGAATTCAGTAGAAAACCAATATTCCCAAGTTGATTTAAGTTTGTGTGCAATACTTGTATACACATGCTGGGTTAGTTTGCACCGGTATCTTCGTACATTTCCAACGTTAGCCTCATTATTGTTGTAAGATAAAACTATTTAAAACATTACACCTGTATCGTTGAGTAAATTTTGTTGTATTTATTTAATACATCTATACGAGTGTAATACTTTCGTTAATATTTGTCTTGTAATATAATTTCTTTCAAGTTTTTTTAGTGTTACGTATATTCTCAAAAAGAAAATATTAATGGCAAGAAAAAAAAAGAATTGATGTTGATCTTATAAGATATTTTAATATAGATTATCAAAATCTAAGTCTCCATAACCAACATAAAGAAGATTATCAAAACTGTAATCAAGGGATTAAAGTCTTTAAATTAACCTGAGCTTGTTGGTAATCAGCGTGAGGTACCTTCCCTCCCGTTGACAAATTATTATTTTATGCAATGATACAATAATTATAAGTAATTTTGTTTGTAATTGTCAATGAGATATATTTTTTTTCTATTTAACTTGAATTATGAATAATATTATAAAATTATTTATTAATATTGTTAATAATAAAATAACTCTAATCAAGGGATGAAAGTTAACTTTCATTTTTTACACATTGAGAGAAATAAATTCGGGCGAATTCCTGCTAAATAAATCGTAAAAAACTCAGTCTCTCTATAATTATTTTGAGAAATTAAGTCAACACTCCTCAAATGTTCTTTAAATAAATTGAAGAATTGGCTGGTGAGACGGAAAACGTTAACCACTTAGCTATGCACGAATTTACTAACAGAATTTATACCTCTAATTGTTTTGTACAAAATGAATATTGGGTTTAATCCTCTGATTACAATATTTTTTTTTTTATTAAAAACCATTAATTTTATTTTTTTATTTATGATTCAACTTCGCTGAAAAAAAAATTGACAAATTAAAAATAAAATTAATAAATATGCAGTTATTTATTAACATTGCACCATTTCACAAAATATAAATTGACTTTCATTGTCTGATAAAAGTTTTTTTTATATATTGAAGAAAATATGAATAAATTCTTTAAAAATATCAATCAACTATTTTTTTTTTCGACTTATATAATGTATAATTAAACAATGAAAAAATATGAAGCAAAATTTCATTTTTTACAAAATATTCAAGTGAATTCCTGTCATATAAAGCTCTATGGCCAACATTTTCAGTCTGTCTCGAATTGATATTCTTATAAAATTCAGTGGTCAACGTTTTGAGTCTTCTCGTGCTTCATATTTTTAATTTAAGGGTGGTGACAAAATTTCTCATAAATAATATATCGAGACAGACTGAAAATATTGGCCATTAAGCTTTATATAATAGGAATTCAATGGAATGTTTTGTAAAACATGAAAGTTTGCTTTCATCCTCTGACAGGAGATTTTTTTATTAAAAACACTTATTTTTTAATCTGATATATAAAGATTAAGTCGAAAAAAAAAATACCTGATTGATATTTTTAAAGTATTTATTCATATTTTCTTTAATAAAAAAAATCTTTTGTCAGACAATGAAAGTCAATTTTTATTTTGTAAAATGGCACAATATTAATAAAATTAAAATATGAATTCTTAAAAAAATTAAGCATTGTGAGGAGACTGAAAACGTTGACCACTGAGCGTTATATTAATGTATTAAAAACATTCCTTAAAAATTGAGTATTGATTGAGGAGACTGGAAACGTTAACCACTGAGCTTTATAAGAATTGATTAACAGGAATTCTTAAAAAAATGAAGCATTGGTTGAGAAGATTGAAACATAAGCTTTGGTTGAGGATACTGATTACGTTGAAAAATGAAGCATTGGTTAAGGAGACTGAAAACTTTCACCACTGAGCATGTTAAAAAATGATTAACAAGAATTCTAAGAAAAATAAAGCTTTGGTTGAGGAGACTCAAAACGTTGACCTCTAAGCTTTGTAAGAATTTATTAACAAGATTTTTTTAAAATGAAGCATTGGTTGAGGAGATTGAATAAGTTCACCACTGAGCTTTACAAGAATTGATTAAAGGAATTATTAAAAAAAAGCTTTGGTTGAAGAGATTAAAAACGTTGAAGAGGCTTTGTAAAAATTCGCTAGAATCTATTTTTCAAATTATTTTATACGAAATTAACTGTTATTTTATTATTATATATCAGTTAGAATATCGTTTATATATATATATTCGTAATATATATTTCTGTGGCAAATGTTTTGTAAAAAGGAGATTCCGTAAATAAATGTGTTATTATTAATTAAATTGTATTGATCCTGTGACTATTTTTTGTTTTTTGTTAAATTAATATATTTTATCTACATATAGATTATTATCAAAGATTCGTGGTGAGCAAATATAAAGGTAAAAAGGGAATAATAGCCGGATGGGGAGCGACAGTTGCGGATAATTCCAGCTCCGTCAGTTGCACCCCGCTGCAAGCAGTTGTTCCAATTTTGGGAAAGGAATCCTGCCCAGGAAACGACGATTCTTTATTCTGCGCTGGATATACCAACGGCCTAGCAGATTCATGCCAAGTATAGAATTTTCTTTCTAGTTT
Source organism: Philonthus spinipes (assembly GCA_963082785.1). Lineage (NCBI taxonomy): Eukaryota > Metazoa > Arthropoda > Insecta > Coleoptera > Staphylinidae > Philonthus > Philonthus spinipes. The sequence continues at coordinate 19,037,762 of OY720307.1, read as the reverse complement.
CATTCGCTAGGAATTGCAAAAAATTGCATTGTGTCATATTTTATCAATTTAATTTAATAATAACCAAAATGGATTATTTTATAGATTTAAAAACTGATCTACTATTTTATGCAATTACTTTCCATTTCAGGGTGACAGCGGCGGGCCGTTACAAAGAAAAAATAAGTACAATAAATTTGAAATAATCGGTAAGTTCTCGAATTTAGAGCTTAAAGTACTTCTAAATAAAACCAAACTAAATCAATAAATACAATATAATAAATAATTTACTTCGTCAAATATAAAACAAGCTGAAGAATATCGTTAATTTTCATATAAAATAAAGTTTCATCAAGTAATAGCTTCACATTTCTAAGATTCAAAAGAATATTGTTGTTAATAGACTTTAATGAAAAAACTTGATGTGTTTTACTGAATTGATAAAACAAACAAATTGTTTTAATCAACGTCTCTGAATTAAATATATTTCTCCACGACTTAAGTTCTTGTGAATTCCTGAAAAACTATTTTAAATTAAGAAATTTATATTTATCTAGGAATTATTTCATCCGGAGAAGGCTGTGCTCAAATCGGAAAACCGGGACTCTACACGGATATTTTGCAAAATTTAAACTGGATTTTCAAGCACACGAAGGATTCAGTTTGCTGGAGTTTAACGGTTCCGTTTTATAATTAATAATATATGTTTGGCAATTTTAATAAATAAATTTAATAAAAGATAATTGGAAAAATCTGTATATGTTATGGAAAATACCTAAGGGAGTGCGCTCAACTTTTCATAATGGAATTATAAATAAACTTGTATGTTTCTTAAACAACAAACTCTTTTTTCACTTTGTTTCACAATTATTTTCTTAATACTTGGCTAGTTTTGCTTTTGACGGCTTTTGATAATCACATTTTTTTAAAATTTTGTAAATAAAGTTTTAATTTATCCTTTAAATATTATTAATTTTAAACATTTTAAATTAATAATGTAATATAATGTTAAATATTAAATTTAAATATTATTAATTTTTAACATTATATTATGTTATTATATTATTATATAATGTTAAATATTAAATTTAAATATTATTAATTTTTGACATTATATTACATTATTAATTTAAAATGTTTAAAATTAATAATATTTAAAGGATAAATTAAAACTTTATTTACAGAATTAAAAAAAATGAATATCAAAAGCCGTGGAAAGTAAAACTAGTCAAGTATATAGAAAATAATTGTGAAAGAAAGCAAGTGTTTTAATCTATACTTTAATATTATTAAACTTGCATAAATCATTCATAAATAATTATAAGATAAAAATAATAACCAACCTCGTAGAGTTATTCAAAAACAATGCGCATATTTCGAATATCCTTTGCAGTATTTTTAATTCATCTTTAAGTTTTAAGAATAAATTTAACAATCCCAGCGATTAATGAGTCTTGATGGGATTTTTCCTTTCGCAATTTAATGGATATGACTAATATGAAAACTCTCTCTGACGCTTTGTTTTTGTCCGAAAAAAAAAACATTTTTAGGATTAATGAAGTTTACTTCGAAAGAACGATTTTTCATGTGGTGTACATTTTATATTCTTAGTAATAACCATTACTGCTTAAAAATTATAATTTCATGAATACTATGCTGTAGTTAATTCTGCGAGTTCGAAGAATTTCCACTTACAAATTAAGCTTAAATGGAAATTATCTGTTTTTGTAAATAAAAACACAGTTTTTTGAGTCTCACAATATCACACTGCTACAATTGCTTCGCCGAAATAGTGGCATTGTTAGACCGATGATTACAAATGTAGCAATAAATTTTGTGAAACTTAAAAAAAAATCATTTTACAAATTGTGTACAATGGAGTTTCATCAAATAAAAGCCTAAACCAAATTAAGCAGATAATTTCCATAAATAATTGTATGGAAATTATCTGCTTAATTTTTAAGCTGTAGTGGTATTTAGGAAAACATATTTCTAGAATTTGTTAATAATAAATATGTTCTTTAAAATTGAAATCAATTTTTCTTCTATATTCAGACTTATATTGTAAAAATACTAATATGATAGGGTAGGAAATTTAAAAACTTCTGTAGGATTTCTTTTATCGAAATGCTAACTCAATTTAACAAACATAATATTGTCCAATAATAAGGGAAGTCCGTAGTGGTTCAGGTAAAAAAGAGACAAAAGTGGAAACAATCAACCTGATTGGGACAACAAACAAAATATAGCAATTCATTTCCATTTTATATTATTTCGTTTTTTAGTGAGTGATAATATATTTTTTGCTGCATTTAGAAAATAAATATTAATTTGATCAGTACTATATGCAATGTTTTTTCCTCTTTATGTACAATTGATTTTATTAATTATTACTTTAATTATAATTACCCACACAGACAGTGTTGTATTATCAAATGCTAAAATTCATATTATAATATTGCGTACGATTACGTCCAAGAAGTTTTTTATATGTTTGTTTACATTCATTTAAAACTATTCAAATCTTGATGTTGACGTTGATGTTTTAAATAAACTATAAATTTCACGTGATTAAAAATTTTGATATTTCACAAAATTAATTCAGTACCTGTTGCGGGGAGAATGAATGGAATAATGAAACTAATAAAACAAGTGTATAACATTTTTCATAAACAATGACTTCAGTGGATTAAGAAAAAATGCATTATCCAGTAAAATATATATTTAATTAGCTCACAGAAAGTATTTTTAACTTAAAAGATATTTTCTAAATACAAATGTATTTTTGTCAATAAATTAAATAAATATTATTAATTTCTACTTCGATGTTAATCAAAATTCGAAAGCATTAAACATCTAAACTATATTTGCACAAATGATATTTATTTTAATTTTTTTATGGACAAAATTATACATATTTCGCCATGAAATAAGAAACCCACTGAGCAAAATGGATATAAAAAACCTTACATTAATGTTATACATTAGCAATCTATTGAATATAAATGTGAAAATAATTTATTAATTATTTTCAAATCATTTTTATTTAATATATTGAATATTCGTTCGAAATTATTATCTAGTATTTAATTTAATCGTATATACGGAATTACACATTTACAAAATATGAAATGCAAAGTTAAATATAACAATAAACAGTTCGAAGTATTAAAGTAAAACAGTGAAGTATACACTTCTTAATTGAGTGTTTTAATTATTTACACATTTAATGTTGTTTTAATAGTGATGCAATGCCATTTACGAATATGTTCAGTGTGATTTAGTTATCCATAGTTTAGAAAATAAATATCAACCATACAAACAAAATGTAAACGCTTCTTAATTGTGTTGTCATTTCTTAAAATAGTTCAAGAAAGAAAAGTTGTGCTTTTCCAATCTATATAGAGTACATTAGATTATGTTTATTCAATTTCAAATTATTTTATGACTAGGTCTGTATCTGCCTTCCATCTTATTTTCCGTTTACTGCTTAGATTGGCTTTTGTAGCAGAAGCAAGAGTCTTTAGTCATATCCTTAATCCATCGCATGTGATGGTTGACTATAGTGTAAAGTGATGTGCTGGGAGCGTCACTGCAATCGTTGGTATCACTCAACACACCTAAAATGTAAATCAATATTTAACAAAATTATAAGCGGAAGTATTTTAATAAAATAATTTCGATTTTTTAGGTCCTGGGAGGAATTCTAATAAAATTTATGAAATATTACAAATATTTAAATAATGTCAAGAATTACAACAAAATTACCTAAGATATGGCACAAGGTACTGAAAAAAATGTGGCATAAAAATGAATACTAACAAAATCCCATCATCTTGGTTTTGTTAGTATTCATTTTTATGCCATATTTTTTTTTATCAGGAAAGGAAATTAAAATGAACATAAAGAATTAAAAATAGAACATATTAAGTGAATAGAATTTGAAAATAATTAATAAATCATTTCCTTGCAATAAAATTTAACAAGGAAAATTTGTTTGGCAATAATCAGTAATATTCGATCAATCCATTTTTTTTCCAACTACAAAAATTACTTACTGTCAATTTTTGAGAAAAATCTATTGAGACAACTACTGCCAGAGCAAATATCCCGCCGAATATTGGATTACGTAATAGATATTTGTTTGTTGCATATCAATACTACTGTGCACTGCATCGGTTTGAGTTATTGTTCCTTGTTTAATATTATTGTAATTTAAATAACCGCAAATGTGTGAATCATCTCTGTTTTATTTTACATTACTTCCTCTTTAACTACAGCGACTTTTTTGCCTTATGTTAAGTAAGTACTTTGAAACAAATATCCATTAAAACAACTACTTCTCGAGCCTATACCCCTCTAGATTTTGAATATCAAAATGGACATTTGCAACATTTATTTTTTTGATTCGAGAATTTTAAATTTAAATTGAACTAGTCAAACAATACAAAGCACTCTGGAAAACAAGGGGTAGTAATAAGCAACACGAATAAACTATATTATGCACTAAATAAATATATAACAAGAAAAAAAAAAAAAATTAAACACACAAATCAAAGTTTAAGAGTCTGCATATAGACCAGAACTGGCATTTGGTAGTGAAACCAGGACACTTAGTAAATAAAAGAAAAAAGGCAGAATAAGAGCAGTAGAAATGAAATACCCGAGAAGATCTATGTCGCCAAAATACGAGGAAAGCTACAAATGAAAGAATATTTAGAAGAAAGGCAACAAGCATAGTGGACTTGAATGGAAATGATCTGCTTCATTTTTAAACTATAGTAATATTTAAGAATATTCTTCCTAAATTCCTAATATTTTTATCTTATAATTATTTATGAATATACTTCCTAAATATGACTATAGTTTAAAAATGAAACAAATAATTTCCATTCAAGTCTGTCGTGCCAGTTGCCTTTCTTCTAAACATTCTTCCATTTGTAGCTTTCCTCGTATTCTGTTTCCCTATTTCTCCAATAATAATAACAATTATGTTAATAAGTATTTGTATGTTGTGCTGTAGGTCTTTCTCATTCTCTTCCACTATCGCCATATCATCTGCGTACATCATTTCCATTATTTGTGTTTCTTCCATTTTCCAGGATGAAGACATTAGAGTTAGGATACTGGAGAGGTCTTGTCGATGATTAATGCCTGATAATGCTACCATATTAGGAAACAATTATAGCAGTGTATTTATAATAAGTTTTTCAAAACTTAAAAAATGTTGTTTTATTTACAAATAATGTATTTTAGAGTTTCATTATGTAAAGGCCCCAACCATAGAATAAGTAAACATGTTTGAAAAATATTAGGAAATCTTTAAAAAGGAAACTGCTAAATTTCTTTAACTGTTCTGAATAAAATATTTATATTACCAATGAGTTCATAAATTCCTGAATACGTTCTGTACATGACCGGTCCACCGGCGTCAGTCTAAAAAAGATCAATCTTATTAAATGAGAATAATTAACCCTCTGAAATGTTCACAAATAAAATAAATTGGTTCAACATTGAAATCACATTAAACGTTAATTTCACATTAATGCAACTTTTATATAATCATGTTGCTTATCTAAAATGAATTTCTTATTTATTTATTTATTTTTATAAATATTTTTTATTTAAAATTGAATATGCAAAATAAATAAAATAAATAATGATTAATAAAAACAACGGTTAAATTCCTTTCTTCGGACAAATAGTTTAAGAAATGTATATCTAGTTTAAATAAAAGCAGCGAAGAAAGGAAATTAACCGCTTTTTACTATTAATATAATCTTTACACAACTCAAGAATACATACATAGGCAACTTATGGTTGTACTTACGCCGCAAATGATGCTCCTTGTTCCAACGATCCCGATGCAATCCTTATCGTCGCTGACAAAGGAGGGATTAAAGGCGGTGGACTTGCAAACGCTGTCCCCCAAAACAGGAAGTCCCGCTTTTCTCGGTCTACACGAAGCCGAAACGATTCCCGAGTCGTCGGGACCTTGGTTCCATCCTGCCACAGTTGCAACTTGCCCAATGTAATTCTTCCCTAAAATGTTTGTAAAGATTAATCTACACGTTTCTTTTTGAGTTGTCCTGAGTTACCGATCAGAGGTTATAAGAAATTTCGAAAAGCTAAAGGAGCATTAGAATGAATGTATCATTCTTGAAGGATAGCATGTCGGTGAATAAGATGTAATTAAAAAAATCTTAGTTACACCGAAGAGTTATTGATTGATGTATTATATTTCTTCTTATTACGTGCTTGCTTGAATTCTAATCATTATTTCACTTTGAAAAAACATTTATTTATAAAAAAATCGGTACAATACAAATTAATCAAAATATTTTCCATTATTTCCTACAACGTTTTTCCAATTTTCTCGCAACATTGCAATACCGTATTGGTTTAGCAGTGATCCAACTATCGATCAATTTTCACACTTCTTCAGTATTTGGAAGCCAACAAGAAGGAATCAGAAGGTGATATGTCTGGTGAGCTTCTTCTTGATCATTATAAATGCAATAATTTTTCCTCTAATATTAACATACAAGAATTTACTTAAATAAGTATAGTTTATTTCTATTTTAAATAATCATAATTACCCGATGTCGGTAAACAAATCGGTCTGATCCTCCTTTCCAGTTTGACAGGTGCTGATAATTTTATGAGAGCTAAATCGTTGGCCCTGTTGCCTGGGCTGAAGTCCGGATGCAGGGTGACTGATTCGACGCTCAAAATTTGAGATGATACATCCGGAAAACAACGGTCGAATTGTCCCAAAGTTACTTTTAAATCATATGGGGTTAAACTGCGAAAAAAAAAATATTTATCTTCATATATATCTTTTTTAAAAAATATACACAATAAAGAATTTTGTTATACTAAATCCATACATATATTAGAATTTTTCAAAAAATGAAATGAAAGAGCTGAATTTACGTTAAAATAATAGAGTTTATTCCAAAATAACTACATAAGTCTATTTGCGATTTAGAAAATATTTAGAGTGTGCGCTGAACTTCCGTGCCATTTTAGCGCCATTTTTCACATATACGACGAATCGCACAAGAGAATGTAAGATAAAATTCCTAACGCAGGGCTTGGTCATAAGGTTCTAAGACATATTTTTAATCGACCAAAAAAGAACTGAAATTATACTTTTGAGAGAATGAAAAACTTAATTCAAAAACTATTTTGAGATTTCATCAAAATAGTTTTTGAATTAAGTTATTGTTAGAGCCAAATCTTTCATAATAGATCAACTGGTTCTAATACAAAGTTACTTTTAAATCATATGGGGTTAAACATTAAAGAAAAAAAATGTCTTGATATATATCATTTTAAAATAATATTAAAATTAGAAATATTTTCGCAGAAAGATCTATGGTTTATAGCCAATATTATTTGGGAATATATTATAAAACATATTATGCTAGATTATACACAATATATTATTTTTTTCTGAGATAATAAAGATTTAGTAGTAGTAGAATTATTTGATGTATACTAAATCCATATGTATATATTATTACAATGTTTTGAAAAATAAAATGAATGAACTGTCTTTCGGCACAGAGTTTACTTCTACTTACTAAAATATCTATATGGGTCCATTCGCGATCCAAAAAATATTTATAGGATGCACCGAACCATCATGCTGTTTGTAGCACCCTTTTTCAGATAATCTATGAATCGCTCAGGAGAATGTAAGTTAAATTTAACTTACTCATTTAAAGTAAAAAATGTATCTAATGCAAAATGTAACATAAATTTAACTTACAATCATCTGGGCAGAAAATATCTGAAAAGTGTAATTTTACTTCTCTTTCAGATGGGTTAAAAGATTTTGTCTTAGAATATTTTAATTGGCCATCCGAAGAAAGGAGATTGGTTTACGTACCAAATAGTTTTTGAATTCAGCATGTGTTTTTTTTATAGTAAAATCTTTGATTTTAGAGTCAAGCCAGCTTATTCGATTTATATATATAATAAAGTTATGATAAAATAATCCCCAAATTAAATATCGAATAAAACAAAAAAGACTTTTTACGTAATGTGATTTGTTGCAAAGTCTTATTAAAACCACTGATTTATTAGATACACCTTGAAAAAGAAACATGGGAAAAAAATTGAAAGCATTATTTTTTAGACTTAGGCTTTTACCAATAAATCGCGATTTATATGCTACTTAGAACTAAATGATATGAAGAGAATTAATAGTAATTTAATTAATATATTTACCCAATCATTTGTGAAGCAGATGTTAGGATATATCTGTTGCTGATTAAAGTTCCAGAAATTTTTGCCTCGTCCCTCACTTGAATCTGAGCCAGCCATGGAAATTCATGGCCTTTCGTGTATTCACCTCCCAAGAGGCGTGCTTCGCGGTTCGGCATTCCACATTCTTTAAAAAAATAAATAAAAATAAACAGTTTTTCAATAACCAACTAAGAAATATGTATACGAGGTGTGGCTATTTAATAACCGGACTAATGCCGTTCTCAGCAAACTGCGAGGGTTCCACAACTTGTTTGAATATAACTGAGTCTGATGGTTATTCTCCCACCCTGAAATCGACAAGCCAGTAGATTGCTCAGTTTGACTGCATCAGCTCATTGAATTAGTCGACGAACTAGTGACTAGTGATCAGATGGAGCAATGGGTTAAGCTCAAGTTTCTTGTTAAATTGGTGAAAGCTGCCACAGAAGCGTATGCAATTATGAAAAAAGTCTACGGAACGAATGTTTATTCCGCACATAAACGTTTCGAGTGGTTTACAGAAGGGCGTGAAACGACGGAAGACGTTTGGTACACAGGGTGGCCAATTTCAAAAACTGATGAAAACATTGACAAAATTGGTAATTTAATCCGCGCTGAGCATCGTCTGAGCACTTGCTGAAACGACAGGAATCTACAAAGAATGTGTTCGGCAGATTTTACATTTTGCGCAAACCTTCCGCATGTTTGATCATGCGGAAGGTTTGCGCAAAATAGTGCCGAAATTACTTACTCTCGACCTAAGACAGAACATTTATACTGACATCCTAAATAACCTCGCCCAGTGGCGTGGATCAGTATCCAGATCTGTTAGGCAAGGTGATTACTTGTGATGATTCGTGTTTTTTTTTTTTACTTACGATCCGAAAACAAAGAGGTAATCCATTCAGGATGAGCAAATTCAAAAGCAAGGCAATGATGATTGGTTTTTTTTGACATTCATGGCATTGTCTCCGTTCAATGGGTTTCCGAAGGTCAGGTTAATTAGCCAAGCTCAACAAGGCCAAAAAGCCAGGATGAGCAAATTCAAAATCAAGGCAATGTTGATTGTTTTTTTTTTGACATTCGTGGCATTGTCTACGTTCAATGGGTTTCCGAGGGTCGGGTCAATAATCCAAGCTCAACAAGGCCAAAAAGTCAGGATAAGCAAATTCAAAATCAAGGCAATAATGATTGTCTTTTTTGACATTCGTTCACTGGATTTCCGAAGGTCAGGTCAACAATCCTACATGGATGTTCTGAAGGCCTTGCGTGAGTGTGTGAGAAGACTCGATTTGTGGAAAACCAATTCCTGGATCCTTCACCAAGACAATGCACCAGTTCATCTGCCTTATCTGTTAAAACATTCCTCGCAAAATACGTCATCATTATATTGCAATATCCAATATTTTTGTCTGATCTTGCCCCCCTGCAATTTTTTTCTATTTCCCAAGGTCAAGTCGGTACTGAAGGAAACAAAATTTGAAAGTGTGGAAACGGTTAAAGCAAAAGCGACGGACGTTCTCAACCAGCTGGCAGAAGTGAACTTCCAGCACTGCTTTTAATAATGGAAACGTCGTATGGAGCCGTGTAGTGATAGCCAATGGGAATACATTGAAGGTGATAAAACATTTGCTGTAATTGGTGACGAACAAAAAGTGTTGTGACTTCAATCCGGTTATTTAATAGCCACACCTCATATACACTAATAAATGGAAGTGACTCAAGAATGGAGAAAAGTGGCGAGTATAGAAACGCCTTAAGCAGCACGTGTTGATTTTATCTCAAATGCACAAATCTTCCCGATTAATGAGAATATACCTAGAATATGGGAAAAAGTCACGAGGATAGAAAGACATAAATTTCTATCCTCGCGTCTTTATTTGCATTCTGGAATCATTTCCATTCATTATAATATACATTTATTTTTTCATTAGTTGAAATAGAATAAAATTAAAACTTACTGCAATTACAAGAGTCTGGAACGTCGATAAAGAAGAATTCGAAAATTCCTTTCATCCCATCACGATCGCTATATCCAACCTAAATTGAACACATATAGTAATGCAAAATAAGAATATGATTTTTGTTACTAAATCAAAATATGCAAGGTGATTGAAATGTCAGCATTGAATGTAGTTTTAAATTTATGTGAAATTTTTGAAATCAAGCAGTTTGAAAAACAGCAAATATTAATCCTTTACATTACTTTATATAATTTGTAATTGGTGAAAGTAAATAATCGGGTTCTTAAAATTGTAACTTCAATTAAAAAATACTATTAATTTACAATTAAATAAAACAATTTTTTATATACAAGGTGAAGCAATACGCAAAATGATTTTTTTTTCTCTTTTTACTTAAATGGGACACCCTATATTTTTTATGTTATTTTAATAGAAAATTAATCACTCTTCATTTTTTATATAACATATTAAGTAGCTACCGTTTACCGTTTTTGAGATATTTAATCTCAAATACAAATTTGGTATAGAATTTTTAATCAAAGTAGGCCGTGCCAGAACAACTAATTTATTTAGTTGTGAAAGTTACGCGAACACAAATATAAAATAATTTAGTGAAACGAATAATCAAGTGTATTAATTAAAATACATCATAATTCATGCATATTTTTTTTAACACGGGATAAATGAGAATTTAATAAAAAAAGTAAATAAATATTAAGCTGTAATTATTTTAATACGCGATAATATTGAAAATATAACAATTTAAATAGGTATGTTCTTGGCTGTGCGCCAGGATCCAGGTACAACGAATCTTCTTATCTCAGGAATGCGTTCTCGGAGTGAGTTGTCGATCGTTTTTTTCTTCTTGATTTGCGATAATTGCGCTATTGTATTTCGATTCAGTCGTCCGAAAACGCGCAGTGTTCACTATTCCGGTTTAATTTTTAACGTTAGAAATTATTAATAATTAAAAACGCGATTTATTTTTGTTTATGAACAAGTGGTAATTAGTGAGTGGTGGAGGTGAGTTGGTTTTCGATTCACCAGGAATGGGTTGGAAGTTATTTTTTCTATTAAGGTATGTTAATATTAATAATTTATTTTTAAACGATTCCTATTATTATCATCAATTTATTCTCCAAAATTGCATTTGATTAAATAATTTGGTATAGAATTTTTAACCAAAGTAGGCCGCGCCAGAACAACTAATTTATTTAGTAACTTTCAACGCTTAATATTATAATTAGTAAGTAAAGTACATTTTACGTTATATTTTGTAACACTGGTGCAGTTAAACATACTAATTCAATAAATGATTAATTTAATTGTTGAAAACTAATAACAATTATAACTAACTAACTAAATATCTTTATTCGTGAAATTTCGTATACAATTTATTTACATTTAATTAATAAAAATAATAATACGTTGTATTAAAAAATAAACACAAAAATTCACAAAATGGCTATCGACCAGGGGTCTTTCAGCCTGTCTTTGTCAAGTACATGTCGGTTTTTCAAAAGTCATGATCGCTAACGTCATTGTCTAAGTCTGGATGATTAGATGAGATGAATTGATGAAGTGTTACTGCTGGGAATTTGAATTTTGGATTGATGTTGGGATTGCGGGATATAACAATTATATTTTTTTGGTTATTATTCGAAAATATTTAAAATATTCCTATATGCTTGTTAAATTTAATATTGACTGAAAAACCGAAAATAGATACTAAGTGAAATAATAAAATACTTATATCATTATATTTTGTTAGTATTAACATTTTTATGTATTTATTTCACGCACTCACATCATTTTTTTTATTGAATCCTAGAATAAAATTGTGAAAACTATTAAACCATGCCTATCAATATTTAACAGCTCAAAGGCTCATTTCATTAGTATCTTAAAATTGTAACCACTACTAAACCATGTATATTAATTTTAAACAGAGGAATTAATATTGTGCCTTAAAAAAGCAGTGTTGATCCTATAATTTTAATTATATCGAAGGAAAAAAGTATAATAGCAATCGAATCAGTCATTTTTTTAAAGGGGCATTCTCCGAAATTTAAAAATTTTAGAAGATACAAAAAACTTTAATCTTTATAAATTAACAGTTCAGTAAGTCGTAAAATCAAAAGAATAACATTTCCACATTCGCGAATCTTTACTTAGTATTAAAACACTACTTTAGAGAAAATTTACTTTCACTAATACATCTCGCCCGAAGGTTTAATCCCCTTTCAATCTCAGTGGGTGGGTTTTTTGCAAGCACTGGAAATCCGCAAAAATTATTACGTAAATTTGCATGATTAACGACCAGATTGATCTGATGTACACTGTTTTCTGTAAATGACTCTCAATACATGCAAAAACAATACAATCTGAAATGCAAGTACTTAGTTTGGGAACCGATTAGTCTCGATTACTAGACACAGTGAAATAAATTGTTAAAAGGCATAAAAAATATTCCGCGTTATTCCGTGCGATAAATATTTCACATTCTATGAATAAATATATCTGTTACAAAAGCTCCTTAGACAATAATGATGACCAACGTACATATTAAACTTATTAATTCCATTGCAGAATAACCCCAATTAAGTATTTTCTTTATCCTAATTATTAGTTGTGTAAACGAAATTTTTTGTGCTTATATACGACTTAAACTGTTTTAGATGGAGACGATCTATTTTCAAATTAGTGATTAAGAAAACAGGATATAGCATTACAATTTTATAAATTTATATTTCTAAATCACCCATTCAATTACTTTTAATTTCTAATAATTAATTTGAACAGGATATTAAAAATATATCAATAAAATAAATAAAAAGACAGATTATCACGAGACTTGTCGAGAATTTAAAGTTATATTAATTTTAATCTTTGTTTTTATTTATTTTATTTGCAGATTTTTAACATTCTATTCACATTAATTATAACAATATGAACTACCAATGTTAAAATATATTATGTATCAATTATATTTTTTATTTGTTTCATAATTTACTTTTGATTTTTATTTGTATTTAATGTAATTAAAAAACTTACAGACTTATTGGTGAAAAGAGCAAAAACAAGAACAAGCAGCCGGATGTTGTCCATCTCGCATCAAACGGCAAACACGACTCTTCTCCACTTTTCAACCTGAAAAACTGGCACTGCCGGCATTTCTTTTGGAAAGGTAGTAGGAAGCGCCTTTCCTCCTACCTTTCCAAAAGCAATAATATTTTAATAATTAAAAAAGCAGAAATGGAAACACTCACCCGCATCGCCCGCTGGAAACTGGGACATGAATTTTATTACCCAATCAAAAACCGATTAGTAAAATTTACCATTTATTCATTTATTAATACAAATAATAATAATAATAAAATAATAATAACTAATAAATTACAAAGTTTACTGAAATTGCACGCGGATGGGCCGCGCCGCCGTCGCCGCTTCAGTTACAATAATAAATTATTCATAAATTGTTAATAATTTCCCCGTTAAATGTTAATTTCGATTCAATCGAGGGAAGTAGGTCGACGTTGGCGCTGATAATTATTTCTTAAATCTTCTTGTCTCGTTAAATATGTTTTTTTTATTACAGTATATCACAATAATTTGGGGATTTTTTTCGTTTTCGTTTCTCGTCGTCGCAAATCAGTCTTCGCAGAAGCAGCCGTCTTTCGAGTTTTCCATGATCCAGTCCAGGTACCTCGTCACTCTGGTGTAGACTCCGGGATATCCGGGTCTCGCGCATCCGTTACCCCAAGAAACGACTCCTGAATTTACAAGAAAGCAAATTTTGTTTGTAAAAGAATATGTGAATCATAATAATTATTAAAGTTTCGTTAAGCGGCATCTGTTTAATTTCAAGTGACATCGTCAACAATTTTGATCTACAATTTAGACAACCGAGAATCCACTAAAGGAAGGCGGTTGAACGGATCTCATGTTGTGATTAAACATCTTATTTTCAATTATTATGATTCATATCAGGTTATTTAATAACAATACAAAATCAATAGTTGTTTAATTTAAGTTATGTGTTTTTATTAAATAAAATTGAAGTAAGGAATAAAAATTGTTTTTAATTGTGATTTTAATTGTCAATACAAAATCCGTTTAACTGCCTTTACCAAGGCATTGCACATGGAATACACTGGTCAAACGAGGTCCGAAAGACCGAAATGGCCATGACATTTAAAGTTGTATATTCTAGATGAATAGTGGTTGAACAGTTTATTTAAATAAAAAAATATTCCTAAGAGAGATAAATCTACACAGTTATTACCTATAAGTTCATATCTTTTGTCCATTCTTTCTGTAACTAGAGGTCCTCCGCTGTCACCCTGAAATTAAAAAAAAAATGTATATGGTCAACGAACTAATCCTACTAACTGGATTCTTAATATAGCAAAACAGTAAAAAACCTATAAAATTCTGAAATCCCTTCAAAAAACATACATCCTACTATTACCACAAATTAATTCATTATTACGATTCAAGACAGTTGAGCTAAACATGTTTTGTTGTACATCGCCATAAATTCAAGACAGATCAGTGAGTAATATCCCAGGAAACACAAACACTTTTAAATTGTTATGCGTACTTCATTTCTGTAAAAATGTACGAATCTACTAAAATATCTTTATTGCAGCAAGACACATCTTACATTGAATACATTAAATTTATACAATATGTGTTAATATTTGTCTGTCCTGGGCTATGCACTAGTGGTCTTTCTGTCCAAGTATTCGCATTTTATAGAATTAATTTTGATTTAATATAAAATATGACAACATACGTATATTCTGTTCTAGTTATTACAAAATAAATTTGCCACAATTTAAAATTCTATTCTTATATAGCAAATTAACTTTATAACAAGAATTTTAAATTTAAAAATTTAGTTTGAAATAACAAGAATATAATCATCTTCTGTACAATAAGTTGCTTATAACAATAACAACAAACTCTATGAGCATATTAGTACTGATATTTTATATTGTCATATAATGTAAGTTGGGTTGACTATAATAATATTATACTTTAAATCCATTGCAGTGAATCGAAAGAGTAATAAGAGTCATTTCTTATCAATAATCCTAGGATAAATTTACACCAAAGTTAATGAGTAAGCAATCGAAGAATTTTAAATTTGAGTGAAAACAAGATTTTTTTTCTTTTGGCTTATATTTAATTAGTGAATTATATAAATTCGTATTGTACAATGAAAATTGTCCGCTTTGTTTTGTACTGAATAGTACGATACAAGCAGGACAATATTCAAGTTAGAATCAGTACAGTTCACATAATTAAAAAAAAAAACAAGATAGAATATTTGGATCCATAACAAATTTGAGAGCATATACTTTTTATTAATAATGTTGGCAGTGGTTTACACCACAGCAAAAGTTAGTATGTAAGAAATAAAATAATTTTCAGCTCACAACACTGATATTTGTAAATGCATTTTTAAAAAACTAGAATGGCATTCCTCGCATAATGAGATGTCTATAATAACAACTTTATATGCATAGATGGTGCAGAGTTCACCAGACATTTCATATTTTCATGTTATGCAAACTGGGTTTCCTATATTAATGTTACTGCAAAATGGATATTGAATTCAATTTATTAAAAGGCGACGATGAATCGGATGTAAATAATTTAATTCGCCAACGTAAAATAATTAAATACACTAACATTTTATCTTATAATCTGTATTATGTTTTCTATTATCGCCAATTTACTAATCGGATGTCGGTGCAAACAAATCATCTCCATTAACCTAGTCATTGATTTACTAATCAGTGATTTTAATCGAATGGGGTGCAAACGAGTATCAAAGTAAAATAAATAA
This sequence comes from Philonthus spinipes, assembly GCA_963082785.1. Lineage (NCBI taxonomy): Eukaryota > Metazoa > Arthropoda > Insecta > Coleoptera > Staphylinidae > Philonthus > Philonthus spinipes. Next base: position 19,021,706 of record OY720307.1, on the reverse strand, counting down.
ATGTATTTAATAAATACTACAAAACCAAAAAAATATATTGGACATATCTGTGTACGACCTCAGTTTAAGTTTTATCCTGGTTTTCTGAAACCATTTTTTGTGTATATTTATGAGGCAAAGGTCTCAACCTCTCCTTTATCATAGTCGACCTTATTCAAGTTATCACTTTTCTCAAAGTAATGATAAAGCTTATTTTATAGCTGGAAAAATGTTGTTGCTTTTCGACCACCTTAACCATTTCCAAAGTTTTAAACAAATGGTTCTTTTCAGTCCGCAAATAGAACCACAACTCAATTTCAAATTCAAGTGGGTCCAATTCATAAAATACAACAACAATTTTCATCTTTTGTTTTAATACCTCAATTGATAAATCAATCGTGAAGTAAGGATGTGGAAACAGCAGAGTAAAGGCAGGTAAATTGTCTTCTGAATATCTGGTTTTCAAAGATTGTGAAAATGAGTCCAGATAGGGAATGAGTACTGTTCGCATCTAATATTTTAACGGTATTTCTGATGCATTGCTGTTATTGCTGAACAGAATCAATCAACAAATATTCAGCAATTTTTTTGCAGAATTATAAGTTTCAATTAATCAGTATTTATTGAGTCCCATTGTATTTTCACAACAGCAACTATTATTACATCATAAAGTTCTAAATGTTTTCTCCTTCCCGCGTGACTCATTGGTCCAGGCGAAAAATAATCCCAGTCTGAGCTATTCTCTTCTCTCTTGCGACCCTCATCTGCTGTCAGTGTAATTTGTCAGTGTTGATTTTTATTAAGTGAGGGAAAAGTTTAAACATGAATAATAAGTAATTATTTTATTGAGTAATTAAAATAAACTATTTGAAAAGGACATATTTTAAATAAATTAAATACAAGTATTTGAAAGTAATTAATTATTGATCAATCATTTTCTCTTTTGCTACTGTGACTTTTTGACTTAAGTTACGTAAGCACTTTAAAAAATTTGCATTAAAACAATCACTTCTCGGGCCTACAGCCCGCCAGAAATTGAATTACGTAATCGACACTGGCTATTAACATAAATAGCAATAACATATTGTATAATTCAACAATGCAACATTTTTTAATTTGAGAATATTTAATGTAAAGAAAGAAAAAAAAAACACAAACATATAAAAAAATCGTAATAAAGGATATAGATAGTCACGTGTTTCAGGATTCATCACTAATCAATACAGTTCTAACTGATTTAATTATAATCTTGTTAAATTAAATTAATTTTTGACGTAAGTAGAAAAGTCCCAGTAGAAAAAGATAAAATGATTGATAAATAAGTAGTTATTTTAATATTCTTATTTATCTTATTTAATTTATTTTAAGTATCTATGACCAAGTAAATACATTCATTTGTCTTAGATATATTTTATTTATTTTTTCAGTTTCATTAATTTATTTTCTCAAGTGTTCCAAACACGTATTGTTTCTGAAAAACAGCAAGGGCTCAGTTTGGAACTTTAAGAAGATATTGTGAATGTTCTAGAAAATAATCCTGGGATAAGTACGAAGCGCATTGCAATTTAATTGGAAATTTGACAAATAAAAATTTGGAAAACTTTGAAACGGCAAGGCTTAAACGCTTTTCATCTAAGAAAAGTATAAAATCTACAAGAAGGCGAGTATTTATTAAGTCTACAATATAATAATAACAGAAGATTATTCAAATGCATTTAATTTACTGGTGAAGCTCAACTCAGATAAGTTCAGCAAGAATAATGATAACAGAACTATGTATGTATACAAAACATACAATAAATGTGAACATAAAATGAATTTGTGTCAAATTGTTTAAATAATTTCGACTTATAGAACTACAGAGATATATAGAGACATTTGGGTGAGGAATGCGAAAAAGTTTGTAAGGCATGGATGAATGGTAGAAGAAATATGGATGAGTGGTTAAGAGATAGATATCTTGAAGAGACTGGGAATGGAGAAAAAAGTAGGGAGAAGAGAAAATTAAATCTTGAGTGATGATTAAGTTGTGCTTTCCTTTGTTATTTTTGTATTTTCATTATATGTTTAGTTAATAGATTTTTTATTATGTAACGGTGTAATGATTGCTTCGATGCCAATCAAAGTGTTTTTTTTTGCTACATAATTAAATGTTAACTATTTATATAATAATTAATGGAATTTAGTTTCGCCACTATAAATAAATTATATACAATGGTTTTGTATTTAGAAAACAGGTCAATTTCTTGTATACATTTAGGCTGTTTATTATAATTTATTATTTATTTATATTAAATTATAAAGTTTATTGTACAGTTTTGAGCATTAATAGAAAGCACTTTGCTCAATTACTGTTGGTTTAAAGGAAAATGTACCCTTTTCCTTTAATTTTATAAATTACTGTTTTTCAAAATATCTATAAAACAAATGAAAATCGTACTTTAACAAATGACCTTATGTTTTTTTTTTCTTGAACATGCTTTAAAATATGTCCAATCAATTACAAAAATAGCTTTTAATATTGATACTAGTGTACAGTCGGCGTAATAAGTAAAACAGCGTATAATTTTCAAATTTGAGAAGAAAATTCAAATAAATATGAATAATAATTGCAAATAAGTTTAAATAAAAATATAAGCCTTTACGAACTAATAAAAGTCACCCATATCGAAACCCGCCTATCCCGTTTAGCCGAAAAATTTGCCTCAAACCCTATCAATTACAATCTTCTACACTCTTTGTGCATTCCCCAAAACCAAAATATCACTCCCAAACGTAAACGTTTCACCATCACCATTCATGATTTCATTTCATGACTTTAGTGACCACGACGAGTAAATTCATTTCATAAGACAATGGACGACATTAGCGAACAAAACCTTTTTGACACAGCAACTGACAAGGACAGACGCCTACAAAATCAGGCGGAAAGACCAACGGTCGATAGCCAATTGGCAGAAGAATTTATTTTTATGTTAGTTATTTATTGTATTTATTTATTATTATTACTTTTTTAAAAATAATATGCCAGTAAAGATTTATATATATAAAAACATAAGCGTAATCACAATATTCTCCCGAATCACCCTGTATTTTTACCTGGCAAGAATCTTTCTTTCCTATCGACGGATACCCAGCGCAGAGCATGTTGTCGGAAATCATCTTCGAAGAATAATTCGTATTCCTGCACTCATCGTTGCTGAGCACGGGCACCTCTACCTCCTGTAGAATGCACGAGGGCTTCCCGTCTTCCTTCAGCGTACCCCAGCCGGACGCGATGGCCTTCTTCCCCACGTACAGGTTGTCTGCGAAAAAAGAAAACCGCATTCAAATTTCGTTCTACATTCGCGAAATGAAATTAAGAAACCGCCTGACATTTGCATTAATCCTCGAGCGAATTAATGTGCGAAGGTGAAGGTGAATGTGAATGTCAACGAAGAAAGTCACAAAAGTCAGTTGATGAATTATTGATATTGTTTACTTAAATTAGGCTTATACAGAAAGGCAAAAAAATATAAAAGAAAAGAGAAAGGGAAATAATATTTATGAAATATTAACGTTGGCCATTTCTGTATGTTTTTGTAAATGAATCAACGGTTTTTTTTTTAGTTTCACAAAAAAATGTTATTATAGCAGCATCCCTACAATATTCTCTATTCTGAAACTACAAAAACCATTGTTTTATTTACAAATAGTATATTATGGAGCTTTATCAACCATTTTCAATATGTATACAATATAGTTGTGTATATTGTCTAAACGTGACTACAAAAATAATTGCAATGTATTCAATAATTTTGAATAATTTGACTTTATCAATATTTTTGTATATTTTACAAATAGAAACAAGTTGTAACAACATTTCTTTTTAATTTTTGTTGGTTTTTATATTGTCTTAATTTTAAGTATTTCATATTCAGTAAGAATTATGTGTAATACTTGAAAATAGTGCATACAAAAATACTTGCAATGAATTTATTTAAATTTAATAGTTTGTCGCTTTTTAAATATTTTTGTTTATTTCACAAAAAGATAAAGGTTGTAACAACATTTTCTGCAAGTTTTCACCTTGTATACTGAATATAAGCATATTTCTAGATATGAGTGTGATATTTATCCATTTATCACTTGTAATTTGATTAATACAAACATATTTCTAGGTATGTGTATCATATTTATCACTTGTAATTTAATTAATGCAAAGATATTTCTAGATATAAGTGTGATAATTATCCATTTATCACTTATTTGTTGAACCATCATGATTGAAATCTGAATCTGGATACAAATGTATTTTTAAATTAAAGTGTGATAGTGTATTCATTTGTCACTTGTCATTTGGCTAAACATCGTGAAAATATTCAAATATAGATCTGGATATAAACGTATTTCTAAATATAAGTGTGATAGTTATCCTTTTGTTACTTGTTATTTGATGAAACATTCTGAAAATATTTAAGGATACAAGTAGAATAAGTGAAACTAACAAAAGTTCTTATTTATATAAATATTCCTAAATATTTAAATATAGTTAACTCTAAATCTATATTATTCAATGATAGATACAGAAATGTCCTTTGTAATTTCGATTCTACAAAATTCATACTACAAAGAAAAAAAAAATGTTTTATTAATAATCTAAAAAGAGTATTTATTAACTTAGTCAAACTTTTTTTTTAATTAAATAAAAAGAAAGATTAATTATTAATTTCCTTTTAGCTGTTGTAACCTTTTAACTTGGATAACATAATTACTTTAATTATTTTCAAGTCTCTTTTATTTTTTTAATTTTTTTTTTTTGTTTTCTCTTTAAAATGTCATTTTTTATGTTCCTTACCTTTTATTTTCGGCAAACAAATCGGCTTAATGGTGTCGGTGATCGGAACGCGATCGTTCAACCTAAGGAGAGCGATGTCGTTGTCGAAATTCAGGAAACTGAACGCCCCCGCTATGGCCCTGAGTACGAACCTGGACTCGGGCCGTTTCGAGTCGTTGCAGCGGTCGTGCTCGCCAAACGTGACTTTGATCATGAACCACATGAATCTGAAAAGCGATTAAAACTGAATGTCCCTCGAGTGAACTTCAAAATGTTGTTTTGCAATTATTACAGGCAATTTTATTATGCGTATTTTATGAATAAAAAAAAAAAACTTGAAAGACCAACTTTCAAAATCCACCAGCTATATCAATCATGTTTTTTTTGTTATGCGTTTTAATAAATTACTAGTTTAATAATGAAAGATATCTGGAAAGACCACTGATCAATAACCAATTTACAGATATAAATTATATTTTGATACAACAATTTTCATAATTTATTTAGTACATTTTTTGTATACAGTGCGTTCACAATGAAAGGAACAAATTCATTTAAACTGCTCATGATAATTTTTGAGAAAAAAAAACGCTCGGATGGGTCGATTAGTATTTTCAACAGTTGAAGATGAATATGAAAAACATCTACAATTCTCTAAGAAATATAAAAATGTAATAATATATAAGGTGTTCCGTTCAAAAGCAGTTTTCCAATTAATTTATTTATTTCCCTTTTAATCCTCTTTTGCCATCCCTTAATGATAATAATAAATCCATTTATTGAACGCAAAAGAGTTACAAAACGCCATCTACCAAGGTCTTTTAACCGAACACTCCTTAATTTCTTGCGAGGTCTAAATGCTACCATATCTTCGAAGTTGGTTGACGTAGGTCGTGAATATGACCAAAACCATATTAAAACAATTTTTCAACTGCAAAATTGAAATTTTAAAGTAAGTAGAAAGAAAACCTTAATTTATTTACTTTTGTAACTAGAACATGAATTTAGTTGCAAACAGCAATATTTTATTAATTGAAACAATTGCAAATAAAAATTGTTTTCAACTAAATTTATCAATCCATATTCTTATTGTAAATACAAAATTAAATGAATTATATTAAAGGAAAAGAATTTGAAATTAATTAATAAATTTATCAATCTCTTTCAATTGCTTTGTGTATTTGAGAATTTGAGAATGAGAATTATATTGGAGATATAGTTCACTATATTATTATATATTATATAATATAATGAATAGTGAAATATAATTGAAAATTACAGAAAATGAGAATTTATTGGCTTGGCCACAGTTCTTTTCTTATATTAAATTGAATAAAATGTCATTTGAAAATAATTAATTTACACAATTGTATAATATAAAAGTTTATAAGGCAGAGGGATAAATCCCGGAACGTATATCTTCAGATTACAATGTTTTTTTGTATAAAATATTTTCGACAAACGATTGCTTAATGTAACAAAAAAAAATGAATCAAATAAATATTCTCATATATTCCATCAACAGTTTGGTTTGATGAATTCCCTAGACGTCAACATGGAAGCAACCCAAGTGATGTAATTAGAAATAAAAGACTAATTAAAATCTTACCCTTTGACGCAATGAGCGGCGGTTAAAACGTATCTGTCGTTAATTAACATTCCTCCGCAGTAGAATCTATTGAAGTAGGAAAGTCTTGCCATCCAGGGGAATTCATTTTGTGCTGTCGCCTGTCCCCCAACGATTCTGCTCGCATCGTTTCTTTCGCCGCAAGCTGTGAATAAAATAAATTGTTCTGAAATCGGATGAATTAAATTATTTAATACTTTCCATTTTGAATAACTTTAACTTTATTTATATTTCCCTGGTTACATCATTTTGAATGCGATGTAAATTAAGTTGCCTATGTTAACAATACGATTTTATTATTATTTTGTATTAAATTAAAAGTTTGTTCGTTACATGAATTTGTAAAATACTTCTTTTACAGTTTATATGATAATAAAGCAATGTAATAATCTTTCAGTCAATTCAATTCAAAGTGGAATAAATAAACAAATTAATCAATTCAAACTATTAATATTTTCATTAAATTTATTTATATTTCTCAGGATACATTATGTTTAATCCGATGTAAATTAAGTTGTCTATATTAAAAATACGAATGTATATTTTTTATACTTTATGTGTATAATTCTTTCCAAATGAAATATTTGTTCGTTACGTGAATTTGTGAAATATTTTGTTTGCAATTTCTGTAATGCAATCCTTCTTTTAGGAAATTCGACTCAGTGCTGAATAAACAAACAAACCGATGTACACAATTAACAATTAATTATTGACATTCATTGAGAATATGGGTGCCAATATGAGAGGGAAACTATAGTAATATGAATAATAAATGAAATATAACTTAAAATATTAATAATTTTCAGATAGAAAAGATAAATAAATTGTTACTAGAGATTCAGTTCGTTTCATGGTCGCAGTACTTTTCTAATATATTTAATATGGAGAAAGTAAAAATAAGCGTTTATTTAATAAGAAGCATATATATTTTTCATATTAATATATGCAAGCTGAATATGATTAATATATTAACATTTTATTTCCGTTAAAATATCTTAATATGATCCATATTAAATATATTTCATTAATTAAAATTTTTATTTTGCAATTTAACTTTATACAAAAATTATGTGTACACGCAACAAAATCCATTAATTTTTTTTTTTTCAAATAATTATGTTTTTAATGTTGCGAAAACGCATCAATGACGTTAAGTGTGACAAATAAATATGCACAACTTACCTATGAAAATGTTGCAAATTTCTATATTTATTGTTCATTAAGTATTATTAATTAAGTTCTCACTTAACCCGTGGTGAAACATATTTAAATTGATATATATATTATTTTAAATAAAACTCTTGGTTTGTTTCACTATTTATATTTTATCTCTCCGACTAGTTTCGACCGTTGGTCATCTTCAGGGAGGAATCCTCCCAACGGTCGAAACTAGTCGGAGAGATAAAATATAAATAGTGAAACAAACCAAGAGTTTTATTTAAAATAATATATATGTTCATTAAGTATAATTTATAGAACAAATATTTCAATATTATAAAAGCAAATATTTAAGTGTAGTTTATATGAAATCTGAAACAAAAAGGACTTACAACAGGTACAAGAGGAAGGAGGTGTGTCATGTCTTGGTGGCGGATGATTCCCGTAAGTTCCAAATCTACTGCTGAAAAGTCCTCTCGACGTATCATCTGCCTGAAATATAAACAAAAATATCAAAACAAAAGGATTATGTTTTTACAATTATTATTCAAAATATGTATAGACAGGATTTAAATTTTTCATGAAGTGTCAGAAATTGTTATTTATATACAAAAACAAAAACTCCTTTACTTTGTTCTAAACTTGTTCTCCGGCGTTTAAACCAAGTTGCTTTTGTTTTCATCACGTTCGGCGCGGCTCGAGGAGTTCGTGGCGGGAATGAAGAAACGAAGAAGCAAAAAAAGTACACGCGACAAGAAATCCAATTTGAATATCCGTTACTCTTCAGGCGCCTGACATATTGGGAACAGTCGGACGTCGGCGTTTTATTTCTTCCCTCATTAAAACGCGCGCGCCGGAGAAATTTTCGCGGCGCGTCACTTTCTTTGTCGGAATCAGTTTCGATTTTCTTTTACGAAGAAACCCATTTCGCTGACTCACCGGTTCCACTGTCTCCGATCGATTATTAATATTGGAATGTAGAAAATTTCCGATTATATGTTAATCAGTTTACCTAATTTAATTTAAAAGAAAATATAATGAAGTAAAATTTAACTTGGTTGAATGGATTTTTAAACAATCAGTGTCTCCTCAAATGACGAGGAATAAAATTTAGGCCCGTTTCAAGATGTTATCTTCTTTAATATAACTTAATTGATTGGCAAAGCATATCATTTTTAGTTTATTATTACGGGAATGTTAACTAATTTTTTTTATTCTTCGAAATTAGATTTAAGCGATAAATCTCATTTTCTACTATTGAAATAATAATCCGTGGAAAGAAAAAAGATCCTTTTATTATTTATTTATTGTGGAAGTTTTAACTAAATTAATTAAGTATTTTAATAATATTCAGGTAATAAATAAATAGTAAAATATAATCACTTATTATAATGGGAAGACGAAAAACAAAACCCACATTTATTTTTCTTTCTTCATAATTATATTTAAGTGACAAATCTGGTCCTCCATTATTGAATTCATAATCCGAAGAAAAAAAAGGGTGGGAAGTCCACAAAAAATCTAGAAAAAAATGAATATAATTCATGTAAAATCGATCGAAGAAACATTCTAATTTCCCCACGGAGAAATAAGTATCTCAACAGGTTTCCTTTGCCGGCATCTTCTTTTTTTTTTTTTTTCATTCCCATTTTCTGCAAATAAATGATGGATAGATGAACGAGAGAAATTTCGCACTTAATAATTACTTTCTAATAACTTTGATTGATTTGTTGAATAAATAGTTTTATTTGTTTGTTCTGATTTGTAGAGAAACTTGTATACACACATCTTTATTCAGACAGTACAAATAATACAATAACAATTTTACATAAATTCTTAGAATACATGTAAGTGCTAGTGTTTCTGGTAAATCTTTCTCATTTTGCTAAATACATATTATACCTATATCATATTCATTTGAAGCACTGAAATTCAATAAGTGACCTAGGTATTATGTTTTACTCAAATTTTTACATTTATTGAACCTACGCCGTACATAGTTGCGAGAGCAAATAGAAACTTGTTTTTTTTTTATTCGGAATACTAGACATTTTTCAAATGAAAATAATGCTTTAGTGCGCTCAGTGCTTGAATTGAATCAATTATTTGGGTTACATATTGAAAAAGTTCAGCGCAAGTTTTCTAAGTGTGTTTGGTTAATGAAATTTGAATCGTACCCACAATAGTTATTTAATAATGGTTTATTGCTGTGTGAATTCAATGCACTTTCAATGCACAGATCAATTCAGGGCAAATATTTTTATTTAAACTTAAATTTTGTGAAGAAAGGTGACTGAATCCTTAATTACATCAACACTTTTGTAACATGTTGACTTGTGTAAGCTGCTGCCAGCATTAACACCAATAAATATATTATTATTATTATATTATTATTATGAATAAAGTTGATTGCCCAGATTTGTCGAGAAAATTACCGTTTAATATTTTTTTCAATTTCTACGAGAAATGTATACTGCTTTTATAATAGAATCATGCATTCAAATATATTGGAACGCTTTCCTATATTCCGCATTTCTAAATATCATAATACAGAATCAATTAAGAGCGATATATTTAACAGTAGTTTGAACAAATTAAAACATATATTTTCATCTTACCATCTTATATATTAATTAACTTCTAATTTTGTATTTAATTTAATTAAAATATATGTAATTACTTTTAAGATTTACACATGTGCAAATATATTGTAAGTTACTCTGTTTTTTTTACAACGCCTCATAGGGATTTACACGAGAAAAAAAAAATCGTGTTAATGGCTTTTATATCGTATGTAATGTAAGTTTTACAATAAAGATGATTGTATGTATAAAAGGCCTCAATTATCAACATTATTAAACTACTAGATCCTTAATAGTGTATACAATAAATACTTCATTATTCAACCATTATGGTTGCAAATATTATCTTTTATATTTTTCAACCATAATGGTTGAAAATATAGTATTTATTGGCTTTTTTCAGAAACGTTATTTTCGTTTCTGAAAACAATCCACTAAGAAACATTTAAAAAAACAATTTATAAATAATGCGTTTTAAGAAATATTAATTGTGTTGCGCACCGAATTTGGTGAATGGCTAATCACAGAATAAAACACAACACAATGACGTCAATGACCAGCCGATTTTCGACCTTCGCAAACCGCGGAGAGGATCGAAAACGGCATTCCGGCTGATAATTTATGGAAATCTCCCACGAAATCGCCAATAAATACAAGGAGGAAAAACAATAAAAACAACGAATGAATAAAGGAAAAAAGCGGTCCCGGTCCTGCTGGAACCGACAAACATTATTGTTTTTTGATGACCGAACGAGAAGAGGGTCACCTCCAAAATACCAGACGCGCCCAAAAGAAACAAAAATGTCAACGAACCGGTAATAATAATAACAATTTTAATATTAATAAGGATAATACATCACACAAAAAATTATTCAGAAATATTATTTTTTATATAAAATCAATAATATTATGGATTGAAAACATTATTGAATAAATTTAGTTAAACTATCTGAAAAACACAAGAGTTGGGCATAACAAAACCCCCAAATATCACCCTTCAACTAATGGAAATTTTAATCCCAGAAACTTTTTAACGAAACCCCCAAAATTACACCCACCTCCTTTCTTTATAACTAATGAAAATTTAAATTCCAAAAACTATTTAAATCTTTGAACAAAAACATTATTTGTTGGACTTCGCTAAATTATTTGTGCATCCCCAGGGTTGGGCGTAACGAAACCCCCCAAGTTACGCCCACCTAACTCCATTTTAACTGATGAATATTCAAATCCCAGAAACTATTTAACTCTTGGAATAACAGCATTATTTGATAGACTTCGCTAAATTATCTAAACATCCCCGGGGTTGTCCGCAAGAAAACCCCAAATTACACCCACCTCCTCCCTTTTCAACTGATTAAAATTTAAATTCCAAAAACTATTTAAATCTTGGAACAAAAACACTATTTGTTGGACTTCGCTAAATTATTTGTGCATCCCCAGGGTTGAACGTAACGAAACACCTAATTACACCCACCTACCACCATTTTCAACTGATGAAAATTAAAATCCCAGAAATTATTTAACTCTTGGAATAAAAACATAATTTTATGGACTTCGCTAAATTGTCTGAACATCCCCAGGGTTGGGCATAACGAAACCCCCAAATTACACCCACTATCACCTTTCAATTAATTAAATTTTAAATCCCCAAAAATATTTAACTCTTGGATTAAAAACATTATTTGATGGACTTCGTAAAATTATGTGAACAACTCGAGGTTTTGGTTTAATGAAACCCTCAAATTAAGCCCACCTACCTCTCTTGTCAATTAACGAAGAGTTCAAACTGAACCAATTTAACATTGCAGTAATTGTTTCAGTACACAATGGTTTCAACAAACTTTTTTTACAATTAGTATCAATCTTGATGTAATAATCATGTATACCGATTTTATTCAACATTTTAAATTAATCAACACAAATCTATAGAGGCCACGTTAATGGCCATAACAAATAATTTAAAAAATGGAAGTTCTAGAATCGACCCTTGGGGTACACCTATCGTAATAAATATATCCGATTTACAATGAATAAATAAATAATAGTAATAAAGATAATTTATTTACCATTAATTGAATGACGAAGTGGAAGCCTCTTTTATCAATAATTTAAATTAGTGTTATTAAAAGCGCGGAGTACCATCCAAAATGTGTGACTGAATTGGCAATGCACTGGCCAATCGTATAGTCACAGTGGAACAGGGAAGGGAACGTATTACCTGTAAAATTGATAAAGGCTATTCTGAATGAGATGTCTTATCACTCCTTCTATGGAATATGGTTCTGGAGAGCCTTTTACATGAGCTTCAGCAATCAGGCTTGTTTGTGACAGCCTATGCTGATGACTTAGCCATACTTGTTTGTAGAAAGTTCGAAGACGTTCTATGCGATTAGATACAAGGTGCTCTAAACACAGTTTCGCAGTGGTGCAATGATCACTCCTTATTGGTAAATCCTGTCAAAATGGAGATGGTTCTATTCATCAAGAAAAGGAAGGTGGCGGAAACAGCACCTATACTATTGAACACGATGTTGCGGTACAGCGACGAGGAAATTCCTGGTTATAACACTCGATATTAAACTAAGCTGGAAAACACACATCTATATCAAAACAGACAAAGCCATAAGGGCCTTTTGGCAATGTCATCAGGCTGTAGGGGAAAAACCTAGAGGGTCGAAACCGCGCACGATGCTGTGGTTGTACACAGCTGTTATAAGGCTGATACTAACATACGGAGCTTCAGTTTAGTGGCCCAGGCCCTAACAGAAGACCACAAGGAAGCAAATCTCGCAAGTGCAGCGGTGCAGCTGTCTTAGCATCACAGGTGTCATGCACACTACTCCGAAAATGGCGATGGAAATCATACTATGTCTTCTACCATTTCATATCCACATAGAGAGGGAAGCTTTGGCGACTATACTTCACCTTCAGAGCAGTGGGATCTGGAACGTTAATAGCTGTGTGAAAGTTAGAGGACGCCTCTGCAGAAATGTCTGCAAAGATATACCTCTTTTAGAGGCTGCCACTGACTGTTGTGTACCGACACTTATACGGAGTATACCCTACAATGTTATTGTCCAATCCACTAATAGGATGAGAGAGTCGGTTATAAAGATCTACATAGGTGATCTAAAAAGTGAGATGGATCGAGCTTTGGAGTTTTCTCAAAAACTTTAAAGATCCATACAAAGATTCCGATGGCAATTCATGGAACCATCACCCAACTGGAGCTGATGGGTATAACACTTGCGCCTGAATATATCATAAACCACAAGTTGTTAAATGTAGCCATATTAATCCTTACAGATGGCAGTTCCTTTCATTCCCTAAATATAACTTTCGAGTCTCTTTTAATGCCTAAATATGACTTTAAAGTCTCTTTCATGGCCTAAATATAATTTTTAAGTCTTTTTCATTGCCTAAATATGACTTAGAAGTCCCTTTTAATTCCTAAATATGACTTTAAGTCTCTTTTAATGCCTAAATATGATTTTAAAGTCTCTTTCATGGCCTAAATATAATTTTTAAAACTCTTTCATTGCCTAAATATGACTTTGAAGTCCCTTTTAGTGCCTAAATATGACTTTGAAGTCTGTTTTAATGCCTAAATATGACTTTAAAGTCTCTTTCATTGCCTGAATATGACTTTGAAGTCCACTTTAATTGCTAAATATGACTTTGAAGTCTCTTTTAATGCCTAAATATGACTTTAAAGTCTCTTTCATGACCTGAATATAATTTTTAAATCTTTTTCATTGCCTAAATAATACTTTGAAGTCCCTTTTAGTGCCTAAATATGACTTTGAAGTCTGTTTTAATGCCCAAATATGACTTTAAAGTCTCTTTCATGGCCTAAATATATTTTTTAATTTTCTTTCATTGCTCAAATATGACTTCGGAGTTTCTTTTAATGCCTAAATATAACTTTGGAGTCTCTTTTAATGCCTAAATATGACTATGAAGTTTCTTTTATTACCTAAAAATGACTTTGAAGACTCTCTCTGCAGAAAGCCTATAACACGTCAGAGGCCAAAACAGAATGCCACAGGAAACTCACGCACACATGTAACAGGAGAGCTGATACACTGGCAAGAGCTTCGGTTGGGTGAACATTCTCTCACTGGAGCCGCTAGTACGTCTCGCTCTTCTTTTTCCATCAATGCCCTAGACAAATTTAGGAAGTGCTGGGGTGACACTGAGGGTTGCAAGCTATCTAAGGAAACATTTGTGTATCTTAATGAGAGAGCAGCGAAATGGTACCTGCAACTGACTAGGAGGAATCTCAAGCACTTAACTAGCATCATCACTGGTCACTGTAGACTAAACGGACACCTCTGCAAGATGGGGATAGTTGACTCTCCATCTTGCAGAGGGTGCAGCATGGAAGACTAGACTGCTTAGTATTTTCTTTGTGAACGTCCAGCACTCTCGTCATTGAGGGAGTCCATACTGGGTGACGGCCTGAAATGGCTAATAGCTATACTAGACTGCCTAAACAAGGTAGGTTGGTTGAACTGAGGATGAGTAATCTATGTGAGCTAGCTAGCCTAAGTGTAGTGCGTAGCCGAATACTCCCTTATAACAGATACCAGACAGCAGAGATAGTGTTCTTAATTAATTAAAATAAAATTATTTTTCTCAAAATTTATTGTAGAGACTTTGCTACAATTATTGATAATAGAGCCTTCTACTTCGTTATGCATTGTTTTAAGTTTTAATAAAAACACTAATTCACTTTATTTTTGTAACATTAATTTTATTTTAGTAACTTCAACAATTTTAACTATATATTATCAAACTAACTAAACTCTTTGATAATGACAAATTATAATTTTTAAAATTATAATCATTAAAATAAAATTAAAGTTACACAAACAAAGTGAATGATTTTTTTATTAAAACATTGCAATTGTTTCGCCTACACATTGGCATAATTATCTGGGGAGTAATAAATAATATAAATATTACTATGAATAGTATTAAATTAAAGCAAACCTAAAATTGTCACGTTCTATTCATTTTTTGTTCTTTATTTAGTCCAGCCAATGAATTATTAAATGATAGGTGGAGATTGCATGGAATGTGTGAGATATGAGATATTTTTGTTAGGAGGTAAACATGCTAAAAGTATACGAAAAATAATATAACTGAAAACAAATGGATCCTCAGACCATCCTCCTGTCTTTAGCTCACCTCTCTGGATCGGGGACTCAATACGTCTATTTTCTAATTACTCCTAACAAACATGTGAAGACAAAAATTATCTTTTATTCCATGCACATTAAAATATATCTATGACTTCTGTTTTATTTTGTATTTATTGAATTGACTAATTGCGTTTTTTAATAGTTTTGATATTTAAACATTGGTAGTTCATATTCTATAAAATAAATATGAATAGACCATTAAAAATTAGACAATGAAACAAATAAAACACAGATTAAATTGAATAATTTTAAATTATCTACTAGTTTCGGGTTATCAGCTCATTTTAAGATAATTTAAAATTTAGTTTATTTAAATGTCTATGGATATTTACATTTTAATTTTAATCTGTGTTATATTTATTTTATTCGTTGATTTTTAATAATCTATTCATATTTATTTTATAAGTTTATTTTAAATTTATATGGAAGCACAATAAAATTGAATTAAACACGGAAAAAATACTGGCAATGGTCTCTAAAATTCTATCATTCCCTTTTTTAATCTCCGTTTTATTTATATGGAAGCAGATTTTTTTATTGTGTTCAATTGATTTTTCTCAATTATTTCAAGCTTACCTGGACTAAATAAGCAACTGCTAAGATAACCAAAACTTGTTGAAATTGAGCCATCACGTCAATGACATAAATCCCATATATAAATTAATATTTACTGCCGAAATTTTACACACTCGAACTGAAGCCAAAGTCAAGGAATCAATAAAAAAAACGTAAACAACTTTTGCGCCTGCCTTCGTGAAATAATAAAAAGTCGCACGCTATTTCTTTGACAGTCCGACGTCAACTAACCAGCCGTCGTCGGCGTTCGCGAAGCAACAGGTTCTTCGGGCTTTTCGCTCGAAGTGGGAACGTATGTGCCGGAGGAGAATAAGAACAAGGAGGAATCCGGCAAACAGTAGCCGTTAATTTCATCTTCGCTCGTTCCTCATCTGGCCCGCGTCTCGTTTGCATATAATTAAAACGCCACTCGCCGTTTTTTTTTTCCTTCGTCTTCTTCTTGTCCTGGTGGCGTCTTCTTCTCTTCGGCTATTTCTTCTGCACCTCTAATGGGCTCCATCCCGGAAGACCGATCGGGCTGCGCTCTAACTGTAACCGCGCCGCGAGAATTATTGCGAAACGTGCTGAGTCGTAATTGCCGGGAATTGAGGAGATGCTTCAGGAAGGAATCAATTACCAGAATGAATCTCTGTATGATAATTAAATAAAAAAATAAATACAAAACTATTGTATACATTCTAATACGAAATAAAAACTTAGTCCAAAGGTTGTACTAAACAGGATATTATATGAAATCCCCTTTGGTGGTACCTTACAATTGAAATAAAAATTGATACTTGTTCTGCTACTCTCTTGATGAAACCAAATTTTCACATTGGGAGAAGTAAAACACTTGTTGTATTCCATTTCTTTATTTTCAGATAACTGACACGTGTTTTGGCCCTTTCGGATCATTATCAAAGTTAAAACAGTTTTTTTGTTCAACGTTGATTATTCCCATTTTTGCGTCGTTTTAACCGAATCATTTAGGACTTTCCTATTGTCGTTTTGATCAAAATTATTACTTTCGAAAATATTGCAAATTATATTACATATACATGTGAGAATTCTCTTATTGGAAGATTTATAAGTGAAATATTATATTGAAATGTGTAACTTTCTATTAGTTCTTTGAGCTAATTTCTTAAATAACAAATATCTAAGATAAACCACCACCTATGTTAAAGAAACGTAAAAGAGTATGGCAAACTAGGCCCAAAAAGCCATTTAAATAACTTCTCTTATAAATAAAATTGTGATGTAACGAAGAGGTTTGGGTTTACAGAATGTAATCCACAGGATTCCTCTGAGTAAGATCACTTGAAAAACGAGCTGTCAGATCTCACACATGAGCCACCTATTTCAAATCTCTACGGTATCTGCCATTGTTCAAGTTTTTCAATTTGTTGAAAAAAAAACTGCAGGGTAAGAATTTCTTTAATTAAGAACATAACGTATAAAACGCTAATTTTGGCTTTTTAGTGACCTTCGGTTTCTTAGAAGCAACAGGCTACTGTGAACTAAGGATGGCACTGGCCCTACGGAACCTTTGTTCTTCAATTTGTTAAAAAGAGAAACTGCGTGGATTGGACTTCAGTATTATTTCAACTGTGTTCCTCTTGGGCCTGTGCTTAATCCTGATTTTCTAGTAAGTGCGAATAACTAATCACTAAGTGCTTACCAAGAAGGAAAATCAACGGAATTACCATTGAATAATCTCTCTGGGAATATTATCGAAACTCTCGGCAACAAAGCAACGGCAATGGTGGTATTTCTGGATATTTAAGGAGTTTTTAATGCTGCATAACGGACTCTCTCTACCACCAGCAGAAGGGTCTCGGAAACCACGTCAGGTTGGATTAAAGCTATGACTGATGATGATGACTCACTCACATTGACTAAAAACTACTAGGGGGTATCCGAAGAGGGGGTTAGCTTAGTTTCATTGACCACCCAAGGGAATTTCATATACCATCCTATTTGGTACCATACATTTCATTGGAATCAATCATCAATAAAAAAACGCAAGTAAAACTCCAAATTTCTGTTAGAAAGGTGTATTATTAGTCGCTGGATATAGCAACAAGAATTAGCTGCATAAAAAATCAGAAATTAAATCATTAATAAATAATGAAAGAAAGGTTTTTAGGTACCCAAATAATATTGGGTGCGCAACTAAGTTCGCGCTATTTTTCAAGAAGATCATAATTTGTCACAAAATGGACTGCAATATCTCCAATTCCTTTAAACGAGCATCGACTGATTTGGAGCATTTTGAACCGAAGCACTTGCGCAGAGCCCGTTTAGTAAATGGTATCATTATTTTTTTAAGTGCGGTTATTATTGCTATTGCTAATTCTTTTTAATTTTATGTAAGAGGAATCTCGTTATATAAATAAAGAAATTAATAAACGAAAATTGGAGTAAGTTGCGACCAACGATTTAAAATTTCGGTAGAAATGTATAGTAATCTCTAACCTGAATAACAATTAACCTTCATTAAAAAATCGAAAATATTATGCCATCAAGCACCAATAAACACCAAAACTTCAGAGGGATTCATTTTGGCATTTCTTCAAACAATTCACCTTTTGGGTGCATCCACTGATGTTTAATCTTTATTTGATGGATCATTAGGTGAACAACAAAAAATGCGGAAATTGCTACTACTGTTATAATGATGGTTATTTTAGTTTTATATTCATCTTATTTTAAGGTTAACAAAAAAATATGTAAAATTAAAACCAACGAATATAATTCTTTGATCTTGGAGACGTTCGCTTCGTGGTAGATTTTCAATCCTGATATGAAGAAAATACTTACATTGTTTATATCACTACACAATAAAATTGGTATTAAAAAGTTGAATGTTTTCTATATATCAACGAATAAAAATTTGAAAATAATATATTATTTTCCCGAGAAGTAGTTGTTTTAATGTGCATTTGTCTAAAGTAACATAAGTCAAAATGTCACAGAGCTAGATGAGGAAATAATTTATATCTTCAATTTGGTTCTCATTAATCACTTGATGAAACATGTTTACAATATTGATAATTAAATAAAAGTCACTTGGTTTGTTTCACTACTATTTTTTATTCTCTCCGACTAGTTTCGATTTATCGTCATTACTCCTTGAGAATGACGATAAGTCGAAACTAGTCGGAGAGAATAATAATTTATAATTATTTTCAAGTCGTTTTTTAAATTATTTAAATAACTGTGGCCAACTGAATAAATACTTTTGTTTTGATAATGATACGTTAAGGTTGTCGAAACTATAGTCAACAATAAAATAAATCCGAGTTATACAAATAAAGTAAAAATGTGTTTCATTTATTAAAATTGAATTACAATGTATAACAAAGTAGAAGCCTCAACAATTAACAAGAATAAATACTTCTTTCTACTGAATATAGATGTTATACTAGTCGCGTTCAGCCGATGCTACCAGTGCTACCAAAAGTTTAAATTCATTTAATTTCTATAGTTAGTAGCAAATAACTGTAGAATATAACATAATTTATACTTTCAAATAATTTTCTAAAATTCGTAATCATCAATAACTGAGTTTTTTTCGACCCACTGATGACACCTGTGTATCATCAGTGACCGCGACTGCTATATTCTATACTCGTTGATTTTACAAAAAAATTATTTACAATTTTTTTAACAAAAATTACAATTATTAAAAACATAATACATATTATTTTCATATTCTTAAAATAAGATGCAAAAACGCTAAAAATAACTGCCATCATAACAGTAATAGCAATTTCCGCATTTTTTTATTAATCTCCACGTAATGATCAATCAAATGAAGATTAAACTGCAGTGGATGCACTCAAAAGGCAATTTCCAGCAGAGCTAATAAGCAACCACACGCTCTGTCCATTATTACCAACGAAGCAGCCAACATTCGTACGCGATGGAAGCGAATTACGGCGATAAATAACGAATTAGCTTGACCGTTACTTCCACTAGGACACCCACCGTTCCTCAAACTCAAGATTAATGTCGCCATCAATCCATAAACAAACTAGCCTTTGCTTACTTTTAGTCATCCGGTGCTCAGCAGAAAGGTCGACGACATGTTTATTTATTCCTAGGTATTGTGTACGCTCGTAATTCCCAGCTTTCAATAATTAATTTTTGCAATTTAGTTGCTTTTATGGAAGCGATTAATTTACGGGTAATTAAATCGCATTAAACTGCAATGTAAAAGGTGTCTGGAATGTGTTTAATTATATATAAAATGTATTTATAAGACCTTTTTAAGAGCAATTAAAGTCGTTCTTAATAAATAAATTAACGGATTTGTTGAAATACAACTTTGTTATAAACAATTTAGAATTATTATGTCGTAATTGAAAAAAACTATTACAAGGTAATATAATTATGCTGGTTTGAACCGTTATATATATAAAGACTTGTTTGTTGAAAATTTCATCAAATTCTCGAATAAGACACATATAATTCATAGCTTTATTCTTAATTATGTTAAATAAAAAAAAATCGGGAAAAACGAGTATATGAAATTTAAATAGCTTAAAAATATTTATGCCGAGATTTGTGCTTGTTTGAACCGTTATATATTTTATAATTATGTATAATCGATAAATAAGTGAAAATCTGATGCGTGAGAAAGGCTGTGAGTTTACAAAAATGTAAGAGCGTTTGTGGCCATGTATGGGCTAGGGAGATAAATTGTAAAATAACTCAATTAGTTTGAAACAGAAAAATAAGTGGAAAAAATGGATTTTGAAATTTAATAGTAGTGATGAATTTATTTATTTATTTTAACATGGAATGGGCTTAAAATGATTCGAAGTTGAATATTTCGGACGTGAAATAGTAAATGGATAAATTAACCGATTAGTAAAAAGTCGGGAAATGCTCGCGTGTACTTAAATTTTATGTCGCAATAATTATTGTTCTAAGTAGTTCTAGTTCTGAAAGTATTTCTTAGAGATAACGATACATCGATGCTAATTCATTGAATGTCTTTTATTTGCTCTCCTTTTATTTTATTTTTATTAATAGGAAAATAACATGGTAAGTACAGATATTTACGCAAATATCAAATCTGGTAAATAATTTTACACACATCAAGACACAACGTAATTACAAAGCGAATAATAAATTTGCATAATACCGGGGGTCGAACCATTCCTTTATTAATGCTTGTTTATTAAAATTTAATCAAATACTGGAATAAACTTAAAACATTACTCTATTCTTAATTATTAACTGATATTTCATATACAAATTTTAACTGCATAAAATAAATGTAATTTCTAGAGTTCCTTGCTCATTATACTTAATTTCACAATAAAAACCACAGACTATTAATGAAGTTTAAAATTAAATAACACTTAGTTTGTTCCACAAATTTTCTAAACTCGACTATTTTCGCTTTTTACAACTTTCTACAAGTTTATATATTCGCTGGTAATAAGATATTTCAAGATCGGAAAAATATAAATCTCAAATTCAGGAAATAAAAGAAATTAGAGGTCTATATATACTTCCAGTTTTTCAATTGAGCCTTAAGCTTGGTTTAATTAAGCTTGATGTTTATATACTTCTAGTACTGATTATTTACGAAACACTAATCAGTAGCTTTAAAATTTAAAATACATCAAAAGTAAAATTACATTTTGCATCAATTTAGTCACTATTTTACTTAATAAATTAAATATATTTGCTGTAAATATAAATATATTTAATATAATGGATTCCCATAAAATAATCATCAATACAATTCAGATTTTTTTAATGTTTAGATTTAGAAGAAGAAAAAAAAACACGTATTCTCCTCTAGGCAATAGTAATTAAAGTTCGAATAATTTTAATAAATCATTAAATAATATTTGCATTTGGGAAGATAGCCCTTATATGGGAATATATTATGACAATAATTATTTATTATTATATATTACATTTTATGCAGTGTATTATTTTCTCAGATAATAAATATTTGATAGTAGTATTTGCATTTATTGTACAAAATAAATTAAATTTACATATAGAATTAATTAATGACGTTCTTTAATAAATAAATAATTAGCATTATTTATTAGTTATGTACATAAACAGGTATCCTCCAAGTTGTATCTTAGCCAATTCAGGTACTTCGAAACTCTCGTGTAGACACCCGGATAACCCGGCCTTCCACATCCAACGCCCCACGAAACGATACCTAAATAAAAAGAAAGAATATATTTTATTTTCAATAATTTTCCTATAAAGTACATATGTCTATGTAAATATTATTAATTAATTATATTATGTATTATATAATTAATTAATAATATGCAAATTGAAATCTGTTCACTTTCGTGAACTGGCTATTAATCAAAGGTTTTTCAACCGTTTTTTATATTACAATTTAAATAAGAGCAATGAATAACTTTGAAAAATTCTAATTATAAATGTGAATAAATTATGATTCATTTATATTAAAATCCTACAATAATGAATTCGAAAAATAACATTTGGCGATATTTAAATATTGCATGTTTTTGTTTTCATCCTTCTGCGTTGTATTTTTATGAAAATGAAAACAAAAAATTGTAATATTTAAATATCGCCAATTTTTTTTATATGCATTATTGTATATTTTTATTGTAATATATTAAGAAAAAAAAAAGATATTTAATATAACATTAAATTGAAATTTTGATTATTGAGCTTTAAAAAAATAATATTTTAAACACCGCAACCACAAATTTATTAATTTTCAAGTCTAATTAATATCACATGAAATAAGTACAAAAAAAACTCAAATCAAACTCAACTTTTCTTCGCGCCAATGTGCAATGATTTAAGATATTTAATTTGACATTTAATTCAAATTGTTAGCTTTAAAAGATTATTTTAAACATAATATTTATAAAAAAGTTTTTAATATGGAACAAGATGGAAAGTGAAAATTTCTCTTCGGGAATGCGTACCCTTTTTTTGTTGATTTTGGGAGCGGAAGCGGTGAATTATTGTTCAAGTATTTCGCGTGTTCCTAATTTTAATGAAAGTGAAAACGCAAACACGCGACGCGTTCTTATAATAACCTTTTTTCTTCAATTTTAATTAAAAATTATTGTTGTTATTAATGTTCTTCAAATAAATTAGAATTTCTATTTGTAGATAAAGCAATAGTTTTTTTTAAGTTTCACACAATTTATTGGAGAAACTCTGCTACAATTGTTTCTGCTTGATGATGCCACTGTATTGGTGAAATAATTGTAGCAATGTCTCTATTATAAATTTTGCGAAACTTAAAAAACTGTTGTTTTATTTACAAATAGCGGTTTACGGAGTTTCATCGACTGTTTAAATTTGAATATAATAAAAATTTATTGTTTGTATAGCTTTGATACATTTCAGCCACAGTATGATTATTTTCTTTGGATTACTATGACATAAGAATAATAACAAAACAAATAGTGAAATTAATATATTCAAGTAAATCGTTACTTTTATTTAGACTAAAGCAATTTATAACAAAATAGAAGCTTTAATTATCAATAATTAAATTAAATTAAATATACCTAATAGAAGCTTTCTTTAATCAATAATTTCAGATTCTATTATCATGATATAACGATAATAACAATATTAATAGTAAAACCAATAATTTCAGGTAAATCGTTATTTTTATTTAAATTAAAACAATTTATAACGAAATAGAAGCCTTAAGTGTCAATAATTAAATTAAATAGCTAGCATAGTTTTTTTAATTCATGACATGACAGAAAGACCTCTGGTCGGTAGCCCAGACACATTAAACCTACATGAATTGTAATTATTTATGTTATATTGTTAAATTATCTATCTTTAATTTTATTCTCATAAATCACTTGGGAAAATTTTTCTATATTTAAATTTTGAAGGTTTTGCTTGTATTACTTGATTAGTTTCGGCGTACATGCCATCATGAAGAGTGTAAAAAGAGTAAAAAAAAAAGCGCTATTACCTATTTTTCAAAACATTCTTGTTTTAAGTTAATTATTAAATTGAAGATTTGTTTAATTTTTTTATTGTAAACATTTACAAAATATAACAATATTAATCAAAAAAAAAATCTCGCCCGTTGATTATTTCTCAGTAAATTAATTTCAAAAGTTGTTCCATGCATGTATAATTCTATTAGTTTCTTTCTGTCTCTGTTTTTTTGTGTGTTTGTTAATAATCAATCGATGGTATTTGAATAGTGGCCAAACTCGTCTCTTGTTGGACGACAAAGCAAATCCAACCTGAGCCGATGATTACCGTTCGACATCCACGGATATAATTTATGGACGGGAACTTGACCTTGGCGCACCGCGCGAACCGCTCCGACAATTAAAAGCCTATTAGGTATGGCGGATTCCGATTTGAATAATGGACGCACCTTTCACACACAAGAACAAAGATCAACGAACCTTATTCATATTTTTGATGTTTAATGATATTTCGGATGATAAATGCTGATTTTATTAAGTAAGTAAATTAGTTTGCAGAAGTAGCTACGTCTAGATAATGATAAACCACCTACATTATTACATTCTGTTGAAATAGTATTTAGTGATTGGTACCTACAACCTCGGGTTTTCTAAGAATTAATCAATACACAGTATGTCATAAAAAAAATATAAGAACTTAACAACAAAGGCAGCTAGATATAGTTACATATTCGGACACACCAAAAAGCTCACAAGCATTATATTTCAGTTTAGCTCTTTGATGTTCCTTATTATTTTACGTCAGAATAAATGTCATTATATTCGATTGCAATCGTTGGTACTATTGAAATTAAAAGTAGCCATTAATTATAAAAGCATTTAAAATATTTTAATTATTCTTCTGCCTTCCATCTTCATCTAATTTTATCACAATTTTTACGCTTGCTGCAAATTCTTGTATCCACTTATTATTTCTGCCTTCCATCTTCATCTAATTCAGATGGTATAGGATGGAAGGTATCCCTCCTCTCCCATGTAACCCATATCTGGCCATAGCCAGAGCTATCTCATTACATTTTTTGTGCCAGTCTAGTCCACTCGCATCCATACTTCTATCCTCTTCCTTTCTTTTGCTAATTCCTAGCATATCTACTTGTATTTTATTGCTAAATGCATCCACTTCTGCACAACCCACAAGTGCCGTAGTCTTCACTCATTCGAACTTTCCTTCCTCTCTCATCTGATCCATACTAGACATAGCAAGAGCTATCTCATTACATTTTTTATGCCAGCATAGACCACTCGCATCCACATTTCTATCCTCCTTTTTCCTTTTGCTCATTGCTTGCAAATCTCCTGGCATTTCACTGCTAAATGAATCCACGTATTCCTTTCCACTTCTGCTCAACCCACAAGAGTCTCCACTCATCCATACATTCCCTCCTCTCCCATATGACCCATATCTAGCCATAGCCAGAGCTATCTCATCACATATTTTATGACAGGCTAGTCCACTTGCATCTACATTTCTATCCTCTTTTTTTTTTTTCTTGCTCATTCATCGCATATTTCTTCGCATTTCACTGCTAAATGCATCCACCTATTTCTTCCAATTCTGCACAACCCACACATACCGGGGTTTTCACCCACTGCTATAGCTAGATATGGATCAGATGGTATAGGAGGGAAGGTATCCCTCCTCTCCCATGTAACCTATATCTAGCCATAGACAGAGCTATATCATTACATTTTTTATGCCAGTCTAGTCCACTCGCATCCACACTTCTATCCTCTTTCATTCTCTTGCTAATTCCTAGCATGCGTTTTACTGTTAAATGCATCCACTTCTGCACAAGCCACACGTGCCGTAGTCTTCAATCATTCGTACCTTCCTTCCTCTTCCATCTGATCCATATCTACCCACAGTCAGAGCTATCTCATCATATTTTTTACACCAACCTAGTCCACTCGCATCCACTCTTCTATTCTCCTTTTTCCTCTTGCTCATCGCTCGCATATCGCCTCGCATTTCACTGCTAAATACATCCACGTATTTCTTCCACTTTTACACAACCTATACGCGCCATGGTCTTCACCCATCCGTGCCTTCCTTCCTCTCCCATTTGAACCATATCTAGCCATAGCCGGAGCTAACTCATCACAATTGTCCCCTCGCATCCATACTTCTATCCTCTATTTTTTTCTTGTCCATTTCTCGCATTTCACTGCTATATCCTCCCATGTATTCCTTCCACTTCTGTATAACCTACATACACCATAGTCTTCACCCATCCATTCCTTTTATCCCATATGTCCTATATCGAGCCATAGCCAGAACGATTGCATTACAATTTTTGCGCCAGTCTGATCTACTCGCATCCACTCTTTTATCCTATTTTTTTTTTTTCTTCTAGCCCATTCCTCGCATTTCACTGCTAAATACTTCCAGGTATCCCTTCCACTTCTACACAAACCATGGTCTTCACCCATCCATACCTTCCTTCCTTTCCCATCTGACACATATCCAGCCATAGTAGGAACAATTGCATTACAAATTTTACGCCATCCTGCCTACTCACATCCACTTTTCTATCCACTTTTTTTTACTCTTGCTTATTCTTCATATATCTCCTTTAACTTCTCCTCTTACTGAATTCCGTCTACGTATTCTTTCCACTCGCGCATAATGCACATATATCGTACACTTCGCCTATCCATAAATTTCTACCTCTCGCATCTGACCCAGTACTATCCCTAGTTAAAGCTATATCTTCTCATCTAATTAATCAACTATTTCAGCGAATCTAACCTGCCATTCTGTCTTATTTAGTATTATTAAGTCGTTGTTATCTTAAATAATTTTAACTCAAAAAATGGCTTCGCATCTTATTCTCACTTAAAGCTATCAATTAATGAATGGTTCTCTAGAATATTTTAGTTGAATCTCCAGTTAAATTCTGACGACGTTGAGCGTCTGTTTGTAACTTACGTTCAATCATATGTATTACAGTTATAATTAAAGCATTACATACCCTTCGGTATAATTAAAACTCTCTCAAAAACAATACATCAACTACATATCAACAAGCAAGTTAGATATAGGTGTTGGAGATGAAATTTGTGAGAGTTGGTAAAAGTGTCAGAAAAATAGAGAGGCTGCAGAATACAGAAATTACCAAAGAATTGGAAGAAGACAAATGAGGCCACCTGCAAATACTGAACGCCAGCATTTCAAAAGGAAAATAAAAAGCAAGATCATTAAAGAAGAAAAGAATTACCCCTTGTTTTATTTCACTTTCTTTGTTCGTTTTGTAATTCTGATGTCGTCTATTATTTGCACGAAGAAAAACATATTACAATGGAGTAAAAAGATTATTAAAGAATAGGGATTTTCCATAAAAGGCATAAGATATGATTTTCTTCAAAGAATACGTTATGTGATAAAGCTAAAAAAAACTACGTAACTCATTAACAAACTGAGAGTTCTTGAAATTTCTAGTCAATTGCAGCAGTGTCTTGTGAAGTTCACTTTTAAGACACATAAATATTTAAATTAGAACTAAATCCCTCTTGATTTTAAAAGACGACCGATTCGGCGGAACATGATCGGATGCTCAGAGCTAACATGGGTTAAAAATTAATGCGATTGTCAAAAGTGGATTAATTTATTTTCAAGTAAAGTCTCAATCCCGCGGTAGGTGAGCGGACAAGGCGTTGGTTTCTAAAATTTACCTGTCGCGGAGATCGTGTTAAAATCCTACCGGGACAAGAGATATCTCTAACGAAATATACTTGTTCCGGGTTCATGGATGTTTGTGTTTGTCATCATCACAGATGAATTTTCATATACAAAATGTCGATAGTGACAGATTGGAAATATCTACGTTAAAAATGTCCATGCTTCATTTCTCCCTAACCTTAATATCATATCAATCATTATCAGCTTTAAAAAACGAAACCATGGCTTATTTAGTGAATAAAATGGAATATTCATACTAACCAACGATTTCATATTTTTCACCAGTAGGCACCAGAAGCGGCCCTCCGCTGTCGCCCTGACAAGAATCCTGAGCTCCCTTTCCGGCGCAGAGCATGTAGGATGTGATCCTGGAAGCTCGGTATTTCATCGCTCTGCATTGGTTCAAGGTCAAAATCGGAACCTGGACTTCCTGGACGACGCCAGGCAAAATTCCGCCTTCGGAAGTTCTGCCCCAACCTATTACAGTACCTAATTTCCCTGCAGGGTCGAAAGTACCTAAAAGAACAACAAATAGAAGAAAGTGATTGGCGAAAATTAATATTAGTTGGTAATAAAAATCATTAGTTATATAGATGTTAGTTCTACAAAAATGTTATCATTTCAAAATGTATTTCCTCTGAATATATTTACATGCAGATCAATCGAAAAAAAAGTAACTAATATAATACATTTTCTGCGGACTAACCAACTGGCTTAAGACCGTATTTATAGTAGGGCGGCACGATGCCAGAGCCACAATAGATCGATTGGTCACAGTGGAGGGGCTGTCTATATTCACTCATATCAATTAATGAATAGTTCTCTAGAATATTTTAGTTGAATCTCTAGTTAAATTCTGATGACGTTGAGCGTCTGCTTGTAACTTACGTTACAGAGTGATAAACAATGATTGCATATTGATAAGATAGGCAAATAAATACGCATGTTGGTTCAATTGATCATTTTAAAAGAAAATCCCTGGATTGTCATTAACGTAGCAAAAATTTTATTTATTTTCTATGAAAAAAATGGTAACTTTACATTTTTTATATTCAAATACACGTTGAAGCTGCTACGGATATATGTTATTTATCTCTTTTTCAATTGCTGCTTCAATTTCTTTGAAGGTATACATTCGATTTTCAGAAATACAATGACAAAATATGATGCTAGTGTCAAATATTATTCGTGTTTCCTTGGAATGAAATTGAAGCGGTAAAAACTCGACAGATATTTTGGCTGGAAATTTAACTTGTCTGCAATCATTGTTGATCACTATACTTTGAAAGAGGCTAAATTTTGCTGCGCGCGCACACGACATTATTATTACAATCACACGCGTGTGCGCACATACAAATTTAGCATATTTTAAAGTATGATGCAATATGGGCTTATTCAAGGAAGTCAATGCTAGTTAATATTTAGCATCGAGCTGCACAGCTATATATGCGTCTTAAGTCACAAACTAAGAGAATAGGACATAGCAACAAAAACACGTATTTATTGCTAATTAAAAATTATTAAGTTTTTTTTTCGCTCCTATAAAATTACCATTTTAAGAGTTATCCCTATTGAAGTATCGTATGTCGATATAATAATTATTTATGTGTACCTTTGATGTAAGAAAAACACTTATCTTTTGTATTTTTTTTTATTCATTGACCCTTTTACCTTTCGGTGTAGGGTTACCTTTTGTATACGACTTTCATTTTACTTTAGCGTCTAGTTTCAATTACATGGTGATTATTATCAAAACTTAAGCTAAGTGTTTTTTGATATCAAAATTGAAAAAAAAAAATATCTTGAAGGCGTTCACTTTATGCTACAAAATGGGCGCATCAAGATCCAAGATTTATGTGTAATTGTTATTAAATGCATATGGATCTAATATAATTTTACGCAGCAATACATTGAATCCTTATACAGGGTTGGGATAAAATGTGGAACCAAATAGTGTCAAAATGAAAAAAAAAAACATCTTTTAAATTTTGCATGTAAGTACAATGATATTATTGACAAAAAATATACACCAGATACATTTTGCAACATTGTACTTACCTGCAAAATTTCAAAGATTGCGTCCCTTTTCTTTTAACGATATTTACATTGTTCCATACTTTATCCCAACCCTGCATATTATTACATCTTATTTATTTTATTGTATAGTTTTCAGTATAATTACTTCTAGATGATGGTAAACAAATTGGTCGGATGTTTTTGGTGAAATCGACAGGTTTCCTGAGTTTCAGCAAGGCAATGTCGTGGTTGTAAGATTCAGCGTCGAAATTCCTGTGACGGATAATGGACGCCACTGCTCGCATTTTCGCCGGCGCCTCCGCCATTGTGGTCTGATCGTGATCGCCCAACACCACGCGAATTTTTGATCTCTTCAGCCTAAAATGTTAATAAATTAAAATTAAAACAGACTGTTATATTTTCCCTTTTTCCTATTAATACTGATCACTGCTACAATCAGAGATGTTTAATAATAATTTAATATATAATAAATGAAAGACAACGCATGCGCCATCTTTGGCCTAATTTTATATGGCATCGTCAACGATTTGGGTCTACAAGATAAACGACCGGGAATCGTCCACTAAATTATTTATTAAATAATTTAACAAGTATCGAAAGATAATCCGGACTTCCCAATCATTATCCACTAGGTCGACTTAAATTTCGATCTCGACTTACTGATAAACATCTGCAGGATTTAATGACAATAGCTTGCTCCCCATCTCCAGATGAAAGGCAAAACTTGTCATATTTCTCATTGATATGTAAAAAATCCTTCTTACTTCTGTACATTACATTTGCTTATTTAGTAAGCTGAAGTAGATTTTATTTTAAAAACCGGATACCTGAAGTAACTAATTGGTGATTGGCATTGTCTCTCTGCCTTTATTTTATATTAATGATAATCAATTTAAATACTTTTTCAATTAAAACTAATAGAGAGTTATCAACAATTGATAGGAAGGCAACCAAAAAATCCTCCAGATTGTCATTGACGTAGCATTTTTTTTTTAAATTTCTAATCAAATGCTTACTCGATTCAAAAATTGTTGCTTTATACAATGTGTTATTGTTATGCAACAGCAAATGTCTATTATTGGACATTCGTTAAAGTATTTATGTAATCATAAGTCATAATGTCACAGTAGCTACAGGGAAAATAATTTATTAATTAATTATTTTCAAATCCTATTTATTTAAATGCTAACTCTACGTTTTTTTTGTTATTATTTTCAAATACACGTTGAAGCTACTTCGGACATATGTTAGTGATCTCTTTTCAATTGCTGTTTCAAATTCGTTTGAGGTATGCAATCGATTTTTTTAAAATGCAATTATACGACGCTGCTGGTATCAAAAATTATTAATTTTTCCTTGGCATGAACTTGGAGCAACAAACTCCCTAGATTTTTCGGCAGGAAATTTAACTTGTCTGCAATCATTATTGATCGCTTTGTATAAACTTTTGTTAGCAATAATTAATAATTTGTAATTTATTTTCAATATATTACTACCCAATTGTTAATACTTATGAGTTTCCCGAAATTTATAAACAGCATCATAAATTTCAGTGTGATAATGAACTTCAAAACTTAACAAAACATGAAAATACTTAACATAAATCTATATCACGGAGAAATTCATTGTTTCTAAATATACAACTGAGAGTTTTATGTGGATTATGTTGCCTATATAAACATGTTGTATTAATGTATTTCCCACTCATTTAAAATTTGTAATAAAAACTTGTGAATAAAGATTATTATTAATATATAGTAAAACATCGAATATATTGACGTTATTCGAACTGCAGTGATTATTATGCAAGTTGTGTTACTTGGACGAGCTTAGTAGCACTTACATAAATATAAAAACCGAAAGATGCCCACAATTATCATTCTTACCATGAATGGACCTCGAGTAGGATTGCAATAAAAATCAATCTATTTTTTTAGATCGTCAAAATAGGCAATAGGGTTACAAGCCAATCGTATATTATCATCAAAATGAGAGACCACAGCTATTGCGGAGGTTGCAAGAATGACGAAGAGAGGATGGTCCTCCACTTCTTAGGACAGTGTCCCGCTTTAAAGGAGAACAGAATTGAATTCATGGGACATGCTCATATTAATGAGCTGGTTGCACTCATATCGCTTAAGCTAATGCCTTGTTAGCTGCAATAAAAGCTTGAAATATTTTTAATAAAGGAATATTCCGCGAATAACTCGCCCTTAAACGATCGTTTTGTCGCATTAATGGATATGCTATTTTCATAACACCACAGAATTAGTCGGTGCAAGTTATTCTGTAGATGCTAACAATAAGATTTATGGACAGCCAGTCTCAACTCAAAAGGTTTTAATGAACTAGTAAAACTCGTGAGACAAACTGACGTGAGCCTCATTTAAGTGCCAGGTCACAGTAATATAGAAGGTAATATATTATAAGAGTTGCTGTTAAAACTTGTATCACTTAAGCTGAATGATTGTCAGCTACTTTAAAGGCTTAAAGCAAGTACCCAATATGTAATTCAATTTCTGGCGGGGTAACGTAACGTAAGTCAAAATGTCACAGCAGCTAAAGCGGTAATAATTTATTAATTATTTTCAAATTCTTTTTATTTAAATTAAAATGGTTTTAAGACAGAAATATTCTCCGAAGAATTTAGCCTTTTATCGTATTAATGGAAATAAAAGGATATTTTTGTTAAATCTTGTTGAAGTCACTTTATTTTATTATTTATATTAACTCGTTAACCGCTATGTCAGTTACCGATGACTGACACTGAAATATTCCGATGGGGCCACATCAGATGACTGAAAATTTAGGACAATATATACATGCGTAGGTAATAACGCTTGTATACATTCTATTTTAAAAGTGAAAACAAAAATCCTCCCCTCTTGACGCCTAAAATTTCAAGACGATATACCGATATGAATCTTTTATGAAGCAAAGATTTACACCTATTTTTTTTTAAGGTTAATCTTACAGTTTTTTGTGTAATTATTTTTTTATATTCCCTTCTCAAAACACAAAATATAGAATGATTTTTTCATAAGAATTTACAAATTCGAAGATATTTACTTTTTTTGTAATTCAAATTTTATAACAAATTTGTTAGATTAAATAAGGAAATTATTATATACCTTCGCACGCAATGAGCGGCTGTTAAAACGTAATCCGCGGTCAAAAGGGATGCGCCGCAGTGGAAATGTCCATCGTAGACTATCCTGGCGATCCAGGGATATCTGTTGATGCCTGTCGGTCTACCTCCGACAATGCGGTTTTCTTGATTCGATACACCACATTCTGCAAAATATAAACAATAAAAGATACAACAAACATAAATTAAAATGTCCAAACATTTAATTTTCAATTAGCATTTTCTCGTTACCTTTATGATAACTCTCATATATTAGTATCTACAGAAGGATTATAGTAGCAGTAAATCTTACTTTGTTTATAATTTGTAATAATTTCAAATCACTCATGATCGTATCTTGTGATTTACGGTAATCATAATGCACTAATAAACGATAATTCGCTATGTTTATTGATAAAACTCATATTTTTTTTTTAATTTGAGCAAAGATCAACTTTTGTTAATTATTATTAACAAAAGTTAATCTAATATAATAACCATTATTAACAAAAGTTGATCTTTGCTCAAATTGAAAAAAAAAATAGTGTTATTAATAAAAAATTGAGAATTATCATATTATTCGTTAGTGCATTATGATAACCGTAAATCACAATAAAATATACTATAATTCTACCACAAAATAATAGTGAGAAATATATTTAAGATATTTCTTACTAAACTCTTCAATATATGTTTCTGACTTATAACTTGGTAAATTTGGTAAAACACTTTTCAGTTGCATTCAAATGTACCACATTTAGTATTTAATTTACGTTGTAAATATTAATAGAAGTTAATTGAAAATTTTCTTACCGCAGGTACAGTTCTTGGCTCTAGCACCATCGTCATCGTCATCATCATCATCATCCGAACCTCCTCCTCCAATGAAACCAGCTAGACCAACTAATTGGTTGAAGAGGAATCTGGCCGTGGAATTATTCGTTGTGGACACTCCCTTGTTGTTATTGTAAGTATTCTAAAAGTAAAAATTGTTATATTTTCTAAAATAATTTTAAAAATCCGCGCCGATGACAAAGAAAACCTTTCTGTGGTTATTATTCATTGTGGTTTTATTAACCCGGACAGACTAACACAATATTTATTTTTGTTAAGTAAATATAAATGTTTGTATAAGCTTAGGTAATGATGTTGTCTGAATAAAGTTGTTTGTAGATATATTTCTAAAATTTAAACATTAATTACATTTCAGCAATATATCATTAAAATCGTTTCTATCAGCAGTAACCCACAAATATTATTATACGACAATTTTTAACGGTGAATATTATTTAATCTAAATAATTAATAATGTATGAATAAAATATAAACTATAATTTAAGTTAATTCAGGATGATTTAATTGAAATTAAAACACTTGGTTTGTTTCACTTAAATGAATTAATTCAAAAATGTTTCACCATGGGTTAAGTGAGAAATTAAATAAACATATAATTTAAGTATTATATTATATATCATTAAATAGAACGATAATTTATAATTCATATTAAAATGAAATAATAATATATGAATAAATTATTAAAAATCTAGCAATAAATTGCACAAACCCCTCACCCAGGAACTTTAAACGTGTGTTTGATAAGTTTAGAGTGGGATTTAAGCAGGCAGGTTTTTTATATCGTCTTTGCTTATTATATCCTTAAGTGGATTTAACCTGTTGGACTAATAAGATTATGATTTATAAGGCTGATAATTGTTGAATCACTTTCATATATTATTATATTTATCTTTATTTTTATACATATAAATAAAACAATTTAGACACTTTCAAATTTATATTGTATAATTATATAATCCAATCTTAAAATACACTGAAATATCTTGGAATAAAATTTGATAATAGACTATCCTTTAGACAGCACTGCTAAGAAATGAAACGTAATGCCATTAAACGAGAAAACTACTTTAGATCACTCACATATAATAAAGAATGCATAAATAAAAAAACTGCTACAATCATATACAAAATATTATGTAGACTCATGCTGAATTATGGCCATGTACTGTTTTCAACTTCTCTGCCTGCTGTTAAATAGCAGAAGGTTTCTGATATTTAACAGTATCTTGACCCGAATCCGACATCCAAACAATCCACTGCATAACCCACCTAATACCCTCCTCTACAGAGAAACAAAAGTTCCAGAATATCCTTTAAGAGCAACAAAAATGTTCGATACATTCGTATAGAGCATATGGAAAACATTGAGCATTTATGAATTCAACGCGATAGAAATATACCAACAGTGGGTAAAAACAATCCTAGAATTAATAATCATTCGTATGGAGCATACGGAAAATATTGAGCATTTATTAATCCAACGCGATAGAAATATACCAACAGTGGTGGAGTACCCCGTAAAAACAATCCTAGAATTAATAATGGACAGCAAAATAAAATAAACCACATCATCTAGTTCATACGTTGAATAATTAAGCAAAATGTTTATTAATTCTTAATATAAGGTGTTTTTTGTGATGTAATACGTTGTAATATCATGTAAGAATAAGATAGCCATTATAGTTAAAATGCAATAGATGAAGTATAATTGTATTATAAAGCGGCTGAAAGACCTTTTGTGACTCTTTTAGGTTCAATAAATTATTTTACTACACTATAACGTATAACGCTACAATTGTTTCATTTCTTCCCCTGAAGTCACAGTGTAACGAAACAATTGTAGCGTTATACAATATATACTTGAAGGTGTTTAAATTGTTTTATTTATATAAAAGTAATAAGTTTATCACTGACATTAAAAGCGTTTCCAGCTATTATTTCTGGCGGAGAAAGACATGGCAATGACGAGGATCGGATTGAGGCAGAGCCTACTAAATATACAGGCCGGAATGTTGAAGTAAAGATGACTCCGAGATGCATACGCATCCTTGAAGCGCCTGCTCGTCTCGCGTATTACTATAATACAAGCAGGTTAAATTGTAATAATCATTTTTGCATGTAGTTAAAATAATACGCATTTAAATGTTCTATTAAAAAATTAAAGACTTATTGTCATTAATTAAAATTATTTTATTTGGATGAAAATAAAATTTCAAATTGGTTGTGAACGGGAAATGTTTCTGTCATCATGGTAAAAACCAAAATCAAATGACGAATGAATTCTTCCATATGGACTCCGAGTAGACTCCGAGATTTTTAACTCCCCACTCCAATATTCCGATTTCGGCCTGCATATTTAGTAAGCTTTGGTCGAGTTAATGAATGAAATTATGTTTCATCACCTCAACCCCATTTCCCCCTAATTTCAGTTATCAATTGTAAAGTTTTGAATTATTATATATAAAAAACTATGAATCGTTTTCGGTGCTTTTGTTTAAACTATACAATGCAAAAGATTATTTGTAATTGATCTATCCATTCATTGTTGTTACCTACTAAGAAAAAAATTTTGTTTAAACAATAACAAACTCAATTCTTTTCCTCCCAGCTGGTATATTAATATCTATAATGTGGAAATATGTCGTAACCAAATCGGACAGAGATGAAGTTTCGTAAAAATGATCATATTCGCGATTATATACTCTGCAACTTAATAACCACAATCTATTAAAATTATAATTTGATGGCTAAAGTGGAATATGGAATTGTATTTCCCCACTCATAGAAAAAAAAAAAACTTGTAGTGTTTCGTAAATATTATCTTCGAATAAATTAATATTAAATAAATATTCGGGGCTATTCTGTACGAGAAAACGAAAAATTTAACGTATCTATTATGATAATAATCACAGTCTAAGCAGATATGATTTTTTATTAATTGTTTAAAAATCAATGATAACTGCAAATGAAACTATTATGTTTTTTAATTTATTGTTCGCGAAATTATTTCGTTACACAGTAGTTTTTTCAAGAAGAAGCGAAACTATTGTCGCAACGAATACGTTAAAGTGAAAATCAAAAACAATAGTTTAATTTAAAGTTAGATTTGGATTTAATATAATTCATAGAAAATTCACTTGAACTATGATACTTCTCGGATAACGATTATGTTATGTTGAACGTCATCCATTCAGAAAAGCCACGATTTAGTATTTCCTGTTATTTTTTACATCGATGACTTTTTTCCATCTTTCAAATTAAAACTTCTTTGAAAAGATATGAAATATTATGGACACCGCCTGAAAGATGACAAAACGTCATAAATAAAAAAAGAACGAACAATATTTAATATTTATTTATTTGAATATAATATTTTTACATTGCAGAATATGTTAGATTATATAAAATGTATTATTTTTCTCAGATAATAAAGATTTAGTAGTAGTATTTCTACAACGTGGCGATTTTACCCACGCGAACATTAGTGATTACTCCAGCAGTTAGCGGGAAGTATTTATTTATTTATTAATCAACGGAAATCTCCTTTGTACAAAATATATAACATACAAAAGTAATTTAATGAAACGTTCAGCCTTCCTTTAGTGGACGAAACAATGATTCTCGGTCGTCTACCTTGTAGACCCAAATCGTTGACGATGCCACTTGAAATTAGGCAAAAGGTGGCGCTTGCGTCGTCTTTAATTTATTATACAAAAGTAACTTAAAATAAATATTATTTAAGCTGTCATCGGGATTCTTAAAAAACAAAATCTTAAAATATCTGATGTTTAGATCGTTTATTTTTTTGAAATTTGATATTTTTATTATTATTATTATTATTATTTATAATTAACTTCTATGGTTTATCTAAATTAGATAAATTATTTGTGGAATCATTTACTTATTCTTTTTCTATCTTGAACAAGCTATAAAGGTTTATAGCCATATTGAAAATTTCATTTAAACATATCTTCCTTTGTAAAGTACCATGTGGACAAACCAGGCAGATCCATTTATTATCATTACAAAGGTAAGAAAAATCAATTCATATCTCATTGAACGAGATATGTAACAATAAGTTGATTTATTAAATAAGAAACTAGTGAATTTTTATCTAATAGATATTTTTTTAATGTAAGATTACAATAGATTGATTTAATTTGAGATATCAGGTAAAAAATCACCAAGGAGATTAGAAAATACTCTGCGTTTCAGAGCAATGATAAATTATTTCCACAATTAGCTCTCTGACATTTTGACTTACGTGACGTCTAAAGTACGTGCGTAACGAAAGTCAAAATGTCAAAGAGCTAAATGTAGAAATAATTTATTGATTGTTTTTTAGATCATTTTTATTTAATTTATTTAAATTACTCTGACCAAGTGAATGAATACTGTTTTCGATTTATTTTAATGTATAATGTTTTGTCAGACTATTATTTATCGTTTTGGTTGTGTAGAGTTACAGTTACAATTTGAAATAGCATTTCTGGGAGATTGTGAATGTCGGATTTTATAATAGAAAAGATTTTTATCCAATTGGTAAAATTAATTTTCTCTTTAATTATTGTTACTTCAATTTTAACAGTATTTTTTATATTAGGATAAAAAAAACACTTAATAACTTTTTTATGCTACTTAACAATTTAGTTCACTGTGAGTAGTTTCGACTGCACGGTAATCTGAGTGAAATATATGGTTTTCTTTATCCTAAATTGAAAATGTACCTCGAAGTAAGCGCCTCAAAGATTCAAGTATTTTTTTATTAAACAAACCAAGAATTTATAGACTTTAAGAATACAAAAGGTTCATATGATGAACTTAAAAGACTTTCGTATTTTCAAATTCTACAAACTAATAATTTGAAATTACATAAAAGCTCATAAGTTGAATTCAAAAGTATTTTGTGTTTTCAAATTCTACAAACTAAAAATTTGAAAATACAAAAAGGTTCATAGGTTGAACTCAAAACAAATTTATGTTTTCAAATTCCATCTAAGAAGCTTTTGTTTTAACATTCCGACGATTAACATATTAGAGGCTATGAGGTGGGAAGGATACCAGAATGTCAGTAAATAAATCATCAAGCAAATTGTCAACAGTAATTTTCACTACAAATTGGAATAGACAAAGAAAGTTTTTCCAGAAATTAAAGAAAGTAACAAGAACAGTTTATTAAAATAATTACCTGTAGATTATAAATCCGGCCTTGACCAATCTCCGCCCGGCTGAGAAGACACAGAAACCAAAAAACCACACCGAAGGACGACCGACGCACTCGCATCTTTCATAACACGCACACTTTTCTTACTCTAATTTCTACTATTTTTTTGGTTTTAGAGAAAAAAAGGGAAGAAAGAAAGAGACAGACCCGCGTGTCGGTTTCTTATCCGCTCATTTCGGTTTTGTTTCTCGAGAGAAAAGAGCAAGTGGTTGTTGGACGGATGCACTCTCTCGCCACCGACTCACGATCTTTTGACGCTTTCACCGTCTGCCAAGGTCTGGTCCGTCGGCCGTCTGTTTGTTCTTTCTTCTTTCACCCAACTTTTCGGAACGGAAGAAGAAAGTGACGGCTTATCGGATTATGGATCGTGTGGGGATGTGTTTTGAATTCGTAATAGGTTTCGAATACACTTTTCCTTTTCAACGATTTTTTTTTTGAGTTCATTCTCTCTTTATAAACTATTATATCAGGTTTTGACACTTAATTGAATGTGAGTTGCATGTAGATTTGATAGATATATGAATCACTTGCATGTAGATTTGATAGATATATGAAACACTGTACATTTTTCTTCAAATCTTGACAAAGAAAAAAAAGAGAAGAAAAGTGTACAAAGTATTTCATATATTTTTCATTCTTCAACTAAATATATGAAACCCTTTGTACACTTTCCTTCACCTTTCTACAAAGAAAAAAAAAGTGAAGAACAGTGAACAAAGTGTCTCATATATTTAGTTGAAAGTACTATACGGAGAATGAAGCATTTTGCATGCATACATTTTAAGGATGCTCCTATAACTCTGTACAAATCTTATATCTGTGAAATGAAAACATCTCAAAGTAGAAAATTCAAAACACACACTTTTAACATCCAAAAACTTTTCAAAATAGGGTTGCATTTTGCATTATATTTTACAAATAGACTAAAGCAGAGATGAGAATTGTACATAACTAACAGAGGCATCCTTAAACATGTAGATTCCATGCTTTTTTTCATATTTCTTATACAGTTTTACATCACAGCTCTCATCATCGATAGCTCGGTTACTAAATAAGTCAGGACTTTGAAATTTTGGAAACTTTACTTGGGTCCTAGGACGTAATTTGGGAAAATATTTTTGATTATATAAAATGTATAACTCTCTTATTTATTCTCCTTACACACATCTATTTTATTTGCTAACTTAATTTTCAATTCAATTATTTTTTTTGCAATTTTAAA
The DNA here is from genome assembly GCA_963082785.1 of Philonthus spinipes. Taxonomy (NCBI): domain Eukaryota; kingdom Metazoa; phylum Arthropoda; class Insecta; order Coleoptera; family Staphylinidae; genus Philonthus; species Philonthus spinipes. The sequence continues at coordinate 18,981,632 of OY720307.1, read as the reverse complement.
ACCACATCCCCTCTGTAACAATTACCAATGTTTTTGTTTTTTTAATTCTTAACGATACCAATAAAGTGTATTTGCTATTCATCGTCTTTAATAAGCTTTAATTAAGAACGAAATAACAACATAAACTCTTTTGACTCGTCGTTCGGCTTTCACCGAATCCAATTAATTAATTACGAACTTCTCAATAATAAAAATATGAAACGTGAGTTATGTTATTACAAAAAATAATAACAATATTAAAGCGTTTCTTCTCGCGAATTAATAAAACTTTCTTTTCCGAGAAATGATTCAGATTCGTAACAAGAATAATAATGTATTAACCGGAAAATAAACTCACGTGAAATTCATTTAAATATAAAAAATAAGGCCTGATCGACAATTTGAAAATGATTGTTATGATGTAAGTAATGTTAATTTAATTTTACTTAATTCTCAGAAATAATGATTTTTCTATATAGGGTGTTTCAAATTCAAGTCTCTCCATGGGGATCTTGCTTATTATAAGAGATGGAGGGTAGGTTTAAATTTGTCAGTTTGCAGAATTGCATCTTGATTAATGACGCATTGAGACAAGTGTATTAATAGAAAATAACTATTCATAATAGAAAAAAGTATTTTTTCAGATAGTCACAGTTATTTAATTTAAATTAAATAAAAAGAATTTGAAAATAATTAATTATTAATGAATCATTTTCAAATCACAATAGCTGCCTTTTTGATTTACGTTAGTGCTTAAAATAAATGCAGATTATTGCTATGCTACAACATATATTCATTATGTAATTTAGTGTCAGAAGAAGTATAGACCCGAGAAGTGGTTGTCTTAAGTGCTTACGTAACGTACGTAAAATAGTCACAGTAGCTATAGGAAACTGATTGAATAATAATTAATTATATTCAATTTTTTTTTATTTAATTAATTAATTAATTTCCCATTTACTTACATAACAAATCAGTATTATTTTCGAATTTATTTATTTAAAAATAAAGATCCAATGAAACAACTACTTCTAGGGCAAATATTCCGTCAGAGATTGGACTACATAATGAATATTTGCTGTTTCACGACAAATAATTGCTAAATTCATTATTTTTACAGTGAAATTAAAGAAGACAAATTTCGGGCAATGATTAATAAAATTCTATCCTTTTTCCAAATTAAATATCTTCAAATTTCTTGTCGTATTTAATTTATTTTAAACAGCACATTATTTTTCTATTACTAATTTTGAAAAATTAAAATGTTCGGTGTTTTTCATTATTTCTTTCTATTTCTGATTTTTTTATTACAGAATAAAGACTTTAATTTATTTGCGTATGTTTTAAAACTATAACACAATCTTGAATTCCACCCTACATCACAGCCAGCTTGGTGTGCGTGTTTTCCTCAGAACCCTTACTAAACTCTGATATCCTTTTCTACACAATCCTTCAAACCAATTCCTCTACGATACTACTTTCGTGATTCTTATAGAAGAACGTCTTCAATTCAAATAGATGTGGGATATTTCAAATTAAACTTAAAAATTCTCAATTGTTTTAAGATCATTGTTTGTAATAACTTAGATTTTTTTATTTTTACGTTAACTTGTTGCTATTTTGAATAACTAATTAAAAATTTAAAGTTAGTCATTTTTTTTGAGTTTACGTGAAATGATTTTAATTACTAAATTTAAAACTCAATGGACTCAGTAAAATAAGCAATTTTTTATTGTCTCACAACAAATATTTCGCTACACAGCAGCATTATCAAGTTCCATGACGCTGTTCATTTGATCATGCTACGGTGTGGCGAAACATTTGTTGGGAGACAATAAAAATAATTTTGAAACTATACACGTTACTGTCTTACTTTATCTAAACAAGAATACATTTTCAACAAATAAAAGCCTCAACTTTTTAATATAAACTAAAGTTTACACCGTAAAATGAATTTTAATTTTATTAATTACATTTTCTTTTTGATTTAAATTATTGCACATAATGAAATCGTTATTTCATTAATCATAGTGATTCAGATTTTGATATAATCGTAAAATAATTCGAGACAAGATTGAAACACAAAATACTTTTACTTTTATTTTCCGAACGTAAATTCCCGTACATTAAGTGTTAGCGCCATTGGTCAATCACCAGAGATTAAGTGTCGAGAACTAGGCCGAACGAAAGTGGAGAGAGTGAAATGAGGCGTATAAATATCTTCAACAGCACCTGATAATTACACCATTTTAAACGATAAAACCCACAACAACAACTCGAAGAACACAAACAATTAACATATCACTTCCTTTACGCAGTATTTTTTTTGCAAGAAAAAACTTTTTTGTGTAAGAAAAAGAGCTTTCTACTGATTAATTAAAATTAATTAAAAATTATATATATATATATATATATATATATATATATATATAATCTTTATTTCTAAATATTAAATATAATTACAATACATACTTAAATCTATAAAGGTGTTTTATTTCATGTGCAAAAATTGGCTATCAAACAGAGGACTTTTCTCCTTCTAGTCATAAATATCATGATCGCTAACGTCGTTGTTAGAGTTCTGCTGATAAAATGTGATGAACTGAGGAACGTAGCAGGAGAATTTAATATTTAGGATTGTTGGTACGATTACGAGGAATACAAAATTGATTGAGGATGTTTGTGTTATAAGGATTAGAGGCAATTTTAAGGGATTAACTTTGGAGGCGTTCAGCAATGGATCCCTAACATTACAAATTCCGTAAAGGTATATGATATATGATATACCTTTACGGAATTTGTAATGTTAGGGATCCAAATCAAAAATTCATGGTATAATAATAGAAATGTAGGAAGCAACTAATATAATTAATATATCAACAGAATGTAAATATATTTACATCAGCTAGCTTATAATTCGCAAACCATAGACTTTTTAAATCAAAAAATGTTCAAATATTTCAGGAAGTCATTGGTAAGGGATTGTTTTTAGCAAATATTGTTACAAAAATATTTTGTCTGCAAAACATAACTTAAGACCACAATTGAAAAACCAAGCCATTTTAAAGATTAAATAATCATTTGATTTTGTCACAAATATTGAAACTAGCGATAGGCAAATAACTAGTTTCAACATTTAACTGAAAAAGTTTTATTCTTCTTGAGAAGTCGTGGCTATTAGCTTCTTAGTTCATCTTTAATCGTAAGTATTTAATTTAATTTATTTTTAAAGTAAGCAGTTGAAGTTTAGCTAATTCGTATTGTAATATCTTATTTTAAATAATAAAATATATAATAAAATGAGAATTAAAATATATATAATATAATTTTTATATTTTGTATATCCATATATAAGTGAATCTTAGCGAATATTTAAAGTTTTCACACAAAACAATTTATCGATGTCGCGCATGACTGTGGCGCGACTTGCCTGTCCGGATATGACCTCTGCGTTTTTAATTAATTAATTATTTTTTATTTTTTTAATTAATTTAATTAACAACTTTGCAATTACGTAAGGCACAGCTGTACTGACGAGGGATGAAATCCAGAAACACGTGTCTACAGATAACCTTATATTACGTTTATTTTATTTTTTAATTTTTTGTTTTGTTTTGTTTTTTGCATTAAATATTTTCGATTCAAAAATTGTTGCATTATACAATTGTTATTGTTATGCAACAACAAATGTCTATTATTAGACATTTGTTAAAGTACTTATGTAACATAAGTAATAATGTCACAGTAGCAAAAGAGAAAATATTTTATTAATTAATTATTTTCAAATTTTTTTATTTAATTTATTTTAATAATTAATTCACATTTATTTTTAGAAGATGATTGTATTTAATTGATTAATGAGCTATCTCAACAATCAGCTCATAGATAATCAGGTGATTGCAGTAATTTAATAATTTAATCAGTTAAAGTTAAGTTCGTTAAAATATTGTTTGTTCCTTTCTTCATTAAATAATTTGCAAAGACCAAAACAACAAAACTAATAGTTAAATAGGAAAAGTATTTTTAATAATTAATAGTTCTAAAAGTTCTTTTACGTATTTTATTTTGATTTATTATTTTATTACTTACTTATTTTAACCAACTTAAAGAGGAAAATAATTTTCAAAAATATTAATTAATAAAAATACTTTTCAACACTCACTGGCTAACAGGAGATATCTGTCAATTCCTATTATTCATCTAAAAATAAATGTTCAAATTACATACGAGAAATGACTGTGGATAAATGTATACCAGGATTATGGTATAAAAAAAACTTTTCCAATTTAACTAGTTAAAATTGTTTTGTTGGTTTAGTCTTTAGAAATTATTCGATAACGTAATAAATAAATAATATATTAATAGAAAAGTAAATGAAACTTGGTCACAGTTATTTAAATATAATAAATAAAAATAATTTGAAAATAATTAATAAATTATTTTCACATTTAGCTCTGTGACTTTTGACTTACGTTACGTAAGTACGTTAAACAAATGCACATTAAAACATTAAACCAAATTAATTCAATTTAAATTCAATTTAAATTGAATTAATTTGGTTTAATTTAATTTAAATTGATTTAGTTTAATTTGTTTTAATATAATTGATTTAATTTTGCTGATTGTATTTGAATTAATTTAATTGATTTATTTTAACATCTTTAAATTACGTAAGGCATAGCTGTACTGACGAGGGATAGATCCCGAAACACGTGTCTGCAGATGGCCTTATATTAAGTAACGTTCCTTTTGTTGTTTTTACATTAAATTTTTCTCGGATGAAAATTTGGTGCATTATGCAATATTTTATTGATGTGCAACAGCAGGTGTACATTATGTAATTCAATGTCTGACGTGGGTATTTGCCCGGGAAGTAGTTGTTTTAATGTGCATTTGTTTAATGTACTTACGTAACGTAAGTCAAAAGTCACAGAGCTAAATGTGAAAATAATTTAATAATTATTTTCAAATCATTTTTATTTAATATAAATAATATATTAGCTAAAGCCACTAGTAATTGCAAAATTAACTCTAATAAAAATGTTGTGACAACAGTATCATTACTCCAACGTTTTCAAACCATAAATCGGAAACAGTTTAAATTAAACAATCAATGAAAACTGCTTTCTAATTGCACAAAAAAATAACAAAACACAAGAAAGCCATCCAACCAGTCGAGATCAAACCGCAAAAGGATTTTTTTCTTCTGAATCCCACAATTATCAATTAATGTACTTCCCATGGAAACAATCTTTATGCGTCATTAGATTTCTCGGTTCAATTGTTGGGTAATTGGAGGCGTTAGAGCGTCCAAGATTGTCTGTTGCGCCTACTTCTGGTGAACACCTCGTCATGTAGCCCGTCAGGGTCCTGACCTTTGCCGAGTTTCGATTTTGTTCTCCATTCTGAATGAAAATCGGTAATTTCTCGGCAGGAAAGAGTGAGTTGTAAGGTCAGGAATTACAGATCGGCGGTAATAATGGAAAGTCTGAATTGGAGAGGAAATTGATGTGGGATTATTTTAATTGTGAGGAAAGTATTATTGTATAGTTTTAATAAGTTGAGAAATCAAAAAAAAAAAGAAAATTTAATCACATTTGTTTATTAATAATATAAACAACCAAATATCATTTTTTCATTGATAGATACTGTGAAAGGGACAGATACTAAAGAGGAAAAAATATAAGCATGAGGAATGCGATTCAATAAATCAGATACATTTCATTATAAGGTGATGCCTACCTGCATAAGTTCAAAAAATAACGCAGAATTCAAAAGTATGAACATTTAAGATTATTTCATAAAAAGTTTCATATTGATTGGATATAAATTGCCGAAGTTTATTCAAAGTTAGTCGAGACTCTAGTGAACACATCTCATTTTCTCGAAACCAGATTTTCAAAATCTGTGACTGCGATAATTCAACGTGTATTCATTCAATATGACAGTGGCTTTTCGTCTCGTATTCTAAACTTTTTTCTACTCGTTGTTCGTGCAAATATCGCCAATTATTTAATTTTTATTTTTTTAAAGCCGATCAAAGACCGATTTTTAGACCCGAAAAAGCACATTTTTGCCACTTTTTTAAACTTCTTATTTGTTCAAATCGAGCGGTCAACGGCAGCATTTACCCATTCTTAACGCAAAGCAATTGGATTTTTTTATTTAAAATACTTTCTGCATCTCCAGGAGCGGTCACCGCAAAAGACCTTTTTAAAACGTTTTCTACGGGGAGTTGTGTCACGTGCCCTCAGGACCTTCGGAGAAGTCGAAATAATTCTAAATTGTCTACAAATGTATATCAAATAAACTGGTGTAATTGGATTTTTTCTATCTTGTTTCATTTTCGAGAAAAAATCTAAAATGTTCGCTTTTTTTCCGGGTTTGTAGGTAGGCCTTAACGATTTTTTTTATTTATATTTTTCAGTTAACATCGACAACCACGATACGCACATGCTATATATCCAGTGACTTTAGTTAAATGCAATGAAGAAACTGGGGAAGCTTTAAGAAACAAAAACGGGCTATGCACTCGCTGTTCTCCAGGAGAAGCAGGTATACTCATTGGTAAGATTAATCCCAAAGAAGCTGTTAACCAATTTGACGAATATGTCGATATGACAGCCACAGAGAAGAAAATCATCGAGAACGTGTTTAAGCAAGGCGATTTGTATTTCAATTCGGGTGATATTTTGATACAAGATGAATTCGGGTATTATTATTTTAAAGACAGGACAGGGATACTTTTAGGTATCGATCATTTCCTGGAAAGTGCTTAAGTTGTGTTAGCACTTTCCAGGAAATGATCCATGACGCCCAAATTTGGTTTAGACATTGTCGATCATTTGATGTTATATAATTTTATAAATTTATTTTTAATATAATTATTAACATTTCTAATTTATTTATAACTTATACTGTTGAAATTTTGCAATTATTTGCTTTATTGTAAGTTTTATTGATTTTATCCAAAAATGTTGAAAGAATAATATGAATTTCCAAACACATGCCTCGTGAGACGTTATGAAGCAGAATTCAATATTTTTCTTCTTATTTACATTATTTATCAAAAAATTGTAAATAAACCACCCTAACTGAAGATTATCACACCTTTTCTGACCACCATGTATATAAACAAGTAACATTATTGATTATTGTTTCATCCATATACGAAAAGTATAGAAGTGAAACTTAAGTCACAAATTCGTTTGATTTTGTATCAATTAATTATATGAATTTGTTTTTATTTTCGGTAATAACAAGTGTGTAGATGTATATAAAAATCACAAGGAATTAATTAAGTTCACAAAAACAATAACAGATTTTATAAAAAAAAGCTTGACTTTATTCTCTCAAAGTGAATACAACATAAAAAACATACAATTTTGATCATTACATTTTTGGCACGCGAAATTAAAAACAAAATGGGATTTCTTCTTAATTTTTTTTTTCTCATTTTAAATTAAATTAAATTTAAAATTAATAATAAAAATTGAATTAATTTTTTTTTCATTATTAAATTAAAGACGCCGCAAACGCCATCTTTCGCTTAATTTAATGTGGCATCGTCATCCTATTTTGTTAAAAAAAAAAACACCGATTTTAATAAAATTACATTTTTTATGTTTCGACTAGATTTCACCAAAATGAGGAATCCCAAATCCCCCACCGCCTTCACAGAAGGCACCTTAACATAAATCCCTTTCTTTCCTTATAAAGCAAATTTACAAAATTTTCTCTCGCGTTCTCGAGAACGAGAACATAATTAATCTCCTAAATATTAACTCGATTGAATTGAAGACAGCTAATTGGTTAAGTAATTTCAAGAATGAAATGTGTACGTGTTTTTTTGCGATGGATTATTAATGTGCAACTTAAGTCTAAGATCTTCTCGGGTTGTGGTTCGCACGAGGACACAGGCATTCCCCGTTCAGCGATTCTCGAACCCAGTTTAGATAGTTGGTGACTTTCGTGTAGATCCCAGGGAGGTTCGGTCGGGCGCAGCCTCTTCCCCAAGAAACTAATCCTGAAAATAAATATTTCTTAATTATTTTTCAAAAAAAAAAATATATATATACATTTATTTTAAATAATAATGTAAGTAGATGAGTAATTTCAAATAAATTGTGATATAAACTTGAAGCTAAAATCAAATATTTTCTTCAGTCAGAAAACAATAAGCTATTGTTATTATTATATTTAATTATTACGATTAGTTTTGGTCAGACATATTTAATTATTTGTATTTATTTCTTTATTTCTTAATTAATGGTCGTCTGACAAAAACTAGTTAGAAATATAAATAAAAATAGCGGAAAGAATAATCAACTGTTTCCAACCTAAATTAGTCACGAATATAAACACATACAGTGAAAACAATGACAAGTATTTTTTTATTAAAAAAAACTTCATACAATGCAATACAGAAATATTGACGTATTTGAAAAAAAGCAAAAGTTTGATTTCAAAGTATCTGAAATTGTTATGGGAACAATTGTTTTAAAAATTCTGTATGGGTTTTCAATTATATATTTCACAGAAACCATAAATTCAATTATCAGAAGTTATCTACTATTTTGTATTCAATTATTGAAATAATCGATTTTGCCCATTACTATTGCTCACTATATTTTACGAAGTGTTAGATAAGACAATAAGACAAAAGTAAATTTTCACATTTTCTTTAATTTATTTTTCTGCACTTAAATTACTCATAGTTTCTTTAATTACTGTTTATTAAAATTATTTAATTGCTATTTATTAGGCAGAAATACAAGTGGTTGATGGCCAATTAAACTATTTAAATTATATATTTTATAATTTATTCGACACCTAAAGAATATACAGATTCGGGAAGAAGTAGAACATTTTGTAATTTTTATTATTTGTCTTGAATATTTTCCTGTATATATCTCTTAATAAAGATTATTATTACAGTTTCTTATAAAAAAATATTTATATATATATATATATATATATATATATATATATACATTAAGTTCATTTACTTTGATAATTTTATCTTCAATAAAACATATTAATTCAACTAATATTGAATTTAAAATTTCATTAATTACTTTAAATTAAATAAATAAATAAGTTAGTGGCTCAACCGAAGGCATTAAATTCAATAATAAATATTTAAAATTCAATTATGTAAAATTGACAATTGAATAGAACACACTGCATTTGTTTGTTTGTTTCAGTGCTCATTTTCAAGTCGAAATTTGTCGGACATAATAAAAAAAGCAGTGAAACAAACCAAGAGTATTTTGTCCAGTATCAATATTGTAAATATGTTTCATATTCACGAATTAGTTAATTAGAAACAAATGGAAGATATACACTTGTGCAGAAAACACTTTAACCGAGGTTAACCGAGTAAATAATTCAAACAATAATGAATAAATAAATAGGACAATAAATATATGTTATGACAATGTTTGTACTTTTTCAATTTGAAAAATGTTAGAGTATGCCCTGACTTTAAATTTCAATACTTTTCACTTTTTCGAAGGTCCTTAAATTTATATTTTGTCTGAACTTGGAATACACTTAAAATCATCAACATTGATTTCTGTCAAAGATAGAATAATCAATAGATTTAATAAATAATTTAAATAACAGATTAAAAGGCTTAAACTAATTTATTGTTAATAGAAAAATAGTATTTATTTACTTAGTTGCAGTTATTTAAATTAAATCAAGTAAAAATATATTGAAGTTACAGTAACTTCTGGTGGAGTTTTTACCGAGAAGTAGTTGTTTAAATAGATGTTTGTTTTTTTGTATTTTAAAAAAGAACAAACGTAACGTAAATCAAAAAGTTGCAGTAGCTAAAGAAAAATATTTGCCCGGGAAGTAGTTGTTTTAATGTACATTTGTTTAACGTACTTACGTAAGTCTAAAGTCACAGAGCTAAATGTGAAAATAATTTATTAATTATTTTCAAATCATTTTTATTTAATATAATTAACTACTTATTTAATTGAGTTTATTAAATATTTTTTATTCGATTTAATCAATAAAATAGTAAAAGGCTTATCTGTTGTTTAACCCATTTAGTAAATTCATTGGATATTTATTTTGTGTTTAGTGCATGTGGAAAAATAAATCGAACAATTTAGAAAATATTACTAATTGTTTAATTGAATTACGATGTCGGTGAAATGAGATGTGAAAGTAATAACGGCACGAATAGGTTCAGCGTTGAGTGATTGTATCGCGTTTGTTTATCACGAAATAATTTATTAGAAACTAAACATTCTGCTCATAATTAATTAGAGTAATTAATAATATGAAAAAGTTTACTTCTTCTGTTCTATGATTGGAATTAATTTAACTCTACTTTGAATTTGAAAATTAATTATAAAATCGCGTTATATTTAAATATTTATAACTAATGTTCTATACCATTTACAAAGTTTTACCAAATGCCATAATATATAGGGATATGTGTTAAATTAACCTGTGCAAAATTGTAATTGTATATTTGTTGAGAGCGATAAAATATATTATTAAAGTAAGGCTATTTTTCATGCCTACTCCACGTTTCGAAATTTGGGAATATTTTACTCAAAGAGGGCACATAGCAAGAATATGGGACTTGGAAATTAGAAAAATTTGAAGTATCTACATTTTACCTATATTTTTTTCGTTTCTTCATTTTGAATTTTATTTTTCTTTCCCCACCACCGCCTGGCGCATTCGGCTGGTTATAACACACTGTGCAGTATAAGAAAAATAATTGTGTATATTTGTAGTACGAAAATGATTTTATTATGATTTTTAAAATTCTTTTAGTAAAACTTCTAATTTAGAAATATTCGATCATTAATATACTCAATTTGCGCCAATACTAGTAAATAATAATAATAATACCTTTATTTATCACAGAAAAAAAATACTAAATGAAATGTTATGAGTGTAGACGAAGTTCAGTCAGCTTAAACTGTTAGTGATCTTCCACTTACGAAAAATGAAACATAAATATAATTGCAACCTGTGAGATAAGGTACAAACATATTTCGACGTCAATAATCCCGAATTGATTTTGTAAATTAAAAGCTCATCACGTAGTAACAGAGAATGCAAGTGACATATGAAGCTGTTAAATTTTAATTGTTTTAATATATACTGTTTTATTTTATGTTGGGCAATATCGAATAATAATATTAGCAATTAAATCAACAAATTAATATTTATCAATATAAAAACAACAGATATTAAAGTTAGTAATGCTTAATTATAATAATTAGTTGCATTAATAAAATTGCAATATTAAAATTTACTGGAAAATTAAGTATTTGATAATTTTAGTAATGCAACTAATTATTATACTTTTTAACTTTTTTTATTAATTCCACTATGTTTTCAGTTTGCAAAATTTATAATGAATTATTGTTTATGGATCCTTGCTCGATATTTTTTTTTAATTTTTAAATACAAAGTGTTGTTTCAAAAATTTAACGCAAATTTAAAAAAAAAATATAAATTCTAGAATTAGTGTAAATATTAAATTTACTGCTTTCTATTATATTAATAGTGTATAACTTGATATTTAGAAATGTATTTAGTTTATTTCCGTAGTTGTGGCATAACGAAATAAATATTACGAGAAATGTTAAGTTTAATGTGTATGTTATATAATCACAGTCTAAACATTTTTCGTAAGGAGTAGTACCGAATTTTAATAGCTTACCAATAATTTCCATGTCACCTCCATTGTTATTCATATGTAACGGTCCTCCGCTATCTCCCTAAAATACACAACAATAATAAACAATTTATTCAATAATATTAACAATATTTATTAACAGATATATGCAGAAAAAAATATAATAAAAATATAATTAATAATTAAACATTTCTAATTTATACCTGTTGATTGGCTATCGACCAGTGGTTTTTCCGCCTGGTTTTTCGCTTGCCATGAAGAGAAGTCATTGTCGGGTAAGTTCGTAATTTAACTGACATTAATGTGGTGAAGTAATGAATTGAATTCATTTTAGTGGGGTTTATTGATATTCTCCATTTAGCAATACTATTGATAAGGCTCTGTAGAATGCTGAGTGCTTTGGGTAGGGTGGGGGCGTGGGCAATTAGTACTGTATCATCAGCATAAAGAAGAGGGTAAGCGGATTTGTCTATGCATTTAGAATCGGGATGGTAAATGTCGTGGAATAATGTAATGTAAAGTAGAGGTGATAAGGGGGAACCTTGAGGGAATTCTTGTTGGGGGGTAAAATAATTTTACTTGGAGGGATCGATTTTTAGGTGTGACAGGATATTTAGGGAGTAACATTTGTACAGCAAGCCTGGATGCCGAACAGAATCAAACGTTTTTTTTTATGACTAGAAATAAAATGGCGGAACGTCTGCATTCAAGACTTGCTCTCTGGCAATTAGATGTAAGGATAAATAAGGGAATGGCGGTAGATCTATGTTCTAGGAATTCGAACTGGTAGGAAGGGTTACTAAAGATACAGGAATTTATTTTTTATTATGGATTGAAACATTAGGAATGTAGGAATTTTGGCTATATGTGTAAGATATATATCGGGAATTAACTTGGGAAAGAAAGTTGATATCATAGTCCGGGATGTTAGTGTCATTATAATTAGAATTGGTTGTCCCTTTATATTGCATGTTGTTAAATAATCAAAATTAAAATGTCCGAGTTTTATTTTACAAATAGAATAAAAAAATAATAAAACATGGAGAAATTGTTTAATTATCTTCACGGAAATAAACATATTGGAGCTAACCTACCAGGCTCAAAATGATTAATCATTTCGTAGAAATATCAACAAATACAGTTAACCAAATTTAAATAAATGAAACACATTGGCTCTGACACAAAAAAAATTATAACCTTGACAAAGATGATTAATTTTCACGGAAATAATTTATATAAGAGTTAACCATTTCTGAATAAAACTATATCAAATTACCAGGGATTAGTTTAAATTGTTTGATTTCAAATGTAAGGTATAGGTATAAATGAAATCGACAACTAAGAGGGTAGGAGATTAAAGGTTTAAGCTCAAATTTATAATTTGATATAGGACAGAAAGACCTCCAGCCAGATAGATAATCCAGATAGACTAATTATTTATGTTATGATTAATTTGTTTCTCATTGATCACTTGGCAAAACATTTCTACTAATAGTATTTAATTGTTTAACAAATATGTGAAACATACCAAGTGAATTCAATTAAAAAGTATATATTTATATTATATTGTGTGTATAGTCTGAATATTATTACATGTATATAATTTGACATAAAAAATAGTAATAGCAAGACGGGCTGAATCCTTAACAACACGGGATGGGTATTCTACTCAGACCAATTATCTCAGAAAATTAATTAAATAGCTCTTTTACAAAATTTAAACATTGTCAATCCACCATGCATGAATTAAAAATCATCACACATAAGTGGCTAACTGACATACGAGACAAAAGACTGAAAGGACTGCCGGCTGAAAGATCACTGGTCGATAACTATCTTGTAAATAAATATGTAATGTTTTGTAAACTTATTGTTTTTATAAATATCACATTAAAGATGGCTATTTAAATTAAATTCAGAAAATCTTTGGTAACAAATGTTACTTACTTGGCAGGCATCTCGCTCTCCCTCAGGATATCCAGCGCAAAACATATTTTCGGACAACCTTTTCTCGCCATAACCAGAATTACGGCAGTCCTTCTTGCTCCACACGGGCACCGCAACTTTTCGCAAAACGGGGGAGGTTTTCTCTTTTTCGCCTGTTCTTCCCCATCCGGCTACCACCGCTAATCTTCCGGAATAATCGGCGTTTTCTAAAATAAATTGAAAAATAATGGTATTAAAATAATAGAAAAACACTTGCTGTGAGCAATTAAATAAAAAGAATTTGAAAATAATTTACTCAATTGACATTTAATGAAACGTTCAGTCACCATTCATCTAGCGTATGGATAACTAGTGATGGCATTTTCGGATTTTCGAACCTCATCAGACTAGTGTGTTACATGTGCAATGCCTTGATGAAGGCGACTGAACGGAAATTGTGTTGGGGTTATATATCCGATATAAATCATGATTACTCAATTGAGACGAATTTCTCCATGTTTTATTATTTATTTTCTCTAAAGCTATTGAAACTGTTTGACTTATGTTACGTAATATTATCGTATAAAAAATTTTTGCATTACCCATGCAGAATATATATTGGGTTTTGGGAGATTCACATGGGAGCAATAATAACTTCTGTATTTTGGGCTCAACTACTCTTTACGGCGATTTATTTAACACTATCCTTTTCTGTATACATAATTAATGCTATAAAATACACATATACTTGTGCAATGCTGTTACTAAGTATTCAGCATTATGGGTATGCAATTTATTCCAGTTTATTGAATGCATTTAATTATTAATTGCAAACCCATCAATAATGCACCAGAGTGCAGAAAAAAAATATTTGCAAATATATTTACAAATAATTTCCAATAAAATTAAACAATGGGATATGAGATCACATTGTTTCACCAACCGATTTATACCCTGCTTATAGAATTCTTGTGACTGCTGCTCGAATAATTTACGTAATTTTGTACTTCTTCGTGCAATCAAAAACGATTACCTTTTAACGCCTTTTTCAGTGGCCCAAAGATGTGGAAAACGCAAAGCGATAAATCTGGACTGGATGATCCTCATCCTCTATTTCTTTCGTTGTAGATTTTATTTAACTACTCTGGCAACACGAGGCCCAGCATTTTCGTGCAGCATTATGACACCACGTGAGAGTTTTCCTATACGTTTTCGTTTTATTGCTTGATGGAGCTTGTTCAAAGTTTCACTACACAGATTTGCGTTAATATGCACTCTAGGTTCTGTACACTCTATGAGTAACGGTCCTCCATTGTCGAAAAAAAAAATGTTAACATGACCTTGCCAGCAGAATATTAACTTTAAACTTTGGTAGCGGAGAATTTGCGTGTTTGCATCAATGACAGCTTACTGGATGGTTCAAAATATTAACACCAAGATTCGTCGCCAGCAATTTTTAACAACAATTAAATTCCTCAGTAATTCTGTATGAGCCGCCCCTTTAAGCATAAATATCCTTAGCAATTTTGTAATTTTGACGCAACAATCCTTTAGGGATTCAGTAATTTAAGCTTAGAAATTCTTTAACAAATTATTCTGTAATTTAATTACAATAATTCTTTAGCAATTCTGTAATTTAAAAGCCGCTTCTTTAAACCTAACAATCCTTAGCAATTTTGTAATTTAGACGCAACAATCCTTTAAGAATTCAGTATTGTAATCATAGCAATTCTTTAGCAAATAATTATGTAATTTAATTACAAAAATTCTGTAATTTAAGCATAGCATTTTTTACCTATTAATTTCGTAAATAATGCCTTACTACGTTACCTGATGTTGGTAAACAGGCTGTTTGTATTTTCTCGTTGAATTCCACCGGCTCGTCCATTTCCAAAACGGCGATGTCATTGTTGTAGCTGTAGGAATCGAAACCTCGGTGCTGACGCACCTTTTTGACTCCCCTGAAGACGGCGCTGGCGAAACGGTTTCCTCCGTCTCTGTCGTGATCGGCCAAAGCCACCGTCACACTCCTTATATCGATGCTGAATAATCATTAAAATGAGGGAAAATAGTATTATTTAAAAAGTTAAAGGAATTATTTAATTTTATTTTAAACAATGTTTCTGTTTTTCGGCTAAATATTGTATTTCGCTGTATTTATTTCACTACGCTATAAGTTTTCACGTGAACAATATTAAACCATCATTTAAAACCTTTTGTAATGAAGTACTAGGAACGATAAAAGTATAAAAACGCCCTTTATTCTTATGCTGTATTTTAATGTAGTATTAGATTATTATTAGTTTAAGTATTAACTTATGTTCATTTTTTAAATATTTTTATAAAATGTAATTTTAGTTTATATCCCTGTAAGTGGACTGTATGTCTGTTGGGTGGAAATAAATAAATAAATAAATTATCACCTGAAGAAGATTTAAAAAAAATGAAGTCACTGAGCTACTTAATTTTTTTCAAAATCTTCTCTGTAATATTTTGAATCATTTTCTCATGGGGCACTTGGTGAAACATTTTTTACAATAAATATAAATTTGTAGGCAGAAAGACCGATGGTCGATGGCCATTTTCTGAGGCTTAACTAGATGTTTATGATTGTAATGTTATAAATATTGTAATGCATCTCTCAGAAATAAAGATTTCTTATACATATATAAATTTGTAAATTAAAATACTTAAATTTACAAACCTATATATATCTTCTCTATATACAAATCTTTCAGTCAGTCTTTGTTTAATTCTTGTTTAAATCGGGATACATAGATGATTGTAGATGTAGCGAATTAAAATTTTTACTTTATATCAGGGTTACAAGCTATGCATATGTGTTCGGATTTGGCATGTAAATTTTACAAAAATTACTGCCTACGTGCCGATTCTTGTTATTTTCCAAAGTCGTAACAACTAAGTGCTCTTACAAAGCACAAAATACAACAAGTTAAACACAAAAATATTCAATATGTGCTTGATGATGCTTGATGGCTGGCACAATGGGCCTAAAGAGGCCTAAGTGTAGTACGAAGCTGCATACTCCCTAATACCAGATACAGGTGCTTGATGATTTTAAAAATGTAGGGGATGATTTAAAAAAATGTAGGGATTGATCACGATTTAGTGTTAAAGGCGGTTTTGAAGTGTCTTATAGGAATGAATTCGAAGGATTATCGAAATGAGTTATTTTAGTTAATATTCTTAGCGCCGCGAGCTAAAATCTTCTGAAGGTGATGAATGTGATGGATCATTAATCAACATGAATGTTGAAGAAATAACAATTTTACTATATTCATCAATATTGTCATATATTTACACAATCTGAAAATGATCAATATTGTGATTATGTTTCATCCAATGATAAAAGACAGCTAAAGAATAATAACTTGTTTATTCACCATATAAAGCAAAGTACAAGTTAGGCCACAATATTAATATAATACGAAAAACAGGGTGTACTTGATTGCTGTTCCATTTACAATACAGTTTAAGACAAAAGTTCTGGACAAAAGTTTCCTGAATCTGGTTATCATATTAACTACTTAACTTTGTTTTTCCGCTTTTATTTATTCATTTTTTTTAAATTTATTCGATACTTTCTAGACAGAACAAAATTTTCATATTGGGTAAATTTATACCCTTGTTTTATTCCATGTTTTTATTTTCAGTTGCCTGACATTATCATTAGTGCCGGATTATCCTTTAATTAGTTTCCATAGATTTGTATATTTATTGTGACATTTGACGAATTCAAATTAGTTTTAACTTTGGAAATCATTTGAAAATGGTTATCACTGATCTTTCTTCTAGTTATGGATATAAC
The DNA here is from genome assembly GCA_963082785.1 of Philonthus spinipes. Lineage (NCBI taxonomy): Eukaryota > Metazoa > Arthropoda > Insecta > Coleoptera > Staphylinidae > Philonthus > Philonthus spinipes. Next base: position 18,964,221 of record OY720307.1, on the reverse strand, counting down.
AAGGGAGAGAAAACGGAAAAAAAATACAATAAAATAAAAATACTTTGGCTTAAAGACCTTGAGTCGATAGCCAATTTGTGAATTGTACATTAGTTATATATTAAATAATTAATATGTAAATATATTTCTGTAAATTCGCAAATAAAGATGTTTGTATATATAAACTAATTAAATGGATGAATTATTTTACTTATTGATATTAAGTATTTCTATTCACACAAAAAACAGCTTATTTATATTTTAGTACATCTACAATTGTTATATATATATATATATATATATATATGTATATACAGAGAGCTTTTTTTATCAGTATACATTTCCCCAATGTATACCTGCAAAATACGCAAGTCAAATGCATTAATGTATGTGTGTTTAGTTGCCTATAACACGCAACTGAACACACATATGCCAAATAAGCAACTAAACATACACACATTAATCGGTTCAATGCGTTTGACTCGCGTTTTTTTGCAGATATACACTTCCCCTAATGTGTACTGATAAAAAACCTCTCTCTCTCTCTCTATATATATATATAAAAGAGTCGTAGATGTACAATTATAAATAGGCTGTTTTTTTTTTTACTCAGACAATTTTTGATTTAATCTTTAAAATATTTACTAGTCATTATTAATATTTAGTGTTAGTCTGTCTGGGCTATGACCGACGGTCTTTCCGCCCTTACGACTGTTTTAGAGCAAATGGAAACTTTTCTACAAACATTATCATTTTCGTTAGTTCTATTGTTATAAGAATGTTTTCAATGGCAATGATTAAAATAATTTGTTACATCGACTTTTATAATTGCTATACGTATTTTAAATATATACGAACCCGTCAACACAGTGCGCCGCTGTCAGCACGTGGCGTCTAGTGATGAGGCTGGCACCGCAGTAAAACTCTCCGTTTCGCGAGAGACCGGCGATCCATGGGAATTCGTGAATTTTGGTCACGTTGCCTCCCACCACTCTCATCTGCCTGTTGCTCATACCACACACTGAAAGTATTAATACCATATTAATCAGCTGCAACCAAATTGGAGTAGTTCTAGTAAGATGGAGTTCCTGCACACCAAACTCACCAAAATCCTTACTAAATAAGAGGGATATAACTATCTAACCATCTTTATTCAAATGTGTATATGTATGTACAATAATATACAAAAATTAGAATTATATTCGGTAAATGAATCGGCTATCGACAGGAGGTTTTTCAGCCCAAGAGGGATATATTTTTCATCCGATTTAAAAAAAAAAAACTCTCAAAATATCAGAAATGGTAGTTTGCTATTTGAGTTTTTAAAGTTGGAATTGCAAGAGCTTAAGGGTTGAAAATTACATCCTTAAATATTAATTATAAAATATTATTAGTAATTAAAACAATTTTTTTTTAGTTTCACAAGTTATTGAAGAAACACTGCCACAATTCTTTCGCCAACACTGTGCAAATGAGGCAAATGATCAATTGTAGGAGTGTCTCTACAATAAATTTTGTGAAACTTAAAAGAAAAAGTTGTTTTATTTACAAATAGTATATCATGGAATTTCATCAAGTAAAAGTCCCAACGATCGATTATTAAATATATATATATATATATATTGATAAATCTGCTTCGTTATACATTGTTTTAAATTCAAATAAAAACACTGCATCACTTTGTTTGTATAAATTTATTTATATATATAAAATATATAATTTTTGAGTTAAAGTGAAGTACTAATATCAATCTTCATTATGTTTTCGTTTCTCCTACTTATTTTTTTTTATTAAACTGGATATATTTCAGAAAGTATGTTTCCATCATCAGTAGTTGAAGTTTTGATAAATAATAATAACCTGTTATTATTAATAAATATTAAATAATCGCTATTGCATTGTAAATATTATAACAACATATTATTTATCAAAACTTCAAATACTTTAGATGGAAACAAAGTTTCCGAATTATATCTAGTTTAATAAATAATAAATAATATCAATGATGACACCGGCAGATGTGGCCAGGACAGACTAACAACAACATATATATTGTATATCATGTGTATGATATAAGTGGCGAAAATAGGGATTTTACATGTAAAACCACAAATAAGGATTTCATTTTTTAATAAATAAAACACTTTTTACATTGTTTATATAACTTCGATTGATTATTGTTGGATCTAGTTTCAACAACAAAAGTCTTATGTTTTGATAATGACACACTAATATTGTCAAAGCTATTGTCAATAATAAACAATTCAAGTTATTCAAACAACGTAAAGAGTGTTTCATTTATTAAAATTGAATTACAATGCCTAACAAAGTAGAAACGTGAATAATTAATAAGGATTTATATGCTTCCCGATTATTAAAAAAAACTATATATTGAAATGTTCACATTATTTAGCACCTATGTCTTAGACATTGAATAAATATGTAATTGATAATGAATTCTATTTATTTTATTTAAAATAATTAGGAAATAATACAAATTTCTCTATCAAATAATTTAATTACAACAATTCTTCAGCATCTCTGTAATTAAAGAGCCGCCTCTTTAAGCATAACTATAATTAGCAATTTTGTAATTAAAACGTATTTTTTATAATTCTCTAATTGAAACATAACAATTGATTATGAATTGTATTGATCTTATTTAAAATAATTAGAAAATAATACAAATTTCTCTATCAAATTAATTACAACAATTCTTTAGCATATTTAATTAAAGAGTCGCCTCTTTAAGCATAACTATCCTTAGCAATTTTGTAATTAAAACATATTTTTTATAATTCTGTAATTTAAACATAGCAATTGATTATGAATTATATTGATCTTATTTAAAATAATTAGAAAATAATACAAATTTCCAATCACAAGTCAATGAATCTCGTGAAGTCGTTATGAAGCAGAATCCATTTTTTTAATCAGATTATTTATTGAAAATTAGTCAAAGAATCTCACTACCTTAAAATTATCACACATTGTATATTAAATGTTTGTAATGTAAATTTTTTATTGCGCAAATAAGAAAAATTGTTTATAAAAAAATAAAATATGTGTTATTATTGTTTTCTTCTTACATCATCAGATCGATTTATAGTAATTACTATAATGCAAAAAAGGGAAAGTTGAGACGTACCGCAATTGCATTGATTACTCTTGACGGTATTATCGTAAATGTCCCTTGAAGCCCTTCCAGCGGTGAACCCGAACTGAAACACACGACAACAACATAATAACGACAGAAAGCGAAACCGACCACCCCGGAGGCAATCCGTCAATTACCAACAACAACAGCACTTACAAGTCCAGGTGCAGCTTCCACCGACACCGACACCGACAACACGACCAGAAGGGCACTCGCGATCATTTCCACGACACAAAAAAATCACCAATAAACGAAAATTCGGCAACGCCAACGTTTATATTGTCTCTCAATGTTAAGGGTGATCTGGTAGGGGAACGATTACCTTGACCATTTTTTTTCTGTTCAATTTCGTTGCGAGTGTTTGTTTTAATTCATTCCCAATCATTGTGTGTGTATGTGTGTGTGTGTTTCAATGTCTAGGAGAGATGCATTCGTACCAAGGTCCGTGCATTTCCACGCGTATTTCTGACACACTTACGCAATAATTAAATGGCGCGCGCGCCGCGTTTGAGCTTTTCGACTACAAATAGTAATTACTGAAAAAATAAGATAAGTACGAAATAAAGGGAATTTTTCTGAATTAAAACAAATAAAAATATAATTGTGGAAACTAGTGAAGAAAAACTACGAAGAGTAATTATAATTCTTGTTACTGAACATAGATAAACTTGTAAAAACTTTTCTTCACTAATATTTGTTACTACTAAATACGTATTTCGACTACGATGTAGTCATCTTCAATAGTTACAACGTTAGTCGAAATACGTATTTAGTAGTAATAAATACTCGCGAAGAAAAGTTTTAACAAGTATTTTTCTTATATTAATCATTTTAATCTTAACTCAACTCACAACCATTTATAACATAGGTGGTGTTTCAAAATAATTTTTAATCTCTCCTACAACCTCATATACAAACAAATTAATTAATGCGAATAATACTACTATTAAATCTTTATTATCCGAGGGATAAAAAATAATACATTGTATATAATCTAACATAATAAAAAAATTTTTTCATAACATATTCTCAATAATCGACCAAAGGTCTTTCTGCTCTTGTTATTTTTTGTATATTTATGGTAATTGGGATTTAGGTAGGGGTAGGAGGGTGTAGTGAGGATATATATTCAAATAAAGTGATGATTGGGTTTTTAAATTTAGGTGTGATGTCAGGACTTCAAAGGATATACAATTGCTTGTGTATCTCATAATTATTATCATAGACTAATTTAATCAGTGAAATAAACCAAGTGTTTTAATCGAAGTCTATTAATTAAATATGTTTCACCACGGGTTAAATAAGAAATTAATTCAAAATATAATTATTATCATTGCTAGCGAATCGCTCAGCCAGGAATGGAAGTCTATCATAGATTGGTAACAATTTTGTTGTTTCATAGAAAAGAATATTGGAGGGATTATGGAGAGGATTTTATGAATGCTCCACCATTTACAGTTAGAGTACTGAAAGAAGATTTCTCAGCAGAATATTGAGTGTGACTTTGGAGGGATTTAGGTACAGAATGGAAAAGTATTCTAGTAGGTAGCGACAAATCATTTTGTATATTCATGCCGCGGTATTTTTACTTATACCCTGACTTTTATAAGTCAAACAACGGAAATATTATGCTCGTTTTATTGACATTTACAAATAAAACATTACTTTAATTTTAATAAATCACCATTATCTAGCATTTTGATAAATAGTGTTCCCAGTTTCGATTTTTTGTCCGCATCAACTGATGGATTATGAATGAGAAGGTATTGCGCGTGTGATTCGGAGTTCTGTCTCTATTAACCGTTTTTGATTTCGATATTGCTCCAACTTAGTTTTTAGTCGTAATAGAAGCGATCGACTTATTCGAAATATGGCCACTGAAAAGCGTGTTACAAGTTCAATTATTGGTGCTATTTATCAAATACATCAATTATTTAACTAACTACAACACAGTAAATACACTTTTTTTATTATTAGTAGCGGCAATACATTTTTTTTTAAATTCAAACATTAGCTATTGAGTTATTCATTATTGATAATTAATTCATCATTGTTATTTTTATAAACGTGTTCATTGTTTTCGGTATTCATGCATATCTTTATCGACAATTTTGCTTGAAACGTAGAACTAATATAATTTTTGACCAAATCACATAGGTTAAGGTTTCAACAGGGGTCTTATATAAAATCACTATTAATCTTAATTTTATTCAATTAAATTGGACCGTAAATTCAACTTAAAATGTCAAGAGGAATTTTAAACTAAATAGTAAAAATAATTAATTTCTCAGCAAAAATCACAAATTTCCTTTTACAGGAAAAAAAAATATTAAACAACGGAGATTAAAAGAGTGATGTCTCACAAATTTTGGGTCTGAAGAAAAGTGATCCATGTTTTTTACACTTTTTTCAAGCCTTTATTTACTATAGTTAAAGTTATAATATGCGCCGTTTTGTTCAATTATTTGTTACTATTTTGAAGGTAATATCCTGATCCCTTTCTCATAGAAGTTCTTGTCCCTATTGCGAAAAAACTGGAACAGATGATTTTCACAGGACTCTCTTGAAGCCAGTTTTACACCTAGAGGAGAATTTTGCAACGACCTGAAAAGATGATGATTCCTTGGTGCTATGTCCGGACTATAAGGAGGATGCATAAGAACATCCCAACTTAGCTCCCGGAGTTATCAATGATGTATGCGGCCTGTCCTTGACTTGATGGAACACAACTCCTTTCCTATTGACCAATTTCATTCGTTTCTGGCCAATTGCATGCTTCAAATGGTCAAATTGCTAACAGTATACATCCGTATTAAGAGATTGGCCAGTCTGGAGCAGCTCATAATAGAGTATCCCCTTCCAGTTCCACCAAATATACAGCAAAACCTTTCTGGTCATCAATTTAGGCTCTGCGACGGTCTTTAACCATGATTTCTTTTTGATATTATTGTCGTACAGATTCTAACGGTGTGATGTTAGTCAAACTGGTTGAAATTTTGAAAACAGACTCAAGGAGTATCTTTCTTCTTTTTGCCAAAAATTGGTGGACAAATCATAGTTTGCCAAATATTTGATTGATAATAATCATACTTTTGGTGGATATGTACTGTCCATCATACATTTCGCGGAAAAAGGTCGCAAGATGAATCTCCTTGAGTTCATTAGAAATTCAGAAAGCCCATAAAACCGAGAAATTTCCGTTATTAACGACCAGATTGAGCTAATATACAAAGCTTTAACTTCTTTGTAATTCCCCGCCATATATATATACCACCAGCGCGATTTGTTTAAGTACTCTTAGTTTGATAATGATAAGTTAAAATTGTTGAAACTATAGCCACTAAAATAAAATTTAAGTTATACAAACAAAGTGAATCGGTATTTTTTATTAAAACAAAAAATAATTTATTAATAATTATTTTCAAATTATTTTTTATTTAAAATAATTGTTGTTTGAATATCCATTTCAACACCTAATAATAACTATTTTATATTTATGATATTTATTTGTAAACACAAGTTCATATGAAATGTCTTTCTGGGTCATTTTGCAGTATAATGCTAATTACTAACATGTATGAAATGAAAACCGAATAAATGTGAATGATAAATTTCCGGAAGTTTTTTTTTTAATATCCAATGCCAATTCAAATATTGCAATAAATTGTATGACGTCTGGAAGTGCAAACAATGACGTGTCATCTCGCAAACTTATATAGCCAAATAATCATTCTATTTCAGAACCGGTGGAAAAAATAATTGGAAAATGTATTGACTTAGTTTGCATTTTTTTTTTTTGCTAAAATGATTTTTTTAAGATTATTAAATTTTGTTTTCCGACCTAAATTGTTCAAAACTGATTAGATCTAATTTGCATTCATTGTTGCCACCGCGTTTTACACACGTTCAATGCATACCATTTTTTATTTGGTAATTGTCTAATTATTCGGTCAAGTATACCGAGCCGGTCGTGTTTTTGTTTGTAAACAAAAGATCGATCGAGTTATTTTCAGTTTGTTGAAGTTCAGGGAGATTAGTAAACTAGAAACCTAGTTTTCAGTGCACGTATGCCATTGCGTAATTTATGTTGATTTTCGGTTTGTTATAATTATTCGTCATTTCGACTTTAGTGCATATTATGGATGTTGCATAATTACTGTATATTATTAATGTTACGCAATATCTATTTTTAGTTTAAATTTAAATTAAGGGAAATTATTAATAAAGTAGCTGATTTTATAAATTAATTTTCATGACGCTGAAATTACTTTTACTTTCTGTAGATTTTTTTGTAAAGTATCTGAAATAAACCAAGGTTTTTTTATATTGTTTTTATTTTACATCTAATTATCTCAAGGCCTTTCTTTTATACATAGTTGTTCGAAGAATGACGACGAAACTATAGTAACTAAATTTCAGTCTCACAAACAAAATTGAATCGTCTTCATTAATCTAAATTTTAAACTGATATACAATTTCTCCCTGCATGTTTGCTGAATATCGAAAAAAAAAAACACTAAATTTTAAGAAAACATACAGGGGGATTTTCCCTGTAAAGGAATTTCAAACAAAAATATTGGAGGCTTTGCTTGAAATTGCCCAAAAAGAATGATAACTATTTCCATCAAAAATATAAAAGTATATGCTTATAATTTATTTTTTTTTTTTTTTTTTCAAAAAAGAATGAACCGAATTTCAAACAAAAATTTAGGAGTGTTTGTTTGAAATTTCTTAAAATAGGATAAACGATTTCAAACAAAAATATAGGGGTATTGCTTGAAATTGTCCAAAAAAGGATGAAAAGAATTTCAAACAAAAATATAGGAGTGTTTGCTTGAAAATTGTTGAAAAGGATTCCAAACGAAAATATAGGATTGTTTTCTTGAAATTTCTAAAAAAGAAGGATGAAACGGGTTTTAAACAAAAACATAGGGATTTTTGTTTCATATTATTCTGAAAAAGTTTTGCGTATAACAAAAAACTGAAGAAGTGAAGAAGTTATGAAAATCTCATTATTCCTTTCACAATAAATGAAACGAACAACATTTAATTTCACTTTATTTCCTTCAATTTCAGTCTGCAAATATTCCACGGCGCAATTACCTTATCAGATAACCAAACAGCGCGTCGTAAATCATTTCAGAGCACTTTAAGTAGCACATCCTGTATCAATTAAAATAAAAATGCACTCGCCGTGCGTTTTATTTTTTTGTTGTTGTTTTTTTTTAATCCTCGCATGTGCAAATTGAGTGAAAGTGATTTTTAAACAATTTCGAAACCGGCGTTCAAAGAAAATGCGATTTTAGTGATAAACGCAGGTGGCCTCCATGGGTCCATCGGTGGGTGTGCGCGTGACGTAAGCCGTGTCGGTTTTCGTTGCATCTCTTCCTCTCCCCGCGGGTTCTTTCCAACTTTTGCCCGATTTGCATAACATTTGTTGACCTTCCGAAACTAGCTGGATGAATACACACACAACGAGAGAAAAAAAATGGAATCGAGGTCGATGTTGCAATGCATAAAGATCACAACAAATACTAAATTAGGAGCAAAATGTGAAAATGGGTTGCTTGATTTATCGCCTGATGCAATTAGCGGCGACTTAACGTGGATTAATTGCATCAGGGCCTGCCTGCTTTTTGTGGTTTACGATGGATTGATGTACATAAATAAACTGGGGAAAGTGAACAAGATAAAAGAAACAATTTCAGGCACAATTGAGTAAGAAATTATATAATCATTTTTAACAAGCTAAACATTTATTCTATTCAAGATTCCTCAAGGATAATTGTTAAAACATATACAGCCTTTAAAGTTGCGGTTTAGTAGAAAGAGATAACTATATAGTAAAATGGAAATATTTGAAAAAAAGTCATTCTTTTGGATTTAATAATATGAATGTGTATTTACATTTTTATCCACCAAGTATAAAGTATCAATCTAAATCAAAAATAAATCGTTAATTTTCGTGTATTAAGTCAATTTACTAGTTCAAGTTAGAAAAGAAAATTGTAAGATATAATGAAATTAATAGGACATGTCTGCTAAGTTATTTGAATGCAGAATTTAGGGAAATCCTTTAAATTTTCATTGCACAAGTTTTTATTACCAAAAGTATAATTTGAAATTTGCTATTAATTTGATCAATTTTCATTGTTTTTCATAATTGTTTTTCACACAAGTAAACATTAAAATAATTTTTAATTCATCTGATGAAATTTCTGCTTATTTTAATATTACTTTAATGTATCAATATTGTAGTATACTTTAAAGTAATCTTAAAATAAGCAGAAATTTCATGAGATGAATTAAAAATTATTTTAATGTTTACTTGGGTGAAAAACAATTATGAAAAACAATGAAAATTGATCAAATTAATAGCATTCATTGATCACAACTGCAATCTAACTCGAATTAGTGATTGCCAATATTTATATAGCTATCTCTTTCGTCTAAACCGCACCCTTAACAATGATCCTTGAGGAATCTTGAATAGAATAAATGTTTTTGGCTTGTTAAAAAACGCCCCAAGCAACATCTTAGTTTATAATAAGAGCAAATGTGTGACTAAAGCAACAAGGAAGGTCATACTGATAAACTGATAACAGAAAAAAAGAACTAATGAATAGAATACAAAATCTAATTGGTCAAAATGTTCCAATAAAACCTTATTAATATTAAGATAAAAATTGCTTATTTTTTGTTATCAAACAAAAGCTGTCGATGATTTAATTATTTTATTTTAAGTTTTTTCTAACTTCAAAATGATCTATAAATAAACATAAATAAACCACATAAGGAATAAATTTAACAGAATTAACAAATTCACATTTTCTATAAATTTTGCTCATACATATCTTCCATGTCTTCTTCTCTCATCTCTTCCACACCTAGCCCTTGCCAAGGTAACCTTCTTTTATTTACAATTCTCTGATTTTAATGTACCCTGGTGGACTCCCATACAAGATTATAGTAAGATTATAATAAAACACTTTTTAAATGTGTTTGTATACCAGAAATTTATATTTAGTTACTAAATCGTCTTACTCTCTCAATCACCTCATACTTCCACACCAGTTCCTCACTTTTTCCTTGCCTTCCTCTATTCCTAAATCTCATCTACTTATTTTTCTTTACCTTCACACACAATATTCTTTTATCCATATATATTCTCTGCAACATCTCTTTCATTCCTCACCATCCTCTCGCTAAAAGCACTACATCATCCGCATACGATAACATTCGCACTTTCCCCTCCCGGGCAAGCAACACTTCATTCAATTAATGACCCGAAATTGGCTACTTCGAACGTGCTCACGCTGCACAGACTAGGAGCACTCAGAATTCTTACGGATCAACTTCATAGGTATGGAGCAGATATCACAGCCATTCAAGAAATGAAGTGAAGAGGAAATGGCATCATGGAAAAACCTGATTACACGGTCATATTATAACTGTGACAACGATATGCATCACTTTGGAACGGGGTTTATTACGAACAAGAAATACAAACAGTTAATTATAGATTTTAAAGTAATCAATTCGAGAATCTGCAAGATACGTGTTAAAAGGAAATTCTTTAACTGAAGCATCATCAATATCCATGCACCAACGGAGGATAAATCAGTTGATGACAAAGATGAGTTTTGTGAATAAATTGAAAGAGTTTACGAGGGTTGCCCAAAAAAATGACGTTAATATAATCGTGGGAGATCTAATTGGTAAGGATAGGAAAGCATAGCCTGCATCAAATTAGTAATGATAAAGCTATTAAGGTTAATATACTACGTTGCTTCACGAAATATGATAATTTATGTTTTATCATAAAAAACATTAGCAAGGGTACTTGGAAGTATTTGGATGGGCGAATCATAAAACAGATGGAATATATCCTGATTGATGCAAGGTTTAGATACACTCTCCTAGATGCTCGGGTGTGTAGGAAAGAAATATAGACTCAGACAATAATCCCAATTATTTGGGCAAGAATCTCTAAAGCGGAAAAAGAAACGGCAACTAGAGACACCAAATACAACACTGATAAACTAAAAAAGCAGAGTCTAAACAGCAATATAATACTGAGATCAAAGACATGCTTCAAAATGAATATATGTACCTCCCCATAAACGCTCACTTTGTAAGACTCAAGAGAATATTCACTGCGGCCGCGAAAGATGTTCTCGGCAAAAAATCACCTGTGAAGAAGTGACCATGGTTTGACGTCGAATGTATAGATATAACAAACAGGTAGAATATGCACGCAGAAAAATGCTCCAAGGACACGCGAACAGCGCAAGAAGATTGTAAAAAGCTTTGAAAAGAAGAAAATATCTCCATAAGAAAAATAAATGTACGGACATACTCAATGAGCTTGATAATATAGAAGTCCTGCAACAACAAAGCCGAAGTAGACACTTTTTCCAAAAAGTAAATGACATAAGAAGGATATTTAAGCCAAGAGCAAACAAGTGCAAACGAAACAACGGCGATGTAATATCCGATGGAAATAGAATTCTAGCTAGATGAAGCAAGTATTTTTATGAACTTCTAAATAGCAAACATTAACTGCTCATATAAAAGTTGATAAACGCGATGAAATTTATAATAATCATAATATACCAGCATCTAGTTATGAGGAGGTTGAAAAAGGTGTGAACAACCTTAGAAACAATAAGTCTTCAGGCACTGATAACATATTTGCAGAACTCTTAAAGTAGGATGGTGATAATCTGATTGCACGGCTTAATGAAATAATCCAACATGTCTGGGTAGATGAATGGAACTGTGGCATAAATGTCCCATTACATCTAGCGGTCCGCTAGAGTACGACAACCATAGAGGAATTACTCTCCTGAATAGATCATATAAAATATTCACAAATATCCAATTCTCACGAGAAGAATATAAAATACAGATTAAATACCAAGCTGGATTCCGTAGAGGCCAATCTACAACAGATCAAATATTCTGCCTTCGGCAAACAATGGAAAAAACGGCAGACTATAATATTCCCACATATCATATATTCATTGATTTTGAAGCCTCTTATGACTCTATCATACAGAGCCATAAATGATCCTGCAAAAACTTACGAGCTTAGTCAAACTCACAGTGGCAAAGATGCAATGCCGTGTTAAATTCCACTCGAATCTGACCGAATCACTTAATACGCATAACGATCTCAGATAGGGGGATGTACTAGCGTATCTTCTCTTTAATATAGTCCTGGAGAAAGCAGTGCGAGATTCAAAGATTCATCAAAAGAAACAAATTAAGGTAGGCTGGACATGTCAAACGAATGGAGGAGAGTATATTCCTAGACTGTTACTACACATCCACTTGATAGGAAGGCGAATACGTGAAAGGCCAAGAACAAGGTGGATTGATACTATGCAGAGAGATACAAAAAAAATATGAACATTTGGAATTGGCGGGCATCAGCGCGAAACAGGATAGACTGGAAGCAAATATTAAACGAGCCCTAGATTTAAAATGGGTTGTAGCGCAAAGAAGAAGGTACCGAGTTATAGTTTCCAACTAGACAAGATACACCCCGAGAACTTCGGATTTCAACCTCAATTCATGCAGAATCTTTATGGAAATGAAAAAGCTACAATGTAATGTATCATATTGCAGTGGGACAGGATACTCCAATCAAGGAAAAGATAATTTAGGTATCAGTAGAAACAATAGAAATAAATGAAAACCAAGATGTCATAAAAAGGTATTTGCAGTGGAAGCAATAAAAACAATGAATTCAATTAATTGCAGTTTTATTAATTTTATATATTTCAAATGTTTATCTGGAATATTATCTAAAAATATCCCCAAAATCACACACACCGCAGTTATGCCAATTTTATATCTGATATGCCTCAAACAGATATCTAGGATGTTATCTGATACATCCCAGAAATCTTTTTGAGCATACAAGTCATTTATTGCAATTTTATCTCAAAGAAAAATCTAGTATTTTAAATTATACATCCCAGAAATATGCTAGCATACAATTCAGTTATGCCAATTTTATATCTGATATATCTCAAACGGATATCTAGGATGTTATCTAATCCATCCCAAAAATCTGTTTGAGCACCCAACTCTGTTTTATTAATTTTATATCTGGTATATCTCTAACAGATTTCTGTGATGTTATCTGATACATCCCAGAAATCATTTTAAGGACATGACTCGGCTTTACCAATTTTATATCTGATATATCTCAAACATATATGTGAGATTTAAAATTGGTATAAATTAGTTCGATGAATTCTTTTCGAGCTGGAATATTTAAAATTGTATCCAATATTGTGTTATGTGGGATATTTTTTTATTACTTTCACTGCAATATCTTCTGTATTCTATCTTATAATGCATTCCTTTCATATTTCTATTATATTGGGATGAGATATTCTAATCACGGAGCAGATTCAAGACCTAGAAAGAAAGTCACAGTAGATTGGACTAAATCAAATAATTTTCCCTTGCGGTTAGGGTTGTGGTTTTGTGAGAGGTGCGCTCACATAAGCTTCGTTAAGCCCCTAAGGCTTCCTTCCTATAAAATGTCTGACACCATATATCAGCACAGACAGCCTATCTCATCAAGATAAGTCAACAGTATCAATCTCTGATTTTCGCCATTTCTGGCCATTTATCACCCAGTATGGCTTTTCTACTAGACTTTAGCGCTGGGAAATATGCAAGGATATGCTTGCTAAAGGGAATATGAATGATATTTTCCCTTAAATCATCAAATCAATTAGTAGGTATAATATTTAATATGTTATGGATAGGTACATCAAAATCCGCAAAGCGAAAATTGGGACAAAACGGCGCGCATGGAAAATTATCGGAGATTACGCAACGGTGTTAATTGACGAAAGTGCAGCAGGTTTTTGCAATTTTATGCAGATGTCCGCGTTTTATTTTCGCGTTTTTTTTTTTATTTATTATTATTTTGCGGACGATTCTGGGTCGCGTGACAGTTGCACCGATGATACGAATCTCTTTCAATGTCGCCGCAATTGACGACTAATTGCGGCGCCAATTCAAAATTGGCGTTACGAAACATCCTCATTTTCCTACTATTAAAATTAAAAAGAAAATGTTTGCTCCATTTTTCAATAATAAAAGAGAAATTATATAATCTACCTGATATAGTACCTATTCGTTCTAAATAACTGATTTGATTGATGTCCGATTTATAGATAGCACATACATCGGATATGAATAAAATCAGTTATTTAAAACGAACAACCGTTCTATTGAAATACTATTGAAGTTACAGATATATATTAGTGAAATCAAAAATAACTAATTATGATCTAATAATAACTCTTCTTCACAACCATTCCAATACTTTTCTCTATAAAACATGCAAAATAGATCATAAATAAATAAATAATAAAAAATTATAAAATTATTATAAAATTCAGAGGCAGAAAGATCGACGATCGATAGCCATTTTCTAAGGTTTAACAATTTGTAAATGATTGTATTTATATGTATTATAAAATTATATAATGTAATACTCAGAAATAAATATTTTCAATGTATAAAATTCCGACTATTAAACACAGAATTGAAATCCTTTCTATAAAATTCGCCACCAATCCCCACATATATCCTAATATCAAACACATCCGTATCCATCGTAATCCTAACATTAATCCTAAATACGCCCACCCTTCACTAACAATGCATTAATTCGTTTCATCAAATTTGGATAACTGAGAAAATGACGATATTAATCATGACGATTTAATAAAACGACAAAACCTGGGCAGGGATAGGTATAAACACCGACGATAAAAGACATTTTTTAGGCTTCACAATTTGTAAATTATTGTAATGATGTAAATACTGTGATATAAAGTCCGTTTGAAAGGATTGTAGTTGATGTTGCGGCACAATTTCCTCAAACTAACGCTGGAAACAAATACATTCTTATAGTAATGGGTTATTTCAGCAAATGGATCGATATCTTTGCTTTGCGAAATCAAGAAGTATCAACAGTTGCTGACGCACTTGTAAGGGAATGGATTTGCCGGTTTGGTGTATAGTTAGAACTTCACTCTGACTAAGGTAGAAAATTCGAGTCTACTTTATTCCTATATATCTGCAATAATTGCCCTACATCTGCAGTCTGACAGAATGGTGGAACGAATGAACCGAACAATTAATAGATATCTGTCATGAATAGATAATCTATACGCTAGGAGGAATAGATGGTGGTATTTATTCCAGTCTCTCTGTTGATCAGATACTAAGGTGGTATCATCTGGAATAAATACCTCCATCTATTCCTCCTAGCGTATAGATTATCTATTCATCAGACCACGGAACAAACACACGCAGATATAGTTATGGGACGGGAGCTTCGATTAGTCTGTGATTTAAAGTTTGGGTATCCACCTAGAATAGAAGAGGCCGAAGACGACTATATAAACAAATTGTGTCGAAGAATAAACAAAATTCATGAACAAGTACGATTAAGTATTCAGAGGGCAATCTACAGGATGAAAAAAAGCATACGATATTAAAGGCGATAAAACTGGATTTCTACCTAGCGTCTTGATTTGGTTATACAACCCACAGAAAAGAAGAGGTTATTTGCTTAAACTGAAGAACTCATAGAAGGAATCGAATCAATGACGTACTATTTGGGATCCACAAACTATCAAAAAGAAAACCTATGATGATTAATTTCAATCACCTTGCCTCATATACTGGAGCAGAACAATAATCATTTCGGGACGAAATTACCTTAAACAGGAGAGTAGTGTAACAGGTTTATTATGTAGTAAAAAAAGATCAAGAGGTTTTTGAAAATATAATATAAGAGTTAATAAGGGAGTTGACAAAGACAAAAAATAAAGTGGAACGAATTTTTACCATATAGCCAATTACAGTTAATAAAAAAAACAGATTACTAAATTAACTACTGTAGTTTTTATTCACACCGCTATGAATCTACGGAAAAACGATACATTTAACTCTCAAAAAAAGATTTTCTATAAATAAAACAAAATTAAATATTAACTCCTAAATTCGATTAGCTACCTGCCAAATTTAGCGAGAGGATAATCTACCAGGCAATTGAATAATCAAAAATATTTGTCAACTTCCAAATGAATGAAGAACTGACTAAGTTTTACATATTATTGAGTCACTTAGCTATTGATCGTAATACTTATCTAATATCTATCTGGCAGCTAAATTTTGGCCTGGAGCTTGCTAGCAATTAGATTTGGCTATTGCTTGAAATTTTGGAAATTAGACCATAATTCAAGATTTAAAGTATCATAAAGTGTGCTTTCCTGGATTAATAAAAATAATAACTCACTCTGTATATAAAATGGTTCTTGACTCGCATAATTGTGAGTAATTATAGTTAGTAATTTGTAGAGATGGGAAATTTTAAAAAAATATAAACGTTTTTTTTATTAAAAGAGATAATGAAATAATTATGTAACTTAAAAAGAAGTATCGCAATAATTTTTCGAAGTAATTTCCTCCGTTTTTAATGCATAATTGAGCGCATCTAATCCATCCTCCACCACACGCAAGTCATAAACCAGCATCTTGCCGAATTAACTAGACAGAAGCATGTATACAAAACTTTTTAAGTGTCCTCAAAAATGAACTCATGACTCAGTTAAATCAATTTTAGATCTCATATATCACAAACAGATTTATGTGATGTTATCTAATATAATCCAAAACTCTAGCAGAACTCGGCAGAAGCATGTACATTAAACTTTTCGAGTTTCCACAAAAATAAAAGTCAAGAGGATTTAGGTCAAGCGACCTAGGAGGCAAACTAGTTGGACATCCACGACCTAACCATCTTCCCAAAAACAAATTATTAAGATAATTTCGTACTTCTAGCGCAAAATGTGTTGGTGCACCATCGTGAAGGAACATTCGCAGTTGAACGTCAAAATTAACTTCCTCCAGCAGTTCTGGTATTAAAAAATAATTCTAAATTGGTATCGCCAGGTAAACGATTTGGCTTTATAAAGGGCCCATTTAGTAATTCCAGCCCATTCATTCATTGCAAATCGTTGCTGAACGTTGGTTCGTCGAATGGCTTGTGGATTTTCCATTGGCCAAAAAATGCGCATTGTGAAAATTGTGCACACTGTTACGTGTAAAAATTACCTTATCCGTAACTAAAATATTTTGAGTAAAGATTATTTATTCTTTATCTCCGTTAATAAAAAAAGTTTACTACACTATTTTTATTTCCCACCACTACACATCAAGACATATAATTCTTCGCAATTATGCGTATTAATCAAGAATTACCCTGTATATGTTTACATGTGATTGTGTGTTCTACTAAATACTTTACTACTTATTTTGGATAAATAATAATTATTATTATTTTATTGGGAAAGTATTTGACAAAAAATGCAGAATTAGGCTAAGAAACGCTATCGCATCCGCCATATTCCTCGGATTATTTTTTTTTAATTTAAGTGTAATTATTGTATATAGTAAAAAAATACAATCATTTAAACGTCATCTTTCTATTTCCAATAATTCTATTACTCCACATATCCTTCACTAAAATTTACTGAGTAATCTATTAAAATGCTCCGCGAAGGTCGCCATTAATTGCGATTCAATAAATTTATGTATTCCATACATTTTTCATTCCTGTAATTGTAATGCAAATAATTGATAAGATTATCGGTATCAATGGGCGCCCTTGGTGCTCATTTCCATTGTGAAAATAACGCGCATATAAACCGCCCTCATCTCGCCTTGACCGACATCTAACTTCTTTGTCTACACACACACACATGCACGCATACGTTTGTATATTGGTCAACCGCATGGCTTGCAAACTCTTCCTAAGGTCAAGTTTCCCATTTCAATGTCGACTTTCATCTCCACGTGAATAGGTTGTGTTTTGAACGTGAATCATTGGTGCAATAAATTTCGTTCTCGGCGGTTTTTTTCGTTTCTCGAGTAGCGTAAAAAAATGTTGTGTGGGTTGGATCGTTATCGTTTGTTTCTATTTCAAAATTGTAATAATTGATGACGGACGTTTCTATATACAAATTTCTTTAATCAGACTATTACAAAATACAATTACAAAAGCGTGTATGTACAATACATGTATATGTTGGTATATCTGGGCTATTAATCTCAGGTCTTTCTGCCCCAGACGTTCCTATTTCGTTACACTTTCTGCTTTAATGGATATTTGACAAAAAATGCAGAATTAGGCTAAGAAACTCTATCGCATCCGCCATGTTCCTCGGACTATGACTTGTTTTTGTCATTATTATTTCTTTTTTTTTTGGCATGCAAAAATTTGAAAAAAAAAAAAAAAACTAAGAACAATTTCAAACAAGCACTGATTCAATTTATTGCATAAAAAATATGAAACATTAGACAGAAAGGCCGATAGCCGTTTTCTAAGGGCAATGTATAAACATAGTATAATAATTATATTATTAATTTATTGTATATTATATAAACTTGTCTGCCGAAATAAAGATGTTAAATATATATTAGGTGCGAGAAAAATGAAAGAGGGCGGAGGAGGAGGAAGGGTGTCGCGATTCAACGAGGAATGTATGGAGGCAAAACTAGGAATAAGGAAAGCAGTAAATAAATGGAGAAAAGGAAGAAGTAAATACGCATACTTTATATGCGAAGAGAAGGACATTATCAATGCAGCGGAATTGGAAAAGTGCTATTATGAAAGGAAAATGTGGAATATTTTAAGGAGAGGTGAAGTAAGAGAAAAATTAGAAGTTAATCTGGAAGTCTGGAAAAAGAAATGCGTAGAGAACTGTGGGGAGCCAGTAGGGGTCGAAAGTAAAGGAGTGATTGAAAAAGTGGAAGAGTTTTCGTAGAAGGAGGTAGAGAAGGATTTTGAAAAAATGAAAAATGGGAAAGCAGCCGGGATGGATGGGCTAAAAGTGGAAATGTGGAAGAGATTTGGAGTAGAGGGAAAACAACGATTCAGAGAGCTGCTAAACCAAATGTGGAGGGGAAAGGAGGAATTTCTAGACTCATTGGGAGTGGGAGTAATGTGCCCGATACACGATGGTAAAAATTAAAAATGTAAAAAAAACTATTAATACATAATGTATGTCGGGTACAAAATAGCAACGACGGTGGTGAAGAACTGATGAAGATTGAAATTTAACAGAAAGAACTCCTACCAGAAATCCAGGGAGGCTTTAGAAGAAGAACGGAGACGAGGGGTCAGATATTTACGCTTGCTCCAAAGTCATGGTCTTATTTGGTGGGACCAGCTCGGAGTAGTATATTACCAGCTGTTAAAACAGACTAAAATAATCACAGGCGATCCTTATCGAATGCAATGAATGCATTTGAACGAAGCATTGAAAGACTAACGGCCGCAATAAAATAAGAGAGATAATAAAATGATATTTCTGTATGAAAAGTATCGACCCCATCTTGCGAATGTGGTCAAGGCATACTTGAAAACGTTGAAATGGGAATCACACCTCACCCGCCATATAATCCAGACATTGCTGCAACTATAACTTATTTCGATTAATGACATAAGATCTGGCTAACCAGCACTTCCGGCTCTGAGTAAAATAAAAAAATAAATCGATTCGTGGATCTCTTCAAAAAATAATTAGTATTTTCAACGCGTGATTCGTACACTGCCCGAAAGATGAGAGAGTGTAGTAGCCAGCGATGGACAATATTTTCAAACCTAAGTGTGTAACCAGTTTTTTTTTACAATAACGTCTTTATTTCGGAAAACAAACGGTGGAAGCAAAGTTGTATACGTAAAATACAAATAAAAAATATGATATGTAAATTGTCCTCGCGCTGAGAAGAAGTCATTAATAATAATGGCAATTAATAGTTTTATTTTTTAAGTTTTACAAAATTTATTTTAGAGACAGTTCTACAACTGTTTCGGCAACACAATGGCATTTATCGGGATTAATCATTAATCATCTGCCGCTGTAGCAGTGTCACTACAATAAATTTTGTGAAACCTAAAAAAACTGTTGTTTTATTTACAAATAGTGTATTATTGAGTTTCATCAAGTAAAAGGTTGAACCATCTATTATTTAATATATAACATACCAATTATATTATTTAATAAAGTTAATTTGCGGTAAGATTTTTTTTATATTGTGTTTTATTTCAAAAACCTATAAAACTTTCTGGTAAAATTTGTGTATCAAAAATTGCTGTCAACTTTAAAACAAATGAAGAAATGATGAAATTATAAACTGTGATTTTTGGGATAGCCGAGCAAGGCCTGCTCATGAGACAAAAGAGTAAGGGTCGAATCCTGTTTAGGGTGAAATTTGTTTGAAAGACTGATTAAAGTGGCCCTAGCGGCCGATGCCAACATCCTCAATTCATATCCTTAACATTCTTATCCTTTCATCTATTATCCTTAAAAAAAACTATGATTAAGCCACTTGGATATTGGTCGTAATACACGATTTAACTGAAGGCTAAATTTCTTATTATTCATATATAATATTTATATAAAAATGCAATTTTGTTCTTCATACTAATATATATCTGTGATACAAACCAGTCGTATATCATGGTTTATAATTATTTTTTGTTTTTTGTTGTTATTTTTGTAAATTAAAATTTCTTCTTTTTGTTTGCTTTGTTTTCTTTTTAACTTGATTTATTTAAAATCTAGGAGTTGCGTTGAGATTGATCGTAAGTTGGGACAGTTTGATTCACTATTTGGATTGGGACGGTTTTGTATATTTTATCTTTTTTGCCACTTTGTACCACCACTTATTATTATAATATAGTTTACATTATTTTTAATAATTGTATATTTATTTTTAATCTTGCGTTGCACACACGTTATCTGCTTTGTATAAAGGAGTTTTCCGTAAATAAATAATGAAATATAGGTAAACAGCGAATAGTAAAACTCAACTCAAGTGACGTATACTGTTTATGGCAGTTAATGACATTAATAACATCTCAAAACGAATGAAGAACTAACGAATTTATGACATATTATTAAGTATCTTGGTTATTGGTCGTAATGCACACTTATTTTTAACTTACATCTAAATTCCAGCCTGCAGCCAGCCAGCAATAAGATTTATCCATTGGAAGTAATTCTAAAAAATTAGACAATAATTGGAAGTAACACAAAACGTAGTTTTCCTATTTCAATAAAAATAATAATGGTTTATCCTCGTAATACACGTTAATATCTAACGTTCAGGCATTGGTGGATTTTATAAAATAATAGTTATATAAACAGGAGGATTTAATTCTAAGAGTGATAACAGAATGGGAACCCAGAGGAAGAAGAACTAGAGGTAGACCAAAAATAAGATGGCAGGATGATGTGGAATTAGATCTAATGATTACAAGAAGTAGGAAATGAAAAAAAAAAGAAAGAAAAACAGAATAGAAAAAATGGAACCAATTAATACAGATAATTAAGTAATATCACATGCAAACTCACGCAGAGTCAATAAAGAAGATAGGATATTGGGGTGTAGAGCATATATATATATATATTTTTTGTTTCATTTTTTGTTCAATGACTCGCGCACATGCTAGACTCCTTGGTCCGTATATATTTATATATAATAGTTAAATGAATCATATTTTGAAATAAAAATATTTTAAAAAATCTATTTGTTAAAATGACTTAATTAATACATATAAATCGCGTTGTGCCACATACGGATTATCATGCAACTACAAAATGATTATACAACTAATGAAAAACCGGTCGAATTGTGAATTTGTCATATTGAGGCTGATCCTTTTCAGTTAGGTAATCATTATTATTGAAGTTTAAAAATTTTTTTCTTCAAACCTGTTACAGCTCATCACATTACTTACCGCTGGGTGACCAATATTGACATTCCAATAACGTCTTGTAGAATGAAACTGAATTATGGACATGTAACTAGAAATTCCTATGAATTTTTCAATTATTCACGTCTTTCTGTGTTGGCTGGTTTGTTTTGACGTTGTTGCACTGAGTATAAGTTTGTATGTTCTTTAATATGCTCTATAAAACGCTCATAACTATAACATATTATATAAGAGAAAACGTAAAATTTAACGTATCTATTATATTATAATCACAGTCTAAGTCGATTTGAATTTATTATAATTTATAGAAAATCCACTTGAAATATTATACTTCTCGGATAACGATCATGTGATGTCGAACGTTATCCATACAGAATAGCCCCTATAGTATATATTAGAACAATTTTTTAATGGAAAAAAATATTAATGCAAAAAAATACCAATAAATAGTATTATTATTATAAATATTACACTCCTCAGGAAACTCCTAAAAAGAACGCATCCTTTCAAGTTTATGAACAGTTAAACGTGCTTGTTTATATTTTTTAAAAAACACTTCCTTCTTTATTACCGTCCGTAAATTAATATATAATTTCACAAACTGTAAAACGCAATAACTCCTCATTCCATTTCTTTTTACACACATTTTTTATTCCTTCTCCGCTTCGAACATTTCGTGTGTACAGTTAAGCTCGAGCCCGTCTCCAAACAGGTGTTTTTCCGCGTAAAATTCAGGTTAAGCGTGTAAACGTTTGCATTTATCGAGTATTTGAGTATAATTAAAGCTATTTCGTTTTTTTTTCCTGTCTGTTTCGTGTTATCCTAATCCGTTACGTTGGAGACGTAGGTGCGAGAGAAAGAGGAAGTGGACTCGGACACAGTTCATTGCACGGTCCGTCATGTTGAGGATGGGTTTGTTGCTGGTGGTGTTTTGCTCGTTTTGGGGTTGCGTTTTTGCGCAGGGCGTGCTGGGCGATGACGGACAGAAGATTTTCGGTTGGATTTTGGATTTTATTGGAATTGGGGGTACGACGACGACGACTACTACGACGACCACTGTCGCTCCAGATCCAAGAGTTTGTGACATATGTGGTAGGTTGTTGAATACTTTAATTATGCAAAATGATTCTCACTAATAATAATCCTAGCTCGTGAATGAGTCTAGGATTTAGGAATCCCGAAATCGCGATTATTATTGGTGGATTCTAGAATTGTTTACAATAAAATCCAGGATTATATTGATTAAACAATCATTGGTTGAGGCTTTTACTTGATGAAACTCCATAATATTCTATTTGTTAATAAAAAAACAGTTTTTTTAAGATTCTAAAAATCGTAGAAATACTGCTACAATTGTTCCACCAACACAGTGACATCATTAGACAGATGATTAATGATTATATCCATTATGTGTATACAAACAACTTTATTTGTAAACAAAACAAATTAAATTAAATTAATTAAAAATTATATAAGGCAGAGCTGTACTGACGAGGGATGAAATCCCAAAACATGTGTCCTTGTACAAGACATTATTGTCAGAATTTTTATATATATATACATATTAAAAATGTATTTATTTAACTCAAAACCTTTATTCAAAATAAAAGTGAGTATTTTCTTGGAAAATAATTATTTCATTGAGTAAAAAAAATATTGATATTCGAAAAATGTTTAGTTCCTCAGCCTCAAGGCGAAATAAATAAGGCGAATCTTATTTATTTTTTATCAAATATTTTAAAATTACGTTAATAAATCCTTTCTTGAAATAAATTCGTCATAATTAAAAAAGTAAATAATGATTTGTGTATTTGTTTTTGAGTTTGTGGAGTTTCAAATAAACGTCCGAGAGTAATAAATGGATTGGAAGCAACGCCAAACAAATACCCCTGGATGGTTTATTTGACATATCGAGGAATTTTTTTGGGTGGCGCAAATTTAATATCGGACAGATATCTTTTAACAACAGCCAACATATTAAGGTATCAAATTTTTTCTCAAAAAAATATCATCTTGGTAAAATACGGGCTTATTATAAACGATAGACTCATTTTTAAGAATTCGTGTTTATTAAAGTACAATTCCAAAATTAACAATTTTTGTAGCTATGAAATGAGGAAGTTAAAAATTTCATGTATTAAAATTATTAAAGTTTTTATTTATTATATAATTACAAAATGAAAACACAGTGTGGTTGCATTTAATATTTATTGAAATTTATTTTTACCTTTCCAGAAAGTATTCTTTATCATTTTTTCAATTATGTAGGTGAACAAATTCTATTGTGATAGTTTGCCATCATTATAATGATCTATTATGTTATAATCACAGTCTTTTATTTATTATATAATTACAAAATGAAAACACAGTGTGGTTGCATTTAATATTTATTGAAATTTATCTTTACCTTTCCAGAAAGTATTCTTTATCATTTTTCAAATTATGTAGGTGAACAAATTCTATTGTGATAGTTTGCCATCATTATAATAAATATCTCTTTGAATTTCTAGAAAAGCCAAGACTTATTTCAATATTATGTTCTAATGGATTAAGTGAGTTATCTATATTAATTATCTTATTTGAAAACAGTGTGTGAGGCTGCATTATAGAGTATCAAGCTTTTTGTATATAAAACGAAGTGTTCCTCGAGGGTCTGTATTAAGTTCTTTATTATTCTCTATATTTACATACAATATTTTATCTTAGTTTCGGCAGCATCATGCTCTCATGTATGAGGACATTGCAATCGTCCGCATACATGTGAGCATGATTTACTGCTCATTCCATCCTGAAATTTACCAAGAAGCTGAAATATATATTAACAGTCATATTTTCAAATCATTTTTATTTAATATATTTAAATAACTGTGACCAAGTCAATGAATACTCTTTTCTATTTATGACATATCGAATTTTACTAAATAACAAACATCACAATATTCAAATACATCTTCAGCTAAATTTGATGAAAGCTATAAACAAGAAATCATACGGAGACTATGCTGCACGCTCTCAGTATTAGGCGCTTATAATAACTTTTGTATTTCTTATAGAATATCAAAATTGTCTGATTTGCGTGCAGTTTTTCTTCATCACAACGTTTCCGCGCCGTTTTCCGAAAACTCCTTTGAAAGGAGGATTGTGAAGGTGATCAAACATGAGCATTTCGTCGAGGGTGCTGGATACGATAACAACATAGCGCTTTTAAAATTGGAAAGCGACATCAAGTTTATCGATAGAAATATGCACCCTATTTGCCTCCCCGATACAAGCATTGGAGATTTGGATCATCTTGAAGGTAGTGTTAGTTTTAGAAGTAGTCTCTCTTATTAGTATAAATTAGTATCAATATAAAGAAAATACTTAAACAATAGAGTAAGGAATGCCTTTATTCTATTGTTCGTGCTTGATTTTTTGTATATATCGTTAATGTAAATATATACAATCATAATATGAACCATTATCGAAACCATTATTACTACAGATTTCATAATTGTTTATGATTATTAATTATTTAATGTAAAAATATACAGTCATTATATAATTACAAAATTAACATCGAAACCATCATCATACATAAAAATATATATTTTTTAATTTAACCTAGATGACAAATCCTGCATCTTATTTTCTGTTCAGTACGAAAGATAAATTTTAAACTGTTAATTAGAATATTTCCTTTTATATCTTTTCATTTTTTTCTAAAGAAATTGTAGATACGATTTATTGTTAATTTAATCCAGGTGCTAAAACCTCCACTTATTTTTTTTTTTTTGTTCAAAACAAGAGGCACTCCTGAACAGTTAATTATAATATATCATTTTCTATCCTTTCTTTCTTTTTGAATAAATTGTAGACACGATTTATTATTAATTTAATATTTTATTCAATGCCTTTCAGAAGAGTCAATCAAATATTTTGTTGATCAAATTACAGATATAATTATTGTTTAATTTAACCTGGGTCTTCCATCTCCCATCTAATATATATAATCTTTAGTAACAAACACAATAAAATATCTACAAATAACATAAAATATAATATTTAATATATGTATAATATAATATAATAATAATAAATTCTTTTTTGTTCTTCTAAACCTGAAACTTTAATATAATTAATGGTTTTAATATTTAGACATTGGTAGTTCATATTGTATGAAACAAATATGAATAAATTCTCTTGAAAATGGGCTAATAACCCGAAATTAGTCGAGAATTTAAAGTTATTCAATCTATTCTGTGTTTTATTCGTTGATTTTTAATAATTTATTCATATTTGTTTCATACAATATGAACTACCAATGTCTAAATATTAAAACCATTAATTATAATATAATAATATATATATGTATTGTAAATATCTGTCAATTGAGTATCGACGAATGGCCCTTCCGCCTCTTTCATCTAATTTATATTTTAAAATATTAGTGAATCTGTAGGTGCGAAAATTGTTAATTTAACTCAGGTAACAAATCCTCCATCTGATTTTCCGTTCAGCAGAAAAAAAACCCTTCTGAGCGGAAAGACCACTGGTCGATAGGCAATTGGCAAACTCTTACAGCATGTATTGTAATATTTTGTGTTATATGTAGGTGTTGTAGTACGTTTGCCAAAATATATATATATATATATATATATATATATATATATAAACCCTTCTGAAAATCAATTTCGAATATTTTCTGCCCTTTTTTATTTAAATCTTTCGACTATACGACATATATTTATGATATAGTAAATCTCTCAAATATATTACACATTTTCAGAAGATAAATCCTTCGACAACATGAAAAATATATTTGAAATAATCTTTAATTTTGTTCACATTAGTCACTTAGTAAAATATTTTTTGTATAAATAAATTTAAAGAACGAAGGTTCACTTGGTTAATATTAATTAATAATAAGTAAAACAAAAAGCTTCATTTTTAAATTTATATTTTGCGCCTTTTCAAATCTTTTTTTGTGAAAATGTAGGTACTATTATGGGTTGGGGATCGACGAAAGAGTTTGGCAATTACTCAGAGACTTTGCAGAAAGTAAACGTCCCGATATGGTCGGATGAACATTGCAAGGAAAGTGTGTACGCGGAAAGAATCACCGATAATATGTTGTGTGCTGGATTCCCTGAAGGTGGAAAAGACGCTTGTAAGGTAATAATTGAAAGGAGGTATGAAAAAATATATAAATTGGAAGAATACGATTAAAACATTTTTTTCTAAACTTGAATGATGAAGCATTTATAAATAATAATAATAATAATAAGAAATTTCTTTATTTATACAGAATTTACATAAAAATTCTTATAAGTTTAATAGAAAAGTGTCTTTAGTCAATTGGTAACAGTTATTCGAATTAATTTGATAAAAAATGAACTAAAGACTCGTTTCTATTAAATTTAAAAGAATTATTATGCAAAGTATACATTAACTACTTTTTCTGACTATCTTGTATAAAATTTCTCCGATAAATAATAATATAATATTTCTTGGGATGATTTTTGACTCCATACCTTGTTTTGAAAAAAAAAAAAAAAATCATACAACCCTTATAAAAATTAAACTGGGTAACAGAGGAAAGTATTTACGTAGCCTAAGGTCTTTATATCACAAGTAACGCTACAAAAAATTAGAGGATGATAGATTAAAGAACGATGAAGTTCAGATAAATGAGCAAAATATAATAAATAAATATAATAATTAATTTATAACAATTAATTAATTAATTAATTATTTTCCATTTAGCTACTGCAACTTTTGTCCTTTTTAAATACTTACTTTATGTAAGTCAGAATGAGAATACATGAGAATATTGGACTAATAAGAGGCCGCCCATGGAGAATCCAATATAATAAAATAAGTATGAGAAAGAACAACCATTGTTATTTAAATAAATAAATGTGTCCACAGCCAACTTAAAGAAGATTATAAACTGTTAATCCAAATTAAAATTAAATTATTAAATATTATTAAAATTGTTTTTACCTGAGGAGAGATTTCATGGTTACAAAAGTTTTTTCTTAATTTATTTTGATTTCTTTTGACCATTGTAGTTTTTGCGATATAACAAAGTACGAAAAAATAACCTGAAATACTTCCTCTAATTTATGCCTAAATAACTTCATAAATAATTTGAATAATAAAAAATAAACTTCACCGCAACATAGCTAAAGAATTATTGAAAATAAATATTCGCCAAATTTTGGTTAATACCGAGTGTTTACATTTAATAATTGAGTTATAAAACAACTATTTTAAATGATCATTTTCGAAACGTATAAATAATATTACACTATTAATGATTGGGTGTTTAATTTTGTTTAACTCGATTGACCAAGAAGCCATGAAAATAATAGTTGTAGTCGAGTTACGTGAGAATAATTTGATTAAAATTGTTCTTCAAAAATGTACATCTAATACAAATAAACGCCCAATTTGTATCTGATGTACATTTCAATCAAATTTCAATCAAAAAGTGATCACTATTAATGAATATACAATTACCTAGATATCTGTACTTATTCATTTTATTTTATTTTTTGTCTAAGACAAAAATAAAATTAATAAGTACACTTGGTTTGTTTCTCAAAATTTGTTTTATTCAATAGACTTGTTTCGCATTCTATTAGGTCTAAAAAAATTGAAACTTTTCGAGTAAATAAATCAAATTTGTGACAAACCAAGTGTAATTAAATTTAAACAGCCAATCAGTAATAGTAATGTGTTCAGTACTTTTATTAATTCGAATCGTTGACGATGCCACATGAAATTAGGCAAAAGATAGCGCCTGCGTCGTCTTCCATTTATTATGATTTTTATTAGTTGTTTTAAATTACTAACTTTTTAAATGTGTGATTTCAGGGTGATGGTGGAGGGCCGCTTTTCATCACCCATAATGGACATACTACAATTATAGGTAAGTTTTATTACTCGCTGTAAAAAGAACGTATGACACATAATCGAACAATAAATATTAGTATACAACTTAAAATGGTTTTCACCAGATGCAAATGTGATTATTTTTAAACTGTGTGCTAATTTCTATTAGCATATTTATTCAATATTAAAATTATTAAGCGTATGTTAATTTCATTAAATATTTGCTTTTTTATTAACCTTTCGAAATGTATTCCTTTCAAACAAAGAGAAACAGGTTTCTTAAAATCTATAATATTTATTACAAATACACATTTTTTTAATAAAAAAAGGTTTAATGATAATATTATTATAATATTGTAAATGAATGAATAATGGTCATCTCTACTAAATTCAAGATTTTATTATCATTCAATGTAGATTTGTTATAAATTTTACAAAAGACTAACCTGAATTTTGTAGGCTTAACCTTTTTAGTACAGTAATATACATAGGTTATAAATTAATTCATAAACTAAAATAATAATAGAATAGGATATTCATTTACCTTGTCACAGATATTTAAAATATATTAAATAAAAATATTTTTAAAATTAATAATTATTAATCAATTGTTTTTCCTTTAGCTACTGTGATTTTTTTACTTACGTTACGTCACGTAAGTACTATAAAATAAATGTAAATTAAAACAACTAGGCAGAAAGACCTCTGGTCGATAGCCCAGACAGACTAACACCTACATGTTTTGTATTATTTATATTGTTATATTGTTAAAATTATCTATATAGTCTGAATAAAGATATATATATATATAAAACAACTATTTCTCGGACCTATACCTTTGTTTTTTTTTTATTTTTTGTTCTTTGCATTAAATATTCTTGAATAAAAAATGTTCCTTTATAGAATATTTTATTGCAATGCAATAGCAAGTGCTCAGAACTATTCCGTACGAAAAATATTAAGTTTAACGTTTACATTATTAATTTAATTCACATTCTATACATATTAAAAAAGTTGCTTAGACAGTGAAAATAAAAAAAACGTACACGTTAAGCTTAACACTCCCTTTACAGAATAGTCCCGAATGTCTAATCCAAATCTACATTCGTTTTAAAGTACTTAATATCAACATATATTTTTATTTAATTTATATTTGCTCAATTTGTTTAACAAAATTAAAATTTATTTTTGGCTGTTTTTTTTTTGCTATAAATAAATCATATGCAATAACAATGAATCATTAAATATGTTTTATATAAAAAATATGCGTGATTAAGGAAACATAATCATTACTTTTTATTTTATTATAATTGTTTAGTATTCAATATTTGTTTCTGTTTTAGGAATAATTTCTTGGGGTCGTGGATGCGCGGAACCCAACACGCCAGGGGTTTACACCAAAGTCCAGAATTACATCAGTTGGATTATTAAGAATACTCAGGATGCATGTTACTGTGACATTTAATGCCAAAATAATAGCGAAATAATTGAAAACAATAAAAGTATTATTAATTTATTTATTTATTTATTAATTTTTAGTAAGAATGTGTATAATAGAGATAAATAATTTATTCATGTATTTAATAAATTGTGTAGAAATGTAGAAATTTAAGGTCCGTTTTTTTTAAGTCTTAATTTTTTAATACCTTTCAATTTTTTCTTTTAGTAGCAAAAGTCGCAAAATTAGTACAATTATCAAACATTCATAATCTTCAAATATGATTTAGGATTTCATGATTTGTTGAATTGTCAGATTATAACATCGGCGTGGGTAAACAATTCATCCGAAACAATATTACCGCGGGATATAAGCATTCATACGCCCATTTTAAGGCACACAATATGTATGTAACACATTAATGCGAGCCATTCCTAGGAATTGTTCCCTGATTCCTTCCAGAGCGGGGCATTGAACCAAGAAGTGAAGAACTGTTTCTTCTTCCTCCTCGTCTTTACATTCACTGAAAAAATCTTGATTTGCCATTTTCATGACTTTCCTGTGTTTTCCTAGGTGACAGTGGCCAGTAATAATCCCTACCGTCATCTCTGCTTAGCACTAGCTGCCTTTGGCTGTTGGCTAAATCGAGTCACGGCCATAGTTGTCTCGTTATAAGACACTTGTCTTCATTCTCCCGTCTTTGATTTCAATGAATCGATCTAGCACCATCCTAAAATATTTATAGGATAAGTGTGAAGTAGGTTGTAAAAAATACAATAATATCATATATTGGGAAAGAATGAAATTATTTCCGTGAAAAATTGCTATAGTTTTTTCACGTTTAATGCTAAATCCGGATATTTCAGATTAATCTATCGGTACTTTGATCAATAAGGTCAAAGGTCAAGAATTCATCTTCTTAACCTCTTATACCCCTTAAATTTTTTACTAGAAATGAATCAGTGAACCACTCTGATGCTTGTCACACCTATTCTGGGTACCTTGTATAAAATTCGTCAGATATTCAAAGATTTTATACTATTATAGTATAAAGTCCATGGGATGAATTTTCAATCCATACCTAGTTGTAAAAAATAAAACACACAACCATTATAAAATTAAAATCAGTGTTAGAGCAAAGTATTTAGGTAGCCTGACATCTTGACATAACAACAAGAAATGCTACAAAAAATGATAGAATGACGCAGTGCAGATAATAGAGAAAAATATAATAGATTTAATGAATTTTGTGTATGTGAGTTACATAAAGTTGAAAAGAAATTATAAATAATGAATGATACTTTTTTCCAAGAAAAAAACTTCAAACTTTACAACGAGATTTTAAATTTTGTAATAAAAATTATAGTTATATTTTAAATGTTGTAATTTCCACACAAAAAATCATCATTAATTACGTATAATTTAATTGATAAGAGTATTCATTAACTTGGTCACAGTTATTTAAATATATTACATAAAAAATAAAAATAATTAATAAAATATTTTCTCTTTATATAATGTGACTTTTTCAACTTACGTTAAGTTGTTTCAATGGATATTTGTTTTAAAGTACTTACGTAACGCAAGTCAAAAAAGTCACAGTAGCCAAAGAAGATATTTCAATTTTCAATTTACTTTATTAACGGAATCTCCATTTCCAAATTACAATTATAATTACATATTAAAAATTTTATAAGAAAAGTGTGACGCTCTAAAAAGATTATAAAACATATGTATATAAAAAAAAGGCAAATTACCAATCACAAATTACGACAAAATACAAAATAAAAATAATACGCATCAAAATATTTATTTATCAATCCCAAACAGTTCATTGTGAAAAATTTAATTTACTAATTATTAATTATTATTATTAATTATTTTGAATTTTTTTTTATAATGGATTTATAATTTATTTCATCTTCACTAAATTCAAACACTGCACATTTTAATATATATAATATAATAATAATTTATTATCCAACAGGAAAAAAATCCTAATTATAAGGCAATATGTACAAAAATACAATACTTAACAAATAACAATAATAATTATAAATGTATTTAATTCTTTTTTTTTTTGCTACTTTTCTATAACTTAGCTTCATTAGCACTATTATTTTCTACATCGTACACAAAGTGAATGCCAGAACCGAAACCGTTCCGATTTAGCATAATGGAAACTCGAGCCGAATAAATTAATCGTCGATGGCGTTCCGCGAAAACAAAACTGCACAAAGTGTAACAAATAAGTGAATACGAAATGGCAGAAGTGAAAAAAAAATCGGTGCCGCTTTCCACGCAGAAACCGCAGGAAAAGGACGATTTTATTCCAACGTCCAGCGAGCAATTACTCCGCGGACTATTCACGTATAAAACCGGCATCTGCGGCGGCGGCGTTCGATTCGAATTAAGGACGCCGTTTCGGCGTTTCGGGCCCCGTCGAAAAGAAAAAAAAGTAATAATTATCACCCAATTACCTACTTATTATTCCGATTAGAAATCTTCGGAGGCGACAGTAAGCGTCGGACGGTCGTCCGCACTCGATCAACTTTGAAGAGGAGGAAAAAAGTGAAACAAGAGGAGCGAGTGTTGTTTCCTGGTCGCCGTTTCTTGACTTTTATTTTTGTTTCTAAAATTCGTGATGTGAAAAGAATATTGATTGTTCTCGTTGTTTGTTTTTCTCTCTCTTCATCTTTCAAATATAAAGAAATGAGGATTATACTTCTTATTTTGATTTCTTCGAGTTTACTCAACTGTACAATTGGTGAAGAAAAAGAAGTAAGTATATTTATATATAATTTAACTTTTGAAGCAAAATAATAATACTTAACACAAAAGTTTCAGTACTAAATAAAATAATGATTAATTGATTGATTCAAGAAAATATAGCCCTTATATAATTACTGTTAATCACTGTTAGCCTAACATTAAAAGAAACAAAAAGAATTGACATGATGATAGTTTATATTTTTCTCTCTTGAATGCATCATGTGGTTCGTACACGATGCATTCAAAAGAGAAAAATATAAAAGATTTAATGAAATTGAAGAGCTTGAATTACGTTAAAATGAAATAAATTATAAATAATTATGAAGATTTATTTTTTAATTTTGATTTCCTCGAGTTTACTCAACTGTGCAATTTGTGAAGAAATATATAATTTAACTTTTAAAGCAAAATAATAGCACTTAAAACAAAAGTTACAGTAGTGAAGAAAATAATGATTAATTGATTATTCAATTGAGTAAATTAATTATTTGCAAATTCTTTTTTAATAATAATAATTTATTTAAGACTGAAAGACCTCCGGTCGATAGCCGATTCATCATCTACAGAATATAATTCTAATTTTTGTATATTATTGTACATACATATACACATTTGAATAAAGAAGGTTAGTTAGTTAATTTATTTATTTACGCAGTTTTCACTTTTCTACACAGTATAACAAATATAAAATCCGCCATCATAATTGATATTGATAATACAATAAATATGTGACAAGAAACAAACAATTATGAAAAATTTGGCATGAAAAAGCTATCAATGAGATAGGTGCCGCATTTACTAGAAGTGGAGTAAAAAGGACTCGCATGACTACTTTGAAGCTCTAGTTGGACATTTTTAAGCGCAATCTAAAAGAGTTTCTACAGCAATTATGAGTTGATCAATTTTATTAAGTAAAGAAAATCATTTGGGATTTCAAATAAACTCTATATAACGTCAAGTTAGTCGATATTGTACACGAAAATAATACATAAAATTAAAAAGACGATCGGTACAAATAATAAGTTGTTTTAATAGAAAGAATGAAAATAATAACTCTTTGATTAGAGTTATAGAAAAATATTTTACATTTATTAATAAGACAAAATTTAAAAATAAATCACACTATATTTACTATGCAAATTTACTACTTATAAAACTATACTTATTTAATTTAATTTAAATAATTATGACTAAGTGAATATACAATGCTTCGCAAAAGAAACGAATACATTTTATAAATATATTAAATAAAAATGATTTGAAAATAATTAATAAATTATTTTCACATTTTATAAAATCGCAAATAAAAATATTTAAAAAAAATTCTATGACACGTCGATTTTTATTTTTAAATTACTAAATTATTAATCCTTACTTTTCGGTCCCCACTCCTTCATCCCTAACCCCAACTTTAAAAATTCAAATAACAAAGTACCCATTGCGAAAACTCAATTGGTAGATTTTTTCATTTTCCGTTTTATTATTTTCTTTAAGAATATTTTCTAAAATGTTAATTGTTTGATCTACAGGAATGTTTGGGAAAAGTGAAACAACATCAAAAGAGATTAATATGTCGTCATCTTCAATAATTAAAAAAATATAAATATTGAAGATGACATTTCACGTATGGCATATGTCCGTTTGTTTCTCATAGTTTCTACAGTTGTTGCTTTTTAATTGATTGCATTAGATTTTATTATAAGTGCAATTGATAGTGATTTTATTAATTTGTATATTACAATGAACTTTGTTTTATTTCATTTAATTAAATTGAATATGTTAAATAAATTAAAATCCTCCTTGTATATACAATCATGTTCAAGTTGAAATAATTAAAGGTGGCGTTAACTGTACTTATTATTTTATTTATTTCTAGGATAACGATGTAAGGATTTTAGTAGACTCGACCAACAACTTACTTTTTTCAAAACCCGTGGTCAGGCCGACGTCAAAGCCTGTTTCCCATGAGCCAGGAGTCCCTCCAAATATCGCCACACCTACGAGACCTTCTTCCACGAATAGACCCTTTAACACGAGGCCTCCAAATAATAACAGACCACCGAACAATAATAACAATAATCATCCTCTAAATTGGTTTGCTTCGTGGTTTGGTAGCAAAAATCCGTCATCGGTGAATCGGAATCCTGAAAATCTCACTGAAATCCTGCAGCTGAACGAAACAATGAGCGCAGAATTGATGGAGAGTATTATGAAATTGAATAACAGCGCTGAATGGTTGGAAGGAATTAATATTACTGAAGGTAGTAATTGATTTGTTTATTATTTCATTTACAAATACGTTAAAATTAAATATTTAATCAAATAGGAAAATAATTAAAAAAAAAATAGTTAACCAACGACTTATACAATATTAGTAGAAGCAACTATTTTCTGTGCTAATACCTCGCCGGAAATTGGATTATACGAAGGCTGTATGATAAGTACCCATATTAGGCAAGAAAACGCATATTTGTGGTGCGCAGATTGTCAGGCTGGTGAGCCAAGGGTTCATGGTTCGATTCCAGGATTAGTCTGTTCGTTATATGAATGCTGTGATTGTCCTACAAATTGGAAATTACAAATTTACAAAGCTTAAAAATATACTAATACCCATGTGTGAGTGGAAGCAAAAAGACGCCTATTTTTTATTATTTTTTCTAAATATAGACTCGATAGATAGATTTAGTCCGGCGATATTCTATCTTGTTCAAGCCATCCAAAAATGTGGTTT
Source organism: Philonthus spinipes (assembly GCA_963082785.1). Classification (NCBI taxonomy): domain Eukaryota; kingdom Metazoa; phylum Arthropoda; class Insecta; order Coleoptera; family Staphylinidae; genus Philonthus; species Philonthus spinipes. The sequence goes on along the minus strand of OY720307.1, from coordinate 18,928,436 downwards.
ATTGAACTCCGCAAAATAAGCCTCTGTTTCGGCGATGATTTCCTTATTTGCAGAGAATCGCTTTTCGGTAACCCATCTTTTCATGATTGGAAGCAAAAAAATGACATGGGACCAAATCTGGATAATAACGTAGATGAGGCAACCATTCGACAAGTTTTGCTGTAGTGAATTCGGACAAGGAAAAAAGAACTTTTTGCCAAATCTGGCAGTTTTTGATCAATTCAGCATTAAGTCGGTCAAATAAAAAAAAACTTAGAACTTCTTCGTAATTGTTCTTTCTTTCTACAAATAATCCAAATGGTCGGTAAAGATGATGCCTTTTGAATCCCGAAAAACGGTTCGGCCCATGGAACCGTTATTGCTTTCTTTGAAGCTTTTTCGCAATCCACTGATTGACTGTTCTTATACTTCTAGCGTGTAGTGATGGATCCAAGTTTCGTCAACAGTCATGAAACGCTGTAGAAACTCTTTCCGATTGCGCTTAAAAATGTCCATCCAGAGCTTCAAAGTAGTAATGCGATTCCTTTTTTGCTCTACTACTAGCAAATGCGGCACCTATGTCATTGATAGCTTTTTAACGCCAAATTTTTCATCTATGATATTTTTTATGCATTCAATTGAAATATGTGCAAAGCCAGCAATAACTCTGGCGATCTAATAACACGATATCGTAGATTTTATTAACCATATCCTTCGCAGTCATCTTAATCGGCACTCTGATTAAGGTAACTACGAAGGATATGGTAGATGCTCTTCATCTAAAACAGATATTCGGCCACAATTCAATTCATTAAACCCATATCTGATGGTAATCATCGAAGGTGCATTGTCCTTATAAACAGCATGTAACTTCGATTTAATTTCCTCACACGTGTTACCCTCCAAAAAATGAAATCGAATCACTTATAAATCTTGTTCTTTCTACATGATTGCAAATAAACACGATCTTGATGACTCAACAGCTGTCAAAACAAAACTTCTCGATAAATTTATCTGAAATTATGAAAGCCGTCGTTCTAAAAATTACTCTAAATGCATACACATTTTGGGTCAGTGGTGCAATCAGTCGGTAAACACAGGTACTTATCATACAAACCACGAATAATGGACATATGCCATTCTACTACAAATCTTTTATAGTCTAATTTTCGTAAACCTTTGCCATTTCAATAATCCTTACATTAATTTTAGAATTACCTCAATTATTCTTCCCTAATTTTGTTTCAAAGCACTAACTTCAGCACAACTAATATCGCCGAAGCCAAATCTCACTTTCGGAGTCTTGGGGCCAGATAGTGAACCAAGTGTACCTAACAAAGGAGTGGTGGATTGGCTTTTGGGAATAGTGGGAATCCAAACGGGGAACAATGGAGGCAACAATAAACCCAAGCCGGAGCCGGATCCACCGAAATTATGCGGAAAATGTAGTATGTATAACAAATCCACCATCTAAAGGGGATTCAGAAATAGTTTAATCAGATGTTTTGTTTTACATTAAGTTTACGTTTTTTTAGCATGTGGAGTTGGTTATACACAGACAAGAATTGTTGGAGGAATCGAGACGAAAGTCAACGCTTATCCATGGATGACGATTCTTCAGTACAACGGGAGATTTTATTGCGGAGCTACCGTTATTAACAATAAGTATTTACTGACAGCAACACACTGCGTTAATGGGTATGAAATTATTAGCAAATTTTAAATGCATCTATTATTAACTCTTAACCAAATTTACAATGATAGATAAAATAATAATTTAATTCATTATAAACGTTGATTTTATTTATTTTTTGGTTTCTGGAAATTAAAAAAAAAACGCAGAAAATGTATAAAACTGAATAAAATATTTATTTAGATCGATAAATGAATGCTCTCCTTTTAGTTTTGAAAGGTTATTTCATGTAAATATTGACTCACGTGGTCCATTCTGAAATTCCAAATTTGAGACACCATTTTCAATATTTGAGTTGTTATCTCACCAATGGCATGTATAATATCGTCTTCTAAAGCAGCAATGGTGATTGGCTTATCCCTATAGATTAGTAACTTCATATACAGAGAGCTTTTTTTATCAGTATACATTTCCCCTATGTATACCTGCAAAATACGCGAGTCAAACGCATTAATGTATGTGTGTTTAGTTGCCTATAATACGCAACTGAATACACATATGCCAAATAGTCAACTAAACATACATACATTAATCGGTTCAATGCGTTTGACTCGCGTTTTTTGCAGGTACACACTTCACCTAATGTATACTGACAAAAAAATCTCTCTGTATGTTACTGCGTGTATTGGTACACCTGTGTTTTAAATGACGAGTGTCGGTCTCCAGCGAGTGCGAATAACGCCTGAAGCCACGCAGAGTGCATGGTTTTGGAACCTTTTTCACTCATTTTTCATCAAGGTGAAGGTTTATGCCGGAAGGGCCGGCCCAACCATCCAACGCTAATAAGTCACCCTCGGTAAGTGCTTGATAGGTTATGTTAACCGGTGTACACGACTAGGATTAACCAAACTTGTTCAGAGTGAGCTGAACCCCTGTTAAGTGCTTGAAAAGAGCATTCAAACTTATTCTTATCAAATACATTCCACTTGTCTCAATTTCGTAACAAATATACCTCCACAGATAGTGGAGGTATAAAATAAATAGTATAGTGGAGTCAAATCGCACAATTTTGATAACCATTTGCCTGCGCCAAAATACGAAACTAATTTCAGCAAACTCACCTCTCAATTGGATCATGGTATTACGTGCAGTATTACATGTGGCCCCGTCCTATTGAAACCACTTGTCAACCTAGTCCAATTCTTTTATTTTGGACAAAAAAGTATGTGATCATCGAATGGTATTTTGCTCGCTGCGGACATCATCATCATCTTTGAAAAAGTACGGTCCAATAATGCCTCCGACCCATAAATCGCGCCAAACAGGGCATTTTTGGGTTGCTTTGGCAGCTGTTGAACTGTTCTTCTGACCAAATTCGGCAATTCTGTTTATTTACGTATCCATTCAGCTAGAACTGAGCTTCATCGCTGAAGACAATTTTTCGATTAAAGAGTGGATCTTCATCCAGCATTCCTAAAGCCTGTTCTCCGAAACAACGACGTTGTAGTAGGTCTTGCATTGTATTTTGTGTGGCTTCATACTGAGGTCCTTACATAAAATCTTCCAGGTGGTCGAATAACACAAACCCAATTGTGACATATAGCGATCTTCATTAACACTGTCTGATACAGCAACCATATTCTCCTCTGGTCGCACTCTGCGTATACGGATTATGGGATTAATGTCCAATAAAGTGAATTTGGTACGAAATTTAGTCATAATGGCTTGAATAATCTACTCGTTGGGTCGATTATGACGACCATAAATTTCGTAATTTACGAAACACATTTTTCACTTAGCACGAAATTTAATAATAAAATTCAATGATTTACTTTGACACATGTCAAGAATCACGCGTCAACTGTCAAAATCTTAACAATGAAAAAACAAATAGCAAAATAAATTGCCCATTACAATATACAAAGAGAATTTTTTAAAAGTATACATTAGGGAAAGTGTATACATACAAAAATGCGAGTCAAACTCATTGAACCGATTAATGTGTGTATGTTTAGTTGATTATTTGACATATGTCTTCAGTTGCGTGTTATAGGCAACTAAACGGACATAAATCAATGCGTTTGACTCGCGTATTTTGAAGGTATACATAGGGGAAAAGCATACTGATGAAAAAAAGCTCTCTGTATACGAATATTATGTCATTCATTGTAGATTTGCTTCACTAAATTAACATTAAATATTAACCAAATTATATTAGTACTTAATTTATAATGAATAGAATTATCTATCATTACGGATAATTCTATTCATTATTAAATAAGCTCTAATGACAATTACTGAATTTTATAATATTCTACTCTTATATTATATTATATTATATTATATTATATTATATTATATTATATTATATTATATTATATTATATTATATTATATTATATTATATTATATTATATTATATTATATTATATTATATTATATTATATTATATTATATTATATTATATTATATTATATTATATTATATTATATTATATTATATTATATTATATTATATTATATTATATTATACTATTAACATTCCATTCACTGTTTTATTTACTTGAGTACAAGTCGAATATACCAATAAATTTTCCAACTTTTATTTTTAGTTTTACAAAAGAGCGTCTTTCTGCGGTATTTCTAGACCACGATCGATCCTCGCAATTCGAAACGAAGACATTCACAAGAAAAATAACCGCCATTTTGAAACACCGCGGATATAACATGGGCGGCTCTTACAATAACGATATTGCCTTGTTGCGACTCGATCAGGAATTGCCTTTCAACGGTCTTCTGAGGCCGGTTTGTTTGCCATCAACGGGAAAAAGCTTCACGGGTCACACAGGTAAATATTCATTGATATTCATAAAAAAATATGATGGAATTATTCAAACATTAGCCCCCAGAGGTAACACGTGAGCACCGTTATTTAAATTAAATCACATAAAAAGATATTCTCTTTAGCTTGTTTAGTTGTTATTTGCCAGAGAAGTAGTTGTAATTAATTATTCAGGTGAGTAAATTAATTATTTTTATTATTTTATTTGATAATTGGTATATCATTATTTTCTGTTACGAAATTAAATAATTTTTATTCCATCCCTCTACCATTAAAAACAAGGAATAGCAATTGCTGAATTTTATAATATACATCATCATATATTCCACTTTTACAATAATTCATTATTTTCTAATAGAAAAGAATATTCATTCTTTATTGTGATAATATTTTTGAACAATTTTTATTTAATTAACTTTTTACTGCACCCGCTGTAAAACATTCTTGAATCTCAATAGAAAAAAGTATTTATTCACATAGTCAAATTTATTTAAATTAAATTTAAAAAAAATATTTAAAATTCTGTATCCATCGAAATATAAATATCCCTTCTAAATACAGCCATCCGTTCATCAACATTCATGAAATCATCAGAACACTGCAAGACAATTCAGCTAGCTAGCACAGATACTTTTATTGCAAATCACCGTAAATTCAGACAGGGCAGAAAGACCCCAGGTCGATAGCCCGGACAGACTCACACAATATTTGTTTTCTTATTTAAATATAAATGTATATATAAGATTATGTAATGATGTCTGAATAAAGATGTTTTTATATATAAAAATATTTTGAAAATAATTAATTAATCAATTAATAATCATTTATTAATAACATATTGCATAATGCAAGAATTTTTTATTCGTGAATATTTAATGTAACGTAAGTAAAAATGACGTTACATTAAATATTCTCGAATAAAAATTCTTGCATTATACAATATTTTATTTTTTATTTTATACAATATTTTATCAACAGCAAGTGACCATTATGTAATTCAATGTCTGGCGGGATATTTGCCCGTGAATAGTTGTTTCAATGTACATTTGTTTTAAAGTACTTACGTAACTTAACTCAAAATGTCACAGATGCAAAATAGGAAATAATTTATTAATTTAAATAACTGCGATCAAGTAAATGAATACTCTTTTGTATTGATATTAATTAAGTTTCAGTAGCTAAAGAGAAGACAATTAATTATTTAATTTAGTAAATTAATTATTTCCAAAATCTTTTGGATTCATTATTTTCTGTTGTTTAAGGAATTGTAATAGGATGGGGAGCGACTCAGGAGCACGGACAAGTCTCTCAAAAATTGAGGGAAGTGAGCGTTCCGATTATTTCGAATATAGATTGCAGAAAAACCGGATACGGAAGTAAAATCACTGATAATATGCTCTGTGCTGGATATAAAACTGGTGGAAAAGATTCGTGCCAGGTAATATAATTATTGTGTGTTTTTTTTTTATAATAATAATATCGTTATTTCCCATGATGGAAGGAAGTTTGTCGTTTTTTTTTTTAATTATTTAATAATTGTTTCATTTTAGGGAGACAGTGGAGGCCCTTTGCATATAGTTAACCGTACATTACATTCTATAGTGGGTAAGTAACTTCAAGTCACAAAAAGGCGCTTACAGTACTACTTCTCTTTTAACAAAGCCGTTCGCCATTCAGTCGCGATTAACATATTCAGTTTTGTTTGTATAAAATATTCTTGTTTAAAAAAAAACGTTGCTTTATCAGTTTTTCTGAGATACAACAGCAGATATCTATTGTGTAATTCAATGTCCGGCGTGGGTATTTGCCCGGGAAGCAGTTATTTCAATAGATATTTGTATTTACATTAATTATTTTCTTTTTTATTCTTTTAATTCAATTATAACAGATATTAAATATGTAGAGGATTACATAGAAACACAAGATTGTTGTCATCTTTCATATAATATGCTTTTTTATTCTAAAAATAAACAATTCTGTTAAATACATATTTGCTTCTCTCATTATTTTAGGTATTGTGTCTTGGGGTGAGGGCTGTGCGGAAGCGAATTACCCCGGGGTGTACACGAGGGTGAACAGATACATATCCTGGATAAAAAGCAACACAAAGGACGCTTGCTATTGTTCCTGATTACGCTGTGATTACGAAGCTGCCAGTATTTATATTACGCTGGTCTATTATTTAATTTATTCATTCTAATTTATATTAAACGTTGAATTTTATTTTATTCCGTTTATTTCTCATTCAACCAGAATGTTTCCATTTCTCCTTTTCCCTTAAAAAAGAAAAGTTTGGTATTGGTATTGGCACAATAAATAAAATTGATAATAGTAAATATGTGTTAATAATTATTGACTTTTTTTTCATGTAACTAACATGAACTATATTTATTTGGAAAATGGTAAAAGAATTCTACTATGTACCGTATTTATACAGCTTTACATAGTAGTAACTATATAATAGCTATATAGAAATTAGGTGGTAAAAATATATAGGATTTTATATAGTTTCAACATTGAATAAATATAGTAATATTTTGTATAAATATTACGTAAATACGTTGCATATATATTTTACTAACATATCTATAACTATATAATAGCTATATAGAAATTAGGTGGTAAAAATATATAGGATTTTATATAGTTTCAACATTGAATAAATATAGTAATATTTTGTATAAATATTACGTAAATACGTTGCATATATATACGAACAACGACAACAAAGAAAAACTCTTCGATTGTGTAACTTTAAATACATTAAGAAACCGTGAGATGACGTTAGAAACTAGAACATTAGACCGTCATCCAATGTTCTGATGACATTTCCTTAATGTCCTATACCTATAAACTATATGAAAAAAAAAACATATAGTTTTAATCATATTGCTACTACGTAGAAAACTATTTCGAATCTATATAGATGTTCGAATGTTCAGCTCTCTATGCAGTTTATGTTGTAATATAGTTTATATTTAGTTACTATGTTATATACAATTTCTAATAAATTAATTAGAATCTATGAAATGTTAAAAATACAGCAAATAACAAATAATGCAGTAGAAACCTCAAGCATAACAAAATAATAAACAAGTTTGGGTGCGAATCCCACCGGGGCAAGAGATATTTCTAATGAAATATACTTGTCCCGGGTCCATTGATGTTGCGTTTGTCCTCATCTTAGATTAATGACTTATATATATACAATTTCGTTAGTGGCTGAATGGAAATACCTATGCCAAAAAATGTCCCTCATTTCATCATTCATTAACCTTAATATTCTTTCAAACATCCTTCCTTTACAAAAAAAAACTTTTTATGGCACTTAACTCTATTTACTTTACACGGTAATCATTCTCAAACTATTCTCGCTCTCACAAGTAAATAAACTAAAGAGGTATAATAAAGTCGCAAGGGACAATATTAAATAAATAGAATTTTTAAATAAGTTACAATTTTTAAATTATTGTAAAGCAGTATCAATTTTTCTTTTCTGGTATAATGAAGTTGCAAGGGTTAATATTAAATTAATCTATAAAAAAATATGGAATTACCTATATATTAAGCTTTAAAGTTAATGCTACAAATATGCAAGTCACATTTTTGTATTTTTGAGGCGTAAACTTTGTGGTTCAATTTTAATATTTTAGTAATTCCATATTTTTTTATAGATTACATTTAATTTTAATCCTTGCGACTTAGAAACACGATTAGGACTTTTATATAAACAATATTAATTAATAATAAGGTGTAATTTTTAAATTATTGTAAAGCAGTATCAATTCTTTAAAAAATCCACCTTATTATTAATTAATATTGTTTCTATAAAAGTCCTAATCGTTTCTAACCGTTTAAATCTAAATCACTTAAATTAATTGACATACCTTAACTTTTACAAAACCACGTGTGCTTATTTTGTATTTTCCTGATGGCAATCTTTTTTTAGTCTCCGACGAAATATTAATCATTCCAGCCTGAAATTAACGTAAATCGAGTCCAAAGCGATTAATTAGAACCATACTGCCAATTAAATCAAATAAATTGATTTTAATGATCTTACCACACTACTCGATTCCATTCTCGATGCTGTGTTGACAGTATCCCCGAAAAAGCAGTATCTTGGGACTTTAATGCCCACCACACCGGCGACAGCTGGCCCAGAATGGATTCCTGTAGATATTAAAAATATCATTTTATACAGAAGTTGAGAAGAATTCCCCATTGGAAGCTTTTTTACTTTAAATTTAAATCAATTTGATTCAGTAGGTGATTATCACTATAATAATAGAAAAAATAATATTTATTCACAGTTATAAATACTCTTTATTATTATTATTATTATTAATAGCAGCCAGATTTTTTAACTCGCATTGTTCGCCAAGCTTGATCATTTACCCCTGATATCGCAGCAGGGACGGTTTAGCTTAATTAATTTAATTTAACAACTTTCAAATTGTATAAGGCAGAGCTATATTGACGAGGGATAAATCTCGAAACACGAGTCTGTAGATGGTTTTATATTACGTAACGTTTTTCTCTCTCCAGACATTGAACACACTGAACATTTGCTGTAGCATAACAAATAATAATATTATAATGCAATAATATCAACATCAAAAATTGTTGCATTATACAATTATTTGTAATGCACGTCCGTGATATCTTCAAATTGTTCTGAATCACTCATTTTAATATTCGTCAAAATTCGTTGCACCAAGTCAATCGAGGGTTTTTAAAATTGTCGTATGTGTTAAGTAATTAATAAGAATATTACTATACTATAATTCAATTTTTTAATTTATTTTTTGTTCTATCAGATTTATTAGATTAATAGCCAATTAAAATTTTATAATCGCAATATCAAATAAATAAAATATTTTAAAACATTAATAATCATAATTATATATTGTTGTAAACAGCGAAGAAAGAATATTTTGTTTAGATAAAAGCCGACTTTCATGTCCATATAATAAAGTATAACTTTATGTTATTTCTCAAAAACCGTGATATGTAGAAAAAATCTAAGTATACCATTGGATTTTGCTTAAAAAGTGCCTTAAGAATGTTTTTACATAAATAAATTATTTAAATTATTTCGGCAACCATTCAAGATTTTGCAATGCAGTTTTTACTAATAAACGTTTCTCAAAAATCGATCTCCTAACACCTTAGTCTGTTTTGCTCTATCTAGTCTGGAAATAGTTTTTCTCTGTTAAAACTATCCAAATGGCACCACCCTGTACAAGTAAATTTTTAGAAATATATTTATTTTATTTCTGTAGTTGTGCCATAAATAGATAAATTAAATATGTATATATATATATATATATATATATATATATATATATATATATATATATATATATATAAAATTGAAGAAATTTTAGTGTACTGATGTATATAATTTATTATTTAAATATATGTGAACGGGTAACAAATCAAGAGAGATTTAAATCTACGACCCCCCTGTTTCTAGCCGATTGTGTTACCAACTTCATTTTTTCTTTTCAATGCTTAATTAATAAATTATATCCATCAGTGTTGTACACTGAAAAAATTCTTTGATTGCATAAAATTATTATAACTTTACCAATACGAATATCCGCTTCGACACCAGCTGGGAGTTTCAGTTCTTTAAATCCATTAATCATGGCGATTGCGACGTCAGCCACTAATTCTGCGTGTTTCTCAGTTCTTTCAGGAGCCCCACTTGCAGCCATATAAATTTGACCCACGGTTTCAACCTGAAGTAGGGAATAATGGTCTTCTTTAGGAAACAACGCTTTCTGAATGATTCCGCTTTTAGTGTAACGTTACACTAAAACTGTTTTATTGAATAGTAAAACGTATTGCTTTCCTGTTTCATTGTTGATTTAAGCCGTGCTGTTGTATCTAGTTTATATTTATTAATACTCATCTGAAATGATAAGCACTCAATATTTCCTAAATAAGAAAATTTCTGATTGTTTATTAAATTCAATATATAAAGGGTGGTGCATTTTGGTGGTGCCACATATTGAATATTTGTTTATTTTATAAGATACCGAAAAACCGTTTTCGTGACCCTAGACCAATTTTTAATGGTAAAAACAATGGCGAAGAAAAAATATCTATATTTAACCGTTTCCTGGTAATGACCGGAAGTTGTCGATGAGTTATTTTTCGATGATTCCTGTAACTCCCTTATTATTAAAAATAGAAAAATATAATAAACACTTTCTCGAAGCAACATTTTATTCTGAGTTCGAATATGTTATTACATTTTATTTATCATGTTTAGTTTTTGAGTTATATTTAAGATAGTTTCATTAAATTGTTTATAACTTTGAAAAATACAAAAATACCTAAAGAAACTAGTTATGGGCAAGATCGATTATCAAAATAATCGATTTATTTCAGAACTACAAAGATTAACGAAAATTTAATTTGAAAATGTTTGAAATAATTATGGCAATATTAATGATAACAACTGCATTGAAGTTTTTAATCACACATCTTATGGAATTGGTTTAATTGTCATTTTATTACCTTGAATAATTTATTATTTCGTATTCGATTATCAAAATAATCGAATTTGCCCATCACTAAAAGAAACCATATATATTTGGAATTTACAAATAATCTGTATACAATAATCATTTACAACTATGGCCAGAATTTGAAAAGTCGAAATTTGATATAATAACGCAAAAACTATAAATGATAAATAAAATGTGATAACGTATTTAAAAACAGTAGAAAATATTGTTTTGAGAAAGTATTTTTCTATAGTTAAGTTACAGATACCAACGAAAAATTACTCATCATCAACTTCCAGTTCTAACCCGGAAACGGTTAAAGATATCTCTCAAAATAAAAAAAAGTTTTCTTTATATAGCACCACTAAAATGTACCACCTTGTACATTAAAAGCAGATATTTTCATATTTATGAAATATTAAGCACTAAAAATTTCCTAAATGGGAAATCATTTCAGACGAGTTTTTATTAAAATTTCCCAATTATAAAAATATTATATATAAAAATAATATTTTCGCTTTCGTTCCTCTTAAATAATTTAGTTTTTTTGTGTCACCTTGTAAACGTTATATTTATCCATTAATTCATCGAAACAGGAGAATATCGTGTTCATCGAAGCTACCATATCCATCACGTCTTTAACACTTGTTGATTGTAGACCCATTATTTCGCAAAACAGTATGCTGACGCCATCAAATGACTGAAAATTCAAGTTAAGGTTATTATCGAAGATATTAATTATTGACGTTGTCTTGGTTAGTAATATTTCTATTATATTCCGTTCTTCACTTCTTTATAGAAGCCATTCAATTAATCCACAACCAGATATTCTAGTAAATTATTACTGCAAATAGAAAAGAGTTTCATTCACTTAGTCACAGTTATTTAAATATATTAAATAAAAATGATTTGAAAATAATTAATAAATTATTTCCACATTTAGCTCTGTGACTTTTGACTTACGTTACGTAAGTACGTTAAACAAATGCACATTAAAACAACTACTTCCCGGGCAAATACCCACGCCGGACATTGAATTACATAATGTACACCTGCTGTTGCACATCAATAAAATATTGCATAATGCAACAAATTTAATGTCCATTTGTTTAACGTACTTACATAACGTAGGTCAAAAGTCACAGAGCTAAATATGGAAATAATTTATTAATTATTTTCAAATCATTTTTATTTAATAAATTATTACTGGTTGAAGCTTCTACTACGTTTCATTCTCAAACGTGTTTTATAAAAAATACTTTTAAGTTTATATAACTAACAGTGAAGAAAAGGAATTGCTAAGTATTTCATTTAATATAAATAAAGGTTAAATGTGTTTTCTAAATATTGTAGTATATTAAGCAAAAACTGATTAAAGAAAGTGTACTCACATGGGGCTGCATACGAATATAAATATTTTTTTAATCGATGGTTGAGGCCAGGGTATGCCCACTGTTATGGAGTTGTTTAAAACATAATTTTAGTACTGTGAAAGAACCATAAGGGGTCGCTTTCGTCATAGAAACCACACATAGACATTTCAGATTTTCTGTGATTCATTTGATTCCTCTGTTGTGATTAACGCTTACATTTTGCATGTTACAATCGTTTCAGCAAAATTATTAGTAGTTATTGCCAAAGTATTTTTTTTTTATTTTTCTGGATTTCGACGATGTAACTGTTAGTTATTTATTCATTCTATGCTTCATTTTCATTCATAAAATGGGAGTGGGCCTTCTATATCTATCATTTTTTATGGTTGAGGTTTTTCTTAAATGATACACTTTTTTGTAAATAAAACAACAGTTTTTAAGTTTCACAAAATTTATTATAGGAACACTGCTAGAATTATTTCGCCAAGACAGTGGCATAATTAGGCATTAATCATCTGCCTGATGATACCACTTTGTTGGCGATATAAATAAACAAATCAATGTACATTTACAATCTTAAAAACTGTTGTTTTATTTACAAATAGTGTATTATGGAGTTTCATCAAGTAAAATCCTCAACCATAGAAAATTGATGGATATAGAAGGCCCACTCCCATTTTACGAATAAAACTGAAGCATACAATGAATAAATAACCAACAGTTACACTGTCGAAATCCAGAAAAAAAAATATCCTTTGCCAATAATTACTAATAATTCTGCTAAAACGATTGTAACATACAAAATTCAAGCGTTAATCACAAAAGAGGAAACAAAGGAATCATAAAATATATATGTATAGTTATAATTATTATTCTTTAGTAATTTCAATATACATTTAACGTGCTGATAGAAGAATAATCATAATTAGTAATAATAATTTTTATATTGTATTCCTTTCTTCTACAATGAACATACAAACATCTTAATTGAGACAAATCAAGGGAGGTCCGATGCCACTTGGGTAACAGTCCGTCATACATTTACTTGTAAACAACAAAACCTATAATTTAAAATATTTACAACATTTATATATATAAAATACATTATCATATTAGTCTGTCAGAAGTATCGACTGCAGGTCTTCCTGTTATTATCATATATATTGACAAATGTAATACAACACCTATATATAACATATAAAATATAACAATATATATTGTAAAAGTCTGTCAATTGGCTATCTTATCCTATATTATACTACATTATTTTGAAAAAAAACTATTTTTAACTTTATTTATCTAACTATAGTTATACCAACAAAAGTTAAAAGTGTTTCTATATGAAATTTGATGAAGCCTTAACTGTTATTAATTTACTACAATATCTTATTATGGATTAATTGAATGGCTTTAACAAGTTGTTAAATTTACTTGAACCTACCTCACAAGTGCTTAATTGCGAACTACCGCTGCTCAATCGATCGGCAATTGTTTTCGGTATCATGGAGTAGAGCAGCTCGTCACCTCGACGCTTCCACTGGTCCAATAAATCGTAACTCTTGCCCAGCTCGTCGGATTTCTGCTCCGCTTCGTCGAACATTACTTCCAGTCTAATTGATAAATGCAATCAGTCAATGAAACTAGATTTTAATTGAAAATCAAAGGGAAATTAAGCGAAATGAAACAATAAGATTAAACCAATTAGGATATATTCATTCTATAAATTAAATAAAAAGAATTTAAAAAAAATAATTATTAATAAATTATTTTCTCTTCGGCTACTGCGATTATCTTGACTTACGTTACATAGGTACTTTAAAATATCTATTAATACAAGTACTTCTCGGGCATTGCTATATGTAACATGTATTGTTAAGAGATTTCATGAATCCATGAATAAGTAGGAAATTTAAGCAGGCATCAAACAATTACGAGCACCTTGTAGAATGAATATATCCTAACTTATTTTATAAAGAAATAATTTTGAAAATCATCGATTTATTTCTTTGTTAAATTATTATGGATTTTCAACAATAAAATTTATCAACAATACGTATACATACTTGGAATTATGCTGCCATCCAGCAAGAACCATTTCCTTGCTGAGCCCATGCTGGTTCAAGTCGTTGAGGAAAATGCCTTGCTCGGGAAGTTCGTCAAGATCATTTATTCTACGAACAAATAATTGATAATTTCACGAAATGAATAATAAGAGCAAACTAATTTAAGAAATTTTACTCACATGGGGCTGCATAGGAATATAATAGCATTAACATCTTGAACGTACTTCATCTGGCCTTTCAGTAAAATATTTCTTAATGGTTTAACTCCACTGGAAGGATTTTCCACTTTAGGTTCCTGTTCCTTTTTCCCCTTCCTGTCTTTAACAACTTTTTTCTTCCCTTCACCTTTGTAGTACATTTCAAGTTCGAACATTACGTTGATTAAATTCAACGTCTGAAAAGTACCTGATTAATATATTTTACTAAATAATTAATATATTTCAAGTTCAAACATTACGTTGATTAAATTTAACGTCTGCAAAATACTTTATTATTTTTTTACTAAATAATTAGAATATTTCAATTTAGAAAATTACATAAATAGAAAAGAATATTCATTCTCTTGGTCACAGTTATTTAACTTACGTTGATTAAAATTCACGTTTGAAAAATACTTTAATATTTATTTTTTACTAAATAATTAGAATATTTGAAATTAAAAAATTACGTTGATTAAAATTATTCGAGAAGTAGTTGTTTCAATAGATGTTTGTAAAACGTACAGTGTATGTAATTTTTGCAGTTGGAAAAAGGAATTGATCGAATTTTATTGATCATTGCCAGAAATGTTACATCTTTAATTTCATTGTAAAATTACTTAATTAACTTTATTAAATTTCTCTTTTTCTTTTTATCTCTATATAATATGAAAATTAGACAATAAAGGTTTTTTTTTTTACTTTATTAAATACAGTTAACTCTTAGAAACTAAAATAAATTTTGAAGCAAATAATTTGAAATAATTTCATTTCAAATTATTTGCTAACTATGATATTTACATTTTTGCTAAAATGTAATTGATTTAAATTATTTATTGTTGAGACTGTTACTTTGTTATGCATTATAATTTACGATAATAAAACAATATATCTATTTTTCTCATTAGTCACTTTATAAAACATTTTCAATAATAATTTAAAAATTAAGGTTTAGAAAATAATTCACTTGGTATTGTTTTACTTATTAATTTGCTTATATTACTGAGTAATAATGACGCGTTGATGTCGCCTGAATAGTAGCCACTAATAAAATTTTTCAGTTATGCAAACAAAGTAAAATTGTTTTATTAATAATTTAAAAATTAAGGTTTTTAAAATAATTCATCAATTTGTTTATATTACTCATTAATATTAACAAATTAATAAATAAAACAATACCACGTGAATTATTTTCAAAACCTTAATTTTTAAATAAAAATTACTGAGTAATATAAACAATTTAATAAGTAAAACAATTTGAAGTGATTTATTTTCAAAACTTTTTTTTAAATTATTAATCAAACAATTTTACTTTGTTTGTATAACTGAACATTTTTATTAGTGGCTACAATTCATACGATATTAACGCGTCATTATTGAATTACTAGTTAGTTAAGTAAAAGTGTTTTATTATTCTTAATTAATTAAGAATAATAATAATAGTTCGGTAAATAAAGTTACCTTTTAATAAATAAAATAAATTCTTTTGAAATTGAGTAATTAATTCACAATTTCATTCAATATTTACATTTTTCCACGTTAAAGTGATTCCTTTGGGCCGTCGAAGTTTGAAAAGATCGTTAACGCTTTTCCCGAGGATGCTCTCCGGTGAATCCAGCCAAATTTCCACAATTTTCTCCCCGGCGCCGAGGATTTTCATCCCGGGATTAATTAAAATTCCGAACGGAAAGAGTTCAAGGAGCAAAGAGCAGGGAAAAGGTTTTAAGGCGCGCTTCTCTAAAGTGTCCTCTTTCTGTTTGTGATATACCATCTAAAAGGAGAGAGACCATATCTTTATTGACAAAACATTAACATTTATATAATATTCATTTAGAATATATCAGTAATTAGATAATTTATTTGTAACTGTCACTATCAAATGGCTATCGACCCGAGAATTTTCTGCCTAGTTTTAATGATTTAATAATAGAATAGAGTCAGTTCGGTTTTTTATTTTATTTTAGGGGGTATGGTAGGATTTTGATGTATACAGAATTTAAAGATGAAACGGAAATTATATGGATTTTTTCCATTTTTTTTTTTCAGGTAGGGTTTAAAGGCGTTCCTTCCTCGAAATTATGAGGCTAGTATCATAGAGGAGTTGATTCAAAGGATTATTAAGGGATTTGAGGCGTGGCGAATTTTTGTTATGATTGTCAGGGATGCTCGCTAGCTCATCTAAAAGGATTTTTTTAAAGAGGCATATAAGGCGTAAATGACATTTTTTAGAGCTAGATGTTCATGTTCTGAGGTTCACTCGTGCTTAGTCTAAAACTGAGATGTTGAAAAAATGAGCGAAATCAATTAATATACAGCGGTTTTTTTTTTTATCGAATTCTAAAAATTAATCAAAAATAAACTGTCTTTATTTTAGTCGATATAACAAAATTATATTAGAAAAAGTTGTTTAGAATTAAAAGGTATGGAAGACTTTCATTTATAATAGAAATCAGCCTAGTATGATTTTTTCATCAACATGAGATTAATGCTCTCCTTAATTGGAAAATTGCGGAAAGCGCCTTACAGAATCTATAGCTAATGCAGCATTATCTTCTTCATTTAGCTTGCATATACAAAGTGACCAGAAAAGATCTGATAATCTATAGGTAAAATTGTTCAATGGTTAATTTCAAGTAGAAAATTTAAGTAAAAAAATATTGTACGGTTCTTCATTAACGCCCACGAGGCCATTGATATAATAAATATGTGACTAGAAATCAGTAATATTTTTGAAATATTTTTATTAAATTTAGTTCTATTAACATCCAGTTAAACATTGCAAATGTTTATTTAATGATAAGTCGATTATTAATAGCAATAATTACAAATAATATGTTAAAAACAAATTCTAGTCTAGTATTTAGGATATTAATAGCCTCATAAAGCTTATTGAATAATTACCATTTATTTTGTGTTTTGTTCAAATTATTTTTTTATTTTTAATTTAATTACTAATTTTAAAAACTTTTTTTAGTTTTTGTCTACTTAAAATTGATTAACGAACCAGTTTAACTGAAGATTATCACACCATTTTTGGCCAGCCTGTATATATAACAGCAATCGACTAATGACCAAAAGCCTTTCCGCCTTTAAATCTTAATTAAGATAAATAATTTTTAAAAATAAGACCTGTTCACCTTTTCTGGCCACCCTGTATATATAACAGCAATCGACTAATGACCAAAAGCCTTTTCGCCTTTAAATCTTAATTAAGATAAATATTTTTTTTAAATAAAACCTACAACTGTTCGTGACAAACACACAAAATTTTGTCATTTTAAAAAATTGACTTTAATTTCTCATGTTGATCGTTTTTTAAGTACAATTTTTTATTTATGTGAAAAAGAAACAAATCTAATAGAATATAAGCAGACAATTATTCTCTCACTCACATATTCCCTGTTGTCAAAATCCAGCTTATATCGAACGATCAATGAGGTTCTCTCGGCTGTCGCAGAGCTGACTTTGTCAATGATCGCAAGCTTCAGTTTTAAATTGAAAAAGTCTTTCGCTATTTGGGTCAGCAAACCTAATAAAATATTTTTATGAGAAAATAATGTATAGAATGTTCAAATTCAAAATAAGACCCATTATATAATGCGAGAATCCCTGCCTTCCACTCCGGTAAACCAAAATACAACCGTTGACATCAACATCGGTGATGTAAATCGACGGGCTCTTCATTTTCGGGTAAGTGAACGTGAATTGTGAATGGATGTTATCCACGCTCGATAAAAAATCGGTGAAGTAACGTCCAGTTGCTTTTATTGTTACGTCGTATCTGTAATTCAGCAAAATAATTTGTTATTATAATTAATGGTTTTAATATTTAGACATTGGTAGTTCATATTGTATGAAATAAATATTAATAAATTATTAAAAATCAACCAATAAAACACAGATTAGATTGAATAACTTTAAATTCTCGACTAGTTTCGGATTATTAGCCCTTTTTTAATAGAATTTAAAATTCTCTTCAATCTAATTATTATTATATTCAATCTAATCTGTGTTTTATTGGTTTATTTTTAATAAATTATTCATATTTATTTCATACAATTTGTTATTAATTTAAAATACAAAATAATTAAGCAAGTTTAACTTAGCGAATGTCTCAAATAATACATCAATTAATATCAAATTAAATAATTTCCACTTTCAATTAAAAAAGTATTTTTTTATTTATATTGTAAATTCATCCCAAGTTGCTGAAATACCAGACAAAACATTTTCCCAAAGAGTTCATTAGGCTGTGACTTTAACGCAAGCTGAAGATAAATTCAAAATAAAGTTATCGACGCAAAACAAACAATTTTAATTTAGGTCTCAAAGATTACATCAATTAATCTCAAATTTAACAATTTCGACTTTCAATAAAAAAAAGTAAATTTTTATTGAAAGAAGTTCATGACTTTAACGCAAGCTGAAGATAAATTCTAAATAATATTATCGGCATAAAACAATTACGCAAATGCTTAATTGGTATCTGATCGTTAGCCGATTAATTTAGGGAATATCTCAAATATTACATCAATTAATTTCAAACTTAATAATTTCGACTTTCAAAAAAAAATATATTATTATTGTAAATTTAACTCAAGTTGCTGAAATACCGGACAAAACATTTTACGAAAACGTTCATAAGGCACCTGTGTCTCTAACGCAAGTTGAAGATAAATTCTAAATAACATTATCGTCCCAAAACAATTAACAAGTTTAATTTAGGGGAATTTAGTTATCTCGACTTTTAATAAAGAATTATATTGTTTTGTTGTAAATTTACCCCAAGTTGCTGAAATACCGGACGAAGCATTTTCCAAAAAAGTTCATGAAGCTGTCTATCGAAGCTCCTGTGACTTTAGAGCAAGCCGAAGCTAAGTTCGACATAACATTATCGGAGTAAACTTGATGGGTGTTGAATTCTCCGTGTTTACATCCGGCTTCTTTAACTACATTTTCCCATACCACATCACCGTATTCCAACTAGAAAAAGGAAATTAATACTATATCAAATCAACAATTAAAAAATCCAAAAAAAAGAATTATTTGACAGGCTTCTGACCGTTAGCCGATTTTTGATTTCCATTAATTTGAAATGTTATATATTATTGTATCCTCTAGGATAAGATTAAGAAAGAATATATTATTGTATAAATATTGTATCATAACAATAATAAAGATATTTAATAATAATAACAATTAATGATTAAAAAATAATAATAAATGAAACACTTTTTTACTTTGTTTGTATGACTCGGATTGATTTTATTGTTGACTATAGTTTCGACAACCTTAACGTGTCATTATCAAAACAAAAGTTTTTGTTTTTTGTGTTTTGTACAATGTATAACAAAGTAGAAGCCTCAACAATTAACAAGTTAAAGAATAATAATTTTTAATGAATTATTGAGGTTTTCCACCAAATGAATTATTGATTCTGCTTTTTGAACTAAATTAAAAATAAAATCATTTTAATGTCTACATATTGAGAAAGTAAATAATAAATTATATCAATTTTTATAAATGAAACATTTTTCCCTTTGTTTGTATATTGAAAAACTTTAACTCCATATCCATCTCAATTGTATATATAACTTGTATTATTAATTGTTGACTATAGTAATTGTCGAAACTACAGTCAACACTTTAATAACTTTTGTTTTCATAATAACACGCTAATGTTGTCGAAACTATAATTAAAAATAAAGAATCAAAGTTATGCAAGCGTGGTAAAAAGTGTTCCATTTATTAAACTTGAATTACAATGTATAATCTTCAATATATTTTTCATAAATTAATTAATAACTATATTGACTCCATAAAACTTTTATCTAATATTGTTTTTTTTTTTGTACCTTCCACTGCACATAACATTCGTTACAAGACGTTATTTAAATTGAATACTTGACATATTCAATTCTAAACAAAACATCTTCAAAAGAAATCTACATTTTTATTTAGACATAAATGATATTTAATCGTTACTTTTGTCCACTTTATTGCTGTTTTTGGTGTATTGGATTAACATTGAATAAAAAAATAATAGAAAGAAAGATATATTTATATGGTAACAGTTATTTAAAATAAGTTAAATAAACAGAATTATAACATAATTAATAAATTATTTTATCTTTAGCTACAGTGAGTTTTGACTTACAATACGTAAGTACAGCAAGTGTCTATTATTGAACATTTATTTTAAAGTACTTACGTAATGTAAGTCACAGTAGCTAAAGAGAGAATAATATATGAATTAATTATTTTTATTTAATTTACTTAATTAAATTAAAAAAAAATATGATTAATTTTAATTTATTCATTATTAAAACTTACTTGTACGAAATACTGGACACTCTCTAATAACATCCCATACATGTTGTCCACCCCTTTTCAAAGCCGGCAATGGCGAAAACACCGACGACTCCTTTTATGTTCCCTTCTGTTTCGCTGTGTTTGTATTATTAATTAAGATCAAAGCTTCATTAATACCCTTATAGCATGCACCGGGGTTGTTTAAACCGCTTAATTGTAACCATCATGCCACGATTAATAATTGCTAGCAGAGTAATTAGTAGATGCATAAGAAAGGGGGTAATTATCTACATTCATTTAAATTAATAATAATTTTCTTGTTACACAATTGTATTCTTTTATATATTATGAAATTCGGTATTTTATAGTCGTAAATATTGTATGTATTGTATAAAGTGACGTACCTGAAACGTGCGTGCTTTAACACTTCAGTATTTGAGATGGAATAAGCGACAGTTTCACGAGTCTGCGAAATTCGCAGTCTGAATGTAAAAAAGAAGCGCAACGGGGATGAAATGGAAGCTTATATAATAACAGCATACATATTTATCAGGGTGGATCCATACGTTTTCAGAAAATGCATAATTTTAACACACTTTTTAAATTTATTTAAGGAAATAATTATATCACGATAGTTTCGACACTTACTATGTTATAGTAATAATAACAATACTTTAATTATTGCAAATATTTTTTGTAAATAAATTTGTATATATTATTTTTAATATTAAATTGACAAAACTACGTATTAGATATGATGTCAAGACAAGACAATATAAAACAATGGGCGAAAAAAGCAATGCATGGATGATACCCTAAACTAATTCAAGCTGACGAAATTGACAAACCCACATCATTTAAATAGCTCCTGCGACGACAACTTTACCCAGAAACCTAGGGGTTTGTGATGGATATACAAGACAGGGTAATTAAAACTAAAAATTACGAGAAACACTGTCTGAAGTTGAAAGTAGAGGATAAATGTCGAAAATTCGGAAGTCTTAATTCAGATGAATTAAAAATTATTTTAATTTTTAGTTTGTGTAAAAAACAATTATGAAAAACAATGAAAATTGATCAAATTTATAGCAAATTTCAAATTATATTTTTGCTAACAAAAACTTGTGCAATGAAAATTTAAAGGATTTCACTAAATTCCGCATTCAAATAACTTAGCAGACATGACCCATTAATTTCATTATATCTTACAATTTTCTTTTCTAACTTGAATTAGTAAATTGACGTAATACACGAAAATTAACGATTTATTTTTTATTTAGACTGATACTTTATACTTGGTAGATAAAAAATATAAATACATATTCATATTATTAAATCCAAAAGAATGGCTCTTTTTTCAAACGATTATTTCCATTTTACTATATAGCTATCACTTTCTACTAAACCGCAACCTTAAGGCAGTGTCGTTCGCGTAAAGGAGAAGATAGGCGGAAAGGTTGATATACTGGGGATTAGTACTATATACATCTGAAGTTTTAATGGATTAATGCCAATAAAGGTATTTTTTATTCGTCTATATCTGAAGTGAAAATATTATATAATATGGGAGACAGAGGGGATCCTTGTGGTAGACCTTGTCGGGAGAAGAATACTCGGAAGTAAGAGTTATGAATTTTAATATATCTTATCAGATAATTGAAATTAAATATTATATAATTTATTAATTGTTCAGACTTGTACTTTAATATAATTAATAGTTTTAATATTTAGACATTGGTAGTTCATATTGTATGAAATAAATATGAATAAATTATTAAAAATCAACCAATAAAACACAGATTAGATTGAATAACTTTAAATTCATGACTAGTTTCGGGTTATCAGCCCATTTTCAAGAGAATTTAAAATTTTTTTTATTTTTTTAAATTCTCTTGAAAATGGGCTGATAACCCGAAACTAGTCGAGAATTTAAAGTTATTCAATCTAATCTGTGTTTTATTGGTTGATTTTTAATAATTTATTCATATTTATTTCATACTTGTACTTTATTACACATCGTTATTAGATTAATGAAAACACGTCTTAACTTTGTATAATTGAAATTTATTTGGCAACTATAATTTCAACGCAATTAATTGATATCGACGCGAAAATGACTTCGAAACAATATCCACTAAATAAATTTCAGTTATAAAAAGTTAACAAGTGTAATCATTAATCAAATAATTATTTATTTAGGTTAATAGGTTAAATGATTCGATTAAAAAACTCGGTTAAATTTTCATGAACATTAAAATATATTTTTATTCGTCTATTCTACACATTATCTGCATCATTTTGTTTAATAAAATACGTACATTTATATAGTTTTTTTTTTAATATATTAAATACAGTAAATTTTATTATTCCATCATTTTTTGATAACTTCTATCTTTTCTAAAAATATTTAAGGTAAATAGTAACACTTCGTTTTATTCACTTATTCGACTTGTATTTTTACTCCACTAGTTTTGCTATTCACAGCATTTTCACATTTTCAAGAGTTACATAAAAGAAACGGACCAGTGGATATTTATTCAAGTAAATTTCTCTGTAATAAGATTTTTTATATCGGAAAAGATTAAAGGAAATGTTAAAATTAATTTTAATGATATTCGGGGCTATTCTGTATGTATAATATTTAACACAACATGATCGTTATCCGTGAAGTATGATAGTTCAAGTGAATTTGCTATAAATTATAATAAATCCAAATCTGTTTAGACTGTGATTAGGAATATAATGTTAAATTTACGTTTTTTTGCAGAATAACCCCGAATAAATTTTTAACATTAATTGAACTTAGTGGAGGGAAATATACAAAACAAACCAAGTATTCTTATTCACCTTAAATAATTTCAGAATGTTTCACCAAGTGATAAGTCAGAAAGTTATCCAAGAAACCTTCTTTTATAAAAATAATACTTTACATTTTATCTATCCGTTATTCAGACATATTAAGCAAAATGTTCAAATAAATATTAATTTATAATTGGAAAGATAGTGCAAGCGCCATCTTTTGCCTAATTTCAAGTGGCGTCGTTAACAATTTAGATCTACAAAGTAAACGAGCGATAATCGTTATTTCGTCCACTAAAGGAAAGCGAAATTTTCCTACTAGGAAATGTTTTATTAAATATTAATTTTGTATAAAATGAGAATCCGTATTAAATAAAAATTACAGAATTTCCTCTTCTTTAGCTGACTTACCAAAGAAGAATTATATTAAGAATTAATGCCTTATTGAATAAAAATTACCGTAGTGAGCGCTTGATTATACATATACAGAATTTTTGAATTCAATTTTAAATATCAAATCACAGAAAAATATTTTAAATATATCGTAGTAATATCACGCAACTTTATTTCAACTCTTATATATTTCGAATTGGATCCATTTATAATTTTTCGTAACGATTTTCACGTTTCTCGAAAATGTAGAATGTTTGCATGTCTCCTTTGCCCTGAAATAAAACAAAAAATATTGCCTCAGAAGAAATCATTTATTCATTTATAGTTTTAAGTTGTGTTAAGTCAATTAAATAAATATAATTTGAAAATAATTAATTAATAATTCCCTTTAGCTATTGCAACTTTCTTCATTCAGTTTATGTAAGTAATTTAAAACAAATATATATTGGAAATGTTGATTGATTGACTGATCACCGGGGAGACATTGAAAAGTTCATAAGCCCTTCGTCCACTGAAGATGCCGATCGCAATTGTAAGCGAAACATTTGGATTAGACTCCAACAGACCACAGCCACGGCCCAATAACCCGGAAATCAACATTTCTAATCACACTGGTCGTCAAAGCCTACATAGTTTGACAAATATACATTAACACGACTACATTGAACCGTGTTAATTAATAATTAATTATTTTCAAATTATTTTTATTTAATAACTGTGACCAAGTCAATGCATACTCTTTTCTATTCTTATGTTAAGTAACATAATTAAACACTTACAGTTTTTTTATATATTTGGAGGCTGAGACCATTACTTTGTGATACATGTTTTAATCAATAAGGTAAATTTTGAAATTAAACAAATGACATAATGTAATTAATTATTATCACCCCACCCCCATTTGATTGTAACTGATTTTGTATTTTTAAGAAAAAAGCTTGTAATTTTTTCTATCTTTTGTTTGATAATGACCGCATAGGTCGAAACTAGTCACAAATAAACTGTGTACACGATACCAGCAAAGTGTTTGATTAATTTCAAAATGTACATAAAGTTATGTTTATTTAAGTATTACAATTTAAGATTTATTAATTCTCGATTGATTTAAAGAACAAGCTGCGGCTATTAGTAAAGCCATTATTCGTTTATTATATTTTATAATTTTAAGTGTTTACTTAACAATAAATAAAAAAGGTGTCTACATTACGCAAAAAAAATAAACGAATAATGACCGTACTAATAGTCCCTGCTTCATCCTTCAAATAATCTAGGTTTAATAAATTCATGATTAGCGAATATTGTTGGACGATTCAAGGATTGATTTTACAATAAAATCCAGGATTGTGTTGACTATTTTATACACTTTGACTCGATCCAAGAATTCATTTTGAATTCCGAAGCAATCCATCGTATTAGTGCGGGCTTAAATTATTTGTTTTCAAATATTTTTTTTAATATTAAAAGGAGAAGCATACCTTCTCCCAACAAAATTCAAAAAATTTAATAAACCTATAACTAAATACGCGTGTGAAAAAAAATGAACTGGAACTTCAAAAAATATGGAATCAGCCATAATTGTTGAATAATTTAAGAATAATGAATAAATTAATGGTAAAAATATATAAAATAGAAATATGTTAATCATCTTATGCGAAATTTTAGCAATAAATTAAAAGAGTTAATTAAAAAAAAAACAAGATAATCATCAGGAAAAACCGTTTCTATAAAACTTTGACAATTTATAGATGTCAATATAATTAAATTTCCCATGCCTGTATGAATGTAGCGAATTGCCATAATTTATCTAATGCATCCCTTGTATCAGATAAATTATTATTACCTAAAAAGTTTCATATTGATTCGATATAAATTGCCGAAGTTATGCGAGTTTATACAGAGTTGGTCGAGACAATTTTAACTATATTCTCTTTAATCACTTCGTGATACATGATTTTAAATTAATATATGTATGAATATTTTATTTATTTATTTAGTCTTATATAACATCGTTATATGTTCCTCTCTACTTCTCAGTGTGAATGTATGAATATTAATTACATTTAATATATAATATATATTAAATATTAATTCAAATTAAAGCAAGTGATTTTTTTAAATAATATTCATATATATATAGTTAGCCCTAGTGAACACATCTCAATTCTTTAAACGCAGTTATCTCCAAACCACAATTTCAAAGTCGGTGTCGGCGATAATTCAATGTGACAGCAGCTTTTTATCGTGTTCTAAAATATTTCGTCTAGTCGTAATTATTTATTTTCTATTTTTTACAGCCAGATAAAAACAGATTTTTAGATCAGAGAGAAGAGATTATGCTGAACTTTTCGTCACGAGGCCGCCATTTTGTCATTTTTTTTTTGCTCAAAATCGAACTATCGACGACAGCATTTACTCGTTCTTTAAACAACGCAATTGGATTTTTTTACATTAGATGATTTCTGCATCTCCAGAAGCCGTTACCGCAAAATACTTTTTTTTTAAAGGTGTTCTAGGGGAAGGCTGCGTCACGAACACTCAGGGCCTTCGGAGAATCAGAAAAAAATCAAAATTGTCGAACAATATATTTCAAATTAACTGGTGTAATTGGATTTCATTTATCTGGTTTCGTTTTTGAGAAGAAAAAAAAATCCCGAAATGTCGCTTTTTTTCGGCATTGCAGGCAGGCATCACCCCTTAAATTCACATATTTTTTATAATCGAAATGCCTTTCTATTACTAAAAAAAGTATTATTTATTATCATTTACTTTTTGATTTATTACATTTCATATCTCCCATCTTACAAAAATACGTCGCATTTTTTTTTGTATTGGATATATCGTGAAAGTGTAATTGATTTATTATATACACTTTTTTCCTACCAATATCTGAAAATCTAGAAAGGGAATCGATTAATTACTGAACTTTCGTCGGTCGCTTACTTTTATTTTCACGAGGCCCCTTTCCTTGATAACGTAATGATCGTCCGGTAAAAGTTTCCTCGTCTTCAAGGATATCTGCACCATCCCGGGCTGTGGAGAAAAAAAAGCGTCTGCGTGAGAAAATAAAGGGAGCAAAGTTATAAGCCAATAAAGCGGGTGAAAAAGGAAGGAAAACATACGAACGTGAAATTTGAAAGTTTGTTATTGTTTGTGTCCCTCGCAAAGGATTGCGATAAAAGTCGAGTTTATTGCGGTTCAAACAAATTATTTCAAGTTTTACACATACAATATTTTGGTTTAGATTGTTTTTAGTACAAGTCATTGATGTTTATACCTTTTTATACATCCCTGATAAATTATTAAATTTAAAGTCATATTAAATATTAATTTAAAGAATATTTAAATAAATTTGTTTATATAACACACTGTATATTTATAAATACAACTGCAGTGTTATACAAGCAAAGTTATTTATTTATTTAAATATCCTTTAACTTAAATTAACATGTATAACGAAGTAGAAGCCTCAACAATCAAGAGTCATATTAAATATTAGTTTATACAAGAATCATCACAATGTGTATTTTATCAAATATTCATTAAACATTTAATTTTTGTTTTGCTTTTTTTTTAAATTAAAATTTAGTTTAAAATTTGAACAGATTGCACTCAGAGCCTTAGCAAAACTAATGCGAGCATTTACGCTTAAGGAACTTGAGGATTGAAGGAGAAATATACCAATATGTAGTCAAACTTAAAATTACTTTCACAAAACAGACTGCAAAGAAGCAGGAAAGCTCCTAAAGTATTCAAAAGCTCACAGAAGAATATGAACCGAGTACATTACTGGCAATAGTTTATATTTGAGTGTGTTTCCCCACGTATTAAGTGAGAAATTATTACAAGTATTACTTATTTATACTTGTCCCTGAAAATTAAATATTGGTTGTTGAGGTTTCTACTTTGTTAAATAAACATTGTAATTCACAATAATAAAACACTTTTACTTTGTATAACTGAAAATTTTATTAGTGATATCAGTAAGGACTGCTAGTCCTAATGTCAAAAGTCTAATAAAAACAAATATTACTTATACAAACAAAGTAAAAGCGTTGTTTTATTATTAAATATGTATTTCTATTCAATTACTAGGTTTTAATTTGAGTTATATGAAGTTGCTTTAATACAATAAAGTAAACAGATTTAGTCCTTACTTCACTTTTTATTTTTATAGACTATGTACATTTGAAGTACCAAGTACTCATTGAATCACTTTAGATTTTTCTATGGGTATAAATCACTATTGATAATGAGTACTTGGTATTTGAAATGTACATATAGTGTATAAAAATAAAAAGTGAAGTAAGGACTGAATCTGTTGGCTTTAATGTATTAAAGCAACTTCATATAACTCAAACTAAAACCTAGTAATAAATTGAATATAAATACATATTTAATAATAAAACAATGCTTTATTGAATTTACTGTTTAAATTTGATCTCAAATTAAATGACTTTTAAATGTTGTTTAAATTTGATCTCAAATTAAATGATTTTTAATTTTAATATATTCTAATAAATATTAATTAACCTATGAATCTTAATAATGAATCTTTTTATATATATATTCACTTACCATACTAGAAGATTGCATCCTGGAGGCGGTGTTCACAGTATCCCCAAAAAAGCAATATCGCGGAACTTTAATCCCAACCACACCGGCAACAGCAGAGCCGGAATGTATTCCTTAAAAAAATAAGAGGGAAGGACATAAATTTCCATGTTTACTCCCCAGAAAGAGTATATCTTATACAAAGCAGTGTTTTCCACTAGCACAAAAGTGTTTTTCCTTGTCTCAAAGAATATATAAAGTTTTCTGCCATTTCCTGAAATTGTTTTATAAAATATATGTGCATTTTTTATTGCAAAAAAAGCAAAAGAAGAAAACAATTATGGTCATATGCATTGTTTGTTAATCGCGACTAACTGGATACTAACTAAAATCATAGGAAAATTATTTAGTAGCAATTAGTTAATAGCAATTAGTGAACTAGTCTTCATTTTTATTGATTATTTTTACAATATTTTCATTGATTAATTCTACCTTTTACAGAATTAATTTTATTTCAAGATATTTTAAATACATTAAAACGATTGTTATTTAATATTTATATTTAGATGTAATCTTCCTTCTAGTTTTTGTTTGTTGTAAAATTATTGATCCGTTGATGAATAAATAAATAGGAATCTAATTGTAAAAAATAATCAACTATCAGTTGTCATAAATGATGCGTTTATGTAAGTAGGTATCAACGGATTTAATACTTTAGTTATGACCAATTTAAATATTATTATTATTTACTGTCAGTTTGATTATAATTTACATACATTTATATATTTAGTTGTAATATTGATTTTTGTTGCATATGTTTTGTAAAAAGGAGATACCGTAAATGAATATATTATTATTATTAATGATTTATTTGTTCATAACAATGCCAATTTTTAAAATTATTAATTATGCAGACGATACAAATGCCGTAATTAAAAGTAGTGGCTTGATAAACCAATGCCAAAACGGGACAGATAAAATATTAATATAAATTCATATTTAAATGGTTTAAAGATAACGGCTTAGTTATAAATCAAAATAAAACCAATGGAATTTTATTTAAAAAGAACGAAGCTCTTACTACACCGCACAGTGAGTTATTTTGAGGGCATGAGATTTTCCCTTTTTTTTAGAAAAAAAAACTAATGTTTGGTTAAAACAAAGCATACTCTCTTATAGAGTATATTTAGAAAGTAAGATTACGAAGATTTTTATTTTTTCTACGTATTCTCTGAATCACAATTCATCCTTAAAGTTGACTATTCTTGAATGACGCCTTCAAAGATAGAAAATTGCGTTATATAAAAAATCATAACTTCACAGCCAATCTTCTTCACCCAATCGATTTCAGATTTTGATGAAGTATGACTATAATATTGCTTAATAAAATGACGTACAGCTTAATGAAATGAATTAGTTAGAATCTAGGTTACAATTAAGTGATAATGGATAATTATAAAACTTAAAGTATAAATTTGAAGGGACTTATCTTAAGTATATGGAAAAATAACTTGTGAGGAAATAAAATAAAATAGCCTCAAGTATCCTCTATAATAATTTTTACTGATCCCCATGCCATAGTTATGATTTTTTTCTTGAGCTTGAGTTAAAAGAATGACAAGCGTGTGTTACCGGTAATGTGCGTTATTATTATATTCTCTTATATCTTAAAAAAACTTAAAAAATACAATTAGATATTATTATTACGTTAAATACACAATATATTACTTTTAGTTTAAAAATAATTTCAAA
This sequence comes from Philonthus spinipes, assembly GCA_963082785.1. Lineage (NCBI taxonomy): Eukaryota > Metazoa > Arthropoda > Insecta > Coleoptera > Staphylinidae > Philonthus > Philonthus spinipes. The sequence continues at coordinate 18,898,023 of OY720307.1, read as the reverse complement.
AAAATGCATTATAAAGGATGTTCTAATCTAATTAATCTAGCGAAATTTCTCAAAAATCAGTCTACAAAAAAATGTTAAAACAAAGAATTAATGATATTTAGATAGCAATCCGACCGTATCATGTTTTTAATCATGAACGCCAATTGATGGTGCAGTGATTAATTGTGAAATCGTAAACGTCAACACTTTTCGTACTTCACATTAAATAATATGCAGATTTCGTTAGAGATTTTCTTTCGAAATTGTGATATATTTAGTTCTTTCGCTACCAGACGCTGCATTATGATCATGACTTGAAAATTTCTATTGTTTTTAGATAAGTTAATATTATAAAAAAAATAATTATTTGCTATGCAGTTAGTTAACCTAGTAAGTACAAAATATTTCTTTCTTAAAACGTTTACATCGTTAGTGAATATCCTATTAAAAATTTGAAATCGCAAATATCAGTTATTTAAATGGATATACAAAAATACGTAACGATTTTCAAGATGTTAAAATAAATTATATTCTATTTAATATAATCCTAATGCAAATGCTTGCCATTTGCATTTTAACAAATAATTATTACTCCTGGCAACCTTTCCTTAAGACTTGTCTTGTATATTTTTGCGACTAACGTTCCATCTATTATTATATACAGAATCAAATTAGGTGTGTAAACTAAGGATATCAAAGTATTTTATCTGCATTTTTTTGTGTATATTAAAAATTTGTTGGAATTTTTTTCTGGATTAATTATACCTAAACACTCTGTATAATTTCTTTTGTTTTTAATTTGTTTCTAATAAAATGTCATAAAATACATTATATTAATTTTTACTTGCTTTGTAAGACGTATGATATACGTAGAAGATGTAATAAAATAACTACATTTATCGATATCATACCCTTGTGTTTTTTTTATTTTGTTTTTAAACCATATTCAGGAAAGAGAAACATAACTACCTCATGGGGATCGATTAAAATATACTGTTTTCTCAGGGTTGTAGAGAACATTTTAGAGTATTTTTGTGATAAGTCCTCACAAGTCATTTTTCCATAAACTTAAAATAAGTATTTCCAAACTTAAACTTTAAGTTATAAAACTATCCATTTTTATTGAATTAGAACTTGGATTCTAATAAATTAATTTAATTAAGCTATATGTCATTTTTTAAAGAAATATTATAGTTATTTTTCAGCAAACTCCGACATCGATTGAGTAACAGGATGCGAAGTAATGAATATTTTAGTATAAGACAATTTTCAGTCTTGAATGCGCTGTACGAAATTAGCTAAATTTGATGGTGAATTGTGATTGACGGAGTTCATCGAAAAATATCAATTTTTCAGCATTTAAGTTTCAAGATATACTTTGTTAGGTAGTATACTTTGTTTTAACAAAATGTGAATTTATTTTTTTCTTTTGCACAAAAATGCGTGAAAACCATTTGTGCTCAAAATAACACACTGTGCACCGTCAAATTTAAAGTTTAGAGCCTATGTGCTAAATGTAACTAACTCAACATTTTTTGATATCTTTATAGACGACTTATAAAAATAGAATAATCATATAGATTAAGTATCCAACAAATTAAGTAAATCAAGTTTTATGATGATGATTAATATGGACTGTTGGTTTTGATATTCTAAAAATGACATACCACGCCAATTTTGAAAGCCATACTAAATTCGGGATAATTCATTGGGGTAGCTCGATACAACTTAATAAAATTTTTCCTATTTTCGAATAATAAAATGTCACACGAGCAAGATTTTCTACATCAACAAAATTTCGTATAGCCTATTCATAATTATTCTTTTACTGAAAAGAGTCCCGAATACAGGTGTAAGAAATTTTATAATCATTTACCGTCCGACATCACAATAGAGAATAGGGTTGAAAGTTTCAAGATTATTTAAAACACTATTGTTTATGGAACCATACAAATTGGAACAAATTTTTGTTATAAATTTTAGAGATGGACAAAGTTAATCTTTTCTATATCTTTTTGTCATTGCAAAAGTATAACACAATTTTCTTGATGTTATTTATAATATTAATATTGGGATATATCACCTATTTATTAATAAACTCCAATTTATTATTATTTATTAACTTTGCCTACTTAAAATTGGTTATTCGATTACTAAATTCACTCGATATTTACCAACACTAATAAATTTGTATAAATTATTATAATATTTATTTTAATAAATGAAACACTTTTTTACTTTGTTTGTATAACTCGGATTGTTTTATTATTGACTATAGTTTCGACAACCTTAACGTGTCATTATGAAAACAAAAGTTCTAAAAACTTTTTTTAATGACATTATCAAAACAAAAATTCTAAAAACATTTTTTAATGACACGTTAAGGTTGTCGAAACTATAGTCAACAATAAAACAATCCGAGTTATACAAACAAATTAAAAAAGTGTTTCTTTTATTAAAATTGAATTACAATGTATAACAAAGTAGAAGCCTCAACAATGAACAAGATAATATTTATTGTTTTCTCTGACGCAAATTCCTATACTAAGTATATGTTTTTCTATGTATATTTTTAAAGTAATAAAGACATTGTTATTATTATTCAAATTTAAAATATCTCAGCTCAAGCTGGTCTCACACTGCCTGGGGGAAAAGTTCATTTCAACCCATACAGTTTAAAAATTTCCTGACCATGTGACAGTTTTGTAGAATGGTTGCTTTTAGAATTTGGATTAAAATATTTTCACATAGTCCTATCGATTTCGGGTCTTCCAGAAAGCCTTTGCTCATTACTCCTGTCCGTGATACAACTATTGGTGCAATTTTGATTGTTTATAATTTGTAGAAACGCTGTACCTCTATTGCCAGGTTTTCATAATTAGTTCTTTTTTCCCTTTCTGTTCTTGCAATATTCTGAGTAAGAAGTACAGCAACATTTATAATAAGACCAGTATTATTTATTTTATTAATATAGAAAATATCTGGTCTGTTGTAAACGACAGTTTTGTCGGTGAGTATTGGTCTGTCATAGAATAGTATGTGTTCTTTTATATCAAGTACAACTTCAGGTAAATATTTGTAATAAGGGAGTGGATTACTTATGAGTCTGTGCTTTAGTGCAAGTTTCTGGTAAATAATTTTTGCTACCGGACTGTGTCTGGATAGATAGGCATTTTCTGCAAGTCCTAGACATCTGGCATTAACATGGTCTATGGTTTCCGCTGCTTCTGCACCTAATATTATTATTATTTTTTTTTTTTAGTGTAGGAGGGGAAAATCCATTTATGGATTATATGTCGGATTCGTCTCGGTCTAAGACCAAAAGACTAAAAACTTCTCTCACTTACCGGCGTCGAAATGCCAGGGTCATTGGCCAGTCTCATATATTTTTTATTTTTTTTTTTGTTATTATAGTTATTAAATAACCTCGACACACAATACGGGTAAAAAAGGATAAGAATAAGAAAGAAAGATAATTATTAAATATATGTATATGTAGAAGGGGACAATCCATTTATGGATTTTACTACACTAAAAAAAAAATAGGTGCAGAAAGTGTCAACAATATAATATTTTAAATATATGTAAAACAAATTATCCACAATCTATTACAATAAAATATTTCAAGGCAGAAAGACTTGACTCTGGTCGATAGCCCAGACAGACTTGCACCTACATATATTGTAATTATTTATGTTATATAGTTTTGAATTATCTGTATAGTCTTAAAATGTGTGTGTAAAATATGCATTATGAATTAGGTAGAGATAGATTTTTTCTAATAATTAAACCTAAATCAGAATGAAATATTTTATTATAATGGAACACGGATAAAATCCTTTTTATATGTATAGTTTATTTTAATTTGTATAGAAATATAAGAAACGTGAGGATTTTTGAGAGCATGGTGTCGTATAATATATTAGAAGGAATTACCAATTTTTATCTCGACTTTAGCACCGGAGGGAACTGTAATCTTCTTGACGTTCTTTATCATGCTTAGGGATAAACTTGCGACATTTTCAGCGTGCTTTTGCGTCGGTTCGGGGGCTCCGCTGGCAGCCATATAAATCTGACCAACTGTTTCCACCTACACACAGAAAATAAATAGCAAATTTATTTTACTATTAAAATTCAAAGTATTATTTATTTAAATCAAATGATTTACTATATTTTAAAATAAAAATACTACATCTTACAAAAAAAAAAAATCTAGCAATATATGCAATAATATATAATATAACTCAATACTGGCTAATGCCGATAAATGAGTATCGATTATGGATATATAGGATATTCCATTTAAAACATGTGCTGTTTATAGGACATATATACAGAATGTATAAAAGTTCCAAAACAAAAGATGCACAGTTAAAATAATACTCTCGATCTGTCCGAGGGCTTTTCAAAAAAAAAATTATCACCAATAGCATTTTTTTTTTTGAAAACCCCTGTACAGATCGAGAGTATTATTTTAACTGTGCATCTTTTGTTTTGGAACTTTTATACATTCTGTATATATGTCCTATGAGAGTATTATTTTAATATTTTTTTAATAAATTTGTTCCTTTCATTATGAATGCACTGCATATTTAAGATTTTTATATTTAAATTAGAGATAGGGAAAGCAGATCTTTTCGCTTTTTTGTTACTGTAAAATTAAGTATATGACAATTTTATTAGCGCAACATATTCTCTTAATATCTGTAAATGTTCTCCATTTATTAAAAAAACATCAATTTATTGTTAATTATTGAGTTTATTTATTTAAAATTTCTCATTTAGAAATACTCAATTACTATTTTACTCGATTTCGCTTCTCTAATTTAAATAATAATTGATATTAAAAGAATTATATATCTTACCTTGTATACATTAAAGGTGTCCATAAGTGAATCAAAGCAACTAAAAACTGAATTCATGGAAGAAACCAAATCCATTGCATCCTTAACGGTTTCCGAGTTGAAGCCGACCAATTCACAAAACATAATTGTAACTGCATCAAATGACTACAAAAATAAATAAAAACACTATTTATTACATTTTTGTGTAATTATTAATTTATTCGTTGACTATAGTTTCAATACATTTGCGTATCATTTTGAAACCATGAATAAAATGATACGCTAATGAATTGAAACTAGTCACCGAATTAATTAATTGTTATACAAACAAACTAATAAACAGTGTTTTTATTTATGATCAACAATATATAACGAACTAAAGGCCTGTATAGTCAGTCGACTACATTAATGTTTATTGTGTAATTACAATATGATCGAGAACTTTCCTCCTTTAGAGTACTTTGAAATTTTTATTTTAAAAAAATGTCATTTACATTTTTGTATGATTTAATTTTTTGTTGTATTATATAAATATTTGGCTAAAAGGCTTCCGGCCGATAGCCAATTCCTACAAGAACATTTGTTTAAAGTTTAAATAAATTGATAAAAATATTAAACAAATATTCGTAGGCAGAAAGACCGACGGTCGATAGCCGTTTTCTAAGGACAACTTATAATATAGCATAAGAATTAATTTTGTTAATTTATTGTATATAAAATTTTCTACAGAAATAAAGATGTTATATATATACAAGGTGTACAGAAAATGAGTGAAAACCTCCAGGTAACTCAATTCATTAATTAATTTTTAATAGAAAATCCAAATAAAAAAATGTTGTATGGTTCTTCATTGAGGCTCACGAGGTCTTCGGAATTTTAAATATGTGGCTATAAATTAGTATTGTTTTTTAAATATTTTGTAAAAAATCAATAGCATTAACAATCAATTAGACACGTGTATAATTCCATTGATGTAAATGATTAATAAATCGGATATTTTTACAATTTTATAACTTCATCAGAAGCATTCTTTTAATGAAAATAGATCTGGCAACGACGCACGCTCGTTTGTAAAAGAAAGATGATGTAGCAGTTATAAACAGGATAAATGCACACTTGTTTGATCCAGCGTTGCCAAATGTATAGTTCTTTTAAGTGGCCCGTGAGGCTTAAGGAAGGACCGTGTGACTTATTTTCGTTAATATTTTTATCTAAAAATTAGTCAAAGAGTCACGTTACCACCTAAAGCTTTTCACTCATTTTCTGTACACCTTGTATATATATATATATATATATATATATTATATATATATATATATATTATATATATATATATATATATATTATATATATATATCTTTTTCATTTCATGCTTGCAAAGACAATCGCGAGCGGAAAATCCTTTTTTACTCCTAATGTAATTTTATATTATGAAAACGCTAAATAATTGTTTTAAAAATGATTGTTCCATTTTTATTAAAGTGAAATCGTTTTCTTTTTAAATAAATGAATAATTCAAGTCTGATTTATACCCTTCACGTCTTAATAAGCTAGAACAAACAGCTAGGGAATTTACTTGGCATGTACTGAGGGGTGAATCTCCATTCCTCAATCTGTCGGCGACAGTCTTGGGTATCATGGAGTACAGCAAATCATCACCGCGTCTCTTCCACGTATCCAGCAGCTCGTAATTTTTCTCGAGCTCCGTCGTTTTTTGCTCCGCACGATCGAACATAAGCTCCAATCTAAACGAACGCAAATAAACAACTAAATCCAATCTATCAGAAAAAAAAAGGCAATATCTCAGATTATTGATGAATTGATATGTTTTTTTTTTATATTATTTGCTATCCATTGAAATTAATGAAATTAAATGAGACTATTTACTTGGAATTGTGCTGCCATCCGGCCAAAACCATCTCCCTGCTCATCCCGTGCTCGTTGAGATCGTTCAGATAAAGCCCAAGCTCGGGGAGCTCGTCCAAGCCGTTTATCCTGAAATCAAATTTAAAAACGCAATTTGTAATATTTTTTTAAAAAACTTAATGATATAAAAACAGCGCCGCTTGGAAATATAAAGACAAACCATAGATAAGTTTGTGTTCTTCAAGTCCTCGTCAGTCTAACAATGCATTAAGGTTTTTCATTAAATAAACACTTGGTTATTGTTTCACAATTTTTATTTATTTTTTCTGACTAGTTTCGGTTAGACGACCATTATCAAAGAAATACAAAACCTTTTTTTATTTCCTTGTTAATGGATAATTCACATTTTTTTTTATATAATGGTCTAGTCAGATAAATAAATAAAAATTTTGTACCACAATTTCTATTTATTTAAACCAACTGTTTATTTAAAGAAATTCCATTATACACTGTTAACCATGTTTAAATAAGTCAAAAGTGAATAGCTCGTCAGTCTACTTAATACTCAGTGTTATCAAGAGGATATTATATATAAACTGAAAAAACTAGCTTGTTAATTGTTAAGGCTTCTAATTTTTATACATTGTAATTCAATATGCGTGTGATTATTAAAAAAAACATTTTGTTTTGTCATTAATTAGCGTGTCATTAACAATAAGATTTTTTATTGATAATGACATGCTAAGGTTGTGAAAACTATAATCAACAAAGTTTAATTTAATTAAAATTGAACATATAATGACGAACAATCGTTAATGTAACATTAATGCAACGTTTTAATGCAGATGAGCAAATAGATGTTATTGATCTTTTTTGTTACTACAAATTAAGTAAACGGGAATTTTCATAATTGTACTTATAGTATTAATATGAATAACTAATCCGTATTTATTTATTTAATCCCTTTATCAAGGTATTGCATATGGAACACACTGGTCCGAAAGACCGAAATTGCCATCATCAGTTATCCGTATGCTAGATCAATTATGATTGAATATTTTATTAAATTACCCCTATTTATTAATAATTCAAAATTTATTGCAATTTATTAACTTTAGCTGCTTAAAATTTCTCATTTAGAAATCTACAATTACTAAATATACTTGATTTTGCCCAACACTAGTTATTAATGCCAATTTTGCTCAGTTGATCACAGTATGCGTGTAAGCCGTTTTTACATGCCATCTGTTATTCGTTTCTCATAAATATTTATTTTATTTATACTTAATAAACTGTATAACGACTACTAGATGGCATGTAAGCCATTTTTACACGCCATCTATTAGTAGTTTCATATAAATATTTATTTTATTATAATTAATTTAAGGTATAACTATTAATAGATAGCGTGTAAGCCGTTTCTGCATGTCATCTATTACTCGTCTCTTATAAACATTTATTATATTTATAATTAATAAACGGTATAACGATTAATAGATAGCGTGCAAGTCGTTTCTACATGCCATTTATTATTCGTTTATTATAAATATTTATTTTGATATTCTTAAATAAATTTAATTCAAAAAAATGGTTCTTTACAATGGGCTGCAAAGAAAAATGATGACGTCTAAATCCTCGAGATATCTCATCTGACCCCTTAACAAGATGTTCTTCAGACATTGTGAGCTATCCCTGCGGAGGCGATAAGGGGACGCGCACTCCTGCTCGCCGTCGGCGGAATCGCGATTCGGTAACTTCCGGGGGGACTCACCCCTCAGGAATTCGATCTCAAACATCACCAAGTGTAGATAAAACGCCTGCAATGATTGATATATGTGCATATTTTAAAATTGGACATTCGCACGCCATCCATTAATTAATTAATTGACGGCGTGATAACATGGAAATGCAACTATGGTTTAATTAAAAATTGTAATCTTTTAAATTACGAATATTGAGGGAAAAGTATTGTTTCTTATTGAAAAATATATTTTTTAAAGCCATTTCGAACTCAGGTTTGGAACTTCCTAAGTACATTTAGAATGGTAAAGTGAAAAAAATTATAAAAAACATTATTAATACTCCTGGATTAATTAATTAATATTTACTAGAAGATGTTAAAAATTATAATAATTTTATTTGAGATACAAATTACACAACAAAGCCATTTCGAACTCAGGTTTGGACCCTCCTAAGTACATTTAGAATGGTAAAGTGAAAAAAAATATAAAAAATATTATTAATACTCCTGGATTAATTAATTAATTAATATTTACTAGAAGATGTTAAAAATTATAATAATTTTATTTGAGATACAAATTACACAACAAATTATATTTAATATTTTGGTACAAGTATAAATATGAATTACTTGGTTTATTTCGCAATTAAAATATTTAACTTGTGAAACAAACCAAGTTTTTTATTATTTTTACTTACACCAAAGTATTTCAACATGTTTCATAAAGTGCGAAAGCTATTCAAAATATTAAAAACAATTTTAAGCATACACAGATAACATTTGTAAAGACAACACAAGCGCCATCTATTGCCTAATTTTAAGTAGCATCGTCAACAAATTTTGTCTTCAAGGTAGACAACCAAGAATCGTTGTTTCGTCCACTAAAGAAAGGCGAACTTGTCCTGTTTATGAAGAGGAAACGAAATTCATTTAATGAAACATTCAACCACCATTCATCTAGCTTTTCTTTAATGGACGGAAAAACGCTTATCGGTCGTCTACCTTGTATACCCAAATTTTTGACGATGCCACTTGAAATTGGGCAATAGATGGCGCTTGCCCAGTCTTTCCAAATATTATGATTAACAACACAAAATCCGTTCAACCGCCTTCATCACATGAAACACACTGGTCTGAGGAGGTCGAAAGACCGTAATAGCCACCACTAGTTATCCAAACATTAGATGCATGATGTTTGAATAATTCATTAAATTTTTAGCTCTTCTCGATATTTTTAATTTAAAAGATTAGGGATACTTCCGCTCTCATCTCGATTTCGAAAATGTTTGTAAATGAAGTGATAACAGTTTTAGGGCTATTCGACATCTTTGCTATTGTTGAAAAAAAAAAACAACAAAAGTACTTTTTAACACTAATTACTTTTCTTTACATCTTTGCTATTGTTGAAAAAAAAAACAACAAAAGTACTTTTTAACACTAATTACTTTTCTTTACAAGATTTAAAAGTGTTTATATGTTTAATTAATTTCTCACTTAACCCGTGGTGAAACATTTTTGAATTAATTTTGAATTGAAATTAAAACACTTGGTTTGTTTCACTTAATATATTTGAAAGTGTTTTTATATTGAAATTAAAACTATTTATGGCAAAGTATAACTACTAATAATTGAAACATATTCACGAATGAATCAGAGCATATTTAATGTTTTATAATTATTTTTAGTCTATAAAGTCACAGTTCAAGTACAAGGCGATTGACGGCTTACGTTTTTCCAGGTGAACGATATTCCTTTTGGTCGCCTCAAACGAAAATATTGCGTCACCGGTTCTCCCATTAATAGTTTCGGTCTATTTAAAAGTTCCGTTATTTTCACACCTAGAAATTCACAACCGAAATTAATTTGCGTTGAACGGTACCCAAAACGATGATGACAGAATAATCCTAACAATTGAGATATTAAAAAATCAATAATATTCGCCTTTATGTATGGAAATTTACTTTATATAACTGGTGTAGAAGTATGAAAATGGATTTTGAATGTTGTTTGAAAATGATAAAAAAAATTATTCAAAATAATTTCCAATGTTATTTATGCATGTTTCTCATCTTTCCGGCAGTTTATGAATGCCACACCAAAAAAAACATTTTTTTAAGCGATATAGTTATCGAGCCATATTTGTACATTTTCATATGAATTTAACCGTTATTCAGCCCAAGCGTGACCCAATGATACAAACATATGATAATTAGATGAAACTAAGTCTGGAATATAAGCCGCATATTCTAGTATTTCCTAGCTGAACTCTTCGATCGTTTTCCTGAACTTTTTTTCTGTGTGTGATGGGACTCATCATGGGGCAATATGACTGTAATTCCTTTTTTCATATTCCGGGCGTTTTTCATATAATGATCGATTTAAATCGATCATTTGCTGTTGTTTAACGGTTGCACCAGGTTTTAGTAGCTCATAATACACCCTTCTGATCCCACCAAACACAGAGCATTGTCTTCGTTCCAAAGCGATTTGATCTTGAAGTGGATGCCAATGGTTCGCCTAGATTTACGACTCTTAGGATTCTCAAAATATATCCATTTTTCATCACCTGTCATGATTTGATGAGGAAATGATTGCAATGTATTATAACATCAATGTTGGGTCAATCTTGCAACGCTAGTGCAATATTTCAGAAATCTTCTACGCTATATGGGATGTGTTTTTTCGATTTTCCTGCTGTCTTCCTTTGAATTCATGTGAAACTCATTTTAATACTTTCTGAACCATAGCTTTAAAATGAATGAAAACGGCTTTCTGCGTCGCATTCAATTGATCTGCGAGTTTTTGTGGAGTTTGATTTTCATCTTCATCCAATTGCAATTCGTTGTTTCAGAATTTTTCGTTGGTTTCCCATAGTCTTAATTTCTGACGTCAAAATCACTCGAAACATTATAATTCATATCAGGTTTTTAACCACAACGCAAGATCCGTTCAACCGCCATCATCAAGGCATTGCATATGGAACAGCATAGTCTGATGAGATCAGAAAAACCGAAATGGCTATCACTAGTTTTCCATAATGGTAGTTGAATATTTTATTAAACAAAACATTGTGTTTTACCATAAGCTTTGATAACAGGAAACCAATATTGTCCGCAAATCGTAGTCCGTAGGCACAAAACTTGAGATATTTAAGGTTATAGCAAAATATATTGGTGTATGAATATTTCGTTGTTCTGTGTTGAAAATCATTATCGGCTGTTAGACGGAGATGATAGCGCTACAGAAGCGGAAATACGGTCTCTACTTCTATACTTGGTATATGCATTCATTTTTATGCAGACTATATAGAAAACACAAAACCATATAACATAAATTAATTCAATATTTATTCAACAGCAAGTATGTGTTGGTCTATCTGGGCTATCGATCAGAGGTTTTGCTGTCCAATGTATCTTAGTTATTTAATAAACCATTTTTTTATGAATAGTTCTTACCTGTTCCAACTATTTTCATTTCCTTGTTCATCATAATTGCGAACGGAAATAATTTCAAAAGAAGATGACAGGAAAATGGGGCGAGTGTGTTTTTAATTTTCAGCTGATCTTCTCTGCGTTTTTTATCAATCATCTAGACACAATAAAAAAATTAAACATAGTACATAAAGTACATACTCCACTAACAACACCAAAGGCGTAAAACAAATAATAATAATTAATCATACTGACGTATAATTTATTATCGAAGTTTAATCTGTAAGTGACGTTGATTATATTCTTTCCCCCAGTTCCGGTCACGACGTTGTCGAGGACCTCCACTTGGAGGGTCAGGTCGAAAGCGTCTCTGGCAACTTGCATCAACAATCCTGAAATTGAAATAACGAAAATATTGCGGTTTTTATCGTATAAACCAGCTTCGGCCCGGTACATTAGGCCGATTAATCTCCGGACAGGAAGGGAATTATACGGCCCCGGGAATTATATTTTGGTAATCCTCAAGTGTGCTCGTTAGGGTCTCAAATGGAAACATAAATTTCATTTAGAATTATATATATTAAAAAAAATCGAGGACAAAAATATTATAAGCATTTCAGGTTTTAATTCTGCAGACATAAAATGAAATGAGAGTAATAATATTTTTCATTATAATTTTCTGTCAGCTGATTATGGAGATTGATTAATTATTTAAATAAAATTCGTGTACTTTCACTTACTCGTTTTATACATATTCAGACTGATGGGGCAGGGATGGAAGATTTGAGCAAAATGAAGATAACACTTTAACGTAGAATATTTTTAATTAGAAAATAAGAACGACTTATTATTTTTTTTATACATTTACCGAAACTACAGATACTACATTTACTACTCAATTATTCAATTATTTAGTTTCATATGATAAATCGCAATATTCCAACAATATTATCACTAATTTAAATGTTAGCAATATATATATATATATATATATATATATATATATATATATATATATATATATTAATAAATAATTAATTACATTCGCTTATTTTAACTAAAAAATAAACAAGCGGTTGAATTGTTTTATCACAAAAAAAATCTTGAAGTTAATTGATTAGTTCTTAACCTGTTTACAATAGCAAGTATAATAAAAGAATGGTTGGATTAATTCGGTTGAAAGCTTTTCCGTTTGGAGAGCTTAACCTCCTCTCATTTTACGCGCTCGGTGTGAAAAGTTTTTGTGCCCTATAAACCGAATTAAGCAAATTGCGCTCAAAGCATCCCCGGCTGTTTTTTATTGCAATGAACTTTTATAAAAACTGTAATTAATTATAACAAAATAATAGAATTTTATAAAATGAAATCCCCCAGGAATGTTTTACTTTATCTTGTAAATATTGTGTGAACTCTTATCGAGTGCTCTTGTAAACTAAAATGCAAACCTTTTCATCAACTTCGGTTAAATACATCAAAGGACTTTTAATTTTCGGGTAGGATAATCTGAATTCGTTGTGGATATCGACATTCTGAAGGATATCAGCGAAATAACGGCCTTAGCTTTTATTGTAGTATTAAAAAATATTGAAAATATATACAGAGAGCTTTTTTTATCAGTATATATATCCCTATGTATACCTGCAAAAAAACGTGAGTCAAACGCATTGAACCGATTAATGTGTGTATGTTTAGTTTCCTATAACAGACAACTAAACACACATATGCCAAATAATCAACAAAACACACACACATTAATCGATTCAATGCAATTGACTCGCGTTTTTTGCAGGTATATACTTCTCCTAATGTATACTGATATAAAAACCTCTCTGTATATATTTTTTTAAATTTCGGAGTGTTTAAACATACACTCCTAAGTTCGAAATGTCTTTTAAAAAAATGCCTGTTTTTCAATAACAAACATGTTTTTAAGTATTTTATATTAAAAGCCTGGCTGTTTATTGCACTGCACTTTTGTGAGGTGCGCAACTAAGTACCCGCTGTTTTTAAAGAGATGGCTCCAATAATAAGTTCTGATCGATTCTGACATAACCAAAACTTCCTGAACCAAGCTTAGACATGTGGTAAACAAACCGTTTTGACACATTAGTGATTTTGTTGTTGTGTCATATACTTTTGGTTGTGTGAAAATGTCTGATTTCTTGCCAAATAATCGGCATTTAGGCTAAGTGTTGCTTTTCTTCTTTTATTCGAGGAAAACGGCGGCTGAAGCGCATCAAGTACTCCAAAAAGTTTTCGGAGATGCTGCTCTAAGTGAAACAACGTGCCGTAATTTAAATACAGAGAGAACTTTGTTGTCCACCTAATATAAAAATAAATTTTATAATAAATTCTAATAAAATTGATTAATAATCGAATCTTATTAAACTTTTATAAAAACAGTAATTTATAATTGATTATAAGAAAAAATGATGAAAATTTATAAAATGAAATCCCTAGGGATTGTTTTTTGTTTTACCTTGCAAATATTGTGTAAACCCCTGTCGAGTGCTCCTGTAAACTAAAATGCAGCCCTTTTCGTCAACTTCGGTTAGATACATCGAAGGGCTTTTCATTTTAGGGTAAGATAATCTGAATTGGTTGTGGATATTATCGACACTCTGGAGGAAATCAGCGAAATAACGACCTGTGGCTTTTATTGTGGTATCATATCTAAAAAATATAATTAATTAAATAAGAGTTTGATCATTCTCATTTTTTCATTAAATATTTTAGACTCAAACAGTTGCAATACGCAGGTGTACTAGCATGCAACAACAAACATCCATTGTGTAACTCAATGCCCAAGAAGTAGTTGTTTTAACAGATGTTTGTTAAAACATTACCAGTTTGGCAAATTAATTTTTAAATTTCGAATCTGTTAGCAATGTCTATTTTCGTTTTTGGGTTAATAATGTTATTCTTATTTTTCGTGAGTGGTTTTAAAGCAATATTAATGTTGTGTTTCATCTGTAGTTTTTAATGAAATGTTGCCAATGAAGGTAATGAATGACAATATTTTTTTTATTATTATTAAAATGGAGGTTCTGTATAAGCATATAATAGTTAAGAAATATATATATATGTAATATATATTTCTTAACTATTTTCAATCTATGTTTATTGATTAGATCTACACACCCGAAATGACTGAAATATCTAACGAAACAGCGTCCAAAGAATTTCATGAAATAATTGTACGGCTTGTCAATGACTTTAGAACAGGCTTTGGCGATTTCGCTCATCGTGCTGTCGGGGTATACTTGGTGGGTGTTGAAAACTGAAAATTTAATACCCGACAATTGTTGAACTTTAATCCAGACTTCCTCCCCATATTCATCCTGAAACAAAAATATTTGCTGCAAGATAAAAACACTCGAGCCCGGCGCATTCACCATAATTGGCACAGTGTTCTTCGAGGCTGTAATAACAAAACGTGCACCACAAGTACTTGGAGCCATGATATATAAAACTCTCCCAACAGAAATTAAAACTTGTTAAAATGTAACTATGTTTTAAAATAGGCTATTTTATCGCTCTCTTAAGACCTCAGCTATCGCCTACCGCTCACTAGTAGCAAGGGTCGTGAATTTAAACCAACAAGACAGATTGGTTTTAACTCTCATAGTTTTCGTATTTTTTTCTTAGTTTTAAGAGAAAATAATAAATGTTGAATCAACTATTGGTTTATTAGTTTATCCATCTCGCTGTTTTTTGTTGTTGTTTTTTTTTTTTTTTTCAACAATTCACTACTCAACAACGTTAAAGCTAAAACACTCTGCGAAAATGCACATATATAATATAATAATATTTTATTCCTTTCTTCACTTCTGTACTTTTAACACTAATTGTACATTTCGAGCACAATGTGCTGTTTATCAATAGTTTTTTTATATAAAAAATTGATAAATAAATAAACAAAATTAAATATACAAATGAGATGTGTTTTTAAAAAATCAGATAAAGGTAAATTATTAAATCAAATTAATTAATTTTAATAAATTGTTAATTAAGGGAGTTAAATCGAAATTTAAAAATTTACCAGAATTTTTTTACATCTCAATTGCTTCTAATGTATTTAGTTGTGAATAATATATCAAGGACATATAAGGTAATGTCTTATATGTCAAGAGTTACGAGATTACATATAGTATAATATATAATTGAACTTAAATTTTCTTTAAACAATTTAAAATAAATTTTAAAAAATATTAAATTCTTCAGAACTAAATATATTAGAGATGTAGAAAAATTCTAGTAAATTTTTAAATTTCGATTTAACTCCCTTAATTAACAATTTATTAAAATTAATTAATTTGATTTAATAATTTACCTTAATTAAATTTCGATTTAATTTTAATAAATTAAAAATTAATTAAAATTAATTGATTTTATTATAAATCGACGAAAAATAAATTCAATCATTAGTATTATTATAATAACAATACTAATAATTGAATTTGATTAATTTATCAGCGTTTTAGTATAATAAGTATCAATTTAAAACATTATTTTTCTCGCACGTTTTAAGTTTTCTTTTTTTTTTTTCAAGGCTTCATTCTATTAAATGCGACCTTGAAGACCTTCCTTAAGGGGAAATGTGCTGTACGGGGATCAGAATGTGTCTACTCGAATTTAGACACGGACCACTTTTCACCCCGGAGAAGGATAATTTATCAAAGTCTGGAGCGGCGCGTGAAATTGTGTAAGTTTCGGAATTAATTAGAGTTAAGTGTTTATATGTGTTACGGGCGACTCGAATTCATTGATATTCATCACAGCGTTTCTTGATTGATTACTGTCTGTTTATATTTATCTAATTATTATGCTGTGTAGTATTTCCGTTCTAATATTATTTATATCTTAATATATGTATGTAACAATAATAATAATAAATGTTTTGATATAATAATATATTTGATGAATGGAATTGTTTAGCAATACCACAGTAATGAAATACATTCTGTTAAAACCGCTAAATGTATGACACTAATTAATCCCTTAACTTATTAAGGGAAGTCCGTAGTGGTTCAGGTAAAAAGAGACAAAAGTGGAAACAATAAACCTGATTGGGACAACAAACAAAATGAGAATATCTTTCGGGATAGGAGTAAAAATAAAAATTAAAATCACTTAAGAAATTTGCTATAAGGAAAACAAATCATTGTTTCAAATAAAATTGTTTAATTTTAAAATAACTTCACTGATTATGTAGTAAATAAATTATGATATAGATAAAAAAATGATTAGAAATACCACAGTATTAAAATATATTCTGTTAAAACCGCTGAACATTTTATATTAATTAATCACTTAAGATACTTGCTGTAAGAAAAACAAATCATTGTAAAATAAATTCTGTTAAAACTGCTAAATATATATTAATCACATACGAAATCATTGTTCCAATTAAAATACATATAAATTTATTGCATTTTACATGTATGTCTTATATTTGTAAAAATGGTATATTCCGTTAAATAAATAAATAAAATTATTTAATTTTATATTTAAACTGATTATTTATTAAATAAATTCTGATGTAAATAAATATGAATTATTTAGAAATTCCACAATTCTAAGCTACATTCTGTTAAAATCCGTTAAATATATAATATTAAGTAATCATTTAAGAAATTTGCTATAATGAAAACAAATCATTTATTCAAAACAAATATATTTAATTTTATAACATCTTAACTGATTATTTAGTAAATACATTCTGATGTGGAACCAATAAATTCCAAATGAAACCCAATTACACGAGCCATTAATGTTAAATTTCGACTCAATTGCTTATATCGAGGAAAATTAAATTAATTACCTGAATGAAGTGCTGGACACTTTCCAAAAGCATTCCATACATTTTCACAATTCGAATTAAATATGCCCAAAAAAAATCAAAAATTGTTGTAATTATTCTATATAGATTATCACAAAAATTATTCGTGGTAATTGTTGTTCTCACAAATTATTTTTAGCAACAGGCACTACTGACCTAGTTGGTAGCAACATTTACCATGGTTATGATTGAGTTTATTCAAATTATGTATTTATTTAATCAAGTAACTTAAATCACAGTTTTTATAAATATTATTTGAAATTAATATGTTTTAAAATTTGTTTTTATTAATCGCTTAGAATAACTATTGTCATTTAAATCGATTATTCTTAATGTATTTTACGCAAACCCTTTCTGCTTTCTTTATATATTTATTGCACAAACGGTTTCTTTGAAATCAGCAGTAATACTGAGAGCGCGAAATGCACAGCGTCCCGACGCTCCGTCGCGAAAGAGTGCGTGCGTCGAAGTTAACAGGTGGCGAAGTGAGATTAACGATAATTGCACTCAATTACATTTTTATCTTGGAACAAATCAACTTCCATTGTATTAATTGCTTGTGCCAATATTGTCGACTTAATTTCGTTCACCAACAAATTGATCAATATGTTTTAATTAATGTGTCTACAAAAGTAATTGTTGTGATCTTTAAATTAAGGTAAATATAAATTTGTGATAATTATTTGTTTTGATTATTAAAAACACAAATTTAAATATATTTTTTTAATATTTTTTGATTAACATTATTTATTAGTCAAATATTTTTTTCTTGATACAATTATCCGTACCATCATTGAATAATTATTGGATTAATTATATTTTCTCCTCAGTGGTACCATATTTAAAATTATAATTTCTTTTCTTTCCTTAGCATTTTTTAATAACAAATAAGTTCAATAAAATAAATGTAATTGATTGTGAAGGCATTAATTGTTTGAAAATTCATGATAAATTTAAATTATTATATTTAGTTGTAATATTGATTTTTGTTGCATATGTTTTGTAAAAGGGAGATACCGTAAATAAAAAAAATATATTATTATAAAAAAAATTAAAAAAGATGATATAGAGGATTTTTGTAAAAAGTGTCTAGGAAATAGTTGCACATTTTACAATTCCTAATAGCCACAATTATATTTTTTAGGGAAGGAACAACAGCTGAATAATCACTATACTGCTTGATGTAGTTATTCGTAAATATAAAATTATAATAAACAAATTAATTAAATATATTTATGAACTAAAAATATCACGAACTTAGAGTAAGTGTTCGAATACATCACCATTCATCTCAAAATATTATTCTATTGTTTTCCGAGACTTGTACTGTCGAAAAATGTATCTTCCTCTTAATTGCTGAATGGTAACTAATATTTTTGTATATCGTCTTTGTCCTCGGGAATCGTTTTAAAAAACTTGTTATTCTTTTATAGCTTCCCGAAAGAAAATAATCTAGAGGTGACAATCGGGTAAGCGATCTGGCCAACGTATATCACCATGATTTGCCATAATTTTATTAGGAAACATTTTGGTCAGACACACCAAAAATTTGGCTGTTATGACCTGATGCATCATCTTGTTGAAACCATATTTTTTTAACCTATATAATAATGTTCTTCAAAAGTCGTGAGGTCTTTGTGAATTTAATGTCTCTTCGTAAATGTATGGAATAGTCTCATTCAGTTATATATATATTATAAAAACTACTTAGACTATGATGATAAAATTCAACGTACACGTTAATCTCAACATTTCTCTTACAGAATAGCATCAAGTATCTCTCAAAATACCAATCCAAACATTTAGTCCGAATCGCACTTGGGATTTTCATATTATTTACCCAATAAAATACGACAAAAGTCTATCCTTCGCCCAGCATCTCCAGGGTGGACAGCTTGAATAATTTTAATTTTGAATGTCCGGTATTTATGTTTTTTCAAAATTTTTCATACGTATTGGAACGTTGCACCAAATAGGATTCCAAGTTTTCTCGTTGAGGAAGGCGGATTATCTTGAATCTATAGGAATAAATATTATCTTATTCTAATTAAAATAAAATCATTTTACCGCTTGCAAAAGTTGATTTTCATTTTGTTATGGGTGATTTCCATATCTTTGTTATGGCTTTACGAAATAACCATATTGTAATGAAGTAACTTTCCGATGAAATATATAAATTTTTGTTTGAAGAATAATAAATTTCGACCACATCTCGATTTACTTGGTTCGAAAACGACATTTTTAACTTTATTTTATGTATTTTCTACAATGATCGTATCTTATTACCACATAAATAATGTGTCAGTATTCTTATTGTTTCCAGGACACTCTTTGCAAAAAAATCATTTCATATGAAACGCGAAATAAATTATAAATATGATATACCGTTGAATTCTGAAAAAAAGTTCTTTCCAAAAATGTGAAAATCCAATATGGCGCCCATAAGAAAAACAAAAGTTGGTTACGGTTCCAGAATAAATATTAAAGTTATTTTAAATGTAAGGACACAACTAAATTCTTCATTAAAAAGTGCCTGTATAATTAAAAGTTGCAAATTCCTAGATCCAATAGTTTTTGAATAGAAAAATAAAGACAAAATTTGAAAAAAAATATTTTGGCAATATCTCGAAACCAAAAAATGATTTTTCATTTTGTTTCGGATTATTGTTGGGTTCTAATTTTCACATATTTACGCTAATTTAACCAATTCTCTAACTTTTAAAATAACCTCGATATACGGACACTCTGTATAGGCCAAACCGGAAAATCATTACCAAGGCTACATAAAGGAAAAGAACACCTCAAACTCAAATCAATTGCTAGAAGCATTTGTAATTTATTTCGGCTCGATAGTTCGGCTTAAACTCTTCTAGTAATGGGCAAAATGGATTGTTTCAATAATCAAATGCGATTATTTTTATAATTGAATGATAATTTTATCGTTTATGCGCAATATATGATTCAAAACTCAAACAGAAATATTATAATTACTGTTTCTATTACTACTTCTCAAATATTAATTTAAACATATATATTCCATACTATTATAAAATTACAATTTTACAATAAAATTAAATTTGTAAAAACAATACTTGCAAGGATTTTGCATGTAGATGCAGTGTCATAACCAAATTAAACGGAAAGATTGAATTTCAGTTTCAATGTGAACAGATTGAGCTGGAAAGATTAATCATCACAGATAGGTCAGCAGAGATCGGCGATCAGCGCGAGCCTAGATCGATCAA
The DNA here is from genome assembly GCA_963082785.1 of Philonthus spinipes. Classification (NCBI taxonomy): domain Eukaryota; kingdom Metazoa; phylum Arthropoda; class Insecta; order Coleoptera; family Staphylinidae; genus Philonthus; species Philonthus spinipes. Next base: position 18,877,075 of record OY720307.1, on the reverse strand, counting down.
AAAAGGCCCATCAATAAAGATCGAGCGGCACAATCTTTCCCATCATTATTAAATAAATATAATTTTAAAATAATTAACTCAATTGAATAATTAAATAAATTAAATAAATATAATTTTAAAATAATTAACTCAATTGAATAATTAATAAATTTTCGCTATAATTCTCTACAATTCTCTACCCCTTATTTTCCAGAGTAGTTGTTTTAATGGATATTTGTTTTTAAAGTACTTACGTAACCCGAGACGTGAACATTAAGACTCTTTGTCAATCTTTGTCAGACCATAGATATTTGGAATTTGAAATGGACACAATAGCCCCAGAAATTCCTAAAGAGCTGAACAAAAAAATTGATTGGGACTTGTATAGGGAAACGTCTAAGCTCGGAGCTTGAGAAGATTTAAACCCTTCAAATCGGCAGGACCAGATAGTATCATTCCTGCTGAAGTACAAAAGGCAGAAGACATCGTAATTCCTTGGTTGGAAACCATGTTAAGAGCCTGCCTAGACATACTCTATATCCCACAACGATGAAGGGAAACCAGCTTGGTATTTATTCCCAAAGCAAAGAAAATAACACTCTGAACCGAAGGATTATAGAACAATAAACCGATCTTCCTTCTTATTCAAAATTCTAGGAAGACTGATAGACCCATACCTAAGGGGAGATAATCAATCCCAGCCTTAATCTTAAATGGTGGAATATGAAGAATGAAACCCAGTGCGAACCACTTGATTTACAAAACAGACATAAGGCTCTACTGGGCTCTAGTATGTAGGACAGTCATGAAGAAAAAGTCCCACCAAAATATATTGGAGAGGATACAAAGGGCGGCGGGTTTGTTTATCCGCCATAAGCCCCGACAATATTTCGTAGGGGTCATAAGCATTGGAAATATTGCTAAACCTGGCCCCAACAGACCTGTTTTGTAGATAGTCGCACGAGGATTCTGCAGACGCTAGGCAACAGTCCGATTAAGACTTATGACTTCTTACTGTTAATAATGTATACAAATGAAATGAAATTAAAATAAAAAAACAAATAAACAACCACTGAGCACATATTTTAGTAATATTTCATCAACATAAAAATAACGTTTCATGTTGCTAGAGCATTTCTAAAACGTTATTAGTTTGTTTTTTTTTTTTAGTCATTAAAATGTCGGGGGGAGTTAAAACCCCCTAACTCCACCCCCCTATCTACGTCACTGGCCAACAGCGAAAGATTTAAGGATGACGATGGTCATCATTACAGGCCACTGTCACCCAGGAAAACGGGAAAGTCATGAGATTTTGCGCATCAGGATGTTTGTAGGGGCTGTAAAGACGAGAAGAAAGAAGAGACAGTACCTTGGTAAATGCTCCGCCCCAGAAAAGAATAGAGTAGAATTCTTAGGAATGGCTGACATTAATGGGCTCACTAACAACATACCACTTAAGATCGAAGCCTAGACAGCTACATTAGTGGCTTCAATTGGTTTTAGAGGCTTACATAGGAAGGAAGAAACACTTTAACCTAATGTGCAGTAACACAATGGGCGTTAAATTTCCTAAGTGAGCTTATAGCTGCCACTGCAACTTAACCAACGTAACGTAAATCAAAAAATTCGCGGTAGCTAATATATTAATAATTATTCAATTGAAATAATTATTTTCCTTTTTTAATTTATTTTATTCAAATAACTCTAACCAACTGAATAAATAATCTTTTCTATTATTATTTATAGCTTCACTTGAAAGTTGCAAGTTGCCCCTGTTATTAATTACAGTATCCTAATACTTGTAGTAATTAAATTATGGAAAAGAACTACTCAAAATTCCAGAGAAAGATTTTTTTGTTATAATACCTCAAATAATGTATAACTGGTAAATTATGAAATAAAAAAACCTATTATACAAAAATAAATTTTATTTCGTTTAAAAACTAAATTACTATCTTAAAACTAAATTACACGTTTCATTCTAAATTAAATCATTTCGCTAAAGTCATTATATTGTCAGGTATACAGCTTCTGATGGTGAACCTCTTCTCTGTTGGAGACACAATTGTCTCAACGTAACCAAACCAATAAATCACCAATCCAGGACCAAATCTAAAAAATAATAAATAATTATATAATGTAAATCATTTAGAACTTCACAAATCATTTTCATTGCTACCATTATTATTACTAAAAATCATAGCCAGTTTTTTCATTCCCAATTCCTTGTTGAAATCAACCTGAGAATGTAGTTAATAGATTACTATTATTTATTTCCAAACTATAGAAAACACTCATTTTAATTTCACTCATTGAAATTTGAGTCATTGGATATTATAACATTCGCTTGCTTCCATAATTTTATTCTTGTAATAACCTTGAAAAAGGTCGTCTGATCAAAACTAGTCAGTTTTTTTTTTAATAAAAACAAATAGTGAAATAATAACCAATTATTTTTTTAAACCATGTTAAAATTCAGTATATAATAAATATGAATAGATTATTAAAAATCTACCAATAAAATAAATAAAACAGATTAAATTGAATAATGACTAGTTAAGAATTTAAAGTTATTCAGTTTAATCTGTGTTAGGGCCCCAAGGCCGTGTTCATGTCCAGACCCTCTGGACAAGGGTTATTTTTCGACCATTTTATGTATATTGTTGTTTAGTTTTAAGATTCATTCCTTGTACAGACGTTGAAGGGAACAGTTCCCGAATATACGCATTTTTAAAACACTCTGTTGAGTTTTTCCATTGAAGGTGTTCAACTTGATTGCTTAAAATGGCCAAATGTGTGTTCAGGGTAGTTCCCCACGAATACGCAACAATCTGTGTTTTATTTATTTTATTGGTAGATTTTTAATAATCTATTCATATTTATTATATACAATAAGAACTATAAATGTTTAAATATTAAAACTATTAATTACATTAATGCCAAATTTTACAATCCGCAAGTAAGGCATAAGTATAGTATTCGCAAAATACAAGTTAATGTGTATGATTCTATCCATTTGATTAACAATGAGATAATGCTGCCAACCGGATGAAAAAATCAAGAGTAACGTTACTTGAGGTTTGTAAAATTGGGTATAAATTCAGTATTATAAAAAATGTTTTGCCAAGTGTTACAATCTACAATTGAAAGATTAAAATAATTATTACCTGATTAAATAACTAACTTCTATAACTTTTTTTGTATAACAATATTAAGAAAGTAAACACTTTTTAACATTGTATTTAATCATACACAATGCATAACGTAAGTAGAAGTTTCGGTGAACAACAATTAATACCTGTTCCAATAACTGGAATACTGATTCTTGATATAATCGCGGTGTACATCGACATTCCCGAACAAAGCTTTGCTCTCGATCCAGTGAATAATAAAACCATCAACAGCAATAGGAACTTCTAATTTAACATCGGGGGTTTTATCGTAGCCGAACTTTCTTAAGTATTCCTCGTCCCTGTAGGTTAAATTCAAATCGGATATTTGCCTGCATAGCTGGATTTCATATTGTTGACCCAAGGAGCTTCAAAATTGAAATTAATATTAATAAAAAAAATAATTAGATTAAAACACTTCGTATTGTTTCACAAATTTATTTACTTATTTTTTTTTTTTTTTTTTTTCGACTAGTTTCATCTTTGTGACATTATCAAGGGATACAGAAATTTTAAAATGTTCCTGTATTCCTTGATTATGTCACAAATTTGTATATTTTCTTCATCAAAAGAATGAAACCAGTCGGAGTTTCATCCTTGTGATATTATCAAGGAATACAGAAATTACAAAAAATTTCTGTTTTTCTTCGACCTTTTTCAAAGTTATTACAAGAAGCAACATACAGCGATGCTATAATACCTAATGACTGAAACCAGTTCTTTCAAATTAAAATAAGTGTGTTAATTATCAAGGAATACAAAACATTTATGTATTACTTGGTACACGAAAGTGTAGACTAGACGAAACTACTTAGCAGAAAATAAAGAAATTTGTGAAACAGTGCCAAGTAATTAATTTTATTTCAAAATATATTTCACCATGTGATGAGTGAACAATCTATCACATATAATATTAATAATTCAACACATCAAAATTTTATAAATTACCTTTTCATGGTTTCCACAATAGGACTATATTGATCATCATAAATTGTACACTAAAATAATAAATTTAATTTTAAATAAATAACAGTATAAACAAACCATATTCAACAATGGGAACTTGTGTGCCGCATGAAAAGGATAGAATAGCAAAAAGAAACAAGAATACAAAGAAACTACCGGGGAAGGCCGAGAAAAAAAAAATGGAATGACAGAATTAAAGAAGAAGCAGAAAAAAAACACTAAACAATTAAGTAGAGACAGAGAAAAACATGGAAAGAAAAATATAGAAACATTAACAGAACTCCTTACACCCAATGGTAGTAAGGAAAATATTGAAAAACAAAATGCAACAATGCATTCTTAGGTGACTTTAAAATCTTAAGAAAGATGAGGCATTATTGTTTTCTCAGTATAAGTATAGAAATGAGAAAAGGAGTAGAAATGTTTGGATGAGAGAATATACCAGCTGTGTGTTTTGTAGAAAAAAAAATGGAAACAGATTTAATGAATAAAAGGAAGGACAAATAGTGTAATAAGCAAGAAGTGATTATGTGTGATGGCAGGAGAGAGGATTTGAAAGACGTAAAAGAATATAGTCAGTGAGTGAGACAGCATCATGGAATTAGATAAACATCAGCAAAAGATGGAAAATTAGGTATTGTATATTGTAGAAAAAAATTGTTTTTCTTTCCTTTGCTGAATAAAGTTAATTAATTTCTCTCCATAAATTCAAATTGTAAATAATAATTCATTTAAAGTTAAATTCAGTCAAATTAAGTTCACCACAATCTTCATCCAGCTGTCCTTAAAAAAATTGAAAGTTGCAGAAAAGTCTGCCTAGCAAGGGCTTACCAAATACCCGAATAATCTTCTACACAATCATTCTAACACACTTCTGTATGACACTTGTAAAATCCCACCCATTAAAGAACACCTTGAAATCCCATCCCTCAAATTTGCCACAATTTCCTTCATTCCAGATATCATAAGTGCCTTTTTGTGACCCGCAACCTGAATTGATAGATGGTGATTCTATATCTGTGAGGGATACAGATATAGAATCACCATCTATCAATTCATCCAGACATTTACGAGGACTTTAGTGATCAGACCTTTAAAAAAATGATATAGACTAGACAGAAATAGGCTGTTCGATGGACAATATATAAAATTTATAATGTAGTATAACGGTTTTGTTTGAATTTTACAAATAAAAATGTTTGTAAATACAAGTTAGTCACCGAAGCACCCGCCTTCGATATCTCCCTTGTTAGAAATTCAGCATTATTATTTACAATTTGAATTTACTGAATGAAATAAATAAATTTTATTTAGCAAAAGAAAGAAATTATTGGAAATTATTAACACCCAATTTTATGATTGATTAATTCCTACCAGGAATACTTCATAAGCCAGTCGATCATCTGGAATCAAAGCAGTGTCCCGCATGTATTTAGTTATATTAACATGATTTGCAGCATCCTCATGCTTCTCCATGAATTTGGTAAGAATCAATTTAGCTATTAAACTCGGAGGAAAACCATCCATTTCCGAGATCTTCACAATAACACCTGGAGGATTTCCTTTTCTCACTTCGTCTTCGTACATTTTAAAGTACTTCTCAATCATCTGTTCGGATTTAGTGTAGCTGTGTTTCATTTTCTTTTGGCATTCCAAGGAAATTATACTCTTTAAAGTTTCCTTTTGTATGCTTAAAAATATTACAAACAGCATTAATAAAATTTATTAAAAACAAATAAATAATAAATGCACTTTAAGCATTCTCTGCCATGTAGTATCGTTTTTGATATATAGACGGACGGTGTACATATGAATGCACACTTTAACCATTAAATTAAATTCAAATGCTTAAATATAATCAATCGACATAAATATTAACTAAAAACGGGCTCAGAAAATTCTTCCTAATGTGTGGATGCTTCTAATATTATATTTAAATTTGAATGTTTACCTCGGATATTTCTCCTGGAGCTCCTTCATGCAATGAACAGTAAGTCCTGTATAATTTCTAATTGTACTGGTTATAGAATTATACACCGATTCTTTCATCATTTCTGATTGTCGTTATTAATTAGTTTTTATAATTATAAATAAAGTTACCCTGAGAAATCAGGTTAGTCCAAACAAATTTTCCCGGATTAAAATTTTGCTGTCAAAATTATAAGAAACGAAGTTTCGCAAGATAGACACAATAAATAATATTTGATCTATGATCAAAATATAAGTAATTAAAATTGCCTATAACAATTTGGCTTTTTGGCTCCATCTGTGTTTGCCACTTTGAATTTAAAGTTGCGTAAACATAGATTGCGTCATCTATATTTGCAATTATAAAATTATAGTAAATAAAGTTGCATATAACAGACTTTTCTGTGCTGCCACCTATAGGTGGTTGTTTAATGTATTTTGTATGTTTGGTTGTATATATCACAATGTTGTATATTGAGTGGCATATATTGCGCTTTTGTAATTTGGGTAACATATGTTATAAAATTGTTTATTTGGTTGCATAAACGGCGTTAATAATTGTAAATCATGTTGCATATGAGGTGACCAAATTGTAATTGTTTTTCGAGTACGGAAACCGGCAACGCTGTTAAGCTGTCAGTCCGTGGGGCATTGAGATCGTTGCGCGCGCGCTTGCGCCGTTTGTACGCCACCAGCTGTTTTAGTGTGCGGTGCGGAGTGTTCGCCAAAAACGCGCTCTCTCTCGCCCAGACACGATTCATTTCGTCGTGGTTTACGTGCGGACACGGACGCAACTCGAGCAAATTACTGACACAAAGAACCAAACCGCCGTCAAAAAGCCTGTCAGTATTGGCTGTCGGAGTGCCTTCGCCAAGACATTACGAAACGCACGGAAATCCAACGGCCAGGAAAACCAATGGCGTCGTAACGACAACAACAACAAAAGTGTAAGTGTTATTTTTTACGTGTGCTCGCCAGTACGGAACGGATAAGTGTAGTGCGCGCGCTGTGCACACTCCGTACACACGCTAGGAATCGTTCCTGAAATTGGATTAGAGAGAAAACAAAAACAGTGGCGTTTTTTTGTTTGTTATAATTTCCTTTGTAACACAAAAACAAAGTATGGCAGCGACGAGAACGAACTGTAACAGTGCCCTGCGTGCCCTCGCCGTCGAATACAAATCGCTGCAGGAGGAGCCAGTCGAGGGGTTCCGCGTCAAGCTCGTCAACGAAGATAACTTGTTCGAATGGGAAGTGGCGATCTTCGGCCCCCCGGACACACTCTACATGGGTGGATGTTTCAAGGTAAATAACTTCAAATCGTTCCTCGTTTTTTTTTTCCAACTTACAAACTATCCGCATTCGTAAATCCGTAAATAGAATAACTAATTTTAGATTTGGAATGTGATTCGCTAATCTGGGCACGGTTTTACCCTCCTAGGCGCGTGAGCTTTTACCTCAATTCATATGTTTGCACGAATTTAAAACGTCATAATTTAATCATTCAAAAATGTTATCTAACAAAATTATAAAATGAAATCAAAACTTTATTGTAATAGATTTTCACCTAATTTTACAGATGATGTTAATTTATGTAAGCGCTATTATTAGCAAATCATTCGGGAATCTGCGGCAATATTTACACACAGATTGATATAAAAACAAAACGTCCGATATGACGTTAATCATTATAACAGAGATTATTACTATATCAGCATGTTTTTACTAATATGTATACAAATAGCACTTTATTAAAAGTAAAGGTGTAAACAAAATAATAACCCCAAAAAAGCCTCAACAATCATCTAACCTTCGGGAAGCTTCCTGTGAAGTTAATTCTAATATGTTCATACATAATTAATTTCGTATTTCTATATGACAGATTTTTTTTTAAACTACAAAACTGGACTTTAAGGTAAATCATAAATTGATGATTTAATTGTAATCAATCATAATGACCATTGTCAATATTTATCATTAATCAATTTTTAATGTCTTGAATTAAAGATGTTACATTTTAAAATATAATTAAATATGAAATGCGAAATTTAAATTACAACAGCACCAAAGAAAGTTGCACACATAAAAATCCGTTGTTAAACGTTTTGTGTATCAAAATATTATGAATATGTTTTTGGTTAAAGTTTCACATTACAGTCAGATGCGTCATTTCAATAAATGAAATGTTTTTCAAAGCAATCTTCAATTTTTATTTATTCTACAAAATGCCATTTGGAATGGTTGAGAAAATCTGTTTTTGCAAATAACTTTTAATCTATTAGGAATTACGGTAGGGGTGATAGGAAGAATAATGTTTGTTTTTTATTACTTCATGGAATTATATAAAAATATACGGCGGTTCCAATTAAAAATAAGAAAAAAAAATAAGCACATTCAAGTTTGACATTAAATTTTGGACATTATTAATTCATAGTAATAAAATTTTACTATTGGGAATGTTAGACATTATTTCCTACACTATTTGTAATATAATTATTTTCAAAGGATTTTTCGTTAATAAAGATTTATTATTATTATTATTATTATTTAATAAGTATCTTGTATAATGTTATTGGCAAGGCTCAATTTTATTTTTTTAAACCAATGTTTATATATTTTTTTGCTTGTATTACTGAACTGATTTCAATAAAATGCACACTTCTGTGCAATAAAATTAAGCACACAAAATAAGTTATAGATTAATGCGGACTTAATGAGTTTCCTAGTAACAAAAATATGTATATAAATATCATAATTTCTTTAATGTGGAAAATTCCGCGTAATTTAGACATTTCAAAAACCCGAATAACACAACTAGCATATTATAATAAAATGGTTACAAGACTTGTGCTTAATTTTATTGCACAGAAGTGTAGGTAAGTAATCATAAAAGGCGACCAAATAATGTAAGTAATGTTTATCAAGCAATTAAAATAAAAACTTTTTTTTGGTATTATTTAGTACTTATTATAATTAATTTAACTCCTTACACCTAACGGTAGAAAGGAAAAAAGATAAAAAAAAAATAATTAATTTAATAAAATGTACAACCACCATTCATCTCCCGTATGGATAACTAGTGAGGACATTTCGGCTTTTCGAACCTCATCAGACAATGCCTTGATGGAGGTGATTGAACGGATCTTGTATTGCGGTTAAATATCCGATATAAATCATAATAAACGGAAGACGATGCAAGCGTCATCTTTTGCCATATGAAATTAGGTAAATGATGGCGCTTGCGTCGCCTTCCATTTATTATTATAACTAATGGATTTATATTAATTATAATAATTAAGACCTAGTTTTCAATAATAGATTTCACAGAAACGATAAACCTTATATAATGAAAAATATTTTTCCGGAGTACGTCCTAGGATCCAAGAAAAGTCTTCAAACTTTCAAAGTCCTAACTAAATCAGTAAATGACCTATAGAAGACGAGAGGTAAAATACGACACCCTGTATATAATAACAATTTTTTGTATTCGAATATTAAAATAATCGATTTTGCCCATCATTAATTGACACTGTAGAGGACCTGCTTAGTTTGACCACGCGGTATTTTAAGGAGGAGGAGCAATAAATTGAAGAAATGGAAAGTGTTAATAAAAGAAAACATTTTTCTAAAAAATGACAATCCAGATTGGATGAACTATAAAGTTGCTCAAGATAAAAATAGACGATCTAAAGGTAGGTATCTACGAGACAAATAAAACATTCTGTTTCTTCATTTTTTATAAAAAAAATGAAACTAATGTTTCATTTATATCATGACTCATCTATAAGACTCAGTTTGGCAGGTATCAAATTAAATTTGACCAGAGTTCTGTGTGCCCAACTATAAATTTAACTGAGTGGAAGTTTGTGACGTCATCTATAAGGTTCTTCAACCTTTTTTTTTTTGTATGGCGGTATACTGAAATTATTAAACAAATGTCAAGGGATCCCCAGAAAGACATTATCTTATCTCATTTACAACAGCCTTTACTTCTTTACTACTACGAATTTTTTGGTAATATATTTCTAACATAAGAAAGATTTAATCACAAGTAGCGATAATTGATTCTGCAGATTATTTCGTGTTCGATTACTGAAATAATCGGCAAAATCAATTATCGCTAGTTGTGATTAAATCTTTCTTATTTTGTTTTTAATCATCGAATATTTAGGTTATTGTTTCTGTGAAATTTATTGTTGTATACTCGGACTCATTATAATTACTGTTTCTATAACTAAATGAGGTATTTTAAAATGAAATAAGGCTGGAAGACCACTGGTCGATAGCCAATTAACAGATATAAATTATACATTTGAGTTTGTTAATGTTTATTACTTATTTTGTATACTTTCTGTATATATCTGTTAATAAAGATTATTATTATTAAAATGAAATATTCATAATAATAATAATAGCCTTTATTACCCAGCAGGATTTTCTAATATTTTATTTGTTTATTCCTTTGCCTATCTACCTTTCGGTGTAAGGCTTATTTTCTAATAACAGAACAATATAAAATAAAATACTATAGAAAAGAAAAAATAGAAGTACAATAGAATAATACAACTATACACTATGCATATCGATACATTTGTGAAGCATTTAGGTTTTAATATTGAATTTGACACTTGGTTTGTGTCACTTATTTTTTATTTACCAACTAGTTTCTACTTATCGTCATTATCAACGAAATAATTCTTTCCTTAATAACTTCAAATTCAATATTAGTTAAAATGTTTCATCAAGTAATCAATGACAGTTAAAATTAGTTTTTATTTGAAAATACCATCTTATGACTTTTCTGCACAACGACACATCGTGAAGATCGGCGACCGACTATACCAGTTCGTGCAATTTAATTTAATGGTCGAAGAAAGTCTGGTTGACTGAATTGGTACATTGAATGGAGATTTACTAGCAGGTGAGGGCAGTCGATTGTTCATGAATTAATAGAGCAGTGATGATCACGTCTATCCGGTAGTGATACCATGTTGTGTCTATTTAGAAGGTCTTGTTGGTTTGTTCCAACAAGATAGAAGCCATCTAGTTTGTAAGAGAGGTACTTTAAAAACAAAAGAAACAAGTATTTATTCGCTTGATCACATTTATTTATTTGATTTAATTGAAATTTTTATTATCTCATGTATCTTTCAAATAAATCGATTTTTCAAATAATCGATGGTTGAGGCTTTTACTAGAAACTTCATAATACATGTTTTAACTTAAAAAAACTGTTATTTTATTTACAAATAGTGAATTGATTGTATCCTCACTAATTACAGCTATGGCGCAAATAACCAAGGATTGATAGGTTATGAAAAATTTGACAGACTTTTGTTTCAAGTGTAATTTCTCATTTATTCGCATATGTCTTCTAATAGAGGCAAGCTGGTTTTCTCTGAAGAGCAAGTATGCGGAAAACGATGTTTTTTTTTTATTTCTGTAGTTTGGTCCAGAACTCCAGACGTACACTTCATCAAGAATCGCAACGTCTAAAAACGTAAATATTGCGTTCTTCGACGCTGCATACATCTCGCTCCGTCTCTCAGTTCAGTGAACCATCTATTAGAACATTGAATATCAAGCCTGAAATACATACCACCCGTCTAGACTCACTCAATCGAATTTCTACGTTGTTTAAGAATGCCAATTAGAGTTTTTTTATATACATTTTATCTCTGAATTTAATACAGGAAAAAAAAAGAAAAATTTTGAAAAAAAAAAAATACGTAGAGAGGTGCATATCAGGTCATTCTGGTCATTATGTAGGGAAATACCGGAATTAAAGCGGTATTTATGAATTTCAATGGCTTCCAGTAGATCCACCTTACGACTTTTGTACAGTCTAATGGATTACCGGAAAGTTCTTATTTTCAATAATTATGATTATTTTCTAAAAGTATTTTTCTCTTACTACATTTAACATATGATTTCCGCGGCCCCCTATCGAAGTGGAATTGTGATCGTAAAAATGTTCGCATCGCCAATTTCATCGAATATGCACGTTTTGAGATCCCCTGAAAAGCTTTTGGATAGAATAAAAACTCATTAAGTGCAATTTTACTCTTAGCGATTATTCATTTTTCAATTCGTATAGAAAAATGTTTCAAATAATAGTTATCTTGAAAAAATAAATAATTTATTATAAAACTTTTTATTGTAGGACCTTCAGTTTTGTAAGATGAGAAATAACAAACTAAATTAATGTATTATTCCAAATACTCGACATTAACTTTAAAAGACAACGATTCATTTTTTTCAATTAATAATTTTTCCTTTACTATTAAATGTTCATTTATTTGACCGAATTCACTGGGGAAAGTATCATGATTGATTTTTATTCGGATAAAAATATATTTCAAGTAAAAGTTGCAGATCTTAAAAAGTAAATAGTTTTTGTTATATAACTTTTTATCGCAGGACGTTTAGTTTTTATGTTATAAGCGGAAGAATTTCCTATACTTGATGAATTCCCTTACGAATAAACAATTATTTTAATGTCAAATAAGACGTCAAAAGGCCATCTTTTTTCAGTAACTCATCTTTCGTAAACTCTTCAAAAATGTTAGGGAAATGGAAAACAGTGCAGGGAAATTTTGTGAAGCCTTTATCAGGTAAGAAATAACAAAATAAATTGTAACATTCTACCAAATACTTGATAACGCGCGCGCACATTTTACGAATACTTTTATATTTTTTAGAATTACCGAAGATGTTTTTTTTTTTGTCTTATTTATTTTATTTGGTTCCACTGAAAATGGATTGTGTTTTCCGTTTCCGTAATATGACGGACTAAAAATACGTTAACCCTGCGAGCGAAAACGAACTCACCCATCTATCATTCGGTGTGACTGTAAGGAAATTGATCCATCCTTGAAAGGGACCTTGTGCCTGCGGCACGGGCGAATAGATTTTTCATGTAACCTCCAAACTGTAAATGTGCTGTTTAAAAAAACGCTTTAAAAGTGCCCATTTACAATTCAATTAGACTTAAATTGAATGTCAGTCAATACAATTTACAATTTTTTATCGAATACAATATATCCTTATTTAATTTTATTACTTCTATTTTCATATGTTACGTGTTAATTAAATTAATTCCAATTAATTCACTAGCAAAAGAGAAAATGATTGATTAATAATTAATTAGTTTCAAATTCGTTGTATTTAATTCATTTCCAGTTATTTCTCTTTTCCAATTCAACGAAATTAAATGTATTCGCGTAAACGCGGCAAAGTTGCTTTCTAGAGAAACGTGTGTTTTTAGATGAATCATATGGTAATTCAGGGAATTGTTGATTTTGGCCCACGCAAAAAAAAGCTGTCTGCCAATCTACAAATGCGACCACTACTGCGGTTCAATAGTGGATTTGAATAAAAAAATATACAAACAAAACTGAAAGGTCATTGATACTTGTCATTTGAATACAACTGATAATTGTTATGAATATTTAAAAAACAAATTTTAATTTTAGTAAATGCAGCATCTTTATAACAATAAAACTTTACGGGTGTGAAGTTACTAATAGATTTCGCCAATAGATTATAAAAAACTAGAGATGGATAAAGTCGATCTTTTTTGTCACTGTAAAATGCAGTATATAACAATTGTTTTAATGTTATTTATAATATTAATATTGGGAAGTGTCGCCTATTATTATTAAGCTCATTTTTTACTATTTATTAACTTCAGCCACTTAAATTTTGTTATTCAGAAATATTCGATTACTAAATTCACTCGATTTTGCTTAACACTAGTAAAAACTTTAAAAATCGATATTTTAAATTAATTTATTCACTAGAGTACTCAACATAATCTCTTCTATAGATTGAAATCAATAAATGCATTTTTCAACGCCCTGGTCACTCCTATTTCTATTTATTTCTTAATTTTCCCCAAGAGCTCCCTCCCTAAAAATATTACTTTTACCTCAATAAACTCCCCATTTAATAACTTACAATAGAAAAAAGTTTCACACTCTCCAACCCTTTAAAAAATAGTAATATTGCACCAACATTTTGTTTACAAAGAATTTCTTAATATTCCTTTTATTCATGCTTAACAACATGCAAAAGGCTTTAAAATTTGATATTTCACCGATTAATTCAGCCTCAGTAAAATATGCCTTAAATTTAATTAAAATTACACTGCTTGTATTTTTTGTTTGGTAAGAGTAAATTATATCTCAGCTTTCACCAAATAAATGACAAAAAGTGCAGCGTATTTTTTTGTTCTTGGTTTTCTCTTCTTATTAATTAAAAACATGTAAATAAATTTTAAATAATTTATATTGAAAATCTTTATTTCTGAGTATTACATTATATAATTGTATAATACATATAAATACAATTATTTATTAATTGAAAATGGCTATCGACAGCAAGACCGATATTTTTGCCTTATTTATTTACAATATACATAAAAAACTAATAAATAAAATCCAAAATCTAATTGGTGCATTGGATCCCAAAATAGTCCGTTAAAATTTTATTAACAAATTATTAATTCGTATAGCTATTTTAGCTCTAAAATATGTAAATTATAAATAATCGATTTTAATATGATGCATATTTAAATTAACTATTCTATTTCAGGCACGGATGAAATTTCCACAAGACTACCCGTATTCACCACCCACGATCAGATTCTTGACAAAAGTGTGGCATCCGAATGTGTACGAGGTAAGTCTCTGCCGATTAGCTCAAACTGCGATGCACACAATATTTTCGAATGTGGAAACAATGCGAGAATTATATTATTCCGTTTGAGTGTGGAAAGCCCATTGTTTCCGCCCTCATTCCCACTGGAATGGCGGAATGAATACGTTTTAGCGGACGCACCATTTGCACAATTCATGACGGTGTTATGTTCTAAACGGCTCGGCCCTTAATGTTTATCGCACATTAAAAATAATGCGGGGAATCATTGAAAATGGCTTGTGTGCTCTTTCGAGGGTGAAAACGATAAATTCTAATTAAATTTTTAATGATGTAGAAAACATGTATTTATTAATGTTTATTCGCGAATGTTTAATTACAGTGCGAAGTTTTTCTTTTTTAACTAGGTGAAAATGTCACGCCCAGTGAATCGCCGGATTCGAATCAATTTTTCATTCAGTAGAAAAACGCGGAGGTGTTTGACTCTAATTAGAAAGAATGCAAACGTGCTAAACGCCACGTACGTACGCTGCACCGGTAATTTTAATATTAATAATGAATTTTATATTCATTGCAATTAGATCGATTTGAATGACCTTCCGCATTGTATTTATAGTTGAAAATCGTATGGACAAGGACGGTGTAATTTTTTACCAAAATTTCAATAAAACCATAATAAGTATGTGTAATTACGACGAGACATTTCCCATTTCTTATTCTAATCAAATACAAAAAAAAGAAAACCTGTTCAAATGTCAAAGTTATTTGTGGTATTACCTTCGATTTTTTTTCTTAAAGAATAATTAATCGCAATTTTGTTCCCTTTAAAACAGTAAAAGAACACACATTGATAAATAAAAATATATTATTCAAGGGTGGAAAGATATGCTGACGATTTAGTTATCATAGTAAGCGGTAAGTATGAAGGTGCATTTTGTGATGGAATATAAACTGCATTGCATCAAACGACGGACACATTGAACATTTATAATGTCTAAAAAAAACTTTGAATCCTCCTGTTTTCATGACTACAAAGATTGTTAATTTTGGATTTGTATTATAATAAATGGAAGACGACGCAAGCGCTATCTTTTGCCTAATTTCATGTGCCATCGTCAACGATTCGAGTCTACCGAGAATCGTTGTTTCGCCCACTAAAGGAAGTCGAACTTGTCCTGTTTATGAGAACAGGACACGAATTTGGATTTGAACTTTAATAAATACGAGTTTTTCAAAATGAGTACATCATTTATTATAACCCTGTATTTGGTATAATCCATTATTTTTGCAATAGATGGCTTTAATTATCTGTATCTCGTGTTTTATAATTCCGATTGTATTCTACTAGATGGTGTTAGAAATATGAGATTTCATACTAAAAAATATTTTCAGATAGTTTTATGATTAGTAGATATTGTGACTCACTGACACATAAAGTTTTATCTGTTTTTATTCACCGGTGCCAACTAAATGTAAAATAAAGAAGAAGAAAACACTAAACAGGAGATAAGCTCTCGATTATACGGTATTATTACTTATTGTTGTTTTTTTAACTTATCCTTTTTTATTATTTTCTTGTGTTGACCTTTGGGCTTCATTGAAGGTCCTCGGATTGAAGAAGCCATTTAAAGCGCATCACGGCCGGCCCATTAATGGAGCATTCTGCCGTACAAAGACTTGTAGAAATTCTCTCGACACTCTTTATCTGATTGTCTAGTGAGTCACAATGCCGGATGTGACAATTCACGAGCGATTGGCCTCGTTACGATAAGTACCTTTAGGTGAACGCGAACGTAGCTTTTTAAACACCTTTCCAAAGATAACAAAATAGTAATCAGAATATGATAGAAATTTATCATTATATTCAAATTGATTCATCAAAAATTATGCGAGCAATAAATTAAATTTTATGATTTTTAAACTGTACCGTAAAGTAGAAAACCAATCAAATGAAAGTATTTTTATTAGTGTTTTCCTTATTTTCACTTTAATTACTCTGATTTGCGTGTTAATATACATAATTATTGATTAATTTTCCCAAAGGTAATTATTTTCCAAGAATCAATTGATTAATTGCACATGATAAAACATCTGATTTTTTTGTAATTGCAAATCTAATGTATAATTCAGTATTCTTTTCATTGCTTCACAAGTATGGCATGTTGGAATTGTTAAAATTTGAAGGAGGTTTCGTTATTCAAGCAAGAAAAAGAAATAGGAGTAGATAATAATGGGTTAGTCCGTCTGGGCTATCGACCCGTGTTCTTTCCATCCTTGAGAGTCTACATTTTGATTGAATCATTCCGAAAAAAAAAAAAATTCATTCGAACACAATGCTGGATTATCGACGTGACTATTCTTTTCACGCAAGATGAATTTTTGTTATAATTAGAGATTGGCTTCGGAAAGAAAAAATGTGAAGACTATAATTAATCCGCCTTTTGTTTGTAAAAAATCAAGAGTTTTATGTCCTTTGCTTTGATTCAAAATTATGAAGGTAGTTATTCAAAATCCACAAATTTTAGTTTATTTTTTAATCTAAAAATGTATACTAAATAATTATAATTTGTAATTGTATGTAATGTATAATTTAGTTATTATATACAAACATATTTATTCAGACAGTACATATTTTACGATATAAACATGGTACATGAGTCTATCCTGGTCTCTCGACCAGTGGTCTTTCTTTCTATGAAATTTTTGTATACAACACTGAGATATAATTTAAATTAATTAAATATAAGGGCAGGGCAGAAAGAGCTCTGGTCGATAGCCCGGACAGACTAACACCTACATGTATTGTTATTATTTATATTGTTAAAATTATCTATATAGTCTGAATAAAGATATATATATATATAAGGGCAGAAAGATAGCTCGGACAGACTAACACAATATTTATTTTTGTTAAGTAAATATAAATGTATGTATAAACTTATGTAATATTGTCTGAATAGAGATGTTTGTATATATATATATATATATAAGTGGAAAAGAAACATCTCTGTTGGGATTTGAACCTATGTCCCCCAGGTTTCTAGCGGGGTCTGTTATCAACTCACCACAGAGACGTGATGTCAAACCTCTATTCAGTGCTTCAAGTTCACTTATATTCAATTTTATAGATATTCGTCTTCCTTTCCCTGTAATTATTATTTTAGATCATAAAAATTTTGAATTGCGGGGAAAAAGGGAGGTATTGTTAGTTCAAATTATATATAAAAAAAGATAATTTTACCTTAGCTTGAAAGCTAAATTATATCCCGAAAAGAAAATGATAAAAATTAATAAAAGGAAGTAAAACATTAAATACCGCTGCCGTTAATAGTTTCCTTGGCAATTATTCTAAAATTGGACTCGCGAAGGTCGTTCCTTTATCCGACGTATCTTTAGCATATACTCACACAACAAACAAACACCAATAAGAGCAAGACATTGACTTTTTAAGGACATTGCCTTATACGGCAAGTAATCTCCTGCATGCTTCGTCGGACACCGCTTTTTTTGTTTTCGTCCTTTTTTACGAGTGTGCGTTTCCTGGTGAGACTGAGTGGAGGAAAGATAAGTCATTTGCATTTCTCGATCCACTTATCTTTTCAGCGCAGATTTCCCAACAATGGGGCCCGGCAGGCGCGCAAAAGGTATTGCGAAATAATGCTCTTTGTAAAAATTATACGCCGGTTTGAGCGCGGAAAGGAAAGTTGAAAAGGATTAGGATTTTTTTAACGTTACGCTGTATAGTCATGAATGACGGTGGGGTTTTGATATAGTTATAGTACGGTTTCTCAAATGAATATAAATACAATTGATATTATTTCAGACATCGCATTTAATATAACCAGTGTGAATAATACTTTATTGTATTCCTACCGTTATTGAACTTGAAATTGATTTGGAAAAATAAAATGAATTGATTAAAATTTTGAGTAACTAAGAATCAATAGGCACAATGATTACTTTCCTGTCAGTGCAGAAAGTGTAAAAAGTGCTGGACTTCTTCATGCAACGAAAAAAACTACTATTATCACCAACAATAGCTATCATTCTTCATATTTTCCAATAAAAATGTCTTCAGTAAAATACTGTAACCCATAGGGAAGTTCCGCCTGCAGACCCTGGTGTCCACCATGACACTCAACCTGTTAAACGTTTTTCAATATTATGACAATTTTACTTACTACTAGCAGTCCTTAATTTATCGGTATATGTATTCAAAATGAAATTGAAATTATTCGTCACAACTATTTCCTTTTCTTTTTGCAACAACTACACATATTATTTACAATAGTGATAACCTATCCTAAAAACTTTCTTACATCCAGATAAACTTGACCTAAATTAAATGTTGAAAAGCGGGAAATGTCAACATCACAGACGTGACGTAAACGTTCGACTTAATTTAAATGCAAACGTCTCACAAGAGCGATCATACGTTAGATTTCACCGTTTAGAAAGTGCGCCATTGTCCGTCGATTAAGAGGAAAAGACGGTTTTCAGTGTCACCAATCGATCCGCGAAATAATTGTGCAGGAACTGAGCAACGCCAGCTGTTCGGACGGAATTGTCTCTTGATGTAATCATTTCGTAACCTCGCAGATTAATCAATTGTGGATTTAATAAGTTGCAGTCTTATGCTGTAATGTTTTTTTGCATTAATTATTACAATCGGTAAACATTCGCTGCACAACGAGTGGATTTGAAATGAGTAGAAAACGTGTTTGCATTTATTAGTTCCAGGAAAATAATTATCTCTTGGAAAATTAACCCACATTAATACGCTAAATATAAAAAGGTGATATTTTCACCTTTTCCAAAGCTACAGCATTTTACAGAAATGGTGTTTCTACACAAACAAAAAATGTTATGCGTACCCTCAATTAACTCACCAGTAATTAATTTAGAGCAGCTTTGTTAAGATTTTTTTATAAAACATTAATTAAATTTGTTTCAAACAGTATGTTACGTCTAAAACGTGTAAAACGAGGGTGAGACAAATAGTCAACGTGCGTGTTCATTGTGCATGCCATCACGTTTTCCATTTAATCAATGTTTTGTAAGAGCAGATTTTAATGGTTCTGCGAAACGAATCACTTCAAGTTGACACTATTCGTTTGCGGAGCACATGTCGTCGTCGAATAGGCCACATGGGTTGAGGGAATTCATACCCCATAGAAAGGTAATGGAAATAGCTCACGCCACCACCATAGCTATTAATTTTGCTCCGCCATTAAACTAAACGATCATTAAAGAGAAATGTATATGGCATCCGTTTAATTGCGCAATATTTTTAAAAATTTACTTTTAGTTTAGTTTTAGAATAACTAGCCATAAGATTAATGTATATTATACAGTGTAATTGGACTTCCGTAAATAAATAAATTTATTTAATGATAGATTGTATTATATTTTCATATATATTAGAACAAATGGATGATTCTAAAGACTGTTTTTTAATAACTTTGAATTTATAATAATAATTGTCTTCATTGCCCAACAGGATTTCCTTATAAAAAGGAAAATAAGGAAAAAAAGTGAACTTTCACATAAAAAAATATGAACAAATGAAAATTAAATTAAATAAAATGAAACAAAGATGATTCACACATTTGCAGTAATTTAAATCACAATGAAATTAAACAAGGACAATTTCTGGCAATGATCAATAAAATTCGATCAATCCCTTTTTCCAGCTGCAAAAATTAATAACTGTACGTCTTTTTTACAGCAGTGGATTTTTATCACTGAATTTTTGAGATGTTGGCAATCGATTCTCAACGTGCCGTTTAACTTGAGTTTGTCAAATAAATTTATAACTTTCTAAAAACGAATAAACGGATCGTGAAGAATTTTGTAAGAACGAAAGCATTTAATCAACTATAGATTATTTTTACATTTTCCAGCAAATTAAAAGCTTGGATTACAAGATAATCTTGTCTTAACCTAAAATACACAGATTGAATTGAATTACAACCATTAACTTCTTGAAATGTCAAATTTGAAAGGCTATATTAAAAAAAAAATGGTGATGTGCCCATTTGGTACATTCCCCTTTAAATTCGGTCACTGATTCCATAAAATATGTCTTACTCAATATTATCAAGTGTAAATACTCATTCAAAATGTATGATAGTTTATTTAGTAGGTTAAGTGGAAGAACAGTAACAGTTAATGCTAACTGGACTTCTACTCTTTCACAAACTGTCATTGTAAAATGAAAATATATATATATATATATATATATAATCTTATATCCTTCTACCACATATTGGTGTAGGATAAAATGAAAATAAAGGCGTTTATAATAACTTTTTGAATTAACATTTAATAGTAAATGAAAAATAAACGAAAATTTACACGGAAATATCAACCATAATTTCCGTGTAAATTTTGAGGTTATTTAAACGAAAACGAGCGAGAATTTTTTTTTTTCTTCTAAATTACCCATTAATTTTGACAGTTAGGAAAACCTGTTTCCAATAAAACTTGTTGAGTATTCAATTGTCTACGACTTTTGTTCAAACAAACATTTCCTAACTATCGAAACGAACGATATGTCGACGTTTCAAACATTAATTTTAAGGTTATGTTTAAATGACTTGCTCATTTTGACTGTTTCGTAAAACCCTTTCTAACAAAAGTCATTTACTTTTTCATTTTGATCTTTTTGTTTGATTCGATTTGTCGTGGATGACGAAATAACTAGTTTGCAAAAGGGGGGGTTATGTAAAATTAACTTAAATTTTGGTGTTTTACAAAAAAATGTTTCTGACAAAAGTCTTTTGAGCTTTCTAGCTATCAAAATAAGCGAGTGGTGGAATCATAACCTCGAAAATTACGAGAAAATCAACGATAACTCGCTTATTTTGATAGTTGGGAAAAACATTTTCAATCAAAAGACGCTCGGAATGAAATTCTCGACAGCTTTTGTTTGAAACGTTTTTTTGCAGTTGTAAAAACGAGCGATAAAATTGATTTTTTCCTAAATAATTCGTTTATTTTGACAGTTAGGAAATACCGTTTCAAATAAAACTTGTTGAGAATTCTATTCTATGCGTCTATCTATTGTTTGAACAAATTTTTCGTGACTATCAAATTAAGAGAGTTTTCAAAAAAGTGGTGTTATGTAAAATTAACTTATTTATTTTCACAATTACGAAAAATTGTTTCAAATAAAAGTAGTTCAGTATTGAATTCTACGCGATTTTCATTTGAGATAAATATTCTAGCTATCAAAATAAGTGAGTTGTGAAAACATAACCTCGAAATTTACGGGAAAATCAACGATACACAATTGGGAAAAAACTGTTTTCAAACAAAAGACGTTCGGAATGAATTTCTCGACAGCTTTTTGAAATGTTTTTTCGCAGCTGTCAAAATGAGCGAAAAAAAATGGGTCTTTTTTAAATGAGAGTTGTGAAAAACCGTTTTAAATAAAATTTGTTGGGAATTCGTTGTCTATGACTTTTGTTTGAACAAATTTTTCGTAATTGTCGAAACGAACAAAATATCGACGTTTTAAACAGTAATTATAAGGTTATGTTCAAACGACTCTCTTATTTTGACAGTAAATTAAAACTTAGTTTTTAAAAAGTGAAGAAAGGAATAAACTAAGTTTTAATTTATTGATATAAAACACTTCATGTAAACTCAATTTATAGTATTTTGACAGTTACGAAAAAAAAAAACGTTTCTAACAAAAGTCGCTTACTTTTTCATACTGAACGTTTTTCGTATCTATAAAAATAAGCGAGTTTGCGAGTTTGGGGTTATATATATATATATATATATATATATTAACTTGTTTATTTTGACAGTTGATAAATATAGTTTCAAACAAAAGTTATTCAGAATTGAATTCCACACGACTTTTAATTGAAAAAAAAATGTTATAGCTGTCAAAATAAGCGAGAAGCGACGACATAACTTCGAAATTTATATTTTGACAGCTAGGAAAAATGTTTTCCAACAAAATCTAAGCAGAATTCAATTGTATGAGACTTTTGTTTGAAATGTTTTTTCCCCTGCTGTCAAAATAAGCGAGTTTTAGTGAAAAAAAAAAACTGTTTTTGGCATCATATTAATAGTTACGAAAAAAATGTTTCTTATAAAATTCGTTGAGAATTCAATTGTCTAAAAAATTAGAAAAAAATCTTTATAAGTGACTCGCTTATTTTGGTAATTACGAAAAAAAAAACGTTTCTAACAAAAGTCGTTTACTTTTTCATTCTAAACATTTTTCGTTTGAAAAGTTTTTTCGTGTCTATCGCAATAAGCGAGTTTGCAAAAAAAGTGGAGGTATGTATAATTAACTTGTTTATTATGAAATCCGCGCGATTTCATTAAAAAAATGTTCTAGCTGTCAAAATAAGCGAGAAACGACGACATAACCTCGAAATTTCCTTGAAAATCATGAAAAACTCGCTTATTTTGACAGCTGGGAAAATTTGTTTAAACCCCAACTGTCAAAATAAGCGATAGTGAAAAGAAAAAAACTATTTTTTGCCTTTATATTGACAGTTACGAAAGCATTTTTGATAACTATTTTTTATTTATTTAATTTATTAAACACTTTAATAAAAATTTTTTTCAAGATCTACAAATTTTATTTAAAACCTTTTTCTATCTTAATAAAAAAAATAATAATATTCGATAAGAAAATATCTCACTGAAGATGATACAACAAAAAGTTAATGAAATACAATACTTATTTCTTTATAATTTACAACTTACATCGATCAATATATCTCTAACAATTGTGAAAAATCTAGAAAACTTTAAAAGCAAAGTTTTGCTTCTGACCAAAATGTTTTCAGCTATTTCTACTGTTATAAAACGGGGATAATCGGGATTATTCCCTATCGAAAATATTACGTTTAACGTGTACGTTATTTTAAATTCATATTACAGAATAGCCCCGAATAACGGTTAGATTCAATCCATTTAGCGGTTTTTGCTCTATTGCGGAAAGACAAAGACATTTTTTAAAAAATAATGGTATAGATTCAGGAGGCATCAAATCGTGTATATTGGTGGAAATTAGCGATTTGATTTTTTTTAATCACAATGCTTTCCTCGAAGAGTGATTTTGTGGAAGTAAAAAATGTGGGGTGTATTTATGCAAACAGTTGTGGGCCTGATTTAACATAAGTAGATTTTTATGATTGCATTATTGAGATGTTTGCAATCGATTGCCAGCGTGACATTTAACTTGCAGTTTGTCAAATAATCTTATAACTTTCTCAAAATATATACAGAAGAATAAACAAATCGTGAAGAATTTTGTAAGAACGCAAGCATTTATTATTTTTACATTTGCCCTCACATAACTAACAAATTAAAAGCTTGGATAACAAAGTAATCTTATATGTTTGTACTACATGTTATACTAACATCGAACTGATAAAAACAGATAGTAAAATAAAACATCCAATTGCTGAGATTGGTTGACAGGGCTTCGAAGCCAGGGTCATTAATTTGGCAGAAAAAGATGAGATAATCTTGTCATACCTAAAATACACAGCTTACAATAAAACACTTTTTAACTTTGTATGACAGAATTTTATATTTAGTGACTATAGTTTCAACAGTTTACACTTGTTATTATTAAACTAAAAGTGTTTTATTGTAATCTTACACAATGTATAAAACAGCCTCAGTGATGAGTAACTTAAAATACACATCTTGAATTATAACGAATAAATTCTTGAAATATCAAATTTGAAAGGCTGTAATAAAAATATTGAGATTTTAAATAAATTTTGAAATAATAAATTGTTGTTTACATACAATACGGTGGATTTTATTTAAACAAATATTATTTAAAAATAATATGTTAATTTATTACTGAAACGCACGACATTGAACTTGGAACTACATCTAATTACCCAAGTATTGCGCATATTTGTTTCTACAATTCAAAGCATTATAGAATATCCGTTATTTATTTTTTAACAAATAAACACGATGCAATTAACGCCCCAGACATTTCAAACGCTATCTTTGTTTTGGTGTTTTCGGTGAATTACAGGTAGACACTCTCGAAACTGCGAGCACGGTGAATAATTGAGTTTTTGGCATTGGACGTTGCCCTGTCTGCTGCTCGGTTCGATTCGCATTGCGCAGAGAAGGGGAGATATTTGCGACCTTTAGAAAATGTTTAATGGACAAAAAAACCCAGACGACATACGCAGGATTGATAAAAAATGCTTTATAGATATTTTCAGGTTGTAATTACCAAGTTGGGTAATTAAAACATTTAGGAACTTTTAATGCACTGAAATATGTCTTTTTATTTCTTTATTCACAGATTTATTTTAACAAAAGTCGAAGTTTTAGGTTATAACTGGAAAACTAAAAATGTGTTAACATATTCGAAGTCAGCATAGAATGTTACTTTGAATTTTTTTCTATTTTTAATGATAACGGAGATATAAGCACCCACGAAAATGACTCGCCGTCATCTTCCGGTTATAACCCGGGAATGGTTAAAGATAGATTTTTTTCTTCGCCATTGTATTTATCATTAAAAATAGGCCTAGTGAAGCGAAAACGGTTTTTCGATTTTAAAATAAATATGTTTTCCATATAAGGCACCACAAAAATCCACTACCCTGTACATTTAGAACATTATTATGTGTTCATTATCAATAGTTACATTTAATGAAACGTTCAGTCACCATTCATCTAACGTATGGATAACTAGTGATGGCCATTTCGGTTTTTTGAACCTTATCAGACTAGTGTGTTCCATGTGCAATGCCTTGATGGAGGCGACTGAACAAAAATTGTGTTGGGGTTATATACCCGATATTATTCATAATAAATTAAAGACGACGGCAAAAGGTGGCGCTTGCGTCGTCTTTAATTTATTATCAATAGTTAACTATTGACATTTATAATAATTTTCATTTAATGTTTAAATAAATCAGGAATATAACTCTCTTTTATTATTTTGATGCAATGTTGAGTAGATGATAATCAATTGTTGTAAAATCCGCAGGAAATTATTTTTTTTTTTTTTGAATTAAAAATATGAATGTTTTATAATTTAAACGTGTTTCTTTGTTTGGTTCTACAGAATGGTGACCTGTGTATAAGCATCCTGCATCCACCAGTTGACGATCCCCAAAGCGGTGAACTGCCATGCGAACGTTGGAATCCCACACAGAACGTACGAACCATCCTACTTAGTGTCATATCTTTATTAAACGAACCAAACACATTCAGTCCGGCCAATGTAGATGCTTCAGTAATGTACCGCCGTTGGAAAGATTCCATGGGCAGAGATAAAGAATATGAAAACATTATTAGGTAAGATTAATATTACATTAATTACAAAAAAATCAAAATATGTAAAGAAAATAATCAGGGCACAGCTCTGGCTAAATAGCATTAAAATGTACCTAACACATGCAGCTAGAATTACAACCACTAAATTCTTGAAATATCAACTTAGAAAAATTAAAAAAAAACTCTAATTTTAAATCTTATTTAGTAAATTCAGTAAAAATTACACCTCACACTGAGAAGTAGAGAGGCACATATAACGATGTTATATAAGACTAAATAAATAGTAAACATTAAAGTACAATAATATTGTACAAACTGCTACAATTGTTTCGCCAACACAGTGGCAGTGATTAATTACTCATCTATCTGATAATGCCATTGTGTATCTACAGTCTCCACAGTGTTTCTACAATAAAAAAATATTATTGTTTTTATTTACTTATGAATATGCAGTTTCATCAAGTGACAGCCTCAACCATTGAATTTTAAAAAATTAAAGATATTCAAAAATAAATTAACATAATTTAAACCCATGACATTAAACCTGGAACTAAGTTTATTTACATAAGATGGTGTAGTTTTCTTAAAACCACTTGAGATTTCGTTGAAAATATTGTCATTGATGTTTTTGTAAGTACAATATGATCGAGAACTTTTGTCCTCTAGAGTGCGTCTATTTTTTTTTTCTTCTTTATTTTACAATTTGTTGCCATCAGTGAATAAAAACAAATAAAATGCACGGTGATTATTAATCAAATCAAATTCTTCTTTTTTTAAGCGAGGGGTTCTATATTTTTAACATTAATTTATTTATATAAAAAGTCAAGGCACTCTAGAGGAGAAAAGTTCTCGATCATATGGTATTATTGGTAGGTAATTTTTATCATACGTAAAGCTAAAGTCTCAGTTTAATTTAGTACATATTTCATTTACTTTTTTGCAATCAATATTGTTTTAATTCATATTTTCCACTAGACAAACCTCACCGAAGCTCAAACTCCTCTCCCATTGTTTTGATGCCTAGAGAGTTCATCTAAAAATACCCTGTGCATTTGTTCCACTTTCAAAAATAACCACCCCCACCTCAGCCACACATACATTCCTTTAAAAAAATCCAACATCCGACATTTCTTTCCTTTGTTTGAGGAAGGTGGAAAAAAGCTGAATATTTTCAAGGTTTGAGCCGAGGCCGGCTGTAACTTGGCACACCACAATAAAGGTAAAACGCGGCCGGCCGGTCTTTGAGCTTACACGTTTCAGCCGAGTTTCTCGGTACATGTGAGAAGAGAGGTGATGTGTTATGGTCGTCGGTCTCGTTAAAAATAAACTGGCAATGACTTGTCCAGCGCAGATGAAATATGAAAGGTCAAATTAGAAATAGTGAGGGCCGCCGAGGAGTTTTGTGCGCCCGTTGGAATCGTTGAACTCTTGAGCGTCACAAAGAGATGTTTGTTACATGACGTGGTTTATAAGAATTTTAAAATTTGAAACTTGTGTTATGGTATTCCGGGAATTAGTTTGTCCGCCAGTTATTATATTTTCGCCTAAAATTAACTTTTTTTTACATCGGAGATGACATAGGGCTAAATGGAAATCAAGGAATTAGTTTGTCGCTGGTTGTGATAGTTTACCCGAAATTAACTTTTTTTACATCGGAAATAATGACACTGGTCTAAATAGTAATCAGGGAATTTGTTTATTGCCTAAAATTAATTTGTTTTCACATCAGAGACAATGATGTAGATCTAAAGGTAATCTGGGAATTAGTTTGTCCTTGGTTGTGATATTTTGCCCAAAATTAACTTTTTTTTTCATCAGAAATAATAACATAGGTCTAAATGGTAATCAGGGAATTAGTTTGTCGTCGGTTGTCATATTTTGCCTATTTTTTTTTATATCGGAGACAATAACTTAGGCCTAAATGGTAATCTTCGAATTTATCGCCGGTCATACCTTTTCATAATAAAACAATTTTACAATTAATTTTGTTATTTCTCACCTTATAACGGCTTTACAAATTTTCCCACACAATTTTTAATTTTTAGATCATTTTTGTATTCGTTCGCCAAAGATTTCCTAAATATCATAGAATTTCCACGTTTTATTTGACATAAAAAATAATTGTTTATTTTTAAGAGAATTTACATTCAGGCGAAATTCTTCCGTTTATAACATGAAAAATAAAGGTCCTACAATAAAAAGTTATATAAAAAAAAGTATTTACTTTTTCAAGATCTACAACTTTTATTTGATTTTTTTCTATCCGAATAAAAATAAATAATAATCGCTAAGAGTATAACTCAAGAACTGAAGACTCTACAACGAAAAGTTAATAAAAGAAAATACTTAATTCTTCAAGATATACAACTTTTATTTGAAACATTCTTTGATGCGATTAATATTGGCCAAACAATTGTGAGAAATGAAAACGCTAAAGTAAAGTTGCACTTAATGAGTTTTAATTCTAACCAAAATTGATTATAACTAATTGGGTTCAATCGATTTACCCGTTTTTGCGCTGTCGCGGAAACAGACAAAAATCGATGGAATGGACTCAGGGACCTCATATCCATTAAAATTTGCAATTCGAATATTTTTACGATCACAACAAAAAACTCAATACTTGTTTTAATTTTATTCAGTGTAACTTTATCCGAACTACTTTATTATTATATAATTTAACGAACACTTAAAACAATTGCCTAAATTACTAACAATTGCTTATCGATCAGCAATCTATTTAATACGGTAATAATATATAATTGTAGGTGTATATGAAATTGCAAAAAAGTAATACAAATTTTCAAACTTAATGACAGAATCGTTTAGCATATTATTAAATCATGTACCAGAAATACTGCTATGAACATGCGACGTTAAAACACAAAGTAATTATATTTTATGACGTCAGCAGTATTGAAATAAAGTCTAAGGCGAAATATAAATTAATTTTTTAATAACATCTCTCTAATAGGCATGTCATTTTTTACTTATTTGAAACTAGTTGTAGTTAGATAAAATAGATTTTACCAAGAATATTCGGTTAGAACTACTTTTTAAATAAAACATTTTTTAATTCATACACTGTTCGTTTTCATCTTCAAAATCAATCTCATTAAGTAGATCCGCAGAGAACAAACGCTTTATTAATTTTATAAAATTTAGGGGGAGTTCAAATTAAAAGCGAATCCTGCCGGTTTTAATTACTTTTATGAATCCTCTTTAGAGAGGAGGAATTTTAGCCGGAATTCCCTTTATGCCATGGAACACGGCTCTCTCTATTGAGCACATACGTGCTTCTATTCACATTTTCCTGTTGCATGTATGAATACATTCGTGGCATTTTCAATGAATCTCCATTTACATGAAATCGCGATTAATCACAATCGCCGGCTCGAGAAATCTACTCCGTTTGAATTTAAACACTTTCACTCCACACTCGATGGTACATTATTGTAAGGAAGTAAAAAGAGCAGGTACTTTCATGGATATATTCATTTAGTAGTGGGTTGAAAAGTAGATTTGTGGCAACTATTGGTGAAATTGTATTGCTTTCAAAATTGGTTATGCTTTTGTTTTAGAAAACAAGCAATGGCAGCACGTGCTGAAGCGGAGCGAGATGGCATCGAAGTGCCTCTAACACTCGAAGATTATTGCATCAAAACTCAGGTAAAACCGAACACGTCGGACTCCCAGGTCGAAATGGGCGATTTCTACGACGATGACTACGATGAGGAATACGACGACCCAACCGATGGTTCCGAATATGAAGATGATGACAACGACAGCGGCAACGGGGAGTCGTGATCGAATTAGCTAGACTTAACCCTTCCCCCTCCTCGTCCCCAAATTTTTTCTCCCACGTCATTTTGTACATTATTTTGAAAACAAAAGAAGCCTAAAACAATTATAAAATTATAAATGATATTATTTTCGTCAATCGGAATAGAATAAAATTTTCTTTGTATACTAATTTATATTTCTATTAACGTTTTATAGTTGTTTCAGGCGTACCGAAATAATCGAAAAGAAGAAAGAAAAAACATAAAAAAAAATCGCTCTTTATAACAATATTCTACACCCATCATAAAATTTCTTTAATGTTTTTCCGCGAGACTTTCTTGTACATTTTTTCTTTAGTTTCTAAGTTTTTCGGTTTTCGCGGTACAATTTCAGCGCTTAAAAAAACAAAACAAAAAACGATGAAGGAAAACGAAAAAATGAACGATTGATTGCTTCTGTCGCGAAACGAACATGGCCGTTTCTTTCCTGTATTTTACTGTGATTTCTTTTGAGTGAAAAACGTAAATATTTGAGCCCGCCTGAGAATGTATATTTATTTTTTCCACTCGGAGGCGTTTGAAAATTGCAAGGCGAAAACCGGTCGAAATGCTTTAATAATAATTAAACTATAAAAAAATGAAGAATCGAGACAGAAATATATATATATTTAAAAAAAATGAAATATATAAAAAAAAATCAGTTAACTTGATAAGATCTCCTATATATTTTTTTATATACAGCGTGTCTCATTTAAATTATTTCACTTTCAATATTTCACAAACAAATATTTCAAACTGTAAATGTTTACAAATATTTTCATTTTATCACTTACTACTAAACAAACTGCTTCATAAATACATTTTTATCAATCAATTCGAGTTGTTTTTCCAACAATTATTACAGTTTATCAATGTTTATGAATGAATATAAATACAACAATTTTAAATTTCCACTCAAATTCACTTTAATAATACAATCTTTTGTGTTGCACCTATTTCAGAATAAAAGTTATATTAAAAAAAAAACATTTATGCACAACATTCTTTTAATGAAACCTGTAAATGAGTGTATTTTCAATTTATTTTACAGAGTAGTTTAATCATAAAAAATGATTTATTCTAGTCACACTTAAGTTGTAAAAAAAAAACAAATGAAATATGAAAACCCATTTAATATTGCAGTTAAAATGTTGAGCAACGATGTTTTAATAATTTTCTTTAGGCTGATTGTTGAGACAAAATAGGGGTTTAAATTAGAACTTCTTTGGTTACATATTATTTAAATAAAATTATTATTTCTCCTACTACAAAAAAAACAAGTTTTATATAGGAAATTATAAAAAAAATTGCTAATACTAAATCACGAATATTTTTTAATTCAATTAAAAACTTGATAAGTGTAGCAAATAAGCCTTGTCTACTAAGATTAATAATTATTAATTACCTAATTGAATTAAAATATTCATTGAAATATTTCATTGTTATTATTAAATCAATCTGTATAATTGATTCATTTAATGGTGTTTTAGAAGATTTAATATGAAATTGTTATATTTCTTGAATAATTTTCTGATTTGTGGATTTTTTAAAATAATAATTATAAAGAACTGGTAGGAAAAAACAATTGGATTGTATTTGTTTCTACCAACTTACTAAGATGAACAAATTGAAATGTTATTTATAATTTATCAGAAAAAATCGAAATGTTTATGATTTATTTGAAAAAAAAAAATCGAAATTTATGATTTATCCTTTGTTATTTAAGTACCAAAACTATTTAGTTTTAGTGATAAAAACTGATAAGTATTAAAACTACCTATCCGTTTTTACCATTAAAAGTATTGTAAGTAGAAAAAAAATTATGGGTAGTTTTGATACTTATCAGTTTTTACCACCATTAAAAGTATTGTACAAAATACTTTATAAATGGATAAACTTATTATTATTGTACAATACTTTTTGACTGTAATGATTTATTTGAGGTATTCTGTATATAACGAAAAATATTCGAATGCGAAAAGTCGTCCTTTTGTATTCAAACACGAAATTTAGCATCTCTATTGTAAATAAATAGGACTATTTTGATTCAACAATTATAAGGATAAGAAAAACAATTTTCAGAGCTTTAGGCCGTAAGAAAAAAAAAAGAATAAATTAAAAAAAAAGAAGCGTAGTATAAAAAAAGAAGGATTACAATTGTAAATATTTCATTTAGGAATGTATTATTATTTATTTAGATATCGTATAGGTTATTTTCGGTTTATTTACTTCTATCTTAACTCTTTTTTTTTGTAATTCGTATTTGTTTTCACGCAGCATAAGGTGTGTGTGTGTGCAAGGAAAATTCTTTAGAGGAGTTTGCGTGTGCGTTTGTCACTGGAAGTGCAGTGTTTGCCGGTGTTTGAGCAATTATATTTTTGTTGATGTAAGGGACACAGTGTTTCCTGTATTGTTTGTTTGCAGCAGTGAAGGAAGTGGGATTATAGTGAGCGAGAGGTTCGTGTCGTTTCAGCCTTATAGTTTTGAAGGAAATTCTCAACGCCTGTGTATTTTTATTATTCTGTGGGGTTTGATTATTGTAAAACAATTGAATATTCCGTAAATATATGGTTCCAATAGTGTTTCGTGTAGTTTTATTTATCGCAAGTTAAAATGTCACGTGATTTTGAACACTTTTTATGAAATGTGTGTGTCATTTTTACAAAAAAACAGGAACAAATCAACATGGAAATTAGACAATCGGGGCTATTCTGTAAGGTAAAAGTTAATTTTAACGTGTATGTTATTTTTATTATCACAGTCTAAGCAGCTTTTATAACATGAATGAGAAATTAATTAATGACATACACGTTAAACTTAACATATTCTGTGTAGAATAGCCCCGATTTTCAACAGGAAATATTTGATGGTAGAGAATAATTTATTGAATTTTTAATAAATGAAACACTTTTTTATCAATATTCATTCACTTTTAAGTTTGGATTCCGTAAATCTAAGTTTTATAAATAAAGTAATAATAAATACGAATAAAATAATAAAAATGTAGCAAATAAATCAAATCAATAAATTCTTGACTAATTTCGGGTCATTCTCTCAAGAGATTCCAAATTTTAAGTAAAGTGTTTCATTGTTATACATTTTAATTTAATTCTAATAATTAAATTACAATGTATAACAAAGTAGAAGCCTCAATTAACAAAATAATTCATTTGCTTGGTGGCAATTACTTAATATTTAATAGTAAATTACGAAAAATATTTTTAATAATTAATAAATTACAAACAAGATTCTTGTAAATAGTCATTACTCGTGCATTGTTACCTTTAAACATTTCCGTAACGTTAGATTTCATAAAATTATCTTAAAAAAATCCCTAATACAAGCATCAACTTTTGAAATTTCCGCCATCTAGCGTTTAATTCTATAATTTCAAATATTTAGTTCATGGAACTCACTATCAGAGGCCTTATTTCTGAAATTAACAAACGTTATCTAAATGACAGATTTCGACGTTCAATTTCAGAACCCAGATGGCGCAGGTATTGTAATTTCATTATTGACCATAGATGTAGTATATAAACTACATCTATGGTACTACCCTGCACAATCATAGAATTAAATAAAGTTAGTATATAGTTGTATCTATTTTTTGAATTAATTTCTCACTTAACCCGTGGTGAAACATATTTAATCAAAGTCTATTATTAGTTGTGTCTATACCATAGAGATAAAGTATAAGAGGGCCAGATCCATGTATTTAGCGGGAAACGAGCGCAACGCCATCCAGTGCTCAAGTGGACAACTATTTCCCAAGTTTCAAACCTTTATGAGGATTTTGAGGTTAGGTTCATATACGCACTATAGTATAACTAATGGCGGGATTTTTGAACATTTTTCTATTTATATATTTTTTTTAAATTTTTACTTCAAATTATTGATGTAAAAGTTTTTTTTATAAATATGCTATTTTACAGAAAAAATATATCAGTAGATCTTCAAATTAATTATCTGAAAAATACATTAAAAATAACATATAAAAACAACAATATTTTTAAGTAAAATATATTAAACCTATAAAAGTATCATTTAACCTGTTATTACATTCATATATTAATTAAAACATATTAACAAGAGTTATAATTTGAATTAATTTATATCTCTCAGCTGGATAATTTTATGAACTCCTTTCCTCAAAGAATCTAGAAAAATATGGATATAAATATTACTTCAAAAACGTCTATGTTAAATACATTTTTTCTGACAGAAAATATTGTAAAAAGCATAAACTATATAATAAAAAAAAATGAAGATTTATAGACCGAAAACATATTTTGAGAATATGGGAAATAAATCATATTTATTAATAATTAATTATTGCTCGATTGGTTCATAATTTTAAGTTATGTATTCTTTCAAAAATATACAATTCATAGAAATTAATAAGCAAACGTATTTTAAATTACAAATAATAACTTACCAGTTGTAGTTTTATAAGAAAAA
This sequence comes from Philonthus spinipes, assembly GCA_963082785.1. NCBI lineage: Eukaryota > Metazoa > Arthropoda > Insecta > Coleoptera > Staphylinidae > Philonthus > Philonthus spinipes. The sequence goes on along the minus strand of OY720307.1, from coordinate 18,842,760 downwards.
GTAAAAAAACTTCTGACGAATACAAAAAAAAACTGTCAAAAACAATTCATATGATTTACATTAATCAAAATGAAATATGGCAAACTGATCCTTATTTAGAACATCTTTAATGTTTAAATAAAAGTATAAACGTTTAAGAAATATACCTTATAGGGCGACAAAAGTCACCAATAATAAATAAATCATTGTAAAAACCCAAAAATAAAGTATTTTAAATTTTCCACTTGAGACTTCAGCGCCTCCAGTGCTGAAGTGGACAACTATAGACGTGTTTCCCAATTTCAAATATTATTGAATGAACTACCATCCCACATATGAACTGGACCTATATGCGGGATGGTAGTTTATTCATTCATTTTAATTTCCCATTTAGAATAGCCCGAATTGAAAGATATAAGAAACATACCTTTCAATCAAGTTATATTTTTTTATTTATTTTCACTTCATTTACATTTTATATACCAAATTGATACTAACAAACAATTTAATTAAGGGTATTAAATAAATAAAACAAAAAAAAAAACACCTTTCAATTTTTTTTTCAAATTTTGTACACAAAGTCTTTATTTAATCATTCATTCGTTCACTTTAATAATATAATACTGAGATTTATTCATTTATTTATTTATATATTTTTCATATAAACAGAACAGGACGAAACCCCCTCCTCACTACAGAGCGGGAACGGGGGTGAGAGAGAGAGATAGAGAGAGCGACAGAGATAGAGATAAATCTAAGACGTTTAATTACATTTACAGGTATATTTATTTATAAATAAATTTGTTTATTTATAAAGGGCAAGACGTAAAATTCTGTTTTGTGTTTACTTTTTTTTTCACGTGTTACGTATTTACAAAAACGGAACTAAAACAAAAAAGAAAATGTTCTACTGCACAGGCCGGCCGATGAATAACGATGAAAAGTTTAATAAAGAAATTAAAAAGTTTTTACTTTTTATAACTGGAATTGTTTATTGTTGACTATGGTTTATAGTGTTTCGTTTATTAAAATTGAATTACAATGAATAATAAATTATAAAGTGTTTGACCATTGTAAACTACAATGTATGGTATATCAAAGTACAGTTAATCGTGATGCGGAAAATCGATTGTTTTTGTAATTGAATACTAAATAATCGATTATTTTCAATAATAAAATGATGATTTAATCGTTTCTATGGGATATGATTATTATTTCTAATTAGTTTTAGAAATTGTAATTATAATAACGGATTTTGAATTACTAATTGCGGCATTCTCAAAGTAATCTTTTGTATTTTTAAAATAAATTGATTAATTAAATCTTTTCATTGAGAATTAACAATTTTTATTCGAGTTTAAGTAAAATAAATATTAATAAAAACAATTAGGGCAGAAAGACCGTTGGTTGATAACCCAAGACAGACAAACATTTAATTCTGCATACTTTATGTTAATGTTTTTAAAAATATATGTAATTATCATAATGAAGATATTTGTACATGAAACAATTATTAAATTCAAATTGATGAAATAAACTATAGCTAAAAATGAGTAATGTGCTGTAGTAAACGCGTAATAATTATTTTACAATTGTTGAAATTAATTTTTAATTTCTTTATTCATTAACTTTTCTTTCCCGACAATCGGGATTGGAAATCGATTTAAATCGGTGACGTTTGAGCTTTATTAACATTACTTTTTTTTTCATCAATCAGTCTGTGAATATATTAATATATTATATAAAGATCTATTTATTATTTAAGTACTTACAAGCTAAAAATATATATATATGTATATTCATAAATAATATATTCAAAATTTATGTACAACTCTATGTATATATATATAAAAAATTATATAAAATAAACGTACAGGATTTCCCGTGGACAAAAAGCGATATACGACAATTATTTTTTCGTTTTGTTTTGAAATAAAATACAGAAGATTTACAGGATGTGGTTTACTAGTAAAATATACGATGTGCGGTTTTAGAGAGTTACGTGTAAAAATAACTTAATGGGAACAAAAACGGAATCGTAAATGAGAAATGACAGATTGTGCTTTGAAATGCTATGAACTTGATTTTTTTAATGGCACGATGGGAAATGTGATGGATGGAGAAATGCGCTTCTTTAAAAATAAAATAACATAAATAAAAAAAAGCGATTTTGTAGGGGAAATTTTTAAGTAAATATTTGATTAAAACTATAAATTTCAAAATCTTCTAGTTTTGCTTGCTTGTCATAAAATTAAATATTGTAATTATTATAAACGAATAATGTAATTATAATAATTAAATATTGTAAATATTGAAATTATAATAATCAAATATTGTAATTATAATAATTAAATATTGTTTTTGATTCGATCTCCAATCATGGACGTAAGAATTAAAAATCAAAGCTGGGCAGGATTAGAATAATTTTGGAGAATTCGTATAAAGCTTGTACCAAAACAGTAATAAAGTTATTTAGTAATAATAATAATACATTTAATTAATTTAATGTACGAATAGTTTTTAAGTACTAACTATTTTAAGTCAAAACAAAACAGTATATGACGAAATGCATATTCATTAAAAAAACTTATTTTTTGTATTTTTCATCCTTTACATGAAAGAGATTTCGATCCTATCATATGTAACGAATGAAGGATCTGTGTTCGTGATTAAAAAAACTGTATTGTAATTATATTTTTCATATGATAATTCTTTATTCATAGATTCGAAATCGAATGCATTTTTTGGAATTCAACCCAGCTCTGATTTAAATTATTATTCTTATCTAAATGCAAATTCGAATAGGTTTCTTTTCAGATGAAAAAACTTTGTTTTTTTTTTCAATTTTTGCCACTTAAAATGTACATACGGAAAGACAATAAATTATTTTAAAGAAAATTACAATTTTGTATACGAAATTAAAGCGGATTCACTAAAGATATCCTTCTCCATCTTATTTTTTGTTATATAAATAGGAAAGTACGTTTCGTTTTAAAGTTTCGTATTTTTTCTTTTCATTTATTTAAGTTATTAGAGTGTCTTTTCTTAATTATTTTTTCATAATGGAATTCTTGTCGTTTTTCTTCGTTTCCTCTGTTTTCGTTTTGGTTTCAGTTGCAGACGTGCTCCTCCTTCTTGTAGCGACAGATGTCGCAGACGACGTTGCAGCACCACACGAACTTGCACTTGCACTTTTCCTCGACCTCCCGGACCCGGGTCTGGTAGCCGCGGCCGCAGCAAAGGAGGCGGCACCCGTCCATGCCCTGGCTGGTGCGGTTGCAGAGGCGACCCTTCGTACCCAAAATACTTAACCTTAAATGATAATAAAAAAATTGGTATAAAAAATAAGTATATAAACATTTGAAAACAGAGTTATATGTTAGTACGTTTGCGAATAACGAAGCTATGGATCTTAAGGAATGCAAAAAATAACGATGGAACCATAGAGCAAATAATACATAGAGTGGCAAATAGTAAGGATCTTAACGTGACAGCGTATTTTTCGACTCGAAAGCTGTTGCCACGGAGATATCGTGGAAACTCTACGAACTGTTTGCATGTAATTAAATTAATGAATTTTATTATCGCATCGCGAGTGCTGCTTTCCACTCAAATGGGCAAATACCGAAATAACATATTTATTCGCGTTGTGGTTGTTCTGCGGAACGCGTTGCGGACAGTGTTTAAACGGATACGATGCGTTCTAGATGAAAAAATTTTCCTTTTTTTTTCAATTTTTGCCACTTAAAATGTACATACGGAAAGACAATAAATTATTTTAAAGAAACAAGTCTACACAAGTTCGGTGTGTTTACCACTGCCTTTTAGTGCAGTTCCGTTATTAAGCAAATTCCCTGGTATAATAATACTAGGGACTTTGCATAAAAAAAAATAAAAACAATATGAAAGAGGTGTTTTATAAAAAAAGGTTAAAAATATCGTTGATAAAAGCAAGAATCGAAGTAATTATTTTACAAACGTATGGTATGAAGAGATCGTCTGAAAGGAAAAGAAGTGAAACTTTTGAGTGACAGTAAAATTCTGTTGTTGTCCAAGCAATGTAGAAGACTGAAGAGTTACGATATCATAACAATTGGGGAATATGAAAAGTTAGTTGCAAAAAACCGAAGGAACACAGGATGAAAGTTTCTGATATTATTGTCTTTTTGGCATCATTGAAGCTGCCACATTACAACTGGATACAAACGAACAAGAGATAATGGGTTGAAATGTTTATACTAATCTAAGATTCATTTATTTTAATAATATAGCTTCATATTGTTTCATATTTGTTGTTTTCGAGCTAGAACATTTTAAAAATTGTTATATTGACCACTTTATTCGGTTACAGCAACTTAACAATTAGATTTGGAGCCAAATGATTTTCACATTCATATTTTATTTTTTGCTACCTAATAACTTTTTTGTTTAATTTTAGTTATGGAGGATGAAATCAATAAAAAAATTGTGTAATGTTACTAGAGCAGCTATACAGCTATCTATTTGTCTCTCTGCGAACAATGTCAGGGAAAGGAGAAGATAAAAAAGGGGTTAGTTGTAGCACCAATCCTATCAAATTATATGAATGTGGTAGATAAGATATTAAGATATGGATAATAAAAGGATGGACATAAACTGTATTAAATAAAAATGATTTGAAAATAATTAATAAATTATTTCCACATTTAGCTCTGTGACTTTTGACTTACGCTACGTAAGTACTTAAGTATTTCTCGGCTACTCTGCCATTAAGCTCCTATCACAAATTTAATACCCAATTTAATACTCTTCGTTAGATTCGAACCCGCACTTCCACAGTGACCCAGCAATTAAGAACAGGACCGCAATCGCGGCTCTGAATTCAAGATGTCAAGTAGATTTGATCGATATGCATACCCAACCCAACTTAGATTATCATTTCATATTGAACTACCAAGACCATCTCAAAAAATTCACAATTTTGAAACCACTTAAAACAAAATTGCTGTAGAAGTCTCTAATTAGTGGGCATTTTTTGCATGTCCGCTGCTCCATTTATATTACAAAGCGACTACAGAAAATAATTTTCTAATAGGATAATCAGAGAGTTAAAGGATCTGCGGGCAGCCCTTAAACTTTTGCACGGTAATCTCCACCATTCACAGAGCAAAGGATCGGTAGAACGATCCAAACAGAACGTCAGAGACATGTTGATAGAATGGGTGCTTGACAATAATATCAAACAATGGTCAGAAATTTTATTGTTTATTCAGAGCGAAAAAAATCACGAAGGAATTAAAAAAAGTCCTTACGAAACTCTACGAAACAAATAATCGTACTGGAAGATACTTTTCTGGAAAAGGTAACATATGAAAAGGGAAGATTTAGAAAAACTCTTGAAAGGGATGGCACTGGCAACAAACCAAGAAGGGGAAGAAAATATAATAAATGCAATATTTAATGCGGTCGCTTGTAACATTTGCGAATATTATGGAATTAACCAACCATATAAAACATGCAGTTTAAACGTGCACATGAAGTGTGGTATTGAAAATGAAGGAGAAGATAGATGTATGCAGCCTTTGCTGCAGACGTGATGTAATCAGAAAGCAACTCAAATATGCTAAAGCCGAAATGGAGAAGGAAGCTAAGAAAAGGCTAGAGTTGTCCTCCTGCTGAGATCGTTCAAAATGTAATAGTGAAAGTTCCGGATATCGACAGAGGGCAGCTTGTTCCTAGAAGTGTTCTAACATTTGTCATAAGCATTAATGAATCCAGCTTGTATATGTTCGAAAATAATGTCATTTCGATATTTGGTCGTTCAGTACAGTTCGCAACGCGTTGTGGGCGTTTATTTCGCAAGGTGAGCGTTTTTGATGTTCCAGTGTAATATATAGAAATAAATTATTATACAGGGTGTCTCAGTGTGCGCGCCGAGTAGCTTTACGGCTAAATGATTTATTTTTTTCAAAGTCGACTTTCGCAGGCGTATGTAGGTCTATTAGCACCACATTTTAAAAATAGTTTCAAATATACAGGGTGTCCCATAAAAGCATGGCGTACCATAGTTATATTTTTTCTAATGGAATGACCCATATTTTATACTTTTTTCAGATTCTACATTAAAATTAAGGTTAACTTTCATAATATCTTCATATACCTAAACCTAATTATTTTTGAAATATTTGAATATTTTTGGAAAAATTGACGTTTCGAAAAAAAAAATGTAACTTTCAAATGGGTGAATGAAAATAAATGAAATTTTGTATCAATATATTTGACTAATGGGTAAATATTTTAGACTATTGAGAGAAATTTAAAATCTTAAGATGTTTTGATAATTCAACGTATCTCCAGAAACACATTCAAGGTCAAATTTCGTGCTTATTTTAAATTACATACCCTATATCTAATAGGCTTGTCATGTAGGAAATTTTATTGTCTAAACCTAATAATTTCCAAGATATATCCATTTTTGTTAATTTGCGTCATAATCATTATTATTTTAATATGACAAGGTAACATAAAGCGCCATCTATTGCCTAATTTAATAATTATTATTGACAGTTATTCCAATAGGCTTTTGTTTATAAACAAAATTTAATTGACACATTCGTATTATTAGTAACAATTGCAAAAATGATTTTTTCCTTAAATAAAAGAATTAACATGATTTTAATAATAATGGAATGTTATGAAAATGGTCTTTTAGTGTACAAAACGTTCTCTGATGGAAGACATCTTAATAATAAAACTGTAGAGGAAATTTTAAATACATTTAAAACTGTAGGCAGTGTGAAGTGTCTGAAAAAAAAACTAACTTGAATACGGTAACTAATAATGAGGAGACACAATTACAAGTTTAATTCCATTGAATATTCGCCAAGTTTTTATCAAATAATTCATACGTGTATAAATAATACAAATAATGTATTCACAGTCAATAACATTAATGTATTAATTTAAGAAAAATCTTGAAAATCATTTGTTGGGTCAACTGACTTTATTTATAAACAAAAGCTAAACACTTGCCTATTGGATATAATAAATATTAAATTGAACAATAGATAGCGCTTTGTATCACTTTTCCATATTATGAATAATAAATGTTATATCAAAAGTTAACGAAAATGGATATATCTTGAAAACTATTAATTTAAGCGTAAAACACTTTTATACTTTTAAAATGATAATAACATTTCCTATAAGATAAAGCTATTAGATATATGGTGTGCCATTTAAAATAATCACGAAATTCGACCTTGAATGTGTTTCTGGAGTTACGTTGAATTATCAAAACATTTTAAGATTTTAAATTCCTGTAAATAGCCTAAAATTTTCACTCATTAGTCTAATATACTGATACAAAATTTCATTTGTTTTCATTCACCCATTTGAAAGTTATGATTTTTTTTTCGAAACGTCAAATATTCCAAAAAAAATTTAAATATTTCAAAAATTATTAGGTTTAAGCATATGAATATATTATAAAAGTTAACTTTATTTTTGATGTAGAATCTGAAAAATATATAAAATATGAGGTATTCCATTAGAAAAAATATAACTATGATACGCCATGCTTCTACGGAACACCCTGTATATTTGAAACTATTTTTAAAATGTGGTGCTAATAGACCTACATACGCCTGCGAAAGCCTATTTTGAAAAAAAAATAACCATTTAGCCGTAAAGCTACTCGGCGCGCACGCTGTGACACCCTGTATAATTGATTGATGAGGCTGATAATTGTTGAAAGTTCATAATTACTTATATTAAATAACACTATTTAGTCTTACAATTGTAGCGATAATACAATAGACTTTGAAAGACTAAATATTGTTATTTAATATAAGAAATTATTATATGTTAAAGATATAATGAAAGAAGTTCTGCTCCCTAATAAACACATAATTGCTTTTTCGCTGCATCACTTTCCGTTCTTAAATTATTATTTTGCATGGATTTTTGTATATTATGAAATTAAGCGTTTTACAAATAAAATAAACAAAAAAATTTGGCGTCACAAGATGGGACCTTATTTTTTTATCGAGAATTCAATCTTTAGCATGGATATTCGCCCATTTCGTTCACTTCGAGTCTTTCGTGATTACCAGAATTCGTACTAGATGTCGAACCTATTGAGTAGAGACCGTATTCCTGAAATTGTTCGAACGTTTCGGTTGTATGAAATCTGTCATTTAGATAGGAATTTACATGTGAATTTAACAGTTGCATACGGACGATTTCGTGTGATTGATTTCAAGAATAAGACACCAGGGCCCGTATTTCTGTATTTCTGAAATTAGTCGTACGTTTCAATCGTATGAAACCCGTCATTTCTAAATGAGGAATTTACATGTGAATTTCAGTTGCGTACGACTGACACGTGCGACAAATTTCAGGAAAATCAGGAAAAAGGCAACAGCGTGACGCTCTTTTTACCCGACATTGCCGCTCTTCGCATTTTTTTCTCCGTGATGGAATATTAAATCAATATTTATAACGTTTGGTAGCATTATGAGATTCTTAAACGATTGAATATTTACAAAGACAATGTTCTAATTTTTAAACGATAGATTTACTACAATTTCTAAAAATAATGTACTTGAAAACTCTTCCTTCTACGACTCAAGACATACAATACTTTAAGATTTACTTTTTAGATACTCACGTGTCATTTTTCTCACAATAATCCGGTGAATCGTCCAAGAACACCAGATCTGTCTTATTAGGTTTCTTCAGGTCTGGACTAACCGCCCTCAGTTTTTTCCGTCTCCTCTCCACGAACTTGACGTGGGACGCGCCTTCGTAGCTCTGGAAGAGCGCCTCCCCTACCTGCCTGAACGCCGGCAGCCGCCTCCAGCACACCCGCAGACTGCATGAGCCAGACATGCCGTGACACTTGCAAACACGCTGCATTCGAGATCGTATACTCTAAACGAAAATTGTAAGTAAATATTTTTGGGAAAATACAGAAAAATCACATCATAAAAACATCAATAGTCAAGATTGGTAGATATATATATTTATAACAGGCAACAGGAAAATGTGAGGGTTCGCTTAGAAGAATCTGGGCGAGCTCACGCAGATTTGCCAATCTGCGCAAAGACAGTTGCGCGCGCTGCTCAGCTCGGTGAGCTTTGCCCGGGCATTCGCACGGACAAACTCCAGATTTTCTCCGGTCAACATGGACGCAGGAAGGAGTAAAATCGAACACCTGATTTTTTCCTGTCAACATGGACATACACTCGCACTCATTCATCCTCCAGGCCGCAGAAAATCGGTGAGTCTAATATTTCCTTTCGCTTTATTGTTTTTATGCGCTGCTGCAAAAATTCAATACAACAACCGAGCAGAGCAGTGCGCCGGAGAAAATCTGGGGTTCGTTTAGTTGATTGCGAGAGCCCGGGAATTAGCTCAGCCGAGAAGAGTACCGCGCGCATCTGTGTTTGCGCAGCTCAGCTCGGTGTTTGCATTGAAGTCTGCCCGCGCAGACTGAACTTTGTCCGGGCACTTGCAACCATCTAAATGAACCCCAGATTTTCTCCAGTCTGCATGAACATACTCCCACTCCAATCCACCCCAGGGCGCAGGAATCAGGGAAATCGGTGAGTCTAATAAAACCCTTCGCATTATTGATTTTACGCGATCTTCCAAAAAGAGCAGCATGTATTTAAAATTGCACACAATAAAATCCATGCCAAGTGGTACACGGTTTTCATTTATTAAAATTAAAAGAAAAACAAACATTACATGAAGTCATGCAAAAGTTTTCGCAAAGAATTACTAATTCAGGACAGTATATGAAATCACCGTGTATATTAAACGGTGATTTAAGAAATACAAAACTGGCTAATTATGCAAATATGGCAGGCAGCTCTGTTAAAAGATAGCGACGGGCATACCGCTTTAAAAGTTTTATTAGTTATAATAATAAGATAATCGTGTAAAATAGCGACGATGGTCTACCATAACCTCAAAATTCAATCATTTTTCAGATTAACACTCTGCTGCAATTTAAAATCAGCTATAGTGAATGTATGCTATTGAATGTTTTTCACAGGATCTTATAATTTCGTCCAAACGGCTTTTTCAAAGAAATCCTCCCTTATAATTTCGACGAAAGTTGAAACTTGTCGGAGAAAATAATCGTATTTCGACGAAAGTTGAAACTTGTCGGAGAAAATAATCATATTTTGGTGAAACAAAGCAATTATATAGTGTCCTGTTAATTTTTGAAAATGGCTTAACCTTAGGTTCCTGAAACCAAAATATGAATAAAAAAGTAAATAAAAAATATTGATAATCGAATGTTCCATTCGATTTGAATAAAATTTACTGTGCTTCAATATGATAAAATAGCACATTATTTGAGTTAATATGAGTACCGTCAGTTGTTTAAGTGTAGAATACAACATAACCTATAAATTAATACATCAATATCTTTTTTATTCGGACCCTCAATAATATTTTTAAAAGTTTTGCTTGAATGAATGTTTAATTTGGAATAGTTTTTGTCTCTTTATAATTTTCAATAATTTGCACAGTTTTATCAGAAAAGAATAAAATTCAAATTAATTCCTTCTATTTATTTGATAAAATGCGGATCTAGTTACCTGGAAAAGGTAAACTAATATGATTTTACATATATTATATTAAATATTTGGTATAAATTTAGTTATTAAATAATTATTTATTAACATATTAATTTTAAATTTACTCTAATGGGGAAATAAATATATTTATAAAGCTTTGGATAACTAGATTTTGTTTACTAACTAATTAATGTAATTAATTTGAATTTATTTTTTTGAGCGATTACTGTAAAATTTATCAAAAATTATAAAGAGAGAAATGTATAAAATTTAATAATCTTTCAAATACTATTTTATTTTTAAATTCAATTGTGTGCGGAATAAAAATATATTTAAATGTTCATGTAGAGGCACTATTAATTGAATGATCATATTAACACAAATGGTCTATATATATATATATATATATATATATATATAAATCAGATTATTTTTAACAAAGTAATAATAATAAATAAATACAATAAATAACTAACATAAAAATAAATTCTTCTGCAAATTGGCTATCGACCGTTGGTCTTTCCGCCTGATTTTGTAGGCGTCTGTCCTTGTCAGTTGCTGTGTCAAACAAATGGTCTATTATATTAAATTATGGAAAATTTTATAAAAATATATTAATCTTTACATTTTAAAATTGATTTCATATATACAATATGAAATCAATTTAATGCTATAATTTTTATTTAAATTATCAACCGGGATTAAAGGGACATACATATATATTTTTGCTTTTTACTAATAAATAAAATTTATTAGCATGTTGTAAAATTTATAATTATATAGTTTTGTAAACACTTTCTTTCAGTATTTAAAAAGACTATTATAAAATGAAATACAAGTCTTATAATTCAATTCTCAACAAGCAGTTTTTCTATGAAAGAAATATGAAAATTTAAAGTCGCAAAACAACTCGTGTTATATAATATTTCCAAATATTATTGAGAGGACAGATGTTTGTTTTGGGGTAGGCTTGCGCTCGTTCGGGAAGATTTATTGGGTGCAAACCACAATACAAGTGTCGTTTCTCTCCGGGGGGTATCCCTTAGGAACCCGCGCTTGGACAAAATTGTATAGTCTCTTTTTCACCATTAGCCTACGACAGGCACGGATTGACACCTTTAACAGACTCCCAGTCCCCGGGGAAAATCAGCCCTCATAGCCGAGTTTAACCAAACACAGATCAATATTAAAACATTATTGTACCAACTTGAATCAAGCTTGAAATACAAGATTGTGACAATCTAAAAATTCATTATTGAGTCAAGATTGTATCAACATGACACAATATTGTATAAGCTTGATACAATAATGTATCAAATATAAATATTTATTTTCAAGTTGTATTTAAATATTGTGTTAACCCAGTGTCGTGTTCACATCCCAATATTTCTACAAGATTGTAGAATGAATTGAAAATTCAATAATGTGTCAATATTGCTACAAGATGTAATTTCTACTAGGGGCGTGTACCGAATGATCAATGTCAATTCTCCTGAATTAGTAGTAATGAATTTAAGTTGGGATGACTCGATTTATTCCATATCACATTTTAATTTGTCGAATGAAGGTTATATTTTTATGTTATAATGGAAATTCAACCCAGTGTCGTGTTCACATCCCAATATTGCTACAAGATTGTTGAATTGAAAATTCAATAATGTGTCATTATTGCTACAAGATGTAATTTCAACTAGAGGCGTGTACCGAATGATCAATGTCAATTGTCCTGAATTAATAATAATGAATTTAGGTTGGGATGACTCGATTTATTCCATATCACATTTTAATTTGTTGAATGAAGGTTGTATTTTTATGTTATAATGGAAATTGTACATCCGTCATCAAGTTGCACAATGTCTGACAATTCGACGGAAATACATTTCTGAATCATGTTTGAAAACTATCCAACATAAAAATGTACTTTGTATCAGGAGTATAAATGGAAAACTGCCGTGTTTCTTTTTTTTTCAAAATTTCCGGCTTTATTGTGGAAAAGTGGTTACACATTTATTCTTGAAAGTATTGTCCACAACCTTTTCCGCCTTTGTGGTAGCATAAGTATTCCGCGTTGAAAAAAAATGCTCGTCTTTTGAGGCAATCCATAAATCTCCATAAGAACGAAAAGTGCTCATCAATCAAGCCATGCGTCATTGATTAGAAGGGGCGATGTCTGGAGAATGCAGATAGGTTTTAACGACCTGAGCAACTTGTGGCCGAGCGTTGTCGTAGAGCAAAATCATTTTGTCTTGTCTTTGCTTGTCCTTTTACCTTCAATGCTTCGCTCAAACGCTTTAGTTGTGTTTGGTAGCGATCTCCTGTGAATGTTTCACCCGGTTGCAACAGCTCATAATATACCACCGAAGTGGTTCCATCAAATACACAGCATGATCTTCAAGCTGTAGATGTTTGGCTTGGCCGTCGAGGTTGCCGTTGAAGCAACCTCTGTTCGCATGTGAAAAAAAAAACGCCGTTCGACATCTCTCGGCTTCAACTCGAATAGCACAAAATTTTCATGCTTTTGGACTCCCAAAAGGTTTTCAAATGACGTGAAATGGCTTGTTGAGTCACGCCCAAGGAATCTGCAAGTTCTTGTTGCGTTTAGCATGAATCTTCATCCAGTAATTCTGCGTCTTCAAACTTTTTCACCGATCCTAGACGCTCCTTGTCTTCCACCTTGAAATCGCCACTTTTGTGGCGTTGAAACTATTCGCAATAAGTTTTTGCAATCATTCGATGCGCCTCAGTCGCAGATTTTTTTAAAATTGTATACACAAAGTAAAACTTCCCGTAACTGACGCTTATTTGGTTCAAAACTCGACACTTTTGCTCACAAAAAATATATGACGCCGTTAGATATTCGCAAATGTAATCATGAGGAGTTGATGACAGATGCCTAACCTACCATATAACGTTTTTGATTTGAAACTTTTGACCAGTACTTACTGCTGGCGCCAACTATTGGAAATCGGGGGTTTTCCATATGTACTCCTGATATTTTAATAAAATAATGTTGTATGTCTAGACAAAATTAATATGGAGCAATGTTCAATAAATAAAATAGATAATGGGCATCTTTTAAAAAAAATAATAGATAGAAAATGTAAAACCTCAAACCATAAATAAAAAGATTACATTAGTCTCTACAAATGCACACAACAAGAATTGTTTGAATGTATTTTAACTTATTAAAAATTTTATTATAATTGTTGTAAACGTTCCTAGTTTTATGTTTTTAAGTTTTACTTTATAAGAAATAATAATGAGACCGGCCAATGACCCTGGCAGTCGACGCCGGTAAGTGCGAGGGGTTTTAGTGGGTAGGCTTTCAGTCAGCACTTGACTGGAAGGAGTCCCACACTTCGTCCGTAACTGGATTTCCCCTTCCACAGCCCCCAAAAAAAGAACAAGAATTAATATTTTTGTTTTTGTTGTTTTAATGCCCAGAACTTAACCTCGAATTTACACACATTAAATGTCGTTTTACATTTAACTTCAAATTAATTATAATTATTTATTGAATCACTCTATATTTTCAGATTCATCTATTCTACGTTCAACTTACTCGTCGGCCTGCTTCGTTGTTATGCAGGTTCATGAGACCGATCGCCGTGTTGGCGTCCTCGCGGACGTCCAGGAAGTCGCGGCTGAACTTCTCGCCGAAACGGATGTCCTCCGAACAGCCGCCCCACTGCCACGACTTGGGCTTCCTGGAACGCACCCTGTTGTCACACGAGCACTCGTTCAGCTCGCCTTTTGAACAGGCTCGTGTCACCGCAAAGGCGACGCTCGCTGCCGACACCGCCGATAAGTACGCCGACTCTCTACTTCCTAAAAAAGGTAATTCCAATTAGTAAAAACCAACATTTTTAAAATTCAATGGATGTTTTACAGAAATTGTGTTCGGGACAAGAGAAGAAAAATGTTTTTCTTTTTCCATTTTTTTAGGAGTCTCTCCCATGTTTTTTATAAAAACCCCAATTAATTCCTGATTATGATTTTTTTTAATATTATAATGCTTACAATAAAAAACACATTTTATTCTTTACTTCACTTTTATTTTTATACGTTAGATATACATTTCATCATCATTATCATTAGTTATTGATAATGAGTGCACTCGTAATGTACATCTAACGCATAAAAATAAAAGTGAAGTAAGGAATAAAAAGTGTTTTTAATTGTGATGAAAATCTCTTCACATAACTCAAATTAAACAACTAGTGATTAAAATGCTTGCTTGAACACTACTTTTTTGTATTGTTATTACGAAAATTTTCGTTATTGTCATTTGAAAATCACGGATTTTAGAAAATTTTCGGTATATCACATCACCATTGTCTGTATAAAAAAATGAACTTGAAGCACTGAATGGATATTTGTCATGTGGTGTAGAAATCGGCCAGATTTAGATATAAATTGAGGGACATGGGTTTAAATCACATCAGAGATGTTTCTCTTCCATTTATGTTTAATTAATTTAAATTATATTTCTTTACATCAAATAAAAATTATTTGAAAATAATTAATAAATTATTTCCACATTTAGCTGTGTGACTTTTGACTTACGTTACGTAAGTACGTTAAACAAATGCACATTAAAACAACTACGTACTTACGTAACGTAAGTCGAAAGTCACAGAGCTTAATGGAAATAATTTATTAATTATTTTCAAATCATTTTTATTTAATATATTTAAATAACTGTGACCAAGTCAATGAATACTGTTTTCTATTTATATTATATTTCATTGTTATACACTGGAATTTCTTCAATTTCATACTCACTTATTGTAACGACGTTACCAAACACTGTGGCGGTGTTTTCGGGAAAGGTAGTGCAGTTCCACCTGTTGTTTCTGAACTGGTGCTGGCATTCCTCCATGGCCAACTTGGCGCCGTTACCTAAAATCTTCAATAATTTTTCGTTTTTTTCCAAAAGTAAAACAAATTAAATCCAATACACTTCCTCAATTTCAAAATCTCTGTAGTTTAATCTAAAATACACTCACGGGTAGGATTTTGTCGTTGGAGGTGCACAGTTCCTTCTGGCGGTCGACCAGGTACTCCAAACTCTGACATCTGTCTTTGTGGGCCGCCGGCGTTAAATCGACGGAATTCGCTATCGAGCTGGATAATCCCAATTGCCTGAAAATAATTTGAAAATTAAAAAAAAAAGGCGATGAATGAATGAAAATTGGATTTATTTCTCAAAAAATCATAAGGTAAACCTTCCTTAAGAATCCCATCGTGGTTACACCAATGTTTTGCCTTCTGCGCGTGATTCGAGGGCCGAAAGGGCGCTCTCAAACATATATACGTGTGTATATTAGAGGGAATCGAAAAGGAGCCACAGGGGACGAGTTTACACAGATTGTCCACCTGAGACTTACGAAAACGAAAAAAAAAATGAAAGAGGGAACAGACGAGCTCGTCTACACCCTCAGTTACCTCTTAACCACCCTCAGTGGTAACCTTTAAAAAAACGAAAAGTTCTTATTATGCACTTTTTAAAAGGTGAACGAAAGATGTAAATTTTTATGGGTGCAATAAAGTTACGAAAATAATAATGTAGACAAATAAAGAAGATGCTGTTATTTCGTATGGATGTTTAAGAAATAGAGTGTATGTTTTTCAATTGTGGCTTGAGCTTGATTTAATTAAGCTTCACTTTTATACTTTTGAAAATAGCTGATTTTCGAAAATTTACGGAAATTTGCTCATGTATTTCAAGAACAAAATTATTTCATGCAGTTACTCTGAGTTTAATAAATATTTAAACTTAGAGTAACTGTCAGCGTGACATTATATTTATACATTACTTTTTATACTTTTCGTTTATGGATTACTTTCAAATGAATTAATAATCAAGGGTATTGCCATTTAAAATATGAAATAAATATGAATAGATTATTAAAAATCAACCAATAAAACACAGATTAGATTGAATAACTTTAAATTCTCGACTACTAGTCGAAACAGTTATTCTATCTAATCTGTGTTTTATTGGTTGATTTTTAATAATTTATTCATATTTATTTCATACAATATGAACCACCAATGTCTAAATATTAAAACCATTAATTAGAATCAAAATAATATTTCACCTTGTATTAATATAGTTAATACAAGAACATAACAAAAAAATATATTGTCGTGTTTAACCGTGCGATATTCCACCCAGGTCAGAAAGGACCAACAATCCACGTCGTATTAGGTTGATTTTTATTATTAGCCATTAGGCACTTCCGAAATGATACTATTGTATATATGTAGTAGAGGACAATTAAGTGACCATAAAATGCAAAAATTAATGTTTTCCCCGATTTGTACTTATTCCACAAAACACAGATGTTTATATTCGTAAATAAGGCCTTGTTTCCAATACAATTTCTATCTTCCGTCTCATCATCTTTAGTAACAATCTCCACCCATTAATACCTTTAGTCAATACGATTATTTCTCTTAGAATTCCTTCTGTGGTAAAAATTGGAATCCATAACTTTCGAACTTTATTCTGGGGGACCTAGCTGAGCTAATCCAAATTTTTGTTTTAAATTTCTATTTTAGGCTTTCAAAATTGTATAAAATTTGGGATTTTAATTTATTTTAGGTTTATTGGGTTAATGATAACTTAAGGTTAGGGCCGTTTTATTTAGGGAAATTATTGATTGTGTTTTAAATTTAAATTTGGTTGTTTAAGGTTTAATTTAAATGGATTAAATTAAAAGGTGGGTTAATATGTCGTAAAATGTAAATTATTGGGTGTTTGTTTATATATATATAATTAGATGTAAATATATAATTGTTTATATATAAAAATTTAAATTAAAAGTTTTATTCTAGCTTATTGGGTTGATTTATGAATAAGTTTATATGCGAGATTTTAGATTTAATAATTTAAATAGTTATTATTAGTGTGTAAATATGTAGAATTGATCTCTAGAAGTAAACGTAATAACAAGAAAAACGTACATCGTATTCATTTTTTACTCAGCCAACAATTAATTAAAGAAACAGATATATTCAATTACACAAAAATTAAATAATTGTTGTAATGATTATCGACCATAAATTTATTTATTAATCAACGGAAATCTCCTTTTTTATAAAATATAAAAACAAATGAATAGAGTGTGAAAAAATAAAATAACAAGAAATTCGCACAAAAGTAAAAATAAGTGATTAAGAAAATCCAAATTAATAAAAGATAAATGGTGTTTAAATAAATTATAAGGTTTACAGAACTTATAAAAATTACGATTCATAAATTTTTCTTACGTTTTAATTAATATTTTACTTGTTTATATATTTCTTCACTCACATCAATGTATCTAAGTAATGCTTAAGTTAAAGCTTCAATTATAAAACCTGTTTGTTTAACTGTTTATAGATGGAAATTGTGTATTAGTTTATTGAATGACAAGCAGATCGCAAACTGCCCGGCGCGTTCACCAAAAGTATCACAAAGAAAATCTTTTCTAATAGAATTTTCCTTATATATATATTCCTTATATTACAATCGTAAGTGGCGTAATCTGAAAAATGTTGTGTTTGATAGACATCCACGGGTTATTATTTATTCTTTTTCATTTTTCTAACTTGCAGAGAACTGCACTTTTTGCGTACCAGGGACGCGTTGCATTCTGATCACGACTTGACAATGATAAGTACTTAAAAAATCGAAAAAAATCGTTTGGAAAACGATATATAGTAACCACTGGCTGCTAGTATATATATATAAAACCACAAATAACCTTTTTTCATAACTCTTCAAAGATTATCAGTGGCTAAAGAAATAAATCGTCATGATCTTCACATATTAAAAAAAAATATTAAATTATTAGATGTGTAGCGTTTCAGGTCGTTTAATATTTGTCATATTTAGCAACATGAAATGCTAAAATATCTTCTTCTTATTATTTTTTTTAATATGAAAAACTTTTAATTTGATTAATTAAAAAGTTAAGATAAATGTGGTTATTGGTGTTACAATAACCACATTTATCTTAACTTATTAATTAATCAAATTAAAAACCTGATTTTCAAAATTATACAAAATAATTACTATAAATACATATGTTATTTGTAAATAAAGCAATAGTTTTTTAAAAGTTTCGCAGAAATTTTATTATAGTATTGTATCTCTACAATAAAATTTTTGTGAAGCTTAAACAAAGGTTGTGTTATTTATAAATAGTATATTATAGAGATTCATCTAGTAAAACCCTCGACCATCGATTACAAATATATGAGATTTAGAAAGCTTCCGATATCTATCAAAGATTTAACAAAAACTTTAAAATATAGTAATTTTTTGTTTTGTTTTTTTGATTAAAAAAAAAGATGCATTATGGAATAGGTTATTGTAATACGACAGCAAATGTCCATTATTCAGGATTTGTTTATAGTACTTATGTAACATAAGTCAAAATATCACAGTAGCTAAAGACGAAATAATTTATTAATTTTTTTCTAGTTCTTTTTATTTAATTTATTTCAATAGCTGTGACCAAGTGACTAAATCATTTTTTCTATTATTGTAAAATATATAATTACGTTAAACAAAATTTAAATAATTATAAATTCCAGAATTATTTTGACTGAATATACGTATATTTCAGATAAATTCCGCTAAATATGATAAAACAAAATAAGGGGAGAAAACACAAAATAACGGGGATGATTTATGCGAGAATATATAAAAGGACCGGCCCCAATTTCCATCGCGGAGCACATCACGCGGTTTCCTTTTGTTTGACGAATGCGGGCCAAGAAAACCGGGAAGATCCTGCCGCTCGGACCGGACCGAACCGAACCGTCCATCCTGGTTCTTGACCGTAATACAGATCGTTGTGATTATCCGAGCGCAGGGCATGAATACAAATTGGCCATCGTCATCCTGGGCCCGGACCACTCAGCAATAATTATTTATTAAAATTAATATCACTCGAGTTGGCTTTCGCAGTGGAATTGACTCGAGTGGACACTGCCAATTTGATTATTTAATATATTTATATTCCTTAATACTATTTTGCATCAGAATATTTGATACGAAATAATTAATCTCTGTAAGCACCCTCAGAATTAATTTCATTGTAAACAAAAAATAAATAATTGTTGTATATTATAGAACCAAATCGTTGACGGTACCTGTTATAAATTAGGCAAAAGGTAGTACTATCTTTTCAATTACAGTATTTTACAATACACTTTATTTTATTAATGTAAAACATTGTGTTATTTTCTATAATCTTATCAGTCAATTTTCTACCGATCACTTTTGCTGCAAAGGTTGCCACAGCTTCAGTTTTGCCTATTCTGTGTAGATAGCTGCCATGGCCACTCATCAGCTGGGTAAGGTGGAAAATCAGCTGACTGTGCTTCCTATCTATTCATTTTTTAAATTGGGGATCAATGTTTTTATCCAGCGGTCCTTGGCCTGCCATTTAACCATTACTAAATTTCTCTTGAGAATTCCATGATTTGTTGTTATATATTTCAAATTAATTCAATTTATTTTTATATATTGCGAAAGGTCTGAAAGATACGATCGAATTAAATCATTTGCAGTACCCCTAACTCCATATCTGAGTAGTTTTTTTTAACAGAATATTGTGGTCCATACCAATGATACGAACACCTAAAAACTAGATAGATTTGAACAAAAACCTCGCAGGCTATTAATAACAATAGAAAAGAGTATAATAATATATTAAATACTCTTTTTCTGTTGTTAAAATTATTGTCCTTTCTCGTGGCAATATTAATTTCTAATTAATATGTATACAAAAAATATTTACAAAAAAGCATTGGTCTTTAAAATCGATTTATTGTATTTCGATAGATTTTTTTTCTCTGCACTGTAACTTCATTAGATTTTATATATTACTTATAAACTATTTTGCTTTAAAATTTCTCCAGGAATATTGTATGCCTTGAGCATTTTGGATCATACTAAAGATAAAGAAAAAAATCTTTTAATCTGGAATTGTTTTAAAAAATATATATATACACAATATTTCAGATATAAATTAAGGAAAATCCACATGATTTTATCAGCACTTAATAATGGATATCAACTATCATTACAGAACTAATTAGTAAATTACTCCTTCTTGTTTAACAACAATGATTACAAACAAAATCAAAATAAAGAAAGAGGGGGCGCGTCGTCGGGGTTTTTATTAATTCATAGCCCGTTTTAAGTTGTCTGCGTGCGTGTGTGCATGTTTCGGGGTGAGGGCTTAGTAAGGGATAAGGGGAATTAGGGTTGTTCCCCCTTACACTAATAAATGTTTGGTTTAAATGGACAAATTGTGAATTATTGCGACGCATTAAACGCCACTGCTGCTGCTGCTCCTGCCGGTTGTTGCATTTGGGTGCTGTTTTTTTTTTCTATATATACATGCACAATAATAAGAAATTGATATTACCAGAGGGGATGGTTTATTACAACCCCATGAGGTTTCCTTTAAGCATAATGAATTATATTCGATCGTGATTTTTTTTAATTTTAAATTATATAAAAAGAATTTGAAAATACTTAATAAATTATTCCCTCTTAAAAAAAAGTTCGATAATGGACACTTGCTGTTGTATAACAATAACATATTGTATAATGCAACATTGTTTTCTATTATATTCAAATTTTAGTTGCCTATGTATTTTCGGTGCAAAATTATTTGAGCACAAATATTCTAAAAAAAAAGAATTGCTCTTCTAAAATTTGGAACTCAAAGGAATTAATCACTCAACATTTTGGAGACAAACAAATTACACGATTTTTTTTAAGATTGTTCATCGATTTTTTTTAGACAAATTGTTCAAAAATGTTAATAATAATAATAATAATTAATTTCTCAACAAGCAGAGCCTAATTACAGAGAAATATATATGTATAAACTAAACTAAATGTTGAAGACAAATGAATTGTTTTTCCAAAATTTTAAGACAAACAATTTATTTAAACATTTTTGATGGTTTATTACAACCCCATGCTCTTTCCTTTAAGTATATTTAATTACATTCTTTATGCTGTTTGTGGAGACTTTAATTATTTAAATAAAAAACGAATGTCCTTTCTCCTACTTATTTTTTTTATTGAACTAGTATTTCCGAAACTATGTTTCCATCTTCAGTAGTTGAAGTTTTTTTATAGATATTTATCAAAACTTCAACTACTGAAGATGAAAACATAGTTTCAGAAATATATTTAGTTCAATAAAAAAATAAGTTTTATTTAAATTAATTATAATCAATTATATTGAATCACGATTTTTTTAGTTGCTTAGGTATTTTCAGTTAAAAATTATTTGACCACAAAATATTCTAAAGAAGCTCTTAAATGTTGATGACTTGTGAAACAAACTGTATTATTATTATTATTATTTTTAATATATTTATAGGATTTTCAAAATCTGCATTAAATGAAATAATTTAATCCATATAACATTATACAATTTCTATTTCGAAAAGCGTAACGAAAATCTTGCCATGACTTAATTGTGAGAAAATTGTTTCATTTTTCATTCTCACGAAGTGAAATTCTTTCTAGAAAAAAATTAACCGGTTATTTATCATAGACACGTGTTGAAGATGCGTCAAGCCCGAGTCACTGGCACGTACTAAAAATTTTACAATCGCACACTGAATAAATATATAAATACAAACATCGTAAAAAGAGAGAGACTATGGTAAACTAATAAAACCGCCGAGTGTCAAAATGACGTTCTCCAATAGGTTCGTGAGACGCTAAGAGATTTTCAGCAGAAGCACCGAGTTTTATTTTATGTGCTTTAAATAATAATTATAATCAATTCTGAGAAATTATTATAAAATTGCGTAAAATTTAAATTACGCAACAAATGTAATATTAACTTTAATAAATTGAATAAAAATAATTTGAAAATAATTATATTATTAATCAATTATTTTCCCTTTAGCTGCCGTGATTGCCGTAAACAAATGTATATTAAAACAACTACTTCTCGGGCCTATACCCCTCCAGACATTGAATTACATAATGAACACTTGTTGTTGCATAGCAATAATTTTATTTATTTATTATTTATTTTTAAATCACTATTTTGTTAGCTTTATTTTTTAATTATAACTTTATTATTATTGTATGATTTTATCCAATATGTTGTTTTTCCGTGGACAATAAAGATTATTATTATTATTATTTAATATACTAGTGCGTTAAATAACTATAACAATCTCTTCGCCGCGGACGTAAAGATAATATTAAAACCCGTTTTTTATTAACAATAATGTTAAAACCACCTACCCACCCTTCCGTAAATAAACCACCCTTTATTACACACGTTTACGTGCGTCTATAAAGTCTGGTCTTCGTAGGGTGGGGGAGGGATTTAAAGAATAACAGCTATAGTGTAGTAACGCGGTAACGCTCATCCGATCTATAAAGTACACTTTATTAGCCGGCACTAAATTACCGAATAAAGCATAAAAACCGCGTAAACTTGACATCGTTTTGCTTTACATTCACCATTTCCGTCTCTCTCTCTCTCTCTGCAGATGAGCTCCCGAAGGTGCACAGCGACAATCCATCTGTTCCCTCTCTTTCCGTTTTAGATGAGTTTTCGAAGGTGCACAACGACACAAAGTTGTCTGTTATTGCGCGTCCGACGACCCAGACGGAGCAATTTTAGTGGATTTGATATAAAAAGCGGTGGGGGTGAGTGAGGGCGCTCCTCTCTTTATTATCTCATTTAATAATAACGACCGGACTGCGGGGTGGTGGAGGGAAGGAAAAAAATAAACGGGGGGAGGGTTGTTAAATGTGCGCGACGCGTAAAAATCGCCCCCTTAATATAATAAAATATAAGGTGGTTAATAATAAACACTGGTGATTTCGGTTTTAGTTTCGTTCTGCGGAGGGTTGATTTTTTTCCTTGTGGATTTACAAGGGGATGGATTTCCGTCTGTTTTTATTGCGGAACGAGAGTAATTGTGTATACAGGACGTTGAGACATTTCAATAAATATGTGGGGGTGTTTACTAATTAAACTAATTGGAGATTAGAAAAGAAAACATTGATGTATTTGTTACTATAAGACAAAACGTTATTTCATATAAAATAATTTTAAAACACTTAACTTTTTTTCAATACTACAAACTAGTCGTCATCAAACTGAGTACATATTTTTTTCGGAAATGGCAATTTTAAGGGATTTAATTATATTTGAAATATTTTTTTGATACCTTGAGAACACTATACTTTTTTTTTTCAGATGTTGTTGAATGTTTATGAGCCTTAAGATTTATAAGACTAAAAAATCGACACAAAGAACCTTTATTCTGTTTGTAGCCATAGCCACAAGTATAAGGAACAAAATGTAAACAAATCCATGTCGACAGAGCGAAAGACCAAAATGTCGAAGCGCCTTATAACTTGTAATATTGGGTTTTGGGAGATTCATATGGGAGCAATAATAACTTCTGTATTTTGGGTTCAACTACTCTCTACGACGATTTATTTAACAATGTGCTTTTCTGTATACACAATTCCTGCTTATCAAATTCACAATTTTTTTTTGCAATTTAGTTGCTAAATAAATTATAAGTATTCAGCATTATGAGTCTGCAATTTGTTGTAATAGCAATTTGTTGAGCCATTAATTGCAAACCTATCAATAATTATAACTCACTACAACTCCCAACCGTAATTACATATCGATACGTAACATTGGTTAGAACTGAAGGAATCGTTTTGACAATGATAAAAGCAATTTCTAGAAAAACGCAATTAACATTTGAAAGTGTACCTTTCAAGCACACGTGGTTTTATTCTTTATACGTCTGAAACTCATGGAAGGAAATATGCTTTTGAATTCCGGTTTTCAGAAACTATGTTTTTTTATTATTTAGCATATTTTAACGATGGTTAAAACATATTTGTAGTGGGATAACACGATGCTAGATGCTATTATTATTACTATTTATCAATTAACCTCTTTTACCCACAATTGAGTATCGAGGTGTGTTTTGAATCAGTTGTCAAATTTCGAATTCTATGGTTCTTCCTGTATCTCTGATAAATTCTCACCACATTTTCTTATGTTATCCTATTTCTGCGGCTTATTTGCAGATTACTTTCCCTGAGGATCTCCGTAATTTCTTCATTTCATCCCATTCCAGGCTTCACCTTTTATTTCTACCGGTTGGTCTCGCTTTTCACGCTATTTTAGTTGGTCTTGAGGTACTAAATGGCCGAACCAGCCTAGTTTGCGGTTTGCTGTTTCAATTTCTTAAAGCGCGTTAATAGTAGAGCAGACCGATGCTAGATATAGCTCCATCATACTTTCAAAGAAGTTAAATTTTATTGCGCGCACAGTCACGCGTATGTCGAATCACAGTATAGTATGCGCGCGCATCTAAAATTAGTCTCTTTCAAGATATGATGCAGCTAGCATCTAGTGCGCAATAAAATTTTATTTCTTTGAAAGTATGATATAGCTACATCTAGCATCGGGCTGCTCTACTATTAATGCGCTTTAAGAAAATTTTAAGATATATTTTTTGATAATAAATCTAGTTCTTAATGAAATTCCATCCTACATTTAGGATATTAAATAAAAGAAAGTTTAGAGCAGCTTAACAATTTTATTTTTAAGAACACTGCTATAACAGTACTGTATTTAATATAGCTTGTAATGCAGTGGCTCAAAAAGTTAATTGGGCTCCGCCCCATGTAACAAAGATTCCCTAGTGGCAAGTCGTGGAACTACTTAATGTTATCTTATTTGTTCTAAGTGAAATAAAATATATATAAGTGTTATTTCTTTAATTCGTGTATATAGTGACGAGGGACTACTCAATATTCGTTGGCAACCCATTGGTGGGTGGACCCATAGTTTGGGAAATACGGTTCTAATGTTATCTAATAAATGTATGACACATGTAGGAACCCGAGCGCCACGCGAAATTTCTCGCCTCGCGAAAACGCCTGCCACGTAAAAAACGTCCGTCCACAGATGACCCAGCAAAAAAATTAAGCGCTTAAGATTCAAACAGCGTATAAAAGGGCAAAATAAATTCAATATCGACAGTCTCTTAACGGACTCACCAGGCAGGCACACCACAGTAAGCCAAAACCCGGCAAGCTCACCACAGTTAGACAAAACCCGGCAAGCTCACCACAGTCAAACAAAACCCGGCAAGCTCAGCACAGCCAGCCAAATTTCCGGGAAACAAATAAAACCAGCCCTGTTATCGCAGCTTCCACTGACGTCAAGGACCGAATTAAGAAGACATAGACTTCAATCCGTACCACCACAGTACACCGCCAACCAGCATAGCACTGCCAGTCTGTGCAACAATCTCCGGTGATGCCAAGTAAGAATCCAGCAAACTTTTTCCCATGCATTCCCAATTTTACAAGGTGTCCCTCCAGGTTCACTCTCTTGCCTCCACCCCTCTACAATATATATTTCCAAGATATACGCAACCCCGATCCCATATATTTTAATCCTTCACAATAAGCCCTTCTGTTCGCAGATCCTTAAAATCGCCCAACATTTTCTTTGATTTCTCACAAGTCTGGTGTCAGAATAGCTCATTAAAGTCAATCTTTCCAAATACATCAGCATCAAAACATCAACCCATATTTAGAGATTAATTTGTTGGCCACTGCTAGACTATGGAGCTATCCTGTTCGCACAAATCAAGCAATCCACACTTTACCACCTCCATCTCGTTGAAAAATTTTCCTTAAAAGTCCTTACCGAACGTGACATACCAACAACCCACTTCACAATCCTTCCAATGCATTTCTTCACGAATCTAATCAAGTCACGCCAATATCCCAACGTATAATAAATTCAAGCGAATCATTCGGAAGTAAATCCTAAAATCAAGTCCTCTTCTCAAAATTGTGTATCCCACAAAACCTAAACTTTAAAAATAACAGCTTTCTCTCAGAATTCTCTTATTTATTACCACAAAGAATTAAGACAATAAGCTAGCAAGCACAAATTTTCGTTTGCCGAGGCAAAAACAAAAATGTAGTGTATATATAATTTTAAAATTGTCTGAATGAAGATATTTATACAGGGTTATGCAGAACAAAGTATCCATTTTCAAATTTAATTCATTTCATAATACATCGTGCGGCAAAATAAACAGTGCAGTTTGAAACGCCCAGTTCATCCCATGTGGTGGGGATCGTACCGTTTTTAGTCGTTACCATGGTTTGGTCTGGAGAACATTGGGGCTTCGCAATGCTCATGTTTCTTGAAAATAGCCGTCGCCATCCAGCGGGCCTTCCAGTTGCATTTCAATCTTGCGCGTCGTGATCCCGTCCCTCACCGTAATTTAATTGCTGAAGACCCAGAACGGTAAGAACATACGAAAATGTAGCAAGAGTAAGAGAAGCTATCAAAATTTTTTCAACCTCGATTGGAAGAACTGATGGAGGAAGCAGATCTGGGAGACATCTTGTTTCAGCAGGACGGCAGGACGGGGCTTTGACCCATACTGCTCGAGTTTCAATGACGAAACTGCCTTGTTTCTCTGAGCGGTGATGTAACTTTTTCATGTGGGGCTACCTGAAGGAAACTTTCATTTAAATCTGCGAGATACAGTTGATTAAAAATTAAAAAGGAGGTACTTAAATTTCGCAGTACTGTTTCATGCGCCAGAGAAAAACCAAAAGGAAGAACTCGTTGTGTACGCCCAATTGAAAATGCTGAAAGGATAAGAGCAGCTGCGCTACGAAGTTCTAAACGACAAGCATTAACACTCAATATTTCGAATCGAAGTGTTTGTCGCATTCTGAAAGACTTACGATCCTAAACGATCGTTTCGCCGCATTTAATTTCCATCCCTACAAAATTCAAATTGTATAAAAATGTCTTCTTTTGTACACGCGTTGATTTTGCGAGCGTTTCGAAAGCCTATTTACTGAAAACCCGGATATCGTTGATTGCTTGCTGATGTCACATGAAGCTCTTTAAATCTTTCAGATTTTGTTAACTAACAAAACTTTCGTTACTGGGCGACGGAAAATCATTAGCAATTGCATGAATTACCGCCTCATAACAAAGAATTTACTGTGAGGTGTGCAATATCCGACTGGAATTATTGGGCCGTTTTTCTTTAGAGAAAATGACTTGGCTGTTACTGTTACATCACAATGTTATGAACAGATATTGCATACATTTGAACAACTTCGCAATGCTGGTGTGAATATTCGAACAATATGGTTTCAACAAGACGGAGTCAATTCCCACTGTATGTTTATGGCAATTTTGCGAAGAATTGGCCAAGCTGTGATTTTTTTCTGTGGCTACCTAAAGTCAAAAGTGTTTTCTACCCGTCTGCAAACTTTGGAGCAATTAAAACATAATATTCGGACAGAGATTAACGCAATCCTAATTGAAATGTTGGAGCGGGCAAAACTTTCTTGCTAGGCTTCAAGAATGCCAGCAGCGAGAAGGAGGTCATTTAACTGTTGTAATTTTAAATAAATAAAATTTCCGTGTTACTTCAACTATATTTTATTTAATTCTTGAATAAAAATTAAGCCATTAATAAAAACGACTAAATTTAAAATAGATACTTCATTCTGCCTAACCTTGTATATATAGACAAAAATAATAATCCAAATTATATTGATCCAAATATTTTTATGAAACTCATAATAATTAATATATATTATGAAAGTTGTGTTTAATATTACAAAAAAAATGAAATTTTAGTATTATAAAATTATGATTATGTTCAAAATAAATTCAATAATTTAAAAATGATTTTTACCAAAATATATTTTTCCCTTTTTGTGTAACGAAATATTTTTAATAATTTCACTGTGGGTGAATGTATATCATGTTTTCCCTTCATATTCCTCTCGGCACTCATGTCTTCATCAAATTACTCACTTGTTGTGTACCTGTCTTTATCTCTTTCCCCTGCATGTGTGTGTGTTTGTATGAAACGAAGCCATGCACCTAACAAACAAAAAAAGAATAATAATAAAAGAACCAACAAGCACTAATTAAACATGGACCCGGCGGCGACCAATGACATACAACCCCCCTTCGGCGTTTTGCAGCCCGCCCCCGTTCGACCGCCATTGTTCGGGGCCCCTTTTTGTTCCAACAATGCGCGCCCCCAATTATTATATAGAATGTGTGTGTGTGTGTGCGGCGTACATATTTGCGTTCGCCGGTAATTAACGTTCAACAACTAATCATCATTCTCGCGCAGTTTTGCCCAATTAAAACGACGGATGCTCGTAATTAGCCCCCTCCATGCAAACGCACACACTCGTATGCAGAAATAGGGGATGGAAAGATGGGGGTACAACTGCTCTTGTAAAAAAATAGGCGGTTTAAATAAGTTTTTTTTTTTAGAAAAAAAAAGTCGAGAGGGTTGTGTTTTTTCTTCTTGTTAAGGAAGTCCTTGAACTCGATATGAATTTTCCACTTAGATTTTTTATAGACATATTTGTAGTGGAAAACACTTTGCTCATTCTGACTGGAAAAGTTGAGTCCAATTATACATACAAATTTGGGATTTTTATTACTTCGTTTTATTAACAGAAACCCTCCATATTTTACAATACTGAGTGGCCAATTTTAACTCTCCGGGGTCGGCAACAAGAAAATACCAATATTGGCACATTTTAATGTTTGATAATTTAAAACACTACCGCGGATGAGATGTTTACTAAAGTCCAAGTCAATATCTGGAAATTTAGCGAACACTATAAATTACTGAACCTGTACATGTGATTCAGTACAGGTTCAGTAATTTATAATGTTTTTGATTTTATCAAAAACGATATGTGGTGGTTTGACCTTTTTAACTTCGTAAGTTTTGTATCATTCACTTCTTCTCGAATCCTTATACCATCTCAGGTTTCAGATTACATCATTTACTTTCATTAAATATTATAAATATTTGTTAATTTTTTAAAAGCAGATAAATACAATCAGAAACAGATAGAGAATGATTTTAATTTCCAAAAAGCAATTTATCATGAAACGAAAACCGTTATGGGTCGACAGATTTTCTCAAAGTAAATCAAATCTTCAATATTTGCGCACACATCAAAACATTTCTAATACCCTCTCCTTCTGCAAGGCGTCGAAATAAAATTTGTAATATTGAGTGAACGATGGGCCAATATTTCCCACAGAAACACACACAAAACGCTCACGAATTTATATTGATAAGGAAGATTTATGCACGCCGGCAGGAGGGTTAAGGGGGGCGGTATTAGCAATGAAATCCTCGACATAAACTTCATCTGTCGCTGGACGAGGAGGGCTGGGAAAAAGCGCGCCCTCTCTACCTCCCTCCCTCCATGCCGGACGCTCGTAAACATGCTATATTGACAAATTTCAAATTTCATATCAAGACCACGTTATTATTATATATATATATATGTACCCTCATCCTCGTAACATCCGAAGTACACGGGAATAAATACACAAGACTGGATGTGGAAGACCCCCTGCATCATAAACATACCCCTCAAGAATGTCCGTTATATGGCGTCCATCTCGAAGATGCGGGGGTTGTAATATATTTAATATATTAGGCGGCGGTCCCTCCGGCAAAAATGTACTCGGCTAATAACTTTCGTCGTAAAAATAATGTATATATATAAAAAATGCTTTGGTTTGTTATTATCAAAGTGCACGCACAATCGGGAGATCGTTGTGTTTTATGATTTGGTTAAAAGCAACAATTAATTAAAGGATAGTGAAAGGATATAGAATAAATGATAAGAAAAAGGGAAATAAATATAAAACAGAATGAGATATTTACAAAATAGTCAAATTGAATATTTATACTTGTAAATAAAACACTTCACTCTAATAATAGAAAAAAAGGTATTTATTGTTTTATATAAATTTAATTTCATTTCATCTATAGATAAATAAATAAATAGATTTCAGGAGGACAGCAGAATAATGTCCAATGATTAAAAGAGACAATTGGGAGATACAGACAAGCTGACTCATTTTGGTAACTCAAAGCTTCGGATACAGGAGTCGCAGTTGTTGGTAGCAAACCAAGGACTGATTTTCATTACAGCTTTGATAAGCACGCCACAATTTTTCTAGGCGGAAATATAGATCATTGATCTATGTACCTAACAGATTCTCCAAAAAATGTATGTTTAGGAATCGCCCAGATGCCCCTCTCTGAATATTAGCGCATGCAACGAGACACTGAAAACTATGACAGAGAAACCAGGTTAGCCTGATATGGGTGCCTACTCACTCTGGTATTAGAGGAAACGAGTTAGCAGGTTAACAGGGGTTTAGTATATGTTTAATCTGTTCTGATTTAAGAACCGAATTAAGAGTTTGGATGAACACAAGCTGACACCTCTTGGTATGCTGACAGCTCAAAGCTATTCTCGGGTACAGGAGCCGCAGTTGTTAGTAGCAAAACAAGAACTAAATTTTGCTATATATTTTCCAGGTGGAAATTAGGCCATTGATATATGTCCAAACGATTTTCCAAAAGAAACCTAGTCTAAGATAAGCTTTAGAGTTAAACTCACCTCTAAATTTGCAGTTTGAAATATTTTTTTTTTTAATATAAACCTGTTGTTTGTAAAAGGACCTAAATCTATGATTAAATTTACAGTTTACCGCCTTTAATCAGCCATTTTACAGAATTAATGATTTTTTCAACCAACCATAAGGATATTATGAAGCAATAGCATTAAACAATACTTGCAGAATTTAAAATAAAACAAAATACGAATTGAATCAATCCTCCTTTAGCTCCTTTATTAATCAACCCTTTCAATAAAAGCCGTAACAATGCGCATCCTTGAATTTTCGTTGCGCTAACCGCATCAAAGCTCCGCCCGGTTGTTTAATCCGAATTGAATATCGAACTTCGAATTTATTCGCGGGCGTAATTTTTTTCCATTCCTTCCAATTTCCACGCCGATAAACCGAAATAATTTCAATTACACACAGATTAGGGCCTCTCTCTTTATTTCGCCGCACGCCGCCCTGTGTATGTATTACTTTAATTAAACTGTAATTATTTTTCCGTGGTGTGGCGAATCGTAATCCGATTTAGCGATAACAATCCCTTGCTGGTTTGAATGCGGAGAGTGAGAGAGCGGTAAAGGGGGAGGACAGAGGGGGTGAACTCGGACCGTAGTTCATGACCCTTATTAGAGTTGTTCGGTTTATTTATTTTATTTTTTGATTTGCCGAACGCCGCATATATTTGGGATTTATATATATATATATATATAGTTATAGTTATTCCTTTTATATATAGGGTTGGATATACGTCCGGTATAACGGGAAGTGGTAGAATTTCGAAAATATTTTCATTTAGAAGAAAATCCATATACTTTTTATGTGAATTATCGATGAAACACCCAGCATATAAAAGTAATCAAATATTCTTTTCAGTATAAACTCCACATATTATACTACTTTTAATAATAAATAATTAAATTTACATGTTCAATCTAGGGAGTTTAGATCCAATGTCTGTATTTTTAAAGTTAATTTTCATTCTACTAATTATGTTCATTGCCACGAATGATGCGTTTATACAATGTTTGATGTAACAATGAAACTAATATGTTATTTCAGCCTTCTTTTTTTTCATTTTAAAAGATGTTTGTGTGGCCTTGATCTGTCCAATATTGGTTAATAGCAATATTTAATTGTATCGTACTAACTTGGTCGTCCTGGGTAGCCTCTACTTCCGATATGACTAATTTAAATATTAGTATTGTACGCTGTTATTTTATGTTTATATATCAGTTAGAATATTATTTATATATATATATATATATATATATATATATATATATATATTCGTAATATTTTCTTTTGTAGCATATGTTTTCTAAAAAACACAGTTATTTAAATAAATTAAATAAAAATTATTTGAAAATAATTAATAAATTATTTCAAAAGTCACAGAGCTAAATGTGGAAATAATTTACTAATTATTTTCCAATCATTTTTATTTAATTTATGAGTATTTAATAATAATAATACATTTATTTACGGAAAATACTCATAAATTAAATAAAAATGATTGGAAAATAATTAGTAAATTATTTACAATTATATTCAAATCATTTTTATTTAATTTATTTAAATAACTGTGACCAAGTGAATGAATACTCTTTTCTATTTATAATTATTCATATTATTATGGTGAAGCCGCCGGGATATTGTTCAAAATATTCGTTTGGTCGAAATAAAAAACTTTTACCGATACATTCCAAAGTTTTTGAAAAGACAATAAGAAAACATTTATAACTTAAGTCAATGAACTTTGTATTAATGTAAAAATAAAAGAACTATCCTTTTTCTTCACTCATTTTGTACTACTAAATATACATTTCGTCCACTAAGTGGACATTATCAATAGTTGTACTTGAATTGTATTTAAAAAATAAATAAGTGAAGAAAAAATATACTTTTTTATTTTTACATTAATTCAACTCATTTTTACATAAATCAAAACTCAACGTAATAATGAACTTTGCATTTTAAAGAAATTATTAATAATACCTTATTAAGGGAAATACACCATTTAACAAAACATAGTTGTTTTTTTAGCAATTATAAATTAAAAAAATGTGTTTCTTTTGTATAAAATCGGTGTTAACCAAAAATAATATTCATATTAGAAAAATATTGTTTATAATAAAAAGACAATTATAAACAAATACTGTTTTTCATTACTTCAGTAAGAGTGAAGAAAAGCTTACAAAATTTATTTATAATATAATTTATATATAATTTAATGGCCTCCGTTAAATAAATAAATAATTTATTTCGTCTTCACGTAACTTGAATATTAAAAAGGGAAAAGGAATATTTTCATAATATATCATTTATAATAGCAAAAAGGATTTATTCACTTGGTCACAGTTATTTAAATAAATTAAATAAAAAGAACTCGAAAATAATTAATAAATTATTTTTATGTACTTATGTAACACAAGACAAAATCTCACAGGAGCTAAAGTGGAAATAATTTATTAACTATTTTCGAGTTCCTTTTATTTAATTTAATACAACACTGTATTAAAAAAACTATTATTTGATGAAACTCCATAATACACTATTTGTAAATAAAGCAACAGTTTTTTCAAGTTTTACAAAATTTTATTGCTACATTTGTTTGGCCTACACAGTGGGATTATTAGACAGATCATTAATTATATATTTTTGTGAAGTGAAACTTAAAAAACATTATTTTGTTTACAAATAAGGTATATCTGGTAGAAAAAAACGTTGTGCAATAGCCAATTTACTGAACTTCATTGATTGTTATGTAAATATGTAAATCTATGTAATTGATTGTTGAAACCATTACTTTGTGATACATACTAATTATTTTTTTAAGTTCGTATTAATAGTAAATTTATATGTTCTGTAAAAAAGATTCTTTCTATCTAAGATATATATAATATTTAATTAATGTATTTTGCGTATAAACTAGTATTGAGCAAAATCGAGTAATATTTATTTATTTAACGGATACACCTTTTTTACAATTTAAAATATATATACAAACTTTCCAAAAATAGAATAGATAAAATGATCTAATCTAGAAATACATATATTAGTAATAGAGTATTTGTAAATGAGCAATTTTCAACTAAGTAACAATAAATTGATGTACAAGCACGTTATACACTTTTTTCACTTATTTTATTTTAAAATGTGTACAAAGTGTTTTCTTATATCTTTCAAATCCACGAAACTCACATTTATTCGTTAAATATGAAATATTTATTTATAGCAACAGAATATGTCGCATTAATAAAATTGTTACATACTCAATTTTGCAGTAAGAAAAAAAGATCGACTTTGCCCATCTCTAGTATAAACATACATCACATAATCTTATAAATGATGACATAATATAATAATGTGTAATTGAATAAAAAATAAATTTAATTCAAGGCCACGATTAATTTGATTTAGAACAACTCATTGTTCTATGGAAAACACGAGTCATGGTTTGAGAAAAAAAAAACTGATTCCAGCGGTGTTGGAGTCACCTGTAAATCCTCGGTGTCTGACTCACGCCGCCCGTTAAATAATGGGGTAGGGTGGTGTGTTAATGTTGTGGACGGGGGGGAACGGCGGTGGATTAGTCAAGACTTGCCGCCCCGAGACTGCGATTTAATGTGAAAGAAAGGCGCAACGCAATCTCTCCGGCCGAATAATTCAATGATTAATGTTTTATTATGCGGTGATAAAATCGTGTAATTAGCGAGGGCCGGGATTTATTGAATACATGAAATAAACGCGAAACAACGAGGGGTGATTTTAGGATATTAAATGTCAAAATATGCTGAATTAATGGACGTGCATCATTTCAAAACAAATATGTTTTGATGTTTGGATATTTGCCGTTACAATACAATGTTTCTAATAATCTTTGCATAATATAATGTTCATAATAATGCTTATAAACATAACTTTTACATGTTTGGAAAGTTTAATCTAAACATAATTTTTATAATTTACTAATTAATGCTTCTACTTTGTTATACATCCTTGTTAGATTAATGAAATCATTTTGAACTTTGTATAACTGAAATTTATTTAGTGACTATAGTTTTGACGTTATTGACGCATCATTGCACAATATAATGTTTCTAATGATGCTTATAAAATATTCGATTAACTAACTGTTAATATTATCAAACTAACAGTTAGTGTTTTCGTTAATCGAATAATTTTTATATTTTATAAGCATCATTAGAAACATTATATTGTGCAATGATTATTTATTTATTTTTTAACGAGATTCCTCTTACATACATAGAGAATTAAATACAATTAGCAATAATAACAGCACTTAAAATTAAATTATACCATGTTTATATTTATAACAAACTGAGTGAGTTTATAAAAAAATTACAACCCTTAATAAATTAAATGTAATTATGACAAACTAAGTGAATATATAAAAATAACAATTGAAGTTTATCCACAACCTAAAAAGTTGTATCCAGATTAATCATTGCCAAAGCTCTCCGAAATAACAACAAATTAATAATAAAAGGTCGAAATTGGGAGAATAAAGCTAGCAATTTGTCGATTGCATTTATCTTGAATCGGATTATTTCTACATTGTACTGTACATTTTTTCTCTCTAAATAGAACTTTCGATCTAGTTAGAGAGCTATTATAAGGATACCAAAAGTCTAGATCACCCAAAATTGATGAGCAGTTAATTAATCCGTTTAAAATCCTATAAAGGAAATAATTAAGCTTCGATATCTTAATTAATTCTCAATACTTCATAATCAGCATCCGATGACATTCTCTACACTTTGGGGTATTTGCCCGAGAAGTGGTTGTTTTAATGGATATTTGTTCTTTTTTAAAGTACTCACGTAAAGTAAGTCAATAAGTGGCAGTAGCTAAAGAGAAAATAATTGATTAATTATTCAATCAATTAAATTAATTATTTTCAATTTTTTATTTCATTAATATTATCGCCCAATTTTAATAAGAAAAACATTTATGAAATAAAACACAATTACTTTTAATAAGTTTCAAAATTTTGTTATAGAAATTATTAGGAACATTTCAAAGATAATGTCTACTCATTAATTAAAGTATATAATTTCTTACAAAAAGTGTACTTATTACCTAAAAATAAACATAATTGTTGTTTTGCTTTGAGATAATTAAATATAAATATGAATATTTTGTTATTATTATCCTTAAAAATGTATTAAATTAAAAGTTATCCATTACAATTTTCAATTCAACAACTCGCTATAATTAACTAACTCTCCTCGGAAACAATCCTTACGCGTATGTGCAATTATGTAAGGCTAAGTCCCATACAATTACCTGAAACAAAGTCTTGTACGATTTCAACAATGTTGCACTATTTTCTTTTATTTTTTATTTCTCTCTAACCATACGTGGTGGAACAAGGGCAGCACTTAAAATATCTTTCGGGATTTAAAGCCTTTTCGGTACCTCCCCTTGTTATTATTTATCATCGTCCGGGATGTTGTGACGTTAAACCGGTTGCTGTTGAATCCATAATAGCCATAATAACAAGTCTTGATTTTTTTTCCTCTGAGTGAAATTCAGGCCACATTTAATTAATTAGAAATTTATACAAGCGCTCAGTATGGATTAAAGCTCGATGAAATGAATGTTTTTGATAATAACATATATAATTGAAATGTATACGTTATTACATTCTTAATTTATATTAATTGATAATAAAAAATGAGGAGAAAAGATCTCTCGATCTAATCGGTAGTCCAGACAGACTAACATCTAGATGTGTTGTAATTATTTATTTTGTTTTGTATTATCTGTAATTTTACGAGTGTGTGTATATGCAAAAAAAGAATTGTAGGTAATATAATCCCTTGAGGCATTTATTTTGAGCTACATTTTCAATACTAGAGTATTATATGAAACAATGAAAATTCACTAAGTATTTTCTTACTGAGTAATTTATTTATGTTCTACATAAATAATTTGTTAAATGTAATGTAATTGAATTACTTAAATGAGTAAATTATTTTCAAATTATTTTTATTTTATTTGATTTAAATAACCAAGTAAATAAATATTCTTTTATATTATTGTAATGTAATTAAAATTGCGGTTTAGTAAAAGTAGATAGCTATACAGCAAAGTGTATACAATCGTCATTGTGAACAAGCACATATATGTTTTCCAATCGTCTAAAGTAATAAATGTATACGTGAAGTGCGTTGAAATAAAAGTAATAAATCGAAATGCGTGAATAAAAATATAGATTACAGGTTAGTAATAAAATTATTACAGCTGCTGATAATGAATGAAAATATATACTTTGAAAAATGTAAGTGTATAGATAAACATAGCAGACAGCTCCATTAACTA
Source organism: Philonthus spinipes (assembly GCA_963082785.1). Classification (NCBI taxonomy): domain Eukaryota; kingdom Metazoa; phylum Arthropoda; class Insecta; order Coleoptera; family Staphylinidae; genus Philonthus; species Philonthus spinipes. The sequence goes on along the minus strand of OY720307.1, from coordinate 18,805,310 downwards.
TAATTATTGAAGTTAATATATCATAAATCTAATAATTCTCGTTTCGATTTAAAATAAAGTGTGCGTGCTGGTGGGAGCGAGAGAGCGGAATGAAAGCGACGTCATTGGTAGGTTATTAAAATGTGTTGTGTATTAAAAATGCGTGTATCCTGTTATAGTTTATAGTCGGCCGCCCTCTCTGTTCGCCTTATGGAAGTCGTAAAATTCTAAAATTCTCGTTTCAAACTCAACTCGCTCACTTTTATTTTCATTTATTTATTTATTTTTCCCTTCTTCTTATTCATCTTCTTGTAAACACACTACCCGCCATTCGCTTAACTTTTTCCCCTCGTTTCGATGCCTCTCACTCGGATTAATCCGTTACATACCTGATGAAATAAGAGAAAATGATGTTTAAAAAAAATATAAATAAATATAGTTGTTTCAATAAACATTTGTTTTTTTTTAATAATTACTTCGTAAGTCTATAAATTGCAGAGCATTGTTTAAACAATTTAGAAGTGTAAAACTAAATAGTTTATTAGCTAATTATAAATGATAAATTTTGTTTCCATTTGTTATTTCAACTATTTGATAGTGTAATATTTTTGGCAATGTTGGAGAGTATAGCGATTGGAGGATAAATAATGAAATTTTATCATTACGAAGAGTTAATTCAAAAGTACATGCAAATCCAGATCAACCACCAATCCAAAAAGGGCCAAGAAGGAAACAAACTAACCAAACGAGGCTACAAACTCTAGATATCGCTGGAACCTAGCAGGTAGACACAATCAGGTGGGAAAAGTTAGTAGACAATCCATCTCCGCACCACAAACACTTCCCTAAGTCAGTTTTAGAGTCACCGGAGTATATATCGAGCGTATAACAAAAATTGACGACAAAGTTGGCATTGGAAATTTAAAGTCATGTCAGAACTAAAATCACACGCGCACGCTTAAAGTATTGGTTGTCATGTTGACAAGTCAATTGTCACTGTTTAATTGCAACCAGCATTTCACGCATGTGATCTTAGTACAGACATGACTCAAGACTTCCAACGCCAAATTCGTCGTCGATTTTTGTTATACGCTCGATATTATACTGGGATCGAACAGTAATAACTCCATACAAGAAAGAAATGTCAGATTTCATTCTTCGTCTTCCAAGCGAGTCAACATTGAATTTCTCAAGTAACAACTCTGTTAAAATCAAAATCTCTAACTGGATAAGTTCTATTAATTTTGAAATATAAATATAGTTACTAGGCACTAAATCAAAGAAGTGTATTCCGACTTTATTAAGGAGAGATTTCAGCGCTGTGACATTTTGAAGATCCAGAGAGTTTTGTAGTATAAAACCTAATGCCTTGAAAGAACCGCTGACAGTTTCTTGAACTAAATGTAAAGATATAAACACATACCCCCACGCATTTAAATGCAATAACTTGTTCTGAGGGTTTCTTAGATTAATTTCTCATATGGCACTTGGTGAAACATATTAAATAGAAAAAATGTTTTTGCATTAAATATTTTCGATTCAAAAATTGTTGCATTATACAATATGTTATTGTTTTGCAACAACAAATGTCTATTATTAGACATTTGTTATGGTACTTATAGTACTATTATAGTCAAATTGTCACAATAGCTAAAGAGGAAATAATTTATTAATTACTTTCAAATTCTTTTTATTTAATTTATATATATATACAGAAATCTTTATTAACAGACACATAATACGATACGTATATCAAAACATTTTTTATATATATATATAAACATATAATTCTTCGCCTGTTAATCGGCTATCGACCGACGGTCTTTCAGCCCGACTTCGTAAATATCTGTCTATGTCTTATGTATATGCGTATTTATGTATTTGATTTAACTGTCTTTGTCATGAAGTGATGAATTTAATTTATATTACACTATATAAAGTAATTTAAAGGAATCTTTCCTTAAAATTATTTGGTATGGTATCACTTGGTATTGTTTCATAGATTAATATTTATTACGACTAGTTTCGGTTTGTTAGACCACTTTCTAAGGAATTTTCTGAAGAAATATATTGTCTAAATATATATATACAAATGTCATTGACTATAATTTTCCCCATTTTTATGGCCCTGTTAATCTCCATGCCATCTTTTAGGTTTAGTTCTAAGAGATTATTACAAACAGTGTAATCGAATTTAATAATATTTCTCTTTGAATGACATGAACTTGCATTTGTTGCTTTTTAGGGTTAAGTCATTTAAAATACTCCAATTAGAAACGATCTAATCTGATCTTGCAACTGCTGACAGTCCTCATGTTATGAGACAGATGAATATAATTTCAAATCATCAGTATATAATAGGTGTTTACAATTGAATGCAGCTGAAAGATGATTAATAAATAGATTAAAGAGCAAAGTACCCAAAATGGATCCATGTGGAACCAGAGATGTTTACAATTAAGTGTAGCAGAAATATCATTAATTAATATAATAAAGAGTAAAGGTTCCAAAATGGATCCTTATGGAACCACTGACGTGGGGAAGTATGATTTTGATTTAAAATTGTTAACGGAGACAAAAGTTTCGCGATTCTCAAGATATGATTGTAAAAGCATTAAAGGACTAGCATTAAACCCAAAGTATCACAATTTAGCTAATAAATTGTGAGTGGATCACATCAATGTATCTATCAAACGCCCTAGACATGTCAATATAAATGACATCAACCTGTCCGGAAGAATTCAACACCAATCCAAATAAATACTCTAAAAATGTCATGTACAATAATTGTTAATTACTTTTTGTGTAAATAGTGTTTAGTTTCTTATTTATTATTTGTAAGTTACTTTTAGTTTAGTTTTTAGAATAAATAGCCATAAGACGAATGTGCATTATGTAGTGTAATTGGAGTTCCGTAAATAAATAAATTCGTTACAATGGAGCGGCTTGGAATGAATCCATATTGCTGCAAAGATAGATATTGAGCCACATACATTTGATCGTAGAGTGCTTTCTCAAAGGTTTTTACTAGATGTGAAAGGATAGCTACCGGACGGTAGTTGGTAGCTCCAAAAAAGTAGATTTTGATAATTAATAAAATGTTCAACCACCATTCATCTAGCTTATGGATAAATAGTGATGGCCATTTCGGTTTTTAGAACATTATCAGACCAGTGTGTTCCATGTGCAATGCCTTGATGAAGACGGTTGAACCGATCTTGTATTGCGGTTAAATACCTGATATGAATCATAATAAATGGAAGACACATGAAATTAGGCAAAAGATGGCGCTTGCGTCGTTTTCCATTCACTATAGTTTTTGATAATTAAAAAATGAAATGTTTCATTTTACAGGTAACCGATGCTCGAGGATAAGTACATTAAATTATTGTAACGGAGACTTCTACTAAGTCATACATTATTTTATATAAATATAGTGGCTATTGCCCCTTATAGGGGTTACGCCGCTCCTGCTGGAGCTTTCTAGATCATTATTTATAGGGCTGATCATTCTCATTTCGTTTGTTTTAAGCTTTAATAAAAACACTGATTCACTTTGTTTGTATAAAAAAATATTTTAGTATTTTAGTAGTGAAATAAGTACATTAAGTGTAATAGGTTTAGTATTGGATGGATTTATATCGCTTTTGTACTAAACGATGCAGAAAAACTAAATTAAAAAAAGACAAGTTTCCTAAAAAAAGAAATTTACCCTTTTTACTGAAATATCTTTAATTCTGATGGTACTAGTAATAAAAAGTTTATTTTGGCCTTATTTAATAGAAACATCATTTTTTGTAAATAAAACACTTTTTAACTTTGTTTAATCACTGTATTTTACACTTTAATTACGTGACTATCTAGTAGTCCTTCTCAAACTAAACTAGATAGTCGAAACTATAGTCACATAATTAAAGTGTAGAATACAGTGTTTTAAAAAAGGTTTATTTACAAGTGTATTTAAGATGTATCACAAAGTTAACTTCTACAACACATAACGATTACATCAATTTTTGTTACAAAATATATCATTATTGAAGTTAATATGAAATAAGGTCTCAAAATTTTAAAAAAATAGTAATATTTTTTCTAAAAATTTAATACATCAGAGAATGTAAAATCCTACTAAGCGAGAATTTTCCACACACTGATTAATTTTCCGTTTAATTATTGTTGCCTCCCAGATATCAAAAGCGTGTTGCCACTTTTCGCCGTTTTGGAAACGGGCCAGAGTGCTCGAGAAGAGCCCCTTTCTCCCAAGCTAGAAATACTATCTAATAAACGCTAATTATACTTATAATCGGGCGATTTTATTTGCGGGCGAAGAGGAACCGACCGGCCATCATTCAGCGGCTCTTTTGCGCCGCCGCCGCCGCCGTTTTATAAATAAATTCGCGCGATTTACTAGAGAGACGAACGGGCCGGCCGAGTTTTCGCTTTCAACTAGCGAAATTAATGGGAAACTAATAAATCCTCGGGCCGGTTAGTTCTGTCTGGATGCGTGTCAAATTAGTACCATATTTTATGTTTATTTATACAGGCTGCGTCAACAGAACATGATGAATCTGATTAGAAATATAATAAGAATTCATTCTCAGAAGTATTTAGAAAGTATAGTCGGATGAAAAAGAATATCATTTTAATAGCCTCTAATTATTGTACAAAAACAATCTACACTTTTCTTTAGTATTATTTTTATTAATTCAAGAAATACTTTAGTATAAGTATAAATAAAGGTTATTTGGTTTGTTATTTCAAAACATTTCACCAACTGTAAGAAAATAGTTTTAATATTTAGATATTGGTAGTTCATATTGTACGAAATAAATATGAATAAATTATTAAAAAATTAACCAATAAAACACAGATTAGATTGAATAACTTTAAATTCTCGACTAGTTTCGAGAATTTAAAATTATTCAATCTAATCTGTGTTTTATTGGTTGATTTTTAATAATTTATTCATATTTATTCCGTATAAGTAAGAAAGCTATTTATTCGAGAAATATACCAAACCAATATTTTGATCATATAATGAAAATTTTCAATAATTCCAGTTACCATTGAAAATGTTCACTCTCACTTTTTAAGTACTTTTTCAGCGTTTAGCAGGAGCTCATAGATTTACCTATGGCGTTGTAATATGTTTCACGAAGTGCCAGATGATAAATTAATTCAAGAAATTTAATTTTTTGTTTCTTTCTCAAATTCTCTACAATCATGCTTATTCTCTACAATTATGCATTGTGAAGGTTTCACTATCCATAATGGATTTATGGAATAAAATTTTTATAAATTAATACGTATTACAAGGATTTCTTTATAATATTGTTTTAAGATTGGTCAAAGTGAAAAAAATATCATATATATAATCGATGTCCCCTTTTACTAATTGGTGTCGGGGTAAAAAAATATCATTAAATTATAATTAGCCTAGCTAGATGGAATTTAACTATAGATAGATTATTTTTTTACAAAAGAGGACCTAATGCTGGTGAATCGTGGTAGGTCCTCCTTCATCAGCATGACTCAGGCTATCGAAAAAAGAAAGAAAATATCGCTTCTCTCCTTCCCTTCCAGCTCTTTTCTGTGTGGAATATCTTGAAATCAAAAGCTGGGTTATTAAAACAAGTCATTATTTCATGTCTTGTTTTGTCCACCACATAAACGTTAAAGCACCGAGCGTTTAAGATCCCGCACCAAATAAAAGAAGCTAGAGAGAGAAAGGTTATGTTATGTTAATTCGGATTGTTTCACCTGACTGGATTACATGTGTCCGGATTACTTCCAGTCGGTCGGACCTCCGAACACACACACACAAAAAAACAACAACTTAAACGGTTCAGTTTACAAACAAGACGAAAAATAACTATTCATAATAATCCCACCGACAAACGCTTTATAAATCAACAGATTTTCTTCTCCTCCACCTTTCTTTTCCCCCTTTTTATAACTTTATTGTTTTTTTTTTCTCCCTCTCTCTCTATTTCTTTTTTTTTGGTCTAATGTTTGTACGTGGACGAAACGACCCTCTTGCTGGATTCTGTTTGATCCGGGGGATTCCGATTAAATAATCCCGGAGCGAAACCAAACACAATTAATAAACCGACCTCCCCCCACCCTCTTCTCAGTTTAACTAGAGCTAGTTAACGAGTCAACAGACTCGCGACGTTCGCTGAATTGACTCCGCCGGAGTGCGCTCGTGTCAAATATTTGCGTTTCGGACGGGGGGAAAACCGCCGCAATTATTCGCAGGTCCGCGTCTAATTAATGACAGCAATTAAACAATTGCCCACCGAATAGAGGGAAAAAGATTGACGGAAGGAAAAGTATATGCGGTTGGAAAATATTGATGCAAATGCATCTATTGACTTGACAACTTTTTACAGGCTTACAATTAGTGATACTATTAAAGCTCGTTTTTTTTTTTTTCATTTCAATAGCCATTAAAAGTTATGAGAATTATGTAAGTAAATTGATACAAAATAGTTATTTTTTAATAACTGTAGTCACGTAATATTTTACCAATTACGCAATCAAGTTTTAGATTTTCTTAAGATCTTTCTCCTTTCAGATTTGCAAAGTAATAAATCAATGTCCACGTAATATTCTCAATAGAAGATTTTTTTTTTTTCGTGAATTAAAGTTTCATTTTTAAACGAATTTCCATTTTTTCCGGTAGCACTAAAGCATATTGAAACAGCGTTTTTGAAATATTGAAGATGATCATCAATATTGAATATAGAAAATTAAGACAATTTTAATTAAAAAAAAATAGGGTTTATCTTCTTTTTTTCACGAAACTCAAATTCTTCCCTTCCTCTTCTGAAGAAACTCGGTGTTTTTTTTTTTGCGTCAAAAAGCAGTTTTGCTGTATTAAAAGTTACACTCAATATTCAATTGAAAAAAAATTGAAACGATGTTAGTAAAAATAGGAGATTCATAAATTTACACAAAACTCCTTTTTTCTTCTTCAATTTGTTTTATTTGGTGAAACTCTTTATTTTTCGGTAGCGTCAAATTACACTAAAGCCTTTGATGTATTGAAGATTATGCAATATTTAGGAACATCTTCAGAATTTAGAACATTAAAACAATTTCAATAAAAATAAGAGTTTGTCTTTTTTCACGAAACTCCAATTCTTCCTTTCCTCTTCTGAAGAAACTCCATATTTTTTGGGTCAGCATAAAAGCATATTGCAAAAGCATTTTTGCTATACTAAAAGTGACCCTCAATATCCAATTGAAAAAATTAAAACGATCTCAGTGAAAACAGTAGATTCATAGTTTTGAACGAAATTGCATTTATTGTTTCTTCAATTAGATTTCCATCTTTTAGCGAAATTCTTTTTTTCCGGCTGCGTCCGGCTGATGTATTGAAGATGAAGATGTATATCGAGGATCATCTTTAACGAATTTGGAAGTTTAAGACAATTTAAATTAAAAAAATAGTTTGTCTTCCTTTTTCATGAAACTTCAATCTTTCTTTTCCTCTTCTGATGAAACTCCATGTTTATTCGTCAGCATAAAATGCATATTAAAAAAACATTTTTGCTGTAATAAAAGTCTCGATTACCTTCAGAGACGATATAAGTGAAAAAATGAGTTTCATTTTGTCACGAAATTCCTCTTTTTTTTGTCAGTGAAATTTCATCAGTTGTTAAATCTCCACTTTTTACTACATCACCAAAACATTAGTATATTATACATTTTCTTGAAATTAGAAAGATTCATACACTGTAAACTCAAAAAAATGTGAGAAAAAAATGTGTTAATATCGCAAAGAATTTTGAATGAGCTTTTAAAACTACAAAAATTATTTTTTTTATATTTCCACACAAAAGAAATGTGAGAAAAATGAACAAGCATTAAAAAAAATCAAAATTTTTATTACATATCTTTGTATTTCCACACAAAAGAAATATGAGAAAAATGTTAATATTATGAAAAAATTTAAATGAGCTTTAAAAATTTCAAAAATGCATATATTTCTACTCGAAATATATATGAGAAAAATGTTAATATTTGTAAGAATTTTCAATTAGCTTTAAAAAAATCATTATATTTTTTACTTTCCCCGGACGCCTGTCTAAACGAAAGTATTGTGATCGTGAAAAATTTTGAATTGTAAATTTCAACATTGAACACAAACGTTGTATTTTAATTTTCACAACAGTTGAGAGATTTGAAAAGCTTTGTTTTTGGTTGGAATTAAAACTTATTAAGTGCAATTTTACTTTCAGCTTTTTTTATTTGTCAATATTGATCGTATCGAAGAATATTTCAAATAAAAATTGTATATCTTGAAGAAATAAGTATTTTCTTTTATTATTTTTTTGCTGTAGAGTCTTCAGTTCTTGAGTTATACTCTTAGCGATTATTGAATTAATCGGATTAAAAACTTTTAAATAAAATAATCTATTTTTTTTTAATTTAATAATTTTTCATTTGCTATTAAATGTTTATTAAAAAACGTATATGGCAGAATTCACCGCGGAAAGTACCACGATGGACACATCACCATTTTTTTTTACATTTCCACACAAACGAAATGTGACAAAAATAAATAGAAAAGAGTATTTATTAATTCACTTGGTTATTTAAATATATTAAATAAAAATGATTGGAAATAATTAATAAATTATTTTCACATTTAGCATTTAATTATTTCCAATCATTTTTATTTAATATATGTGACAAAAATGTTAAAATTTGGAAAAGTTTTGAAAAAAAACTTTAAAAAAATCAAAAATTTATTACATAAAAAGAAATAAATATGAGAAAAATGTTAATATTTAGAAGAAAAAAATTGAATTAGCTTTAAAAATTTTAGAAATGAATTTTTGTTTTCTTATTTGCACTCACAATAAATGTGAGAAAAATGTTGATATTTGTAAGAATATTGAATGAGCCTTAAAAAATTGCAAAAAATCATTACATTTTCTTTCTATTTCCACCACACAACATAACAAAAACGCTAGTAGGCGTAACTCATCCACCGCCCGTTGCACCTCACCTCGTCCTTTCTTAATTTACGTCCCGCTCGGAAGAAGTTAATTAAAAAAGAATCTCCCTCTCGTACCTTATGATAATAAATTTCAATCAACGGGCCCGACTAATAATGATCGCTTAATAACTTACACGCATAATACGTACGCGAGAACAGCGCGCTTGCTTCTTTATTAGTTTCCAGAACAAAAATACACGATAATAACCGCTTATTATCTCCTTTTTTTCTTATCTCCATCTCTCTTATTCTGTGCATGTGTGTAATTATTAAAGCGTTGTTGCAGTGTCGGAGATGATTAACGAAAAAATAATAATAATAAAACAATTCACATCGATATAAAAGTGCTTTTAATCATCCGTATTAGTAATTAACATGTTCTTTAAAATACGTAAAATATTGGCTTTTGTTGTTAATAATTTTTCTTTTAAAAGTGTTCGAATAACTGAGGAGTTAATTACTCGCAAAATTAATGACTATTTTAACACGTTCAACTAACAAGTCGACTACATGATTGATTGTTAATTAAAACACCTTTTTTTTTTTTAGTAGTAATTGTTTAATTAAGTTATTAGGTTTTCTTAAAAAAAATACTTGATGTTTAATGGGATAATTGAAAATATACTTTATTGCAAACAATCAATAATAACAGAAACTTTTAGTACGCGAATTAAAATAATTAACGGATATAAAGAAAACAAGACAACTTTTTTATACCACTAGGATGTTATAAAAAAGTTATGTGTTTGATATATGTATGTTATAAAGAAAATAAGATTTATACATGATATTGAAAATATAATACCACCAAGTTATCGCCGGCAAAATTAAAGAAAAATAATTAGTGTTGATGCTGGTTGTGCTTTCTTCATGGAACTGTATATTTAAATTAGATGAATTAAAATTCTTGTTATGTTTCATAATTTTATATATATATATACGTCTTTATTCGGACTATAAAGATGATTTTAAAAATATAAATAATTACAATACATGTAGGTGTTAGACTGTCTGGGCTATCGACCACAGGTCTTCCTGCCCTGTCATGAATTTATGATGAAGTTGAAGAAAAATCTATGCTAGCTAGCTGAACTGTCCTGATGATTTGAGCAAATGAATTCATGAATGGCCATAATTTTAATATCACCTATCTGACACGTGTTACGTGTTGAAAGAGGAAATCTGATCGAATTTTAGTGATCATTTCCAGTCAATTTTTCTTATTTAATTTTAATTATTGTTCTTCATAATGGCAGAACTTTTTTCTTATTAAACACTTCCTAAAAAATCTAAGTGATTATTAAGAAAAAAGAGACCGATATAAAAATAATAATAATGATGCAATGCGCTTCTAATTATTACACATTCTTGCTAGATGTGGGTACTACTTCTTTTTGTTTTTTCAAATAATCTATCAGAGTTTATAAAGATTTTCAACAAGTCATGTCCGTGACTCGTTGAAAATCTCCATCGCGAAGCATAGTTAATCTCAGCAACGAATTTCGCAATAGTTATAATTCATCGATTCGCTAATTTCCCCGATTGTAATTTCAGTCACGCACGTCGCAAACCCGTAAAAGTTTTGAATTTATTTATTTTTCCACCTGCGAAGAGGAGAATTACAAGTTCCAATTGGAAATGTCCCTGTTTGAATAATTACCGCTTATCTCGTAATTGAATCGGCGTTTGTGCAACGGCAGGAATGTCTAATATGCAATATGGGTGTGAGCACGTAGACCGCCGAGAAAACGGACACGTCTTTAATGTTAACGCATTATTTCAAAAGAAGACGAAAACCGAGTTGTTGTTGTTGTTTTTTTCCTTCTTTTATTATCGCGGCTTATATAATTACAGATTTTTTCGGCTTGTGTGAATCGAGGAGAAAAAGGACGATATGAAGAAAGGAATGAGGAATAATAAAGTAATACGAAACTTTCTCGTGTTTTTATTTTTTATTATATATATAATTTTTAATAAAAGATCGAAATCTCAGGTGCGCTAATAACGGTCGTCCTCCGTTCTCTTAAAAACAGATTTTTTTTCTCGTGTAATCCAATACGCCGTGGCTAAATTATTTCATATATAATAAGCCTGCGCTCTTTGTGGTCCAAAGACCTCCTTCTTCCCTTCTTTTGTGCGATTCATAATCATAACTACATCAAATAATAATAATAATTTCACTAAAATCGATATGAATCACATATTATATATAAATAGTTAATGCTAGTTTTTCCTGATTTACAAATCATCTAGCGTTTGGATAACTAGTGATAGCAAGTTTGCCTTCCTTTTAGTAAAAAATAAGAGTTTCGTTTGACTGTCTTGAATTGAGTCTATAAACCAAACTGCTGTTCCTTTCCTTGTTTCCAATCCTTTATCCCCGTAATTCTCTGTAATGTCTAAATCCATTTCGATCTTCGAATGAGCTTTGAAATCTTTGTATTTAGTTGCAAGATGAATGCGTAGTATGAATTATTTGTATTTAAGAGTTCTTATATACAAACATCTTTATTCAGACAATATGACTACAAAAATTTATTGTAACAATATGTTAGTAGTCTGTTATAGGCTATCGACCATAGGTCTTTCAGCCAAGAATTCTTATTAATTATTATTAATTAAATTCGTTATTTTGAAATTTCTATTGTTTGCTTGAATTTAAATAACTGTAAAACTAAGTGATAAAATACTCGTTTCTATTATTAGTAATAATGATCTAACGACCTGATCTATCGCCTAGAATTGTTCTTGTCTAGAATTACCTATTTTTTAGTTATTGGAAGGATAGTTTGTAAAATACCTTTTGGAAAATTTTACTATTATCATAAAAATAAATAAATTACTATTACTTTTGCTATAAAATAGTAAATATTTCTTTTTTTATTTATTATTTTCTTTGTAGCTTAAAATAAAATTAAAACAAACTTTAATACCTATTAATAAAAATATACATCGAAATCATATACATGAAAGTAATTATTTTATCATTTATTTTAAGCACCTAGAAAATAATAGGAAAATCACATGACTTCAGCGCGTTTGCGTTCTTTTGTTATTATTATTTATTCCTGATTAATCTAGAAGAGTCCATCGCCCCTTTTTTTTATCCATACACATTTTCCGATCCCCAGACGAAAGCTTTCGACACATTAAAGCAACCCCCTCATTTTTCCTCGTGTTTATATCCGCTATTTAGGGGTTGTAATGTAATTAATAAGATTACCGGTAAATGAATGAATGAATGGATTGCTTAAAGGCACGCGAGGGCCGAAATTCGGTAAGCAGTGAAAAAAAAAAAACGAAATACGGGACATTGCCGATTTTAATTTTTTTGAACTTGTTATTATAATCATCAATTATAACAAAATATAAGATTATGGCTGAAAGACCTCCGGTCGATAGCCAATTCATCAACAGAATATGATTCTAATTTTTGTATATTATTGTACATACATATACACATTTGAATAAAGATGGCTAGTTAGTTATAAGATCATTTCAAATTTTATGAGATTAATTTGTGGTTTTAATAATTTTCGACAAATTAGAATTATAATATACTCAATTCCTTCTTAATATGCTCTCCTCTTTGCAGATGATACCGCCTTAATCGCACATGCTAAGCACTTCAAACGGCCCAACGATCCCTCCAAGCTTCTTTTGACGCAATCTAGTCCTGGTGTTCCAAATGGCGTATCAAAATAAACTCCTCCAAATCGAAACTATTTATCCCATTTCACAGAATAAAAACCACAATCCCTAAAAATTATCATTCAAAATATTACAATGCTCCCATCACATAATTGTAAATACTTAGGCATCCTTCTTGATACGAAACTCCCCTTCAAACCACATATCCTTTCAGTTAAATAGAAAATACTAGACAAAGCCAAACATTTCAGATCCTTTACATATAAACAGGAAGGGATGTCAATAAACACTGAAACTCACATTTATAAATCGATATGTAGGCCTCTGTTAGATTATGGAGCTTTTCTTTTCACCAATATAAAACCTTCAATCTCCAAGTATCTGAACGATCCTCCCTAAGAACCCTCACTAAACTACGTCATCCCAATAACCCACTCCATAATCCCTCTGACGAATTCCTTTACGAATCCATCAATTCAAATCAAAAATTTTAACAAAAAAATTAAACAAAAGGTAAGATTTATTAATAATTTGTTGTATCACCACACTCCCGCATGCTTTTGGGCTTGGATTCAACCAGGTTGTGGACTTCTCCCTGAGATTTTGCACACAGGTAATCTGTTGTACATGCTGGATTCTTAGTCCTTCTTGGTGTTGAATTTTTATCACACTGAGTATAAAGTATAGTATAATTGCAGTCTCACTTTAAAAGAATCTTTGAATATTTTAAATTTTGACAAAAAAAAAAATGTTTGCAAACACTTTTTAATCTAATTTATCTGAATCTTATATATATTGAGTGCTGAATTTGTATTTGATATCAATGTTGTATTACTCACAATTCCCTCACAGTAATTTTGTGATTTTATTTAGTTATGGCTTATTGATTGCAGATTTTAAATTTGATTAATAAAAAGTTTTTTATTAGGTTACAATGTTCACATACAAATACATTTGATTACAAAATATTATATGCTCAATATTTTCTCTTCTTTTTCTCTGTGAAGTTTTTTCGGCATATGACTTTACCAAGAATATAAAATAATAAGCAATTTGTTCTTTGAATTAAATATTCTCTAATATTTATATTTAATGTTGTTTTTTTTGTGAAGTGTTCAACAATAATTGTGATGAGTAATGGGTTTATAATCGACGCTCCCTAGTGTGATTTCAATTTCATTTCTTTTACTTTATCGTTTAAAGAAGTGTCACAGAGTTTTTGGACAACGTGGAAGCTTCTAACTATGAATTTATCGTAGCTAACATGACAAATTAACTATGACCTAATCGTAACTACCAAAATAAACAATTTTAAATGTCTTGGTTATCTGATGGCCCCAAAGTTCACTTCTTGCACAGCCATCGTATTTTTTTCTAAATACTTAGGTAATATGAGTGACAAGCAAGTAAAAAAATGTCTTGTGTACAATTATTTTAACACTTTCACTACTTCTGGCTCTTATAAGAGCCAACATCATGCAGACGCCAATGCCGGTGGCTCTTAAAAATGCCTAGTTAAATGCTGTTGGTATGCGACGTGTGACGTTGAGAGCCTAGGTTGTGTTTGCACTGAGAATAGATATTATATTACGAATTTCTGCGTGTTTTTCAATTTTGCCGGCGGTTTCAATTTTTATATTGCGGTTGATAATTATAAGTGTTTTAAAATGATGGATAATATTTCTGTACCGGGCCCTTCTAGTTCTAAAAAACTACGTTTTAGTACTAAAAATACTATACAGAATGAATTATTAAAAATATGGGAGGATATTAATTACGATGAGTTTAATTCAGTTGAAGAGGACTCTGATGGGGGTGGGATCATAGTGATAGTGATAACGAGGAACTGGATGATGACGTGACCACTCAGGCAATGAATGATTTGTTTAAAGATAGTGATGAAGTAAATTCTATAGATTTTCCGATTAGTAGTGCCAGCAATAAAAAAAGTTATTATAGATTGATCAATAGATCCCACCGATATGAAAAGTTTATCTTTTGTAAAAACGGAGTGCTTCTCTTACATATGGGAAAGGTAAAAATTAAATGTTTTCAAGACTACTGAAAAATAGATCAGAGAAACAATACGTTTTCTAATAATATTGCGATCACTAAATTTTTCAAGAATTCTGAGACCTGGAAAGTCGAAACCAGAGGACATGTTGTATAAAATAGAACTTTTTAAATGAAATAATAACTGAAATTTATTATCTTTGCCAACAACATTCTCTTGACGAATCGATGATGCTTCGTAGAGGGCGTTTGTCATTCCGTGAATACAGTGAAAGCAAAAAGCATTATTATTGTATTAAACTTTACATGTTAACGACCCCAAGAGGTCTCATACAAAATATTGGTGGGTATATTGACATGCTTGATGAAATAGAAGGCCGAGGGTATGCTCAAAAAGTTATCTCGCACTGGAAGGAAAATAAAATAAACTTTGGGCATCGTCAATATAGACAACTATTATAATAGTTTTGACCTAGAGAATACCCTCTTGGATCAAGGAACCCATTGTACTGAACACTAAGGGTACTGGTCAAGGGCATTACAATTTCCAGATATGCAGAGGAGATTATGATTGTTAAAGCTACATATTGGCGGAATTCGAAAATAATATGATTGAAATAGAAACAAGGAGAAAAGAAAAAAAGCAATAAACTACTGTCTATAGTTCGGTATAATCAGTACATTTCGGGAATTGACCGACAGAATCTAATGCTATCCTACTAATCGGTAGAAAAAAAAAAAACAATAATATGTGAAAGAGGAAACGATGTCTCTTTCACATATTAAGCATTTTTTAATAAATGTTTTATTAAGCTCAACTCAATAAAAGCTTTGTTTATAACACACCACGTGAATAATCGAATAGTAACTTATAACACACTACTTATTACACATCACTAAATTCTTTGAATATCAAATTTGAAATCCTTGAATATTTGTGGCCTTCACTTCGTGATACATTTTCAATATTATGATAAAAATGACACATTTTTAAGACATTTAATAAAAATCAAATTAGAAAATTACAAATAACAAATTAATAATTGTCAATTTATTGACATATAACTTAGAGTGTTTCCTTTATCCTAAAATTTGTATGACAAGAAATTATTAATAAATTTTACGAATAAAAACACTTATTAAAAAGCGTTTTCTTTATCCTCAAATTAGAAAAGTCACAAAGTCACACTTTTCTAATTTCAGGATAAAGAAAACTCTTTTGTAACACTTAACGATTTTCATTAAGTGAAATATAAAAAATATTTTTTATACTGAATTTAGAAAAAGCGTGGCATTCTAAGACCAAATACGCCAAAAAAGTTTGATACTATATTTTGAAATATTCGAGATAATTGCTTTTCAAGTTTTTTGTTTTTTAAATAATAACAATCAAGAGTTCCAAGTTTTAATAAAAAAGTCAGTTAGCCAATTACAATAAAATATGTCTCTCTTATAATAACAATTGACCTTTTCGAAGATTTTTTTTTTTTCAAAATTGTGATAGTTCCAGAATTTACACTTGTACTATATGTAATAATATTGGTAAATGGCTATCGACCAGAGATCTTTCAGTCTAGAAAAAATATATTTAACTGAAAGAATCGAGTCTGCTTCTTTATTCAGACATGACATAAGCTTATACATACATATTTACTTAACAAGAATACTTAACAAGAATAAATATTGTGTTAGTCTGTCCGGGCTATCGACCTGGGGTCTTTCTGCCCATTAATTTATATTATCTTATCATAAAGTGAAGTAAACTCGAATGTTTTTATTTTAAATATATTTTTTCAGATTTGAGGTTAAAAAAACATTCTTATTTGTTTGTCAATAAATTGATAATTATCAATTTGTGATTTTAAAATAATGAATTGTGGAGATTTTAAGTTTTTTATAGTTTATTTTATTAGGAGAGATTAATAAAAATTAATAATTATTAAGAAAAAAAAGACAAGTTTGGAATTAAAGTCAACCATTCTCGTCCCATTCCATTTCTCATTCGAATCGCTTGTAGTTCGATGGATATCCCGAGTCTCTAATTAGACTCCATCGAACAACAAGAGCTTTGATATAAACACGTGAAGAATCCGAAACGGAATCTTCCTTAATTGTCCCTCCCTCCGAATTTATTTCCTTTTATAGTGCCGGGCGCAATTAATCCGACGGTTTATAAAATTAATTTAGATAAGCCCCTCGAACAAAAAAAGGGGGAGACCCGTTTTACGCTTATCGCCTACAATAAAATAAAAATACCTTAAATTTCAAGCACCGGAATAAATAAATAAAGCGCCCGAATTATACCGATTACTTTTCCACACGTGATGCCCCCTTTCTCTCTCTCTCTCCCTCATTCACCATCGAGTGTATAATACAGTATTTACTCTCTTTTACTTCACTTACATATACGCTTGTTTTTGTTTTTCTCTTTTTTTTATTTTCCATCCCTCCTGAATTAAATCAGCCTCGAGAGGGGCTGAAAGAACAACAACACGAGAGAGAGAGGGGGGAGAAAAAATGTGTATAATAGAAAGAATAGGGGGATATAATTAACTGTTGTGTGTGCGCCGATATCTCATTAACCTTACCCCGGGCAGGCAACAGCACACCTCATTGTCTACCTTCCTTATCGTTATAGATGGGGGCACTAAGGTCGGAAGAACAACCACTCGAGGCGGGACCCTTTTGTCCCGTGAAAATTTAACGAGGCAATCCCCCGAAGAAGGCAGGGGGACGGCGCGCGGATTAAAACTTGTAATTTTAGTTTTCGACAGCCAGAATTTGTTGTTGGATTTTTTTTAGTAAGTGCAAATTTGGATTGTTTTGTGAGTTGGGAGTAATTAACGTGTAATCCTGTTGTTAATCCTAGAGGGATGAAAAGTTGGGTATTTGATTTAACCGTAGCCCCTATATTTGAGGTGAATGTATTAAACTTTTTTTTATTTTTCGTTAAAATTTTCATTTCGATTAATATTTAACATCTATGAATTGTAGAAATTTTAATGTACAATTTAAATTAATTAAATTTAAAGTCGGGGGGACATGGGTTCAAATCCCATGAGAGATGTTTCTTTTCCACATTATATTTAATTAATTTAAATTATACCTCAATGTTGTACATTGAAATTTATACAATATAATTTAGAAGGAATATCAATTTAATTTAATTATTTACAATTTTTTTAAAAAGTAGGCGAGATTTTACCTCTAACAGCTAATTCTCTCATCTTCCAAAAATATTCTGAAGCGCCTTCAGTCTTTCAGCACTTGAAATGTCTTCTCTAAATTCTTTTAATAATACATCACGTATTTTTTTCAATGATTTCCTTTCTTCCTTAATAAATAATAATACCCTTTAAACAGTGTTTGGCACAAATTAATTTTTGAACTGTATTTACAGACATTATGCTTGCAAACTCTTCCAACACCCCAATCCAGCGTTCATTGTAAATTCATCTTCTCCGGAGAATATTCTTATTGAATCTCGCACATCACGGAGCGATAATGAAAAAAAAAACAATTTATCTTTAAAATCATTTCCTCTTACTTTTGAATAACTTAGATTCATCAGTTTACTTTTGACGAATTTTGTAACTTGAATGTTATAGTTCATATTCATTTTTCATCACTTTTCTTCTTGTATCATCACCAACGTCATACCTTGAATAGTTTCTCTCTTCTTTTAAAACTTCTGTTTTCTTGTCTTCCTCTGGATGTTATAGCACTCTGCAATAGTAAATGTTTCAGCGTCTTGAGCTTGGAAATTTTCGATTGCTTCAAATGAGTAAATGGAACAGCGGTGTAGGGAATAGTATTATTGACCAATGCAGAAATAAATTCTATGTCAGAATATGTAAAAATATACAGATTGTTCAATTAAAAAATCAAGTTTTTAATATAATGAATTCACTGGAGCGCGCAGTTAATTTGAGACACACTGTATAAAATTTTTGATTATTTGTGCATAAATACTTTATCTAGGAATAGTACTGCAAATGTTCCAATTTTAATTTCTGTCACTTCATACTGCTTTATAGTACCATATTTTAAAATTATATCTACAAAATTATTAATTTTCATATTCAGAGTCCTTCATTTTCGTTATTATTTAAAATGCTAAAAAAAAAATGGTCAAGATTAAAAATGGTAAATGCTTCACAGTCTAGAGCTTGTAAATTAACTATTGCTTCAAAATGTACTATTTGTAAATAAAACAACGTTTTTTTTTTAAGTTTTACAAAAAAAAGTAGAGGCACTGTATCAGATTAATCATCTGTCTGATGTTGCTTAAACTTATAATGCTAAAACTTAAAAAAACGTTGTTATATTTACAAATAGTGTATTATAGAGTTTCATCAAGTAAAAGACTCAATCATAGGTTAATCTTCAAAATGAAATTGAAAGCAATACGGAAGGGTCTGGAGGAGGAGAAAAATAAGGCTTTCGCCATTAATAGCAATAAGTTGAAAATAAATTTAATTGCATTAACTTGGGAGAGTGATTGAAAAAATATTGTTAAATATGCCGTTTCACAAAACGGATTAATCATCTGCCTGATGTTGCTTAAACTTATAATGCTAAAACTTAAAAAACGTTGTTATATTTACAAATAGTGTATTATAGAGTTTCGTCAAGTAAAAGACTCAATCATAGGTTAATCTTCAAAATGAAATTGAAAGCAATACGGAAGGGACTGGAGGAGGAGAAAAATAATGCTTTCACCATTAATAGCAATAAGTTGAAAATAAATTTAATTGCATTAACTTGGGAGAGTGATTGAAAAAATATTGTTAAATATGCCGTTTCACAAAAAAAAATATTGCCTGATTATGCTTAAACTTATAATGTTGAAACTTAAAAAAAACATTGTTTTATTTGAAAATAGTGTATTATGAAGGTATATCAAGTAAAAGCGATAATAATCGATGGTTGAGATCGATTATTCTTCAAAATGAATTTGAAAACCATTAAGGAAGGAATTGATAGAGGAGAAAAAGAAGGCTCTCAGCATTACCAGCAATAACTTGAAAATAATTTAATTGAGAGAGTGATTGTAAAAATATATTTCTATTGCTGTTGAATTAATGGAGTGGCCAATAAAAAAAATCTCTATTGATAATTTTATCTAACATAAACTGACATTGCTCAAAAAATGCAAACTAAAAATGATCAAGTATTATTTAGTTACACCCCGCCCATATTGTTAATCCTGGAGGGATTTCCCATTTATAGATTCTGTCTTATTTCTTATTAAACCACTATAACACACTATAAGATGGTACTCAATTCCTTTTTTGTACCACTACAATTATAATGGAAAAATGTAGAAGTTTATCACACTTTTCTAAAACAAAACCTTACTTTCTGAAATTGTATTTCTTGATGCTTGAGGTATCAAAAAATGCATCGTAGTTCATTAAAACAACGCATTTTGCTGTAGTTGATGTAATGATAATATAATAATAATTTTTATTGACATATTTTCATTGCAGATTTAACACGTATTATATATATATTTTAAATTTGGATGGAAGCACAATGAGCGTAAGCTTAACTGAATCCCACCTAATGTTTTGTCAATGTATTTATTATGAGGAGAAAATACATTAACAAAACAAGTAAATCATTAGGTGGCATTCAGTTAAGCTTACCCTCACTGTTTTTCCATCCAAACCTAAAATATATGAGTTAAGTTGCTCATGATTTTTTAATAATGACATGGAAATCACTAGATTGTTCACATTTTCTGGATTAATTTATAAAGTCTCCAAAGGGTAATCTAAAGTCGTTATTTTACGTTACTCTAATGGAATATGTAGAAGACTTACTTCACTGAGTCGTTAAAGATGTTTAAGAAAGGAAAAGGACGATTATGATTTATTCTTGCAAATAAGATATTTAGGCTGTTTTCAATGAAAGTAAAACCCAAGATTCATCAAGTTTCTATAAATATCTGGATCAGTTTTACCTTTGGTAACAAATTTACGTTTAAAATCCATTCTTCAAACCTTAAGGCAAAATTTTGCAAAGGGCGACATATTTAGGAGTATAAGAAACATACAGCAAAGCATTAGCATAAAATAGCAGTTAATCGGGGCTATCCTCTAAGTAAAATATAAAGTTTAACGTGTACGTTATATTTTATCATCACAGTCTAAGCAATTTTTTTAATGTGAAGTTAATTAATAACGTATACAGTAAACTAAATATTTTCTATATGCAATAGCCCAATATGCCTTGACAACGCATCAGTTCTGTACTAAAATCCACATCCATGTATCCTCAAAAATCTACAAATCGAAGAGACATCGGTTTTTAAAGTGCCAATTGAAACAAGACACCCCATATAATCTACACTAATCTTCAAATACCTGTTTTGTATGAACTAGATCAGAATATTTCGTATCGAAAATCAAATTGTCAACTTTTTGTGTTTAGTCCAATTAAAATTGTCTTATCTTTGAAAACTTAGTTATCAGAGGCCATTATGGACGCCATCATTTCCGCGAGCACCTCCTCAATTGAATTATATTTAGATTATATTTCTTTCTTTCTTAATCTTATCTTCCTTTACCCGTATTGTAGATTATATTTTAAATATAGAAATATTCTTAACCGCTCCAAAAAAAATACTTATAGTACATCATGGAGTAAAAATTATTCCCGAGCACTTCCTCAATTGAATTTTATTTACATATTTTTTTTTTTTTTTAATACAGAAATATTCTTAACCGAACTAAAAAATACTTATAATACATCATGGAATAAAAATTATTCGCGAGCACCTCATCAAATGAATTTTATTTACATATTTTTTTAAATAAATAAATATTGCAAACAGTTCCAAAAATACTTACATTATGGAGTAAAAATTATTCTTTCCTCAATTATACCATATGTTCTAAAACTTGTCTCTTCTATAGCGCTTTAATTTTTTGACATTACACTAACAAATTGAAGAATTTCGTTTGACACATGTGACGTTTTATTTGTTTCTATTCACTGGTATCACCAAAATGTTAAATAAAAAAAATCAAAGCACTCAGAGAATCTTTTGGATCATATTGTATATGGTTAAATCCTATATGTTTCTCACATCTTAAGTTTTTCATCCTCAAATAATAACAAAAATATTTCCAACAAACGAGACACATCGCGTCCCATTCTTTCGTCGCCGTTGTTGTTTGTCCTCTAATCACTCCTTAAACGCCCCTAGAGTTAAGTAGACAGTTTACCTGGATGCACCTTTTTTCGACAAAGCCGGGCCGCCTTTTCGCCCTCCGTTTCAAAGGCCCGATGATTACACGCCCTCAACACTCACGCAGGCAATAGAAAAAAGAACTAATGACACCTATGCCCGGCATGGAAGAACGAGAACATTTCTTTTTATTCAATCAGGGAGAGAGATGGAAGAGAAGTTTTAAAAATTCGATCCGGGTTTATGCGTGCCGCTAACGGCAAAAACGCAATGATACGGACAATATATCTTTGCCAATAGTGAGAAAGGAAAATTATAGCATCTGATGGTTGAAGATTTATTTGAGACAGTAGAAATTAGTTTAGAAAACTCAGGAATTTTAGCGGAGTGCATTTTTCGTGGTTGATTCAGAAAAAAGAAACTACAATCATCAACATTCTACGATTCAATATTAAATAAATAATATTATATTTAATACGTTACACTAAAATATTTTTTACTTTCCCCGGACCCCTATCCGAGGGAAAGTACTGTGATCGTAAAAATGTTCGAATCGCCAATTTCATCGAATATGCACGTTTTGAGTCCATTCCATCGAGTTTTGAAAAATGTCTGTGTGTGTTTCCGCGGTAGTGCATAAACAGCTAAATGGATTGAACCCAAACGTTATATCCTAGCTTTTTATAACAGTGGAATGATCTGAAAAACTTTTGGTTAGAATTAAAATTCATTACGTGCAACTTTACTCTTAACTTTACTCTTTATGATAATAATAGTAAATCACCGAGCACAACAAAACAGGTCTAACCTTTTTATCTGTCAAAAACAAACGAAGTATGCTATGTACTTGAAATTATGAACATATGAGACATTTGTACCAACACAACAACAAAAATCGAATGTACAGTGCCGCGCGAAATTTGAAGTCATCATACTTTTTGAACGCACCTCGTACATATCCATGTGCACGAGCATCAAAAATTAGCTTCTTTGAAGGCACGATGCAGCTTGCGCTCAACATCGTGATGCCTAAGTCGTCCACTTCGTGATACATTTCCAACATTTAGATATTGAAAATACATTATTTTTTATATAATTTAACTTATTTGTAACTAATTACACGTTAATTATCCAAACTGTTTCTTTTATTAAATTATGTATTTATTCACTTTTCAAAATCATCAATTTAATCCACGCAGAATAATTTAGTAATTCGCTTCACAAAGAACGATAATTCTCTTCATTCAGCACTCATTTCTCGATTAATATTTTTCTTCAGTTGAGAGCCCCGCATGCATTATTCATGGGCCGTTCGTATATTATTTACACGGAACTTGTCTCGTCTTGTTTAATACGACCATAAAAAAATCCGAAGACGCGAAGATTAATATCTTCATTTAGAGAAAAATGAATCGCCCCCTCTCCGCACCTCGGGAAAAATTTCTCGTGCCGCCGCCGCTGCTCCCGTTTCTTCATCTGATTTATCGATGTTTGCTCGCGTTTAATTAATCGGCTCGTTACTCGCGGCGAGCGAGAAGTACTTTTGTTTTTACTCGAGAAATGTGATTTTTTTTTTGTAGGTAAGAAGAAATTCTTAGCAGTTTTAAATATTGCTTGAAAAAAAAAAACAATCATTTGCAAATAAAATATGTACTAAACGAAATTTATATACAGGGTTAATAAAAATTACGGTAACCTCCAAACAAACAGTAAGAAATTTCAAAAAATATTTCAAAGAGTTACGAACTTGAAAATTATTTTCAGCATTTTTTCATGATCAATTTTATTAACAATTTTTTATTTGTAAGCTCTAGAACTCACAGTGTGAGCTTTCTTATTGAGACATCCGGTATAATAAACATTAATTCGCTATTTTCTGACATCAAATAGTAGCAATTTTTCTTCGACGCCAAAATTATATTTCAGTCATAAAAAAGACCATTCTCGATGGAAATTAATGGATATTATTTATTATAAAATGGTAACTTGAATGGCTTCCAAAAAAAGTTGCACTTTTATTTTCAAAAATAACAAATCCACCAACATCCATCATTTTCTTCCCTAATTCGCACTTTACTTTAATGCCGGTGTGTGTGTTATTCCGGCTGATTAGCATATTCCGTGTCCATTAACATCAAATCCAAACAAAACCGTTTCTCCCGATTAGTTCACTCTGTCGATTAAGGCCCGTTAAGACGCGAACAGGTAAAAATAAAGGCGCTTTTTCCGAATGCGACGTCATAAAACGTCATCAACGGTTAATTAGAACCGGCCGACTGGATGCTTAATTATCCGTGAAAGAAGAGGCGGAGAAGGAAGAGGAGGAGAGGAATCCACTCGAAACTTATTAACAAATCTCTTCGTCGTTGTCGAACGAATGAGTTCCTTCAGCAAATACGAAAAGAAAGAAAGAAAGAAAAAACGCTAAAAGATGATAATTAACAGAAATAGTTGGGTTATCATATAATTTATCGCTTTCTGTAAATTAATAATCATATATTCTAAAAAAAGGGGAATAAATTTAAATTAATGATTTGTAAAAAATAAATAATTCAACGCATTCTGTTTAGTATTAACCTGGGAAGTAGTTACTTGTTGCTTACAAAGTAAATTGCCGTTACTGTAACAATTTTGCGCACGGAAAGAAATAAAAACGAAACCAAACAAAAAGTAGCTGTGATCCTCGTCAATCGACGCCGCGTCAAGCGGCGCGGCGCTGCGAGGCGCGCGTAAATAAACAATATCAGTGCCTTGTCGGTCAATCAACGCGCCCGCTCCTGGAAAAAAATCCAAAACGAAACAGAAAAAAAAGAGAGAAGCCGAAACTCCGGGGGAGCAGAAAATACTTCAATCTCCGTTTTGTCACCTTCCGGACTGCTTCTTCTTCTTCTGGGGTTCGGGACGTAGGGCGGGGGCGTACCGGCGCGGTTTATTTTCGTGTTTAAATATAGTCTGCGTGCCGGTCGTAAACGTTGAAAGGGACCGCCAGAAGCTCCCGCAGGAGGTGATTACGCGTTCTTTCTCCTCTCGTCTCGACTCGTTTGCTTTTCGATTTTGTTCCGCCTTCGCCTTGCGAAAACAAACATCAAAACCGAAAAGAAGAAAGAGGCTTTAATATGCTGGAGACAGTTTTTGTTTGGACGCTGATTGCAACTAAATTGGATTAGATTTTATTAGAAATAGCATTTCTAACATCAATCAATAACCAAAGAAATATTACTGTTCTACATCTACTTAGGTCTAATTTTACAATACGCAAGTAAGGCGGAATAAAAGTTCATGTCTATAATTCTATCCATTTGATTATCATTACTTGAGGTTTTTTCAATTTGTAAAATTGGGCCTTACTCTAATGAATCATAGTTACCTCTACTACTCTGATTTGTCATGTATTTAGTTTTGGGGATTGAAGCTTCTTACATGGAAGATAATTATTAAAATTGGAATATATCTCAAATGGCTACTCAACAGAAAAGACCTCAAACTACCAACAGAAATTCTAACTCGACATGTCCCAGTAAAGTGCCACCTGAACAACATATAGATTTCTTTCTTTTTGAAAGGGAGAGACAGTTATTCATCTCCGAACAGAATGCAAGTCTTTAGGTCGTATAGGAAAAAGGTTCTTAGGGAACTACTATGTCACTCTTGACGAACTAAAATATTTCAAAATTAAAAACCTTTTAGAGTACTTCAGAAAGATAGGGATATCCTGCAGGTAACAAATTAAATTATTTTGCGTAAGGGGAAGCACAAAAGATCTTTAGGTCGAAGTACCACTACAGCCCCACAAATAAAATAATAATAATAAATATGCTCTAAAAACAACACAAAATTGTGATGACGTTCATAGATTCTGTAGTTTATCCAAAAGATTCATTTTTGTTTGATTTTATTTTTAGTTTTTTTGGGGTGGGAGCGGGGGTTTGTAAAGAATTCCTTTTTGAACTTGTTGAGGGGGTGGCAATCACTCCCCTCCTTATGAATTAGGCCCTTGATAGATTCCGGTGATAGCAGCCCATGTTCAGAATATTTAAAAGAAATCTTAAAACTCATGCACTCTAAAGGAACAAGAATTTTCAACTATTCACTTTTAACTCATCTAACACTTGGTGAAACGTGATTAGCAATGTATAAAGGTTTTCTTGAAATAAACACTTGATTATGGTTTCACATTTTTTATTTATTTTTCTGACTAGTTTCGGCCAACGACCATTATCAAAGAAATACAAAAAGACATAGTTCATAAACTGTTTTTCATAGAATTAAAAATTTTTGTATATCTTTCGTATGATCGAAACTAGTCGGAAAAATAAATAAAAATTGTGAAACAATAACCAAGTGTTCAATTCAAGTAAACCTTTGTACAAGAATTTCGAAAAACTATACACTTTTCACTCATTTAACACTTGGTGAAACATGGTTAATACTGTATAAAGGTTTTTTTTCTTTCTTTAAACGAACATTTATTATTGTTTCACAATTTTCATTTATTTTTTCTGAATAGTTTCGGTCAGACGATTATTATCAAAGAAATATCATAAACTTTTTGTATTTCTTTGATAATGGTAATCTGACCGAGACTAGTCAGAAAAAATAAATAAAAATTGTGAAACATTAACCAAATATTTATTTAAAGAAAAAATCTTTATACAAGAATTTTGTATATAAAAAATAATTGGACCAAAATAGGTACCTAGTGGAACACTAAACAAATTAATGAATTTTCAAAAAAATTAATTATTAATTTTAACAACTTCTCAATACTTCTTCATGCATATTAGACATTCTAGAATGTATAGAGATGGAAAAGTCATTATTTTTTGTGCTTTGAATATAGATTTACAGAACAGCATGTTTCTAGAACATTGAAAGAGAGTCGTTAAAACTAAGACACTAAAGGAACTAAAATTGTTAATATAAAAAATTAAAGGGCAAATAGAAACCTAGTAGAACACCAAACAAATTTATCAATTTTCAAAATAAATAATTGTTGAGACTTTTACTTAATTTTCTTTATATACACGAGATATTTTAATATGTACTAAGATGGAAAATTCATTAATTTGTGTGCTTTAATATAGGATTATAGAACAGCATGTTTAGAATATAAAGGGAATCGTTAAAACGAAGACATTAAAGGAAGTAAAATGTCTACTATAAAAAAAATAAAGGACACATGGGAACCTAGTGGAACACCAAACAAATTAATCAATTTTCAAAATAATTAATTGCTTAAACTTTTACTTACTTTTCTTTATATACACGAGACACTCTAATATGTACTGAGAAGGTAAAGCCATTAATTTGTGTGTTTTTATTATATGTTTACAGAACAGCATGTTTATAACATTGAAAGGGAATCGTTAAAATCAAGACACTAAGGAAACTAGATTTTTTTTGTAGAAAAAATAAAAGAACTAATAGGAACCAAATAGAACACCAAACAAATTGAACAATTTTTAAAATAAGTAGGCCGCCATTTTTGTATCCAATGGTCCAACCTTGGGAAAGATATCTTTATTATTAGATTTATTGAACGAAAGAACGTAAAGTAAATAATCGTGTGAGAAAATTGCACATAGAATCAAAATCCATAGTATTGCATCTTCTGGACTAAACATTTTATATACAGGGTGTCCCATAAATAAATACGAATACAAATTATCTTTTTTTAAATGGAACACCCTATATATTGTTACATTTTTAGATTCGTCAGAAAATTTTAGATATTTTTCATATGTAATGTCCTATATCTATCTTCAATTGTTTACGGAATAAAATAAAAAAATTCTATGTCAACCATTAAAAATATGAAAAAAACAATAAAAATAGCAACAGTTCTATTGGGATGCAATTAACTTTAAACGATAATTTACGCTAAAACATCATACACAAAATTGACAATCAGGTCTATTCTGTAAGGGAAATGTTAAGTTTAAAGTGTACGTTAATTTTTATCATCACAGTCTAGCAGCGTATGTAATAGATGTATATATTCATTAAATGTGAAAATATATAATAACGTACACGTTAAACTTAACTTTTCTCATACTTTCTCGCCTGAATTAAATATAATATTGGCATAAAACAAATTGTCAATGGCTGACATAGCATTATTAAACAATTAACAATATTTCGTTGAAGATATTACAGTTGAATTGTTGAAGGTATATGATACTAGATACAAAAAGCGTCTATAATTCTCTGAGGAATCCAAATATTTTATTGTGCATATTTAAATAAATAATTTTATTTAAAGCTAAAAACTCACAAATTTATTTATTATCAGTAATTAATATAAGCTACTCGTTCGCTCGTTTTTAAGAGTGCATAAGATTTTCTCTTTTATTGCCCAGCGTCGGGCATTTCTTCGTAAAGAGACATTTGTTTCCTTTTGATGGGCGCAATAACGCACGTTTCATTGTTGGTATCACGTTGAGGGTATTGGATACCAGGAATTATTGTCAATTGTTTGTTTTTAATGGCTTCTCCATATATTGAATGGGTGGAAATAAAAACAAAAACAACCACACGTATTAAATCTTTCAAACCCAGAATGTGTTTCTATATTAAAACAGGAACACATTTTAGGTTTTGTGATTATGATTTTGTTCACATTTTCAATTTTTTAATTCTCTCAGTTTGATGAATTTTATAAATAAGACATTTCCGAGGCTACACATCTTGATACATTTTCAATATTTAAAATTGTAATAATTATATCACCTCTTTATTTCAAAAGACCAATTGGGTATAATTAATTAAAATAATTAAAAATATATTAACATGCATGGAAAAATATCATTCACAATCAAATCTTTTTCTCTCCCAATAAAATCATCTCATTCCCTTGCACGTACATGGTGAGTGCTTAAATGTTAATCAAAATCAGGATGCGCAAGGCCAGTGATTAAGAATTTAAATTACGCTTAAACGCACGATTAGATCCGCGCAGCGGGCATATAATTTTAAATTCAGATCGGGGGCTTGTAAACGTAATGTAATTTAATGTAATGAAGAACGTATTAAGTTCTAATAAGGAGGAACTGGAAATAATTTGCGTCGCGGCCAATTAAGGACTCCACGGACTCGACAGACGAATTAAGTCAGAGAATGGGAAACACGAATACATCGGACTCGATCTGAAATAGGCTTGTAGTGAAACGGTTTTTTAATGATTGAGTTGAATTTTAATGCTTTTATATATAAATTGAAAAATTAAAAATTAATTAGTCGATAGAAAATAATGTTAATTGAATTTCTTAGCTAAGTAAGAGGCTCATAAGATCTTTAGGTCGAAATGCCACTACAACCCCAGAAATAAAAAAAATATTAATATACATTTTTATTACTGTTTTGATTCAATAATATATAATATTTCAAATTAATGAATTTTGAAATTAAATAAAACAGCAATGGGCTATTTTCTATAGCTACTACGACTTTTTAAACTTTCTTTACGTAAATACTTTAAAAATACATATCCATTACAACAACTACTTCTCAGGCAAATAGCCCTCCGGGCATTGAATTATATAATAGACTTTTGCTATTGCGTAGCAATACAATACAACAATTTTATGATTCAAAAATACTTAATACAAAGAGCAAAACGTTAAGTGTTTCGGAATTTATCCCTGGTCAGTACAGCTTTTAAAGTTGTTAAATTAAACGTACCTTCCCGGCTGCGATCTCAAATCTAAATGATCGGGCTGTGACCAAGTGAATAAATATTTTATGTTACATGTAGATATTGTATTAAGTTTGTCAATAAAGATTATGTATCCTATATACAGGGTGAGTTTTTTTCGATGTTCTCTATGGGGATCTCGGAAACTATAAGAGATAGAAAAACGGTTAAATGGGGAAAGAAGTGTAGTTTTATAAGACGAATAAAATGACACTTTCAAAATATTTGAAAAAGTCAAGAGTAACTAGATATTTTGAAAAAAGTAAAATGTGTCAATTTTTTGAAATAAATATATCTCTATTATTATCATAGATAGAAAAAAACTGTAAAGGACAAAGTTGTACAAAATTTTACAGAGATTAATAACAAAAAATCAAAAAAAAATTTTCGCCCATATTTTGGGAGATATGACACAAACTTACCTTTTTTTAAATGGAAACAATAGTTGGCTATGACTTTATTAAAAGGGATATTTTTTTCCCTTTAATCCGATATAACATATGCCATAGTTATTTTTAAAATAAAATAAGTTACAGTCGTTTTTAATTTTACCATACACCAAAAAATAGTTAGCCATGAAAAACAATTGCGGTTGTTTATAGCAACGTAGCAAATCAATATTTAATTTATTATCTTTCTTTAGATTTGTCAAAAGTCAAGCAAATAATTCGGAAATTATCAAAATAATAATAGAAGAAAATTTTAAATATTACATAAGATGCTCAAAAAGTCCACCATTATTATTATGGCATAAAGTACATCTTTTTAAAATCGAATTTATGGCTTTTTTGACTTTTCTTCTGTCAATAGAATAAAATGTTTCAAGTACAGCTGGTCTAAGATCCTCCACGGATTGATATGATTTTTGATACACTTTGTTCTTCACATAACACCACAGAAAAAAGTCTAAAACTCTTATTGGTATCACCGTCATGTAAATTTTGTGAAATTGATACCTTATATGGGTGATATTTATGTTTTTTTCAAGACTCGTACTACAGTCCGTTGAGATATGCTTGCTTCTGTTGCAATTTGTCTGGTCGATGTGGATGGATCTATCATCGCCAATGCTAATACGTTTATTTCCGAAACATCATTAATTTCGGCTTTTTTTTTCAAGTTTCGGCTTTGTAAAGGATCCGTACTCACCCAAATTGTGGTAAATTCTTCTGAATGTTGGTAAAGATGGCTGCCGACGACCGATATATTGATTATAATATTGTTCTGCAGCATCCGCAGCGTTTTTATTACACTGAATGTAACAAACAAGTATATCACGCTTTTCTTCGTTGGAAAAATTCATTATCACTTTAAAAAACTTACAACACAAAAAAATACAAAACAAACTTATCGAAACAAACCAAATATGGAAATGAATTAATGTGTGTTTAGAATAAACAACTGCAATTGTTTTACTTTTGTCTTTTTCATGGCTAACTATTTTTTGGTGTATGGTAAAATTAAAAACGACTGTAACTTATTTTATTTTAAAAATAACTATGGCATATGTTATATCGGATTAAAGGGAAAAAAATATCCCTTTTAATAAAGTGATAGCCAACTATTGTTTCCATTTAAAAAAAGGTAAGTTTGTGTCATATCTCCCAAAATATGGGCGAAATTTTTTTTTGATTTTTTGTTATTAATCTCTGTAAAATTTTGTACAACTTTGTCCTTTACAGTTTTTTTCTATTTATGATAATAATAGAGATATATTGATTTCAAAAAATTGACACATTTTACTTTTTTCAAAATATCTAGTTACCCTTGACTTTTTCAAATATTTTGAAAGTGTCATTTTATTCGTCTTATAAAACTACACTTCTTTCCCCATTTAACCGTTTTTCTATCTCTTATAGTTTCCGAGATCCCCATAGAGAACATCGAAAAAAACTCACCCTGTATATATATATATATAAAAACTTTATTAACAAACGTATATTATAACATAATATAAACATTTATAACATAAAATATTAAAATATTACAATGTATATTCTAAAAGTCTGCCAATTATCTATCGACCAATGGTCGACTCTTTTCTGTTGTTACCAATTTCATTAATTAAATTGACCATCGATTTTTTTTCAGCCTCTTTTAATTCATGCTAACGGTAAAATTTAAATAATCATATTTTCTTTTTATTTTTTGTAAAAACTGCATGTCGTGTATATAAATATACATTTTTATTCTTGTAATTTTACATACTTAATTATTATTTACAATACATTACAGTTGGGCTGAAAAGTTTGTAGGCTCACACATATACTAATATAAAATAATATGTGACTTTTAGGTAGGTGTATAAATTTGACAGCTGTCGGACTATTATTTTATGAAAAAAATACCATTTGAAGTGAAGCAACTTTAGTTAGTTTTAAAAAATGGATAAAAAGGTATTTCGTGTTTTAATAGTGCATTCCTTTTATCAAAAAAAAAACAGTTAAAGGCGAGGCTTGGCTTGATAAACATTATTCGGACTCTGCACCAGGAAAATCAACCGTTTAAAAGTAGTTTGCTAAGTTTCAATGAGGCTAAATGAGCACCGAGGATGATGCATACAATGGACGCATCAAAGAGGCTGTTGCCGACGAAAACGTAAATAATGTCCACAAAAAAAATTTGACCGTAAAGTGAATTTTATCGAGATAGCTGACACTCTAAAGATATCGAAGAAAAGTGTTGGATATATCGTAAATGAATATTTGTGTATGCTTTTTTTTTTTTTTTTGATATATGACAATGTATAAAACATGCCTCCATCATTTCACACCGGAGTCTAAACGGCAGAGGCTAAAGACAAATCGTACTATAAAAATGGTATCGAAAAATTGTATGACCGCTATAATCGTTCGTTCTCGAAGGCAACTATATTGAATAATAAAATCAAATTAAAAAAAATGTTTTTTCATGTTAACCTACGAAATTTTCAGTCCAACTGTTACGCGACGTTTGATAGTTTACTGATTTACTTAAATAAATAAAATAATGGATTTGCTAGACGGTTAAAAATCACCAGAGGTATGGTGTTCACAACAAAGATATAAAAATACGAAAAACCAGGCGGAAAGACCATTACTGGATAGCCAATTAACAGATATAAAATATACATTTAATTTTGTAATTTTTAATAATTATTTAATGCTTTTGTTGTATATATCTGTTAATAAAGATTATTATTATTAATAATAATAGATTTGCTTAATTGCGTTTATTCAATTAAAATAAAATTTAGCGGCGCCCACAACAATCAAAAACATACTATGCACTTTACGTCGCACAGTCTTCACATATAGCGCAAAAAAATGTTTTTTTTTTAATTTAATTCTAAATCAGAATTATATTTGAATATACTACAATATGTTATAATAATGTGAAATGGCTATCGACCAAAGTTTTTTTTTGTATTTAATAACAATTTTACAAAAAAAATCATAGCTAATTATACAAAATAAATTGGTGGATGCGCCGGGTAAGATATTTTCTAGTAAAATCAGTGGCTATCTTAACACTGCTTTATAAACCTACTAGAATATTCCACCCCCCGGCAGCATGGTCAGTGTTGTACGCGCGGGTAAAAGTTCCACGAGACACGTACGGACCCTTCCTTATCGAAATCCAAAATCGCAGCAAAATAATTCCGCAGATAGGGCTGCAAATATCTGCTCCCAGGTGGACGCAGACAAACACACAAATATGTAAATTCCAATAACCTATATAACAAAAGTTATCGAACAGAGCGTATAAATTCGGTTAAATTGGACAATGCTTATCGTTTTGTACCCATCCTGGAGTATGAATGTATCTAAGAAAAAAAGTAATTGCACAACTAAATTAAATTAATTATCATTAGATCAATACAATATTTTCATAATAAATACGAATGTTTTTTTAATCCACCAATAAAATCAATTCAATAACATGAATCAATAGATTATTTCAAATACTTAATATGAATTTATTTTAATCTACCACTAAAACAAAAAATACACACTTTCGATTGAATAAAAATTATTAAATTATTAATTTTGTTTTATTAAAAGGTAAATAAAGTAAAATTAAAATCACTTGTTTTTTTCACAAAAAACAGTTATTTTAATTTTACTTTATTTACTTTATAATATTCAAAATCAAGTAATAAATGAGAAAGTTATTCAAGAAATTTTTGTTTTATTTGCTCTTTCTCAAGAGAATTTAAAATATTATTTGCTCATTCTCTAGATAATTTAATATTTTATTCAGTTAAATGTGTGTGTGTGTTTTTTTTTATTTAATGGTAGATTTAAAAATATCATATTTATTATTAAAATATTCTATTGATTGATTTTATTGGTAGATTAAAATTTGTTGTAAAAATTGTAAAGAATAAATTGTTACTTTTAATGCCAATTTAAATATTGAAAATTTGAAAAACAATTTAAAGTTCAATTCTATTGAATTAATTTTATTGATATATTAAAAGACATTCGTATTTCTTCTCCCTTTTATTTTTCTTCCATATGTACATTTCGGACATAATCCGAAGAAAAATAAAAGTGTGAACTAAGGATATTAGTGCTATATTATCGATTAAATTTGATCTTCACGTATCACACTCAATTAATTTAACCCAAAACCAATCGAGAATTTCTTTTTCTTTTTTCAATTAAAATAATTTGTTGTTATTAATATTCAAACTATACAGATAATACAAAAACAATTTAACATAAATAAGTATAATACATGTAGGTGTTCGTCTATCTGGGCTATAAACCAGAGCTGTTTCTATCCAATAATTTGTTTTATTATTTATTATATTTATAAAACTAATGCAGAATTTAATATTTGTTTCATTAAAATTCAAGTATATTTTTATTTTAAAGATAGATTTTTAATAATTTGTTAATTTCTTGAATTGATATCTCATATAGTGAAAAATATTAGACTATGTAAAGTAATTTAAAGGAAAAATACTTGTTTCATAAACAAAATTTTATTGCGACTAGTTTCGGTTTATTAGATCATTTTCAAAGGAAACCGAAACTAGTCGGAATAAAGTTTAATTTGTGAAACAATACCAAGCGTCTGTCCTTTAAATTGCTCTACATAATTCGTTGATAATTACTATTTGAATAGTGAAATATTAATAATAATAGTTAATATGAAAATTTAAACATTTTAAACTTGTTCTATGCTTAGAATAATTAATTTCACATCATGCCATGAGTTCTGATAAATTTGTATGAATTCTTAAGAATTTAACACACTCAAAA
Source organism: Philonthus spinipes (assembly GCA_963082785.1). Classification (NCBI taxonomy): domain Eukaryota; kingdom Metazoa; phylum Arthropoda; class Insecta; order Coleoptera; family Staphylinidae; genus Philonthus; species Philonthus spinipes. The sequence continues at coordinate 18,770,517 of OY720307.1, read as the reverse complement.
ATGCACAGACCTTAGAATATGAAAATATTGTGCTTTTTGAAAAACCCCTACTGCTGTCATGGGAGGATATAAATTGCATGGAACTTTTTTGTATATTAAAAGCTGCATCGGCATCTACACTATTTTTAAAGATATTGAAAAACCGTTTTTGTGACCCTAGGCCAATTGATTAAAAGATATCTAAACAACAAAAACATTAGTAATTGGATCAGAAACAACGGATAAATAAAGTGGCCTCCAAAATCAACTGATGTGATAATTATTTATTTGTTTTGTTTATTTGTTTACCTTCTATTGTATATATAGTTTATTACTTATTAAATTAATTTCTTAACGCTTGTAATGCTTGCTTCCTAATGTTTCATTTGTTTCCATGACAATCTAAGAGAGTTTCATAACATTGTTTATAACATTGCAAAAATGCAAAAAAAAAACTAAACAAACGATATATATTTGGAATCTTCGACCAATAATGTCATTTTAGACAATAATCACAATTTCAAAAATCGAAGATTGTGGTTATAACTCAATAAATAAAAATGATTAATAAAATGTCATCTTTTGCCGACTTCGTGCATAAGACGTTGCTTTAGGAAAGTGTTTATTATATTTTTCTATTTTTGATATTTATTTGAATTAATAAATCCAATCATTGGAATATGATAATAAACTTTATTAACGGAAATTCACCATTTAAGAAAATAATGTATAAATATTACACAAAAAGTAACATATTAAATAATATTATATTTTGAATCGTGTGTATAAATAACAGTAAAAAATAACAATATTACATAAAATTGCAAAAATAGCGCAAACGTCATCTTTTGCCTAATTTCAAATGACATCTTCAAAAATTTGGGTTTTCAAGGTAGATGAACGAGAATCGTTGATTCGTCCACTAAAGGAAGACAAACTTGTCCTGTTTATAACCTTTGATTAATCGGCCTAGCTAAATGGTGGTTGAACATTTTATTAAACATATTGCAAATGTATTAATTTCAATATTAACTAAAAAGTGTTTTATCTTTTTAGTTTCAAATATTTTTCACAAAGTAATTGCGATACAATGTAATTATTTCAATTAATAACACTAGTTAATTTTTGTATTCACTTTTTCTTTTTAGGGTGACTAGTTTCGACTCATAAAACACGGATTAGATTGAATAACTGTAAATTCTCGACTAGTTTCGGGTTATTAGCCCATTTTCAAAATAAAACCATTAATAGTTTCGACTCGTCAGTGATCCATTATAAAACCAAGTACTTAAAAAACATTGAAGTCCATATATATACTTAAAAATTATAAATAAATCAGGTAAAAACGTCCAAAAGATGGGTATACATGAGGGCAGTTTGGTCGTTTATTATCTCAATGCAAGAATTCCGCCAATAAACGACCAAATTTTTAGTTTTAAGTTGAATTTTCAATATTCGATTGCGTTCAGTATATTTTTTTAATTTAAAGGAAATGTAATTATATGAAATTCCGCTTCGGTTTATAAAGGAACATAAAAAATCCGTCTTTTATTTCTAATTATTTTAATTGTGTCCTTAACTATCATTATAATTTTATGTTGAGAACTGAAAGAAAAAGAGATAGATATTTCTGTCTATATAGATCGATAGAGTGAGATGGGAAAGCATGACTAATCAGGTACTTCAAGAAATTATAGTAATTTTCCTAATTAAAAGTAATTAAATTAATAACAGCCGATATATAATCACGCATCCTTGGAATTGTATTGAAAACTTGTGACTATTTCTGTGGCGCGATTATAAAATTTAGTTGTTCAATAACACAAAATATTTGCCAGGTCATGTGTGAGTATGAATAATTTTAAATTATACACAGAATTAAACGCATGTAAAGTGGCCAGAAAAGGTGTGAAAAAAAATGGACAAATTGCAACCAATTTAATAACTAACTAACCATCTTTATTCAAATGTGTATATGTATGTACAATAATATACAAAAATTAGAATTATATTCTGTAGATGATGAATCGGCTATCGACCGGAGGTCTTTCAGCCTGACCAATTTAATATTTTGTGACATTACTCTTATTACAGTATGCGAACAGGAGTGCAACCAATTTCCTGACATTACACTTATTACTGTGCGCGACCAGTAGGGCAAGCAAATTTCTACATGTATTTTAGTGTGTGTCCAAAAGTTCTACCGACATCTCAATGGAATTGTCTACTTATTTCATTGCAAAAGAAATGCTGTAGCAAATAATTTAAATAAATTAAATAAAAAAAATGATTTGAAAATTATTTTTAAATAACTATACAGGGTGTACGAAAATTCACGAGGCGGTCAAATAATTCGAGATATAGACATCCAATCGAAAAACAAAAATATATGTATTAATAATTTTATTATTTAAACATTGGTAGTTCATATTGTATAAAATAAATATGAATAGATTATTAAAAATCAACCAATAAAATGCAGATTAGATGAATTACTTTAAATTCTAGACTAGTATTTTAATTCTCTTGAAAATAAGCTAATAACCCGAAACTTGTCGAGAATTTAAAGTAATTCAATTTAATCTGTGGTTTATTTGTTTTATTGGTTGATTTTTAATAAATCATTCATTTTTATTTTGTACAATTAATAAATTATTTCCACATTTAGCTCTGTGACATTTTGACATACGTTACGCAAGTACTTTGGACAAATGCACATTAAAACGACTACTTCCCTGGCAAATACCCCGCCAAACATTGAATTACATAATGTACACCTGCTGTTATATATCAAAAGCACATTGTATCATGCCACGACTTTTTTGATCTGCAAATTTAAATAACTGTGACCAAGTGAATAAATACTCTTTTCTATTGATAATAATTTAAATGTTGTTTATACAACGAAAATATTGAAATCAAATTAAACAGTAGTATGATATTAATAAATATTTTAATCTGTATAAAATTCCGCATAAAATGGCTATTAATTCACCCTTTTTTCTCGTTGTGCATTCTGCATTTCCAAGAGAATCATTTCAAACGAGCGCCCATCTCCGTACGCATTTCTCGAAAAAGTGTGTGTAAACAGAACGCAAATTAATTCCTCACCTTTTAAGGAAGACAAATAACGGCGAGGGTTGGGGGGAGGGGGGCGAGTGGTAAAAGTCACCGAGCGGGATTAGTTTCGAGGGCACCTGGTGAGTTTTCCAACTTCTTTTTTTGTTGAAAGGTGCGCGTTCTTTAATGCACTCTACCATTCTTAAAAATTTTCAAACACACGCTAAAAGGTTTGTTTGCTTTCGAAGGAGACGTTTCGAACTTGACTTTTTTTTCGACGTTTAAAGGGATTGATCGCACACACGAGTGAGTTGGAAGAGAAGATTTTTTTTAATTTCATACGGTTCAATTGTTATTATTGCTACACGTTTTTTTTTATTATTTTATACATTCTTTGAAATTTATTATTAATATACTCAGTGACATAAAAAAACGCAAGACCAAGAAGGGGTTCGAATTTTTGGACCAAATTTGGCAGAAATGTTTAACTAGTGAAAGTATCAATTAATAACTTTCACTAGTTAAACATTTCTGCCAAATTTGGTCCAAAAATTCGAACCCCTTCTTGGTCTTGAATTAGAATTTAATTCAAAATAATCTAGTAGCTATGACATATTTGACGTTTCAATTTATGTCTGGAGTACAACAATGTCAAAATTGTCAGTTTGTTATTGATAATGAGCACTTTGTGTCTCGAAATGTACATCTAACATAAAAATAAAAAGTGAAGTAAGGAATAACAATCTTTCTATTCTGTGATCAATCACTTCACGTAAACTCGAAAATATACAATGTCAAAATTGTTGACAACTAAGTGTATTCGTCAGAGGTCGCATTATTAGCTTACGTGAAGGTGGTTTATGATTCAGAGAAATTATTAATCGTCTTAACCGTAACCAATCTTCTGTAGTACGGTATAATCAAGCATGGTCTATAGAAGTGTGGGACATAATGGGTAGAAGAATCAAGAAATTAGTCAATCCTCGACAGATCCTGGAAGCTCTTTGGCATAGACCACAGATTGCTTGGAATGCAATACCTCAGGGAGAAAGCGATAATTACTACCGTTGACTAGTAAAACATTTCTTCTGAGTTTGAACCAATAATTCCTACCCCTTCTTGGCGTTTTTATGTCACTAGGTATATTATTTCGCAAAAGTATTACATTTTCGTATAGAATCATACTATATCTATCATTCAATCAAAATTTATATTTATTATACTGTGATACAATTTAGGGCCGGCTTTTCAATTGTGACATGCTTGGTTTAATTAAGCTTCATTTTTATACACCTTATTTACGTTTTATTTCAATTGAAACAATAAACAATAATTTCATCATTACCAAAATTTAAATTTTATTATGCAGTAGTATTATTAAAGGCCAGCTTTTCAATTTTGAAAAACTTAAGCTTCGTTTAATTAAGCTTCACTTTCATATTCCTTGTTTATGTTTTCTTATTTTCAATTGAAATAATAAATAATTTTACCATATAATAGAATCAAAACATCACACCCAAGACATAAGCGATAAAAGCATTTCTTTTTTAAACTCGCTAATGATAAAGAAGGAAATATTTGTTAATCGCCCCCCCCCCCCTCGTCCCTCAACCAAATAAAAGAAATGGGGGTTTAGTTTTCTTGGCAATTTTTGTCAATCCCCCCTCCACTTTCCCAAAAAATCCTTCTGGATCCGCCCTTGTATATTTCTTTGGTGATATTAACATATCTAAACAAAACTGCCATAATTAAAAATTCTGAGCAAACGCTCGCAAATAAAACTCGTTTGCTGAACTTGACATGTGTTCAGCGTTACTTTGTAGTAATCCGTTTTAATAAATATGATGGTAAAACAACCTTTTTGTTTCATCATTAAAAAAAAGTGGGTTTATTAAAAAGTCACCTATTAATTTCTGAAAAAAGAAATTTATAATAATGCTCTGTTTTAAATGATGAAACAGTTTTAATAAATTGGCACTTTAAAAATCTCAATTCATTTATGAAATAACTATACAGGGTGTACGGAAATTCACGGGGCGGTCAAATAATTTGAGATATAGACATCTAATCGAAAAACAAAAATATACTTCATATTGACGCAACTAGGTATACATAGAGATTTTACATGAAAATTCCTGCTTTTCCGTTCATTTTAGAGAAAAACTGAAAGAATTAAAATGTGTTCAACTCCAGTATGTATTCAATATTTTTGAAAAAAAAATCGTATAATTTTACATTTATAATGCATATTGTCAAATGGCTATCGACCAAATGTCTTTGATCTTATTTTATTTAGTAATTCTCTAAATGTCCTACAAGGACATTAAGTCACAGTTAAAAATCTGGCCTTTAATAATATCACTGCATAATAAATCTAAACCTTGGTAATAGTGAAACTACTGTTTATTGTTTCGATTGAGAATAAAACGTATATAAGGAGTATAAAAATGGAGTTTAATTAAACCAACTTTAAATTACAATTGAAAAGCTGTTAAAAAATAGACCATTTTTAAATGCGATTAAAATACAAATGATTCACATACATAATAATTATACAGACAAAATGAAAAACATTTTGATTGTATAATTGAACATAGATTTCTATCAAAAATTATGAAATTTTCCGGTCGATAGCCCAGGATGTTGGTTAAATGTAATTGCCTGAATAAAAATATCTTTATTTTTACAATCATTGAGTATATACACTAAAATAAAGGTTTATCTGTCCTGTCCTGGTATATATTTATGAAATTAATGAAATTTCGCGAATTTGATTTTTTGAATTTATTTTCAATACATTGACATGCTATTGTTCCATGTCAATGCATTGCAAATACAAATGTTATGTTCAATGAAATGAAATCCTCGCTATATAAAAATGATAATCATTTCTTCAAATGTGATTCTTATTTTTTTTCTTGAAATACATGAAATAAATAAAAATGCGAGCGCGCAGGTTTTAATGAACACAACAAGCGCGCTCGCTTTTAATTTATTTCACTTGTTTAAACTTGACCCGCTTTTGTAAGCGCTTCTGCGTTTACTTGGAAAAATGTGCCGCCAAGAATGGGAATGTTTTTCATTTGCTTTTTCATTTTTGGCAAGACGACTGCAATTAGAATTTTAAAGCAGCCACTTGGCACCAGCGAACAATGGAGGCGTTTCTACTCTACTTGGAAGAGTTCCGTTTTTTGGAAGCAATTGGAAACTTATTAATGTTCCTTGAAAATGTTTCGTATTTTTTGTTTTGTTTTTAATGGAAGCGGCGTGGATTATTCGCGGTAAAGTTTAGTTTTTGGTTTCGGGAATTAATTGATATTCCATGGTTTTTAATTGAAAAAAAATCGAATTTTGCTTAAATGGTATCAATTTGAATAAAGCTTCAGTCATAGGATTGATTTGAATAATTATTTTAAATTAAATTTTAATAATTTATATAAAATCCGTTTTCAAGGTATGGACGAGAACGTATTTATTGCATGCATATATCAACTATACCTACCATTCATATTTTGATATCAATTGTTAAAAGATATCTTTTTATTTGTATTTCAATCAACCTAGTTTGCTTGTTTTTTACCACCTTTTAACATTTTTTTACTTAAATGCCTTTACCAACTGTTGTTTCTTTTTAAGGGAGAACCATTAGGCTCTGATTATCATTAATATTTTTATATCAATTCTTAAAAGATTTTTGTGTTCCAATTAAATTAATTTGCTTTCTTTGTTACCTCCTTTTAACATTTTTTCTACCAAAATACCATTGCAAACTGTTGTTTTTTTAATGGAGAACCGTTAATAATATGCCTACCATTCATATTTTAATATCAATTGTTAAAGATATATTTTTGTTGTTTATTCCAATCAAATTAGTTTGCTTTCTTTTTCCTCCTTTTAACCTTTTTTTGCCTAAATATCATTGCCAACTTGTTCCTTTTTAATGGAGCACCATTAGTCTCTACCTACCATTCATATTTTAATATCAATTGTTAAAGATATATTTTTGTTGTTTGTTCCAATCAAATTAGTTTGCTTTCTTTTTCCTCCTTTTAACCTTTTTTCTGCTTAATATCAATGACAACTTGTTCCTTTTTAATGGGGCACCATTAGTCTCTACCTACCATTCATATTTTAATATCAATTGTTGAAAGATTTGTTTATTACTCCAATCAAGTTGATTTGCTTTATGTTTTCCTCCTTTTAAACTTTTTTCTGGCTAAATATCATTGTCAACTGTTGTTTCTTTTTAATGGAGCCTCATTAGGCTCTGACTGTTGATATTTTTATATCAATCGTTGAAAGATTTATTTTTGTATATTATTCTAATTAAGTATTAGTGTTTTGTTTTTGGCCACCTATGCCATTGTCAACTTTTCTTTTCAATGTGGCGCTACACATTAGCTTTTGAGTTTATTGGGGGAATTAAAACAAATTAAAATTAAATTTTCAATTTTTCAATCCTACAATTTTAAAACATACCCCTTGTTTTTAAAGTTTTTGTCATCTTCCCTAACCATAGCGTTGAACTGAACGCTATGAGATTATTATTATTGAAGGTATTCTATATTAACCCTCTTGATGTAGAACACCTTTAATAATAAGTAATCTTACAGGCATATCGTAGCGAAATTATATTTCTATGTGGATCTTCCAAGAAAAGTTTTGTATATTTTAAATATACAATAGATATTGCACTCAATTTATATGATACCTGTAAGATTAGGTAGGTAAATGAGTGCTGTTTCCCTTGTATATTTAAAATATACAAAAAGTCTGGGGAAATCTACATAGAAATATGATTTTGCTAAGATAATAGAAGAATGCTGTTTTTTAGAAAACGCACGAAAATGAGCACAATTATGTTTAGAGATGGTATGGTCGTAATTTGTATGAATTATATTACTAGAATGTCAAAATAAATTTAAGTTGTCTGAAGTCCATAAATTTAATTGAATTAAATATAGTATAAGTACATACCATCAATCCACTCAATTTCAATTTGATTTATTGTTTGAATAATTTGGTATGCACCATATTCTAAAATTAACTACTTTATTACCTAGACAATAAATCATTGCTCCAGTTATTAATTTTAAAGTGCATACCATCAACTCATCTCTGATATGGTTTATTGTTGTACATACCACCAATCGGCGTTGGTCCGATTTTCGCCGGCGCCGAAGAAGCAACAGAAGCGGAGGAAGAGCAGGAGAGCCGAGGATGCCGCCGGTGGTAGCCTGGCGCCGCGACGCCTCATAGCGTCCAACTCACCACACCGCACTGACAACTGACTTACTTGACGGAAGCACGCACGCACTGGATGCACTTGCACAACGGACGAATACCAACGGTGGACTGAGTCGACGGAACACACCGAGAGGGCGGAACCAACCCCTCCAACGGTAACGCCCACCGCACACATCAACACACGCGCACTCAAAAACACACACCTTGATAATCCTTTGCAGGAAAAAAAGGATCAAACAATTCCCCGATTGTTGTTGTTTGGTTCTTGTTGTTGTTGAGGAGAGCGCGCGCGGGCAAACGTGCCCGCAAAGTGGAAAACACCGACTGAGTTGGGTTATATATTTTTTTTTTGTTTCGGTGTGCTGCGGGTACCTGCTCCTACCACCGCTGCGGCGGCCTCCCTCCACCTCGACGGTCCTACCACTGCTGCTGAAGATACCGTCAACGGGTCCACGGACGCAGCAGGTGACCAGGAATTGTTTCATCCGTGAACGTTACAGAAATTTAAGATAATCAATCTAATAATCTGGTATACCATTGACGAAATGATGTTGGATTTAACAACAGGTAAACTATACTTAGTAGAACAGAAAAGGTATTCTTCTCTTCAGTAATCATTCTTGTATGTCACTCATGTAAAAAAAAAACATTGAAATTTAGACCAATACACTTTTCGTCTTAGATGTAGACAAGAAGTCTTCCATACCCCCAAAAAAATGTAATAATTCGCAAAGTTTTCTCAAATTAAAAAGAATATATCAGATGAAAAAGAAAGCAAATTGGAGAATAATGTGCATAACTCCTAAAACTATTATAGACCAAGGATGGACCACGAAGAATAAGATGGCATAGGTGTTTGTCCGGATGGAGGGTGTATTGTCTTTAGCTAGAAAATGTAATCGTGTATACCTCTTTTATGTATTTGTGCTTCCGAAAGGTTAGTATCGTATTTCTTAAAATCAGCAATCTTTTATTTGGCCACCCATATTCTTATATCAGAGCAAAGGGGGTTTTATCTTCTAGTAAATATTTGCAGATTGTGCTTACTAACAATCTGTAGTGTTGTAAACTTGTCGGTTTTACAGTATAAAGTTGTTGAATAATCTAACTAATTATTTAGATTTTATGTTAATAGATTTGTAAGTAGAAATGAAGGTAAACTACTTTATTTACCTTTATTAGCGTTTTCCCTGGTTTGTATGTGTGATTCCATCGAGGGAAACCATCTCCTATATAATTGCTCTCGGATTTGAGACTACCGTACACTCCTCTTCAAATGAGTCCTTTTTGATTTCTTCCATTATCGTTAAAGTGTTGGTGGAATTAGGAAGTGATATTTCTACCCGTTTTTTTTTTTGTTGGTATCTTCCTCCTCCTTCCTCTCTATCTTTAGGAAGACATTTATTAGAGTCTCCCTTGGTTTGTATGTCTCCTTTATATCCAAAGTATTGGGGGAATTAGGAAGTGATACTTCTTCTCAATTTTGGGATATTCCTCCTCTTCCCTTTCCATCTTTAGGAAGATATTTATTAGTGTTTTCTTTGGCTTCTATGCCTCCATTACTGCATAAATGTTGGGGGAATTACGAAGTGGCACTTCTACCCATTTTTGGGATCTTCTTCCTTCTCCATCTTTAGGAAGGCCTTTATTAGCGTTTCCCTCGCCTTGTATGTAATATTTGACCGTGCATTACACAATTAATTATACCATTTCATTTCCAATATAATGGCTTTCTACTATACAATTTACATTATCCAAATATTCTGTTGAATCAATTTCACCACTTCAATTTTGGTATCCTAGGTTACAGTTTATGGTCAAGTCTTGACCAATTTTCAAAATGTGAGGAACCTCTTTTCTGAATTCAACAAATTTTTATACATACAAATTCGGCAAATGATATTGCATTAGATTTCATAAAAGTTAGACACCACTTCAATTTCGGTCCTCTAGGTTACAGCTAGTAATCAAGATTTGGCAAATTTTTAAAATCTGACAAAACTCCTTGATGAATTCGACCATTTTTATATAACCAAATTCCGCAAATGTTTTTTTTTATCTTTATAATACAATGTCATTACTTCTCATCGGCTTCTTTGCTGCTCTTGGCTTAGTCTTCTTCTTAGTCTTTCCTGTGGGCGTGGTTTTTTTTTTGCCGAAGAGGGTACCGTCGCCAATTTCAGATTTTCTGAGGCAGTTGTAGGCGATAGGTCGTTGGTGACTTCGCTTTGTGCAACTTGAAACGGTCAAAATCGCTCGTCTTATCACACTTTTCCTCAGCTTCTAGTTTCTTAGACCAGAGACTCTCCTTCCACTTCTCGTCAATTTTGTTGGCGTTCCGTTCCTTATGGATGACGCGGGTTGACGCCGTGTATAGAAACTTGAGCCTTGTCGAATGCAACTGACTTAACTAATTTGAGAACGAGGAATTCAGCTAGTAGATAAATCACTAGTCTGGTCAATAAAGTCAACAATACTGACGAGTTTTCTTTGTTAGACCCAATCCGAGATGAGGACAACGCGGCCCGTTTCCAGGAATCGGTAGAAAGTCATGGTGAGCGGAAACGAAAAAGAATGATGGCTGTGGCCGGACTAGATTAGCAGTCAAAACTTGATCAATTTTCAAAATCTGGTAATTTTCCTCTGGGAATTCGAGTTTTTGCTATACATCCAATTTCAACAAATGGTCTTACAATAAATGTCATAGAAATTAGACACCATTTTTGGTACGCCTGTAGTTAAGAATTTTTTATCTCACATAAAAATGTGTTGACGGTCAACGATGAGACGATCTCCGCCTCACGATCAAGCATCAAAGTCCATACTTGTGAATTCTTTAATCGCTCTCAGGTATATCATTTACATTGCTTAGATTTTGCCCTTTTGTTCGTTCGTTAATGTTTATGTTTCGTAACCGATCTGGTCTGCATATATTTCTACGAAAACTAAATCATTTAAAGCAAGTTTATAAAATGTACTATAATTACGTTATTGAAAATTTACTTTCCATTCCGTCTCCGGATAAGGAAATCAAACAACTCGAAATCAACAGTTGGATGTAAGAAGAAAAAAAAAATGTGAATAGAAGGAGTGCGAGGGTGGTTTCAAGTGGGACACCGCGAACGCACAAAGTTGGTCCAATAAAAGTCGTAAATCTGTTGAACTTTCGCCGTTCGCCCTTTATTCACCCTTTTGATTCCACTTTTCAAAATGTACATATGAGAAAAGCGGATTGTTTTTTTTTTTAAAAAAGTCTGCGATTGCGAACGTCTCCTTTCTACGATTGTGTTTGCCTATAAACTTCTGAACGTTTCAAAGGGAACAAGATATTTTTTCGAGCATTACATATAATTATAATAATATTTACAAGGATGCTCCGTTTCCTCATGGGTAACATTTATTTGTAAACAACAAAGCCTGTAATTTAAAAATAATATTTGTTTATGGATTAAATAATAATTTAAATATTATTGAACAGTAATTATCAAAGTGGGTGTCGCAGTACCTTAGTGTGCCGCAAGTACTACATAAAAGTTCTGCAAAATTTACAGCACTTAACATTTTACTGCTATTTTACATCGTATTCCTGTGAAATTATTTTTTCTGCACTTATAAATATAAAAACAAAGAATAACATAAATTTAAAGACCATTGATAATGGGTATTTAAAAAAAAAACTTTGAATCTGACTAGGGGTACCGTGAGTTTTTTTTTGTTGATAATTCGGGGTGCCAGTAATAATAAAATAAAGATTACTTTTAAAAATGATCGCCTCCTCTCCCTTAAACACGTTCGTAATATATTTTTTAAAATTCGCTAACGGTTCTTGTGAAAAAAAATCAACTTTCGAAGAACTGATGGAGGAAGCAGATCTGGGATACATCTGGTTTCAGCAGGACGGGGCTACGGCCTATACTGCTCGAGATCCAATGACGAAACTACATGTATTCCCTGGGCGCCTTATTTCTCTGGGAGGTGATATGGAGTGGCCCGCACGTTCCCCTGATCTGAGCATTTGTGACTTCTTCCTGTGGAAGGAAAACGTTTTTAGGCATCGACCTCACAGCTTGAGAGAACTCAGGGATTTCTGGAATTTCGGGAGGAAATCGCCGCTATACCCATCGAGATGTGCCTAAATGCGGCCGAAAATTTCAGAAATCGCCTTTATCAATTTATCGCTGCTAGGGATCACCATCTTTCTGATGTTCATTCTTCAGGACTTAATACATAAAACGGCATGATGTAACGATTAAGATAAAATAAACCCCATTACTTTAAATTGCGTCGTTTTTTTAATAGCCCTTCAAAACTGCACTGTCTGTTTCGCCGCACCCTGTATAACGTCTAGAGTACACGCCCATAAAAGGATAAAGTCATTCTCGGATTATCTTTTGAGCGACAGCCATTTTAGTAAACTCGTGTGAGGGGCTACACTGCGCGCTAAAAGCACTCACGAAAATCATGGTCTGCTGCTCTTTGGCGTCTTTCTATGTACTATAGTGTCATACTGAGGATAAAATATGTATTTTCATCAGTGAACGTATGAAACATAACTCTATAGACTTATTTATCAGCGTTGCCAGTTCAAAATTTTTGTGTGTGCAACGCAAATATTTGTGCGATATGTCGAAAAATGGACAAGAACGATCCGAACTATCGACCCAACCATCAATATTCGAGCAATGAAAATAGGAAAGAATTCACGAGTGCATCCACCAAGAAATTGAAAAGTAGTAGAGCCGATGGCGTCCTGATTACTGTGACACATTATTATCGAGTTCGTGAATGTTTTCAACGCGATTTCGGAAATGGTTATTTGCAAAAACTGTAAATAAAAAGTTCAGCTTGGCCAATCTGGACAACGAGGACTTGGCTTCAAAATTACGATGAAATATGTGTGCAATTTATCTTTTGTTTAGTCTGGTCCGCTGATTCGAAATGGATACGAAATAAGTAGAAGAATCGTTCTTGTAATGAGAATGTTTAGACTAGGGCGATAAGGATATCTTCTGCTGCTTTGCGGATTTGAGTGTGGGTTTGTCCTCATCTATTTATGACACTGTGGTGAGGTACCTTTTGGAAGCGGTGAAAGTCATCTCATCTGACGTGCGCAAACAAGCAATTATTGAAGAAAAGGCAAAGACTAAAGAAAGGGAACAACCTGAAAATATTTTGAAAGTATCTGAAGACGGTTCGTGGAAGAAACGGCGATTATCATACTTGTTTGGTGCAACATTAATCGGCAACTTAACAGGCAAAAACATTGATGTTGTGCTGAAAGGGTCTCATTGCCAGACGTATGCTGTTTGGAAAAGTAAGAAAAATGCCTAAGAATTTCAAGATTTTTTCGAAGAACATTCACCGGACTGTCAAATCAACCACACTGGTCCAGCTGGCACAATGGAAGTGAAGGCGAAAACTGAAATGTTTACCCGGTCTGAAAAACAATTCGGCGTGAAGTACGGTACTTATATCGGCGACGGAGATACGAAGACCTTCAAAACTATGCTTGATTCAAATCCTTACGGCGAAGAATTACATGTATCAAAAGTGAATGTTGAGAAACAAAACGCAATCGATTGCGAAACATAAAACAGAAAGGTAAACTTTGGGGGCGAGAAAAATTTGACAGATGCTTTTTTTAATAAAATTGACTACCTACAACACGACCTGAAATAAAAAATGGTAACATCAACGCCAAAAATGTTTAAACTTTATGTCAAAAGAGTGTCTCGGTAATGAATCTTCGATGGAATTCATCGCTACTTCATAAATATTATATGATGAAAATAAATTTCACGAGAGTAAATGGAATTGAATATCTCAAATATTTTGAAAAACTAATGTAATATGAGGAATTACAAAATTAGTTGTATGTTATTAAGAAAGTTTCACATCAATTTGGAGGATACAAACAGTTACTTATTTAATTAAACGCATCGGGAAAAGTATTACGATGGACACATCACCATATTTTTATTATATACACCATATTTTTTTATTAAAAACACAAACATCTTTATTTATGAGACTATACAGAAAAATTATACACATTTTACGATTAAGCTATATGGAGATTTTTTCTTCTAAACTGTGATCTTTCGCCTGTCCTCGTCCACTCTATGTCATTTATTTAAAAGTCATGATCACTAACGTCGATGAGAATAATATGAACTGGTAAATGGTTGATATTGGGGTCTTATATGTTGGGGGATAATTGGATTTCGGGGAATACATAGATGTTTAATAATGTCGGATTAATGCATTTTTTATTAGTTTCTTGGTAAAGTAAAAACATATCTGTACCCAGCAGCGTATCTAACTATCCAGTTCTTGTGAGGGAAGACAAGACACTAAAACAACATTGAAACTACCCGTTAGCAACTAGCACAACGTTGTCAAATCTAATTTTTTTGCTGATTTTTTTAAAAGAAAAACCTTATCTCTGGAACAAATGAAAATCGAACTTGAACATATGAGCTTATTTTGCTTATTTTTGCTTTCTGGACATGTCCTCCCGAATCATCCTGTGTATATAGCTTCTTTATTCAGACAATTTTTGATAAATATAAAATATTTACAAGTAATTATTAATATTTAGTATTAGTCTGTCTTAACTATCGCCCAATGGTCTTTCTGCCCTCCATAAAAAATATTAACGATTTTTGTAACTACCTATAAGTTATACAGGGCTAGTGAGACGTAAGTTAGCCTCATGTGAACTGCGACCTGTAAGATCTATTGTTCTGTGTAACTACCTAAGAGAGGTCTATGTTCAAATTTTTTGACAATCGGGGCTATTCTGTAAGAGTAATGTTAAGTTTAATGTGTACGTTATTTTAATCATCACAATCTAAGCAAATTTTATAATACATAATTTTATCGCTACAAAATGATTTTATAATAGATATATAATATATCGAATGTGAAATTTAATTACACACACGTTAAACTTAACATTTCACATTCGGAATAACCCCGATTAGCTCCTTTAGCCCATGTGGATACGCGTCTGTTGTAACGCAAGAACAAACCGAAAAATCGTTCTTTTTCTCGAAGAGTATAATAATCCCAGTCTGTAATTGAGAGTGTGTCTGTTTTTTAACAGAGTCGAATTATATTAATATTTATATAAAAAAAGGTGGGGGGAATATAAACACGGAAAGCACACACGCATTGTACAAACAGGCGATTAAATGGGATTGAGTCAAAAGTGCCGACGAGACGCGTTGACTCTTCTTTGATACTGTCGGTTTTTTTTTTCTACATTTTTCGAAAAGGGAATCGATCGCACACACATTCGTACGCGTAAATACAAATACATGCAGGCGGATGAATATTAAAGGAGAATTTAAACAAACACACACGCACACCAAACGCACGGCGGCTTTTTAGAAGTCCTCTTCGGGGATTCCGAGAAAAGGGGATTCGATTGTCTTTGTTTTTTTTTTTTCGTTTCATTTCTCTCGTTCATTCAAGATTTCGTCCGGGTTTAAAGAACTTCGGGGTTTTTAGACACGTGTTTAATAAGTAGTGTTTAGATTAATTGGTTTAACTTCTCTTTAATCCGCGAAAATATAATGTTAAATAAATCACTAATGCTAATTCTATTAGTCAGCAATTGATCTGGAATAAGAACTTCGGGGTTTGCAGACACGTGTAGTGGTTTAACTTTTATTTAATCCGCGAAAATATGATGCCAAATTTATCACTAATACTTAATCTAATAAGGTCCACTAATAATATTTGTGAATGCGGAATTCATCAAACCTGGATTGATTCAAGGATTAAGCTGCGACTATTAGTACTAATGGCCGTACTAATAATCCTAAATTTACTATTTGTGTTCATGAAAACAACCAAACAAACCAAATTATTTTTTAACTGTTTATTTTTTTAATCGACTAATTTCGACCATACAGTAATCATTATCAAACTTCTTTTGGTTTGTTCAAGGCTTCATGAATCCAACCAACACAATCGTTCTTTAATATATTCCTTTATTTTTGTACTTGGTTTACATTTGGGGTACATTTAAGTACAGTTGGAGCAAATAAAGTTGTAAGTTGGGCAATAATATTCTTAATTTTATAAAAGACAGATTTTTTATGTAAACAGAGCAGGCTAGGTGAGGCATGACTACTCTCACGTGAGACATAGTCGGACTTGCCGCCCCCTAGCTATGGCTTCGATTTGATCAAGACTTGGGAAGTCTTATTTAACGTTTATGAATTATATTCTGCTGTTGGTCCTTCCTTAAAAAAATAATTGTAGGCCTTAGGAATTGTAAAATGTGCAACTGTTTTCAAGGCTCTTTTACAAAAAAAAAAGGTTGGATATTTCACATGAAACTCAAAATAAATTATAAGAGAGATATATTCAACGGAATTCTGAAAACAAAGTTATTTCCAGAAATATTGAAATCCAATATGACGCCCATGAGAAAAACAAAAGTTGGCTATGGTTCCAGGACAAACATTAAAGTTATTTTAAATGTAAGTACATTACTAAATCCCTGATTAAAAAGTGTCTGTATAATGTAAAAATTGCAAATTCTTAGATTCAATAATTTGTGATGAAACAATAAAAACGAAATTAAAAAAAAACTTTTATGACAATATCTTGAGAACAAACAAATAAAAGTAAAATATTTTATTTTATTTCATATTTTATTTTATTTTATCTTATTTTATTTTATTTTATTTTATTCTATTTTATTTTATTTTATTTTATTTTATTTTATTTTATTTTATTTTATTTTATTTTATTTTATTTTATTTTATTTTATTTTATTTTATTTTATTTTATTTTATTTTATTTTATTTTATTTTATTTTATTTTATTTTATTTTATTTTATTTTATTTTATTTTATTTTATTTTATTTTATTTTATTTTATTTTATTTTATTTTATTTTATTTTATTTTATTTTATTTTATTTTATTTTATTTTATTTTATTTTATTTTATTTTATTTTATTTTATTTGTTTTTTGCATTAAATATTTTCGATTCAAAAATTGTTGCATTATGCAATATGTTATTGTTATACAACAGCAAATGTCTATTATTAGACATTTGTTAAAGAACTTATGTAATTATTTTTATTTAATTTATTTAAATAACTGTGACCAAGTGAATAAATCCCGTTTTTCTATTAATATTTCATTTTTTTGATTATTGTTGAGCTCCAAATTTCACATATTTGACCCAATTTAACCAACTCTCTAACTTTTCACATAACCAAGATCTCCATCCATTTCCACTAAATACGGACCCCGTATATTGATATTTTCTATCAACTTCAATACCCCTTGTTCTGATTGTTTTAAAAAGTTAAGTATTCAGCAAATATTATTGGGAGTGATTAATCATGAATTCTTGTACTCTATCTAGACCATTAAGCGTTGGGTGAGTACCATTATTAGTTATTATCCTTATTGTAAGCACCCAATCTTAAACACATTGGATAATATCTCCACGAGCGTAAAAGTGTACACGAAATATCGATTTCGGATGAGTGCGCTTATCTGAAATCGAAATTTCATGTTGGATTAAACGAATCGTGTATAACTCACGTTAAAAGAATAAAGGAAGAAAAAGTGAAGCAAAGAAGAAATAAACACAAAAGGGGGAGAATTCGATTTCTTATCGCGAACACGTCGAAAATTTACCTGTCGAATATTTGGAAGTGTTTTATCGTGACGCAGATAAAATGCTTCAAAATTGTTCTTGATGGATTGATGAATAATAAAACATGACGTATTTAGGAGAGAGATATTACCCACTGAGCAAAATGGACATAGAAATATTACAGCGGTGTTTAAAGTTGTTTTAATGTAGATGCAACGTTGTTTGTGGACATTTTGTTAAATTATAAATGATATAAAATGACATCAAGTTATCGTCAATATTTCTGGGATTCGATTACATGATATTTAAATTATGACTCTCATCAATAAAAAAATCTGCACTACACCGTCAGCGATTTTTAGAAATCGCTAATAAGGATAATTGTTTAAATTTTGGCAATCGCTTTCCAGAAAACAAACCCTTATCATATAAACTCTTCCATTCCAGTCTGCACGCCGTTATAAAAATACATTCTTTGGGGTGCCCTTCATAGATTGATTATATAAGAGTAACCATAAAAATAAATGAAATAAATCATTTTTTTTTCTGAATTATTATTACTTATAATAACCCTTATAAATAATATAAAAAGATATACAGTTTTCTTATTAAATTTTAGACCTTTGAAATTGTTTTAATGTCTGACTTCCTAATGGTCAATAAGGAATACCAGAAGAAAATGTTGTAAGTGAAAACAGTTTCATCATCAAATATCATGTAGTAAATAAATAAATAATAACCTATGTTGTACACATTGCAAATGTGATCATTTACAAATAATGTTGTATATCAACATATTAAACAGGCTGGAAGTAAAATAAAAGACGTCCGTAATATAAACGGAACGTAATTCGTTGCTCAACAGATTGCACTTTAATTGGTAAAATGATTGATTTATTCGCGAACCGAAATTGAGGTTGCAATTTTCCATTACTTACCGCGGGCAGATTCAGATCCGTGCATGCAACGCCTCGCGCCGGCTTTTACGGCCTTTTCTTGCCTGCTCGTAATTTAAACAATTGCAAATTTTACGGTCGCTCTCGTGGTTTACGCCCTTCGCAAAGGGGAAAGGGCACTGCTTAAAACCTAATTTATATGAAAATCGAGATGTAAAAGGATAGACAAAGACAGGATAAATAATAAATTAACTGCGAAGTGAATATATATATATATAACAGAAGTGATTTTTAAAATAGAATTCATTCTCTTGGTCACAGTTATTTAAATAAATGAAATAAAATTTATTTGAAAATAATTAATAAATTATTTCCACATTTACCTCTGTGATTTTTGACTTACGCTACGTAAGTACGTTAAACAAATACGCATTAAAAAAAATAAACCGGGAAAATACCCACGCCGGACATTGAATTACATAATGTGCATCTGCTTTTGCAGTGATTTTTTGTTTACTTCCTTTGTATGTAGTGTAATTATTTTGGTGAAAATTAAGTGAATTAAAAAGAATTTGAAAATAATTAATTTACTCAACTGAATAATTATTTAATGGTGGTTGAACATTTTATTAAATGAATAATTAATTAATTATTTTCTCATTAGCTATTGTGACTATTTGATTTACGTTACGTAAGGTACGGTGGAAATATTCAATTTAAAAATATTAACAAGTTTTATAACAAAAATGATGATGATTTACACTTTCATTAAGTTCTTTAAATTAAAAAACGTTCAATATTTTTCTTATTAAATTTAAATAATGAAATGATCCATACAAAAACATCGCTGCAAAATATTAATTGTAATCCTAGGCCCAATGGGGTATTTGCCCGAAAAGCAATTATTTCAATAGATGTTTGTAAAGTAACTTAGAATGTAAGTAATTTTTATAACGATGAAATAATCAAATTTTCATTGATACTTTTCAATATTTTTTCTTATTTAATTTTAACAAAATCATTTACAAGAAAAGAAATTGCCAATAATCCTACCTCTAATAATTCTGAATAAGTCAAAATTTTTGAAAATCAATACAAGAAAAGTTTGAAGCTTTTTATTAATATTATAACCAACTTCATTCCCACTGAGCAAAACGGACATAATAATGTTGCACCAATGTTACATTAACGTTTAATGTTGTTTTTAATGTTGATGCAACGTTATTTGTGAACATTTTGTTCAGTGGGTTAATATTATATTCGACTTTAAAACATTAAACCACAAAGAAGTCATCCGAATTTCGACTTCTTTGCGATTTGATATAATTTTTATTAAATAATTTCATCTCAATCAGCCGGAATTAATTAAAATTAATGATAATATACCTTTCGTTTTTTTTTTAATTTTTCAATTTTCTTATATAAAATATATATGTCAAAATAGTATAGGATATAACCGCAATGGCGCTGAAGATAACAACTATGCAAAATGAAATACTTTGGTTTTGAAATCATAGATACGTATTCTAAATAAGTAATTATTTTTATTGATTATTAAATAACTAAACCCCTACACCACCATTATGGTAGATGGGGATTTTAGATTAAAAAAAATAATAACTAAATATCTGAAGCTATTTCGTAAGTGAAATGTTAAATTTAACGTACACATTCATAGTTTTCCACGAACGGACCGGGAACGAGAACGGAATAGATCGTATACAGACGGCGCTATTGAATAAGGGAAATGTTAAGTTTAACGTATATGTTATTTATATCATCACAGTCTAAACAGCTTTTGTAATAGATAAATATTCATAGAATGTAAAAGTATTTAATAACAAACATTCCGTTCTTATTCCCGGGCAATTGTGAATCCGCCCTATGCGAGTTTTGTAATTGATAAGTTAAAAATAACGTATTCGTCACCTCACAATCTTTGAATATTTTTAATAATAATGGAATGTACAGCGCCATCTATCAACATCGCCGCGAATAACTAATATCAGAATTTTGTAGATAATTAATTTTCATTCTGCTATGGTAAATGTTAAATGTAAATCTATGTATGTATATATGTCTTATAAAAGCGGATAATAATGAGGTACAAGTTAAACTTAACATATATCCTACGGAATAGCCCTCATTATTGAAAGTAATTTATACTTAAATTATTTAAATTTCTTCAATTTCCGCTATTTATTATTAATTTAATTCTTATAGAATGTGAATTATATATCTATTAAAAAGCTGCTTAAACTGTGATGATAAAAAATAACGTACACGTTAAACTTAACATTTCCCTTACAGTATAGCTCCGAATATATATTTATTCTGTACGCGAAATTTTAAGCTTACATTATTATTTCACAAAATCAGCTTTTGTCATAGATTATATATACATAGAATACGAAGTTAATTAATAACAACGTTAAACTTAACATTTCCCGTCTGTCTATTTCGTATGGGAAATGTTAAATTTAACGTGTACGTTAATTTAATAATTTCACATTCTATGGTAAATATTTATTACATAAACTGTTTAAACTGTGAGGATAAAAATAACGTACACGTTAAACTTAACATTTTCTTTACAGAATAGACTCTAATGCCTCATATAAATGATATTTTTTCATTTACCAAATTTATTATAATTTTAATTAACAGCGCCATCTGAAAACGTTGTCACATTTTAACAATCATTATGTATTCCCGTGAGGTGGCGCTGCAGCCGTATTTGTTTAAAACGGATGTCAGATAAGTGATTTGAATCTTTGAGTTAATGGTACGTGTACTTTCTACTAAAAATTAAATAAAAAGAAAATTCAGCATTTGAATTTTGTTAAGAGAGGTAACTACTGATTTTGCTTGTATTTAAAAATATAAACAATTAAGTTTGGTTAATTTAGTTTGTTATTAAATTTAATTAATTTCATGGATTTATATTAGCTTTTCTTGTAATATTTTTTTAATAGAAACCAAAGTGTTTTGTGTGCTGTATTTTAAACAATAATTTATTAATTATTTCTTCAACTTTTTGAAAAAAAAAACTATTTTCTTGAATAAATTGTGTATAAATTTTCCTAAACAAGAAAAATATTTATTTATAGAAGTTATGCGCATAAATTCAATTAAGCCGAAACGTCCTTTCTGTATATAATACCAAAAATGATTTTTTAAAAACATTAATAATACAAAATTAGAACAATTTCCATTTATCAGTCCCTCAACGCGCGCGCCTTCCCATTCTTTTGCGTGCGCGAGTGCCGGAGTGTTTCGTTTTGTAGGTTAGTTTTTTCCCATTTCCAGCTTCCACTGCTTTTCCAAAAATAACACACGCGAGGCGATTTCTGCTGTATGTGTGTGCGTGGAAATGCCGGGATTCGAGTGGAAACCTCGTGTGAATTAATCAGTGTCTGCCAATAATAATATAAGATGGTAAGTAAAAATGACCGACTCACTCAAGTAAATAATTGGCTGTGTTGAGACAAACTTGAATTATATTAAAGATTGTAGTCAATTAGGATGTTTTAAGTAGGGAAGTCATTTTCTTGTGACCTACTTTTTAAATGTTGTAATGGGTAGATTAAAAATGAGATAGATTTTGTTGGGTTAAAACAGTTACAACTTATTTAATGTTATATAAATTCAAATAAATCTTGTCAAAACTAAAGCGTGCTGTTCCCGCAATCGCATTGTAAATATCCTAAGAAAATTGTTGGGTTAAAACAATTACAACTGATTTAATGTTATATAAATTCGAATAAATCCATCGAAACTTAAGCTTGTGTTATTTATGCTATTTGCACAATTGTATTGTAAATATCTTAAAAAAATTATAATAAATCTGATCAAAACAGCCTTAGGGTAATTCACAATCACCCAGGAACGAGAATGGAAATGTGTTGTATACAGAAAGTTTAAGACAATTGTGAATCGATACATGTAAATCCTATGTTTCATCAATCCCATTTCCGTTCTCATTCTCAGGTGATTCTGAATCGGTTCTTATTACTGAATAAATTATTGTTTTTTTTTTTATTTTAAGGCCCTTTTGGGGGCACAACTTGTGATAACCCTGGTGACGGTGAGTATCATCCAGAAATTGGGTCCACACTGCTCCTTCGCGCGATGGCTCCTCTGTTCGACAGGCCTAGTCCGTTACCTGTACCCAACAGACGGAGAACTGCGGCAGCTTGCCAATGTGCCAAAGGATAAGAAAAACAAGAGGGGTAGTGCTAGGGCACAACAGAATGGTAATGCCCCGAAAGCTGAAACTTTTCACGTGCCAAGGAATGTGGACGTCGAACTGGAAACAGCCAAGGTATCTACGCTGGACGTCATCCATTTGAGGTACTACCCCGAATATCAATGGCTGGTGGATTTCTCCGTTTATTCAGCGCTGGTTTATACCATAACAGAGGTATTTCTAGCATCTAATAATAAACAACTTAATTAATTAATTCTTTGTTGCAGGTTTATCAAGCCTGGTTTCCTTTAAAGGATGAAGTGAATTTGAGCATGCTGTGGTCATTTTTGGTGGTGATATTCTCAGTGTATCCTTTTAATTATAAACTGACTAATGGGTTTAACCATGAAGGCGAGGGGAACCACAATAAGCTCGAAGTGTAGTCTAAGTAGGCGTAGTACTTCAGAGATGCCTCTCCAGAATTTTTAATCCTTAACTAATGAGGTCTGTTCATTTCATCTTCACTAAGATGAATTGAGTGTGAAAGTTTGTAATGTCACCTGTAAAGTTTACATTGCTGTCAATGTAAAAAATGTAAAAGAAATCACTTTTTCTTGTTTTGGTAATGAATCCAGAGCTATAGATGCCAATAGATTTATTGTTAGCAAATCTAGGTTTCTGTATTTGATCAGGTTTTTTTTTTTTAGTAATTCTTCCACCAGTATAATGTAAAATGTAACATCCAAAATAATTGGTTAAATCTTCCTGGAGTGAACAACGATTTTCTTATCTAAAAGTTAAGGGTGTCAAGTTAGTAAAGTAAGCGTGTCCCCTGTGGTGACAGTCCCAATTACGGTGACAATGGAGCGCAATGGGTTAAATTACATTGTCGAGGCTGGTTGAATTTAATTGAAGAAAAAAAAAATAATATTATTGATTTGTAATGTCTTTTTAAATATACAGTAACTGTTTCCTTAATTATAGTATTCAGTAAAATGTTGCTGTCACTGACGGTGCAGTATTTCAAAGGTGAGGAATCAGTGGGTGAACGCTCGACATGCATCTGCATGGGTTTTGCCTACTTAGTGATCTCAATGATGGTGCTTGTTGTTGATGAGAACACCCTCGAGGTCGGATTAGAGAAAGCATATGACAGCTTTAACAAAAGTGCTTCTGCTTTCTTGAATAATCAGGGTTTAAATTCAACGTAAGTGACAAGAACGAAAAAGTATAGAAATTGTTACGAATGTGGAAAAAAATAACTGATTTCTTCGTAGAGGACCTGCTTCGAAAATTGTGATAAAATTCTTCATTGCCTTATGGTGCGGACTTCTGGGGTCTTTGTTTACGTTCCCTGGTTTGAGGGCTGCCAAAATGCACTGGGATTTACTCAAGTATGTTTTTTTTTTTTTAATTATAACAAAAATTATAAAAATTAAAAGAAAATATTTGTAGCAATATATCTTCACCCATCAAACTGTTCATGCAAACTTTACTACGCATGCAAACTTTTTGTTTTGAAGTGATTACATGTCCTGCAAATTATATGGTAAAAATTGTGTGGAAAATTTGATACTGTCTCATTCTGCAAGCTACAAATTTCAATTGATTTATTGGCATTCCATTTTACCTCAACTCGAGCTAAAAATTGAATATTTTATATTAATTTTGTATTTCTTGTTTCAGATATTTTAGAGAAAGAAAAATGGTTCAACTTATGTTAAACATAAGTTTTGCCTTGCCATTCCTGCTGGTGATTGCCTGGATTAAACCTGTGAGCCGGAATTATTTGACAGTCAGAGTGTTTGGAGGAATGACTGAGCCACTGTAAGTTGTTTAATAATGCAGCAGACATTTATCGTATTTGTTATCAATAAATGATTAAATTGAGTATAGTGGATAACAATTTTACAGATTAACTCCTGCCATGTTTGAAACTTTGAGAATATCAGCAGTCATCCTCACAATGTTGCTGAAATTGGCTATAATGCCATGGTACTTACAAGCTTATCTGGATATGGCATACCATAGAACACAAGAACAGAAAAAGGAGGCAGGGAGAATAACTAATGTTGATTTTCAGAAAAAGGTATATTTTATCTACATTTATATCAATATATATACTCGTTTATATCAAAAAAAAAAATTATGTTCTTATTAAAATACTTAATATTATTTTAAAATTTTTATTTAATTTTGTTCAACCACTATCATCTAGCTTTTGGATAACAGCCCGAAAGTTGGGAGAAAGTGATGAATAATAATGTCTTTATTTTAAGAAATAAACGGCAGAAGCAAAGTTATATACCTACTAAATAAATTTGGTTTTGTTTAGCTAAGTTTCTTTTAGTGGATGAACAGCTATTCTGTATGTCTACCTTGTGTAATCAAATTGTTGATTTCATTAAAAAATTTGGAAACAGTTTCACACCATTTATTGAATACAAATTTTATATTTATTCGAGTAATTATATTTTAGATTGCTGCAGTTTTCTACTATCTTTGTGTGGTGACCCTGCAGTATATGGCGCCAATAATTATGTGCACATTTATGGCCATGATGTACAAGACTCTGGGAGGATACCAATGGAATCCACTAGCAGAGCTAGATGAATGCCCCGTTGGAGAAAAACCTCCATCTATCGTTGATCCATTCGTGGGAGCAGCGGAGGAAGCTGCTGGAAGTATTGCTCAGAACCAACAACAATTTCAATTGGCATTAGAAAGTTTGAAATCGGTAAATATATATATATATTTTTTCAAGTATTGATCTGTGAATTCCATATAAAATTATGTGTTGGGGTAATAAGCCAAATTTAAATTGTTTTTTTTTAAAACGTAATTAATATTTAATATTATTATAGGTGTTTACAGTGGAAGTCTTTAGGGGCCTATTCGGCTTTGGAACGTGGTGGTGCTGCTTTTTGTACTTTGCAACTACCTCTATGGGCTTAGTTTACCAATCGTACTTCTCTAATTTATAACCAAAGACATAAACCAAAACCATTTTACTCACGCAACATCGTCATCTCACAATAAATGTTATTCCGTTTTTTTTAGTGCGAATTGTTAATAAATAGAAACAAAAGTCAAAATTGTAATTGATTTATCATGTCCCATGCTTACAACACTTTTGTTGATTTTCTCAATGAATTAGTTATAAAGATGATTTAAATCTTTCACATTGCAATTTTAATTGAATTTAAAGAAAATAATTAATAAATTAATTATTCTCTTTCTAATTGCTCTGCAATTAAAGACTTACTAAGTAATTACAAAGAAAATACAAATATGCATTGAAACAACTTTTTCCTGGGCAAATACCCACACCTGCTGGATATAGTTAATTCTATATAATTGATTGTTGAAGCAATGACTTTGTGATACATGTTCATTATTAATATGAAGGTAAAAAATTAATAAAACACTTCTTGTATCACGCACTTGATTTTTTATTATTGACTGCGGTCAACAGCTCTTGGTTTCAACTTGGTCGGTCATTTGATAATGACTGCAAAACTAGTTACAGAATAAATAATCAAGAGTGTTTTATTAATATTTTACTTTCATACTAATAGTTAATTTTGTTTGTGTGAAGTATTTTTAATTCAATAAAGTTGCTTTATCAGCATTGCAATAGAAAATATCTATTATGTAATTCAATGTCCTGAACTATTTGAACTACTGTTGTAGTAGCGCCATGTCTGAAATGCACCCGTCCTTGTTTTATTGACCGACGGTATCGTCGCCTTCATGTGGTACAACGAAGAGTTGCTTTTTTTACATTGAGTTGAACATTCGGAAATCTGTGCCCAATACTAAACAGTGCCATCTCTGATTTACACCGGGGATTAAATTTACTTAGCGAAATCTGTAAACGATTTCAATTAGTGGCGCCATCTCTAACCTATGTCCTCGACTAAAAATAAAGTAGTGTCATCTGTGAACTAAATTCATAGATTGATATATTGTAGATTATAAATAATCATTTAATATCTTTTCAATTTAAACTATATTATGCATTAATATATAAAAAAAACTGTAATTTTATGGGGATTTTTTTAAATTTTGTTACGACTCTTCCAAATTATAGCTGTCCACATATAAAAAAAAACTGTACCTGCACGTCCAATCCGACTTTGAGTGAACCGCTGTCTAAATTTAAAAATGTCATCTTAATTATTTTCCGATTATCTCTTCCTCATGTCCGTTGGTTTGGTTTAAATAACCCGAGTGATTTGATTGAGTAATCGCGCGCCGTCGTCCGTGGTTTTTCTCCATCTCACGCGCGCACGAGTGATGCTGGTGACGCGTTAATTCCGTCCGGTTTGAGTTGAATAAGAATTTGCAGGTTAACCCGGTGCCGTGCCAGCGAGTGGGGAATGTCGCTGAAAGCGATCAATTACGAGAATGGAGCCCTGGAGGTCCTCGATCAGCTCCTGCTGCCGGCCCAGAGCAAGTACATCCAGGTGAAGGGGGTTGAAGATGGCTGGAAAGTTATTAATAAGATGCAGGTGGGTACAGCATGAAGATAACTTGTCTGATGGAAGTACTGTTGTTTTTCTTTATAAATCATATAATTATTTTAATCATATATATTTGCATTAAAAGAATTAAATATTATTCATTTTGGAAGTGACGGATTATATTTTTTTTAATTTTCTATCTTGAGGATCAGATTGTAATCTGAATGAATTTGCTGAATTACAGTATATTTAAAATGAATGTCTTTAATAAAATCATCATTTTAAATTTTCACATTACTTACATTAATTCTTTAAACAATATTTCTATTTCTACAAAGATTCTTTTATTATATGCAATCTTTCTCAAAGATGTAAAATAAAACTTAAAGAAATCCCTTCTAAAAGAAACTAATACCTTTGATTTTTTCTGATTAATGTAAATTTTTTAAATATACAGGTTAGAGGAGCACCAGCTATAGCTATAGTTGGCTGCTTGAGTCTCGTGGTAGAGATTCAGAAGGAGACCTTCGATAGCAAGAAAATTCTGAGACAGGAAATCGAGGGGAAACTTAACTATTTGGTTTCATCTAGGCCAACAGCTGTCAACATGAAAATGGCTGCTGATCAGTTGATTGCCCTGTCAAACCAATTGTGCGATGAGGAGGATCTGAATCCAGAAGATATGAAGAGAAAGTTAGTTCAATTTATGAAATGAATCCGTTTAGGAATATTTTTCTTAATATCGATTGATATTTTATTGTTTGTATCATTTGTAATTAATTTATATAATTATTATTTTTTCTCAGATTTGTTGGTGTTGTCGAAGACATGCTTGAAAAGGATATTGCTGATAATAAGGCGATTGGGAATTTCGGTGCAGAGGCTATTCTTTCTGGGGGTCGAGGAGATGGTTCTGTTAGAATTTTAACTCATTGTAACACAGGTTCCTTGGCTACAGCTGGTTATGGGACAGCCTTGGGTGTTATTAGAAGTTTACATGCAATGAAGAAATTAGGTGTGAAACATTATTTTTTTTTAATAGATTGGAATACTTTACATAGAAAATTCAAGATATAATTACCATAAAAATGTTTTCACACATAGAATTTTTTAGAGCACGTTTATTGCACTGAAACCCGTCCATACAATCAGGGTGCTCGATTAACTGCCTATGAACTGGTCCACGATAAAATCCCTTCGACTTTGATTGTGGATAGTATGGTGGCTGCACTGATGAAACAACGAAAAATATCCGCTGTTGTTGTAGGGGCTGATAGGGTATTTTATTTTGCGCAACCAACTCTCCCTTAAAGAGAGAGTTAATTTTATATATACTTTTTAAATACAGGTTGCCTCGAATGGGGACACAGCCAACAAAATCGGAACATACCAGATAGCTGTACTGGCCAAATACCACGGTGTGCCATTTTATGTGGCAGCCCCATTCACTTCAATCGATATGAAGATAATAAGTGGGGATCATATTGTTATTGAGGAGAGACCCGATAGGGAGATGACACATGTTGGTGATCATCGCATTGCTGCTCAGGGTAAATAATGAAAATAATACAATATGATCGAGAACTTTTATCCTTAATGTTGGTAATAAATATGCTATAAGTTATGTTATTTTAACAAATTGCATTTATAAATAACAACATATTGTGCCGTATATAGGGGGATGACAACCCTCCCTCCCCAAAATTTTAATAACTGATTAATAAAAAAGAAGATTTAGCAATGCTTTAACAACATTAAACATTATTTTCATGTTGATAAAACATTACTAAAATATGCACTCAGTGGGTTATTATTTTTTTTTTTTTAATTTTATTTCATTTGTATTACATTATTAACAGTAAGAAGTCATTGCTACTGCTTAAAAATTATTTCTATCTACGCACTTGATGACATATCGTTTTATTTATTTTTATTCACTGTTGCCAATAAAATGTAAAACAAAGAAAACAACAAAGCACTCTAAAGGACAAAAATTCTCCATCATATGGTGTTAATAAAAAAAAATATAAAATCGCATTTATTTTTTATTACTCGTATGCCAAAAGTAGTAGTTTTAAGGAATATATATGTATTTTTTTAAGAAAGCTCATATAAAATGAAAACATTGATTTATTGAATTAATTTATTTTAGGTATAAGCTGTTGGAATCCGGCATTTGATGTCACCCCCGCTGCATTAATCGCCGGCGTAATCACTGAAAAGGGTGTTTTCCAACCGAATCAGCTCTCCTCCCTAAAATTCTGAATGAGGGAGGTCGGAGTCCCACAATAATTATTGTTGATTGTTATTTCTTCCTAATTATTATATACTTGTTTTTTCTCTTTTTTTGAGAGGCACGAGATAATGCCACGGGGCAGTCTGTTTAAAAAAGTCAGCCGGAAAAAGGGCAGTTTAATAATACTTGTTTACTTTTTTTTGAAAAGCAAGCTTCATTAAAAAAATTACCTATTTATTTATAAATTGATTTGAGTAATTTTAAAATTAGAATTTTGTTGTTTACAACCGGAAAAATACGAGGTGTAGTTGGGAAAATGGAAGTAAACTTTTTAAAAATAAAACGCTTTAATTTGTTTAAAAAATCACTTCATGATGATTATGTGATGATTCTAAAGTTCCATGAAGCCTCAATTATAGAATTTTGAAAGTAAGGCTATTCTATAAAATTATAAATAGTAATTTATTGGAATTATTAGATTTAATCTAATTTTTTTTTTATAAAACTCAAGTAGGCCATTATTTAACTCAACTATGAAATTTTCATGCTGCCTGTTAACATTTCTTTTTTTTTTAAACTCGACTCAACCGTGTTAATTTTTGTTTCTATCGACGTGCATCAGACTTGTACTTTTACAGGAGCCACATATTTTTGATACGAACTGTACATTTATATAGGAGGTGCGAATTTTTGCAATTTTATAATTTTATATCTAACACACTCCGAAGCCGAGAGGTGTATAAAAAAAAGATATTTTTTTTCCCCTTCTGTTACTACTTTTTGATGCTATCGCAAATGCGGAAAATGTAGAAGAAAAAAAGTAGGTCCTAGTTTTTTCTCATTCTGTTACTATTTTTCAATGCTATCATGTTGAGAAAATGAAAATAGGGAGAGCTCTGTTTTGTATTATCTCCTTGTTGTAATTTCAGACATTCTTCAATATTAGGATGTAGAAAAAAATAAATAAAACGTACATGCATTGGAAAAGGAAAACGATGTTTTAATGTTACTGTGAGATTTTTTTAAAAATATATTATACATGATTACGTTTGTTTTTAACTTATCACGAAAACCTATTTGTATTCCCTAATATTTGTATCATTTTAAAATGCCTATGTAACGTAAGTAAAAAAAATGTCGCAGTAGCTAAAGATGAAATAATTCATTAATTATTTTTTTAGATTGGTTAATCATTTTTGGAAACTCAAATCAGAATTTAGTTTACATTTTATATATTGTGTTATGAAATAGAATGTTACAATTTATGAGAATTTAAAACTCACAGTAACATCATTATTATTACTAGGAGTTTTAAATTATTTAAGATTTGTTTATTAAAAACATTTTTTATGATTGTAAAATTTTTGTAACCCTGACACCAATTGGTAAAAGGGGACATCGATTATATATATACAATTTTTGTTAATTTCATTACAATTTTTATGTTACGTTGTAGCTTCTTTAGGTGAAGAATTTAAATACCTGAAGAAGCTACATCTACTACAATTGTTTCACTACGCTTCTTCAGGTAAAAAAAAATTAACTACAATTGTTTTACTACACTTAAGCTTCTTCAGGTATTTAAATTCTTTACCTAAAGAAGCTACAGCATAGTGAAACAATTGTAGTAGCTGCAGCTTCTTAAGGTAAAGAATTTAAATACATGAAGAAGTTAGTGTAGCAAAACAATTGCAGTTAAATTAATAAAAAGTTGAAAATCATATACAAATTTGTTTTTAAGGCTGCGATTATATGCCCAATAAATACTTATTTGTAAGTTTTACTATTGAATAAGTAATTAAGGATTTTCAAAAATCCTCAGTAATCAGCAATATTTAGTGATGAAGCAAAGGATTTTCAATTAGTTCTCATTCTTGTTTAATTAGTCATGTATTACAAAGATAATGAATGGCTCCTATAAAAATCATAAATTTTCTAGAACCACAGAATAATCAGGATTATATATTTTCATTCTTCTGCGGTCCAACTTAAGTCTGAAAAATAAAAAATGGAATTTGGGTTATAAATTAATGATAACAATTTATTTATTTGTTTTAATGAAGTTTCGTTTATCTAAAAATCGTTAATATTATCATTGTAACATATAAAAATATTCCCTGCTTAATCACATCAATAATGAAAAGCAATTTGGTTCTAAACTTTTGACCTGAGATAAGTAGTGGTAGTAAAGTATGTCATGTTTTTCCATTATATATTTATTTTTTCTAATCAAGGAATTGCTCTGGGATCAAGTCGTAATGCAGGGCGAACCTCCTCTCCCTCTTGATGCAGACGTTGCTGCCTTTGCCCTGTTTCACATAACCCTGGTTGCAGATGCAGAAATTCGGCGCGGAGCACACCCCGTTCGGACAACCCGTCGGGCAATGGGCGACGCATCTGTTGGCTTTGAAGGAATCCCTGATGTAACCGGATTTGCAGGTGCATACGTTCGGAGCGCTGCAGACGCCGTTTAGGCAGGGTTCGCTGCAGTGGGCCTCGCAGGCGGTTCCTGTCTTGTCCAGTGTCCAACCGGTTTTGCAAGTGCATTGGTTGGGGCCGGTGCACTCGCCATTTTTGCAACCACCAGGGCATTGGGGCTGGCATACGCCGTGCATTTCCGTGTAGCCTGGTTTGCAGGAGCATTTGTTGGGGCCGATGCAGTCGCCGCCGTTGCAGCCGTTTTCGCAATGGTACTCGCAAATTCCACGGGGGGATTTCTCGAAACTAATGAACAAAAATAATTTTAATTTTTGATTGATTAACGTGCATGGTTTGTTAAAAAAAACCTAACTTCCGCAACATTTAAGATAAACGATGAAGGTTACTCAAATGAATACGATTTATTTAAATTAATCACAAAATGTTATCAAATTCTATGAAATTTCCTGTAAATTATTTAAACAATCGTATCAATTTAGCTCACATATTTCTATTCCTATATACAGGGTGAGTCATTTATAATAATAATACATATTGCCAGTGTAAGTAAATGTAGAATACGTCAGCGTGCACAGCATACCGAACAACAAACGTTTAAATTTCGATAGTGTTTCGATGTTTTATTTTGAGACAGTCAAATATATCAACAATTAATGATTTAATGAGAAACGTTTGAAATATTTTAGAAGGGCAAGTGGATCTGTAGTGGAGAAGGGAAAGGCCACTCTCTAGAAGTAGATGGACTCTAATGAGTCATCTTTCACAAATCATGGTGAAGTTACCAGGCATAACACACTATTGGAGTGATGGCAATCAAAGATTTGTTTGACAATTTAATTACCAAAACTCATGGTCTGTTGTCCAGTGTGGAATAAAAGACAATAAATTGATTGGTCCACTTTTAATTGAAATCAATGTAACGGGGCAAAAATGCCGAGATTTTTTAGAAAACGAACTGCCCATTTTGCTTGGATACATCACTTTGGAGACAAGGCAGAATTTGTGGTTCCAACATGATCCATCATGTCCATCTCATTTCTCAGCAGTCGCACGAGGAGTGCTAAATGAAAATTTCATGGTCGCTGGATTGGTACAGCTAGTCCTGTTTCTGGCCTGTTAGCTCGCCAAATCTTACCTCACCGAACTTTTTTATAGGGATATTTAAAGGGCAAAATTTATAAAGAAAGACCCACAACTAAAGAAGATGTGATTCGAAGAATTAAAACATACCTTAGGAAACACGTTTAAAGTGTACAACACAATTCCACGCAAGAATTATCAAATGTATCGAAGTGGATGGCCATCATTTTGAACATTTATTGACATAATTTTTGTTCCCGTTCCTATTGCTTCCATTCTTATTCAAATTGTGATATTACCGTGTTTTTATTAATATTCAATAAAGATAATTAATTTGCAATCAATTTGTACTCAACCCTGTAGGCAGAATAAAGTATTCATTTTCAAATTTTATTCATTTCATAATATAATGAATTAATATCAAGTCACCATGCATTTGAAATAAATGGAAATTTATCACAGTTGTCAAAGCGGTTACGAGAAATGTCAATGGAGCGTTGGTCAAATCATTGCTTCCTTGCTGATGCAGACGAAGCTCATTTTCAAAAATTCCAAAGGCAGATACTGCATACAACACAGTAACTTTTTCGCTATAAAGCAGTAATTCATGCAATTACTGAAGATTTTTCGTCGCCCACTAACGAAAGTTTTGTTTGTAGGTTTTGTAAAAAAAAAAAAACTAACGAAAGTTTTGTTTTTTTACAAAACCTACAAACAAAACTTTCGTTAGTGTGCAACGGAAAATCCTCAACAATTGCATGAATACCCGCTTTATAGCGAAAAAGTTACTGTGTGGTGTGGAGTATCACCCTTTGGATATTTGGGCGTTCCTTTCATATTTTACGATTTTCGCATTCCATAGAAGATTTCCTGAACCATGCTGAACTCCCATTCGTCTTTGAGGAAAATGACTTGACTGTTACATCACACCGTTATTGTATTGTATAAGTTTGAACAACAACTTTGTAGCGTTGGTGTAAATTTTCGAAGAATATGGTTCCAGCAAGACGGAGTCACTTCCCACACTGCTATTTTTTTCTTTCGAAGAATTTCGATAAATAGGGAAATTCTTCGAAAAATTATCATGCCATTTCGAAATTTGGGAACCTCAACTAGTCGGCACAGTTACCGGATTTTTTGAAATATTTTTTATGGGTCAAAAATATTTTTTAATCGACCGCAAACTTTTTTCTCATTAAAGCGCCATCTACAGAGACTAGGAAAATATGTTCAAACAAAAGTTTGCCATTTTCATTATTCCTTGAAAATGGCTATCGGCCGAAACTAGTCGGAAGAATAAAAGTTTAAAGTGAAACAAACCAAGTGATTAATTTAAAAAAAGTAATATTTACTTTTTTCTCATTAAAGCGCCATCTATGAATATTAGAAAAATATGTTTAAACAAAAGTTTGCTATTTTGAATATTCCTTGAAAATGGCTATCGGCCGAAACTAGTCGGAAGAAAAAAGTTTAAAGCTAAACAAACCAAGTGATTAATTAAAAAAAGTAATATTTTTTAATTCAAACAAGCTTTACTACGGGATAAGTGAAAAATTAATCAAAATACTTCTTTTTAAGTTTACTATACGAATCAATAATAAAATTGGGTACACATTTAAAATAATGAAGTTAGGCTTAGGAACTCTCCACTACACATCAATTTTCCCCTCTGAAATATGCGGGGTTGATTTCAAACATTTTCTCATAAAATCATTAATTGCTGAGATATTTTGAGAATCTCAAGATATATAACTCACACACATTGTTGATTTTTTTGAATAAATACACACCCTGGTTTACATTCGCAGGTCTCGGGTGCGATGCAAGTTCCTGCGATGCCGCATCCTCCCCTGCAAACCGGAAGACACATCTGTCCAGCGGGGTCCAAGGTGTAACCACTGTTGCACGAGCATTGCTGCATCACGTTACAAACTCCATTAGCGCAGCCGATGGGGCACGTCGGCACGCATTTTCCCTGGGGGTCCTTGATGTAACCCTTGTGGCACTCGCAAACACCTGGAGAGGTGCAATTGCCATGCTCGCAAGCGTCACCGCAGTCTGGAATGCAACGGTGCGCCGTGTGGTCTTTCAGCTTGTAACCGGAGCAGCACACTTGGATTTTGCTGTAACCGGGACGACTCTGAAAATATCAAAGATTTTTTTCGATTTATTCAAATAAACAAAAAATGGAAAAATGGGAATCACATGATGCCAGAGCTCATCGCTCTCCACTTCGTGTGTATAACCAATCAAAAAAAAAATACTAGGATATTGAAAAAAGGAACATTACTATTTGAGATTGCGGTTTAGTAGAAAGAGATGGCTATATAGTAAAATGGAAATAATCGTTTGAAAAAAGAGCCATTCTTTTGGATTTAATAATATAAATATGTATTTACATTTTTTATCTACCAAGTATAAAGTATTTGTCTAAATAAAAAAATAATCGTTAATTTTCGTGTATTACGTCAATTTACTAGTTCAAGTTAGAAAAGAAAATTGTAAGATATAATGAAATTAATAGATCATGTCTGCTAAGTTATTAGAATGCAGAATTTAGTAAAATCCTTTAAATTTTCATTGCACAGGTTTTTATTAGCAAAAATATAATTTGAAATTTGTTATAAATTTGATCAATTTTCATTGTTTTTCATAATTGGGTTTCACACAAACTAAACATTAAAATAATTTTTAATTCATCTGATGAAATTCCTGCTTATTTTAAGATTACTTTAATGTATAATTAAATATTGTTCATCGATCGCAACTGCAATCTAACTCGAATTAGTGATTGCCAATATTTATATAGCTATCTCTTTCACCTGAACCGCACCCTTAATTAAA
Organism: Philonthus spinipes; assembly: GCA_963082785.1. Classification (NCBI taxonomy): domain Eukaryota; kingdom Metazoa; phylum Arthropoda; class Insecta; order Coleoptera; family Staphylinidae; genus Philonthus; species Philonthus spinipes. Next base: position 18,734,451 of record OY720307.1, on the reverse strand, counting down.
TTAATAGGTAATGACTGCTAAGTTATTTGAATGCGTAATTTAGTGAAATCCTTGAAATTTTAATTGCAAAAGTTTTTATTAGCAAAAATATAATTTAAAATTTGTTATAAATTTTCATTCTTTTTTCATTTTTTTTACACAAACTAAGCATTAAAATAATTTTGAATTCATCTGATGAAATTCCTGCTTATTTTAAGATTACATTGATGTATAATACAATTTTGTTCATTGATCACAACAGCAATCTAACTCGAATTAGTAATTGCCAATATTTATATAGCTATCTGTTTCGTCTAAACCACACCCTTAAATAATGTGATTTTTTTTTCAGTTTCCTGACATTTACGCAATATACTTTCTTCACTGCACTCTTGATGAAACGAAATTGTAATAGGTAATTTGTTTAGTTATTTACGGATTATTATAAAATATTTAATTGAAATAATGAAAACATACTTGTCTTCATATTGTTCACATTATTGCAATACGTATTTAGTGATTTTCATTATATATTAATACAGTACGAGAGTAAAGTCTGGAATTATCGCAATAAATCTTTAAAAGTTTTTGAACCTCGAACATGTCAATTTTTATCTTAAATAAAACATATTTTACTCTAATTGTCACTTAAGGATCGTCTTTTGTTTTTGAGATATGACGTAAACGATATTTGTTTTAAATGGAATTCAGCATAAAAAGACAGGGTTTTATGCTGAATTTGGAAATAGCATGAAATTCAGAGACCAAGTAAAACGCTAAAAAAGAATGAGACTGTATTTTGAAATATTCGAGATAACTAAAATCATAATAACCAAATTTTATTAAGAAAATCAAATAGCCATCCAACAATTGCCGTTAATATATGATGACAGTTCTTCTTCAGCTTGTTTATCGGTTTTTGTTGTGTGGTTTTTAGGTATCCAAGTAAATAATGGTACAATATTTGACGGAAAGAGAACGAATTCAAATTTTAATGTTGAGGGGATATGGCAATCGTGCTAGAACACAAGAGGCTTGTGAGCAATTTAATAATAGGTATCCTGATAAAGAACCTATACTAAGGCGATAGTTTCCAAAATAGAAAGAATATTTTCTGAAGTTGAACATGTGAGGGATTACCATAGGAGATTACCAACAATCGAAGGTTGTACAGGGTTAAATATTCTTTTGTCTCTACAAGAAAATCCCATTGGGACTAGAAGAGAATTAGTCGTAAGTAATGATATTTCTCAAATGTTGTTTATAAAGATTTTATATATATATATATATATATATATACATTCAGTGACCCTTTCTACCTTTTCAGGTGTAGGCTTAAATATATAAAGATTTTAAAGAAACGTAAATGGCATCGCTAGAAAGTTCAATTACTGCAAGAAACGGATAAGATCTTGATCACAGAACAGACTTCTACGAGGTAATGATGGAGCCGTGTAATATCGATGACGACTTTTTAAATCGAATATTTTTTTCTGATGAAGCAACATTTCACGTAAAAGGAAGAGTAAATCGCTATAACTATCGATATTGGATGAACGAAACGCACACGCAGTTTTCTCAAAACATTTGGGCAGGAATTGTAGTGGATATAATTTCATTTTCTATCGAAAGTTCATTGATAAGCGAAAAGTATTTGGATTTCTTAAGAAATTATTTAATTCCTGCCCTCGCGATTCTTTATCCAAACAGATCTGCCAATCGATACATTATGGTTCCAACATGATGGGATGGTGTTCCGGCGTATTTTGCTGTTGGTATTAGGAATTATTTATTTTTTTATGGTAGATGGATAGACAGAAGCTGTTGAGTGGCCTCCTATATCACCTGACGATGGATTTCTTTTTATGGGGTTATCTAAAATGTATAGTTTATATAAACCGCCCACAGACAGTAGATAAGTTACAGCAAAGAATTCGTACACCAGAAACTTTGGTTAATGTTCGTGAAGAATTTCAGTCACTTACAGTAAAGAATTCGTAAAGAAAAATCCATTCCGCCCGAAACTATAGTTCAAGTTAGTGTAGGAAACTTGGGTACCGCCTTGCACAAAATGGTCAGTTAATTTAATGGATTTTCTCAATTTTGTAATTATTGGTATTTCATAATAATTACAATAGATACAATGAAAAAGTAAGTACGTTCTCAAATTATTGACTTACATGACGTTTTTTAGAGTTTTAATGTTTACTGTATGTTCCAAATTGGAAAATAAAGTATCATCAGACTTTACACTCGCACTGTATATTATTTACTGTTAACATTATCATTGAAATACATATCTAGAGATGTTTACTATAAATACATACTAAATATCTCTAGATACGTATTTCAATAATAATGTGAATAATATGAAATTTGGGCTGAAAGACTTCCGGTCGATAGCCGATTCATCATCTACAGAATATAATTATAATTTTTGTATATTATTGTACATACATATACACATTTGAGTAAAGATGGTTAGTTAGTTATTAAATTTGCATTTTAAATTCTTTTTTCATTATTTTATCCTCTCATGAAACAGGAGTTTAAATAATGCAAACTTTAATATTTTTTCCCCAAAATTTAATTTTAGTCATTTCTATTTATCTCCTCCATGACAGCAGGATTTAATCTTCTCAAAATTTTACTCACTCCATTTCCTGCTGGAATCGGTAAATGCCTCTCGTCTTCGTGGATGAGGTCGAGCGTCCTGTAAAAACCAAACAAAAAATACGGTTTACTTAATGAAACACACGTGTGTACCGCTTTTACAAAAACATATCTTTTACTCAAACTATAACACTTGAGCAGTATTATTTTACGCTCCCGACAAGTCTGTGTAATCTGAGACGTGAAATTCAAAACTTTATTCAAATCGGGAGTGCAACAAAAAAAGAATAAAACAGTGCCTAATGAATAAATGAGAAAAAGAAAAACGTCGATTCAAGCTAATTAATGAAGATTTAATTACGCTTGCTCGAGTGTTTATTTTTTTTTTCTTTCGTTTAACATGTGTTCGTAATGTGGTTTAGTTTCCATAATGAAACGTGATTGTTGGGATTCTAAAAATAATAAACATTGATGCGCCAACGCCTAAATGATGTCACTGTGGAAATTATATGTAAATTGATTGAATTAATTTGAAAAGCCTAAATTGAAACTACGGAAAATCTCCCTATAAAAAAAACATGCAAGTTGCAGAAAGAGTGCTAACAAAGGCATTAACTAAACCCCTTGCGTAATTCTTCAAATCCACTTTATGAAATAATTAATATCACTTCTATAGAACACAGACTTTCGTTTTTAGCCCATAAATTTGCCTCAAATCCCATAAACCTAAACTTAAGAGTGGTTTCAACTTGAGACTTATAATTATAAAAATTTTACTACACTACAAACTTGCTTCAAATTCCATAAACCTAAATCTAAGAGTGGTTTCTACTTGAGATTGATAATTATAAACATTTTGTTACAATTTTTCAACATACAAATTTAGCAATCGGTTGAACGTCTAAAACGCTCCTGGTTACACGACAATGAATGGGACACATTATATAAATTTAAATGCATTGCTAAATTGCTTTCATAAACCCATACCTATACACATTTTGAAATCACTTAACTTCTACCTGTTACCAAAAATATGCAGGTAGAAAATTTATCTATTTGAAGAATAAGCGGATTATTTTCTTATCACGTTTACCGTTTATTGAGATAATTCAAAATTCCTGAAATTTTAGCTTAACAAAAGCCAGGTAGAAATTGTCTAGACCGACATTCAAATGACAAATTGAATGAAATATTGGTTTCTTTTATATATATTTTTAAATTGAATAAAGTGCGAGGGATTTTATTTTACTTGAGAAATATTTCGTAGCTTCCTAATTACCTCAAGAAATTTCTTATGAAAAAAATTACTTGAAATTTGTACATTTTTTTAATAACACAATAAAGCATAATCATCAATAAAAGTATCCCTCAGTAAACAGCTTATTGCACGTTCGGCCGTGAGTCGGCTGCATAATTACAGGTCCGTATTAGAACTTTTTAATCCAATGACTGACATAAATATGTAAAAATGCACGTTAGGAAGTAATTCTCTATCGAAAACAATAATTTTAACATTTAACAGTAGAGTTTAATTTAGTTAAATTTAGTATTAAATTTCTGTAGATTGGAAAAAAGCCAAAACTCGGGATTTTTTCTCGAAAACGAAATAAGATAGATAAAATACAATTACAACAGTTTATTTGGCATACATTTTTCGTCAATTTAGAATTGTTTTAGCTTCTCCGAAGGTCCTGATGTCCCGTGACGCAACTCACCGTAGAAGACCTTTTTAAAAACGTCTTTTGCAGTGACGGCTCCTGGAGATGCAGAAATCATCTGATATCAAAAATTAAAATTGCTTTGCATTAAGAATGAGTAAATGCTATCGTTGATCGTTCAATTTTGAGAAAAAATGAAGAAATAACGGCCTAATGAGTAAGTAAAGTGCTTTTTCGGTTATAAAAATCTGTTTTTGATCGGCTGTAAAAAATAGAAAATAAATAATATGTGAAATGCGAATGATCAACAACTAGAAACAACAGTTTAGAATACGAGACAAAAAGTCGCTGTTATATTGAATGGAATACACTTTGTAATATCGCCGTCACAGACTTCGAAAATGTGGTTGGTTTCGAGATAATCGCGTTTAAAGATGTGTTCACTAGGGTTTCGACTAACTTTGCATAAAATCGCATAACTTCGACAATTTGTATCTAATCAATATAAAACTGTTTAGGAAAAAAGCTTTAATGTATACAGTTTCGAATTCCGTGGTAAAAACAATATTTTTTGAACCTATGCAGGTAGGCATCACCCCTTAATAGTTTTTGTTGAATAATCACTACTTATTTTAACGCGGCTATCAATCATTAAATTTTAACGTTTTTCTATAGAGCATAATACCGGTTATTATTTTATAATTAAACGATATTTAAAACGTCCAATAAAAGTATGCCAAGGAGAGTCAAACGATGCTCGTAAATTGTTTTCTCTTCGATAAATATATTTGTTTCATGTTATTGTTGGCTTGAAGTTTTGTTTCTTAACACTTTTCCATACATTTATATCTTATTAATTTATACACAAACTACGTCCAAAGTTTTCACTCCTTTATAATTCGATTTTGTTTGAAATGCATGCTATTTTTGTATGTTTATAAAAGTTTTATAAAAACTAAAGATGGGCAAAGTCTATATTTACGATTTTTATTGTCACTACAAAATGAAGTATATGACAATTTTCTTAATGTTTTTTGTAATATTAATATTCGGAAGTGTCACGTATTTATTAATAAACTCCAATTTATTATTATTTATTAATTTTAGCTACTTAAAATTAATTGTTTATTCAGAAATACTCGATTACTAAATTCACTCGATTTTGCCCAACACTAATATAAACTTGTATTAGGGATTACTTATAATCATGTTTTTGGCGGAATTAGAAGGTATTGGAGATATCCCATATTAACCCAACATCCCGATATTCCTCGAAATATTAACAATCAATTGGATCCTTTAGAAGAGTCATGAATTTATTCAATATCATGTAATGACTGCGACAAATTGTATATGGAAAACTCAACGGATTTTAGATAAGAGATTCAAGGAACATATTTATCACGTAAAAAAATAAAAACATAGTAAAATCTGCAAGCACAACATAATTTTGAAACCTGTTATCTATTTTCATTATTTATTGATTTAACGGATTTAATAATATTTATATATAGTGGATTGTAGAACAAAAATAAAGAAATAATAACAACAAGAAAATAAATAATTGGTGCCGCTAGATGATAAATAACAGTAATTCAAATAACAGATTAAAACAATTTACAATTACATAAAACAAAATACGTCAATCATACAATTTATCAATGATATCAGACAAATCAATTCTAAGCAAATGTATTTTAAATCCCGAAAGAGAGGCTGGAACAATTAACCATCTTATCTCCTTTTAAAAAAAATGGTGACAATTAAAATTGACTAGGTATTTTCACACGTTTGATAAATCATACAATTTAATATCAGTTAATGTTAAAAGAACGTAAATAGTTTGAACATTTCATTCTTACACTTAAATGGACTCGGTTGGACAATCGACATTTTTAATCTTAACATCTCTAAACATTTTTTGTTCACTTTGTTTGCCTCACACTCCGAGGACAAAACACCTAGTAGCGGCCCTGTTCATTTCGCTCATGAATTTCCTATGCAAATCATCTGGCCGGCACAGGTTAGTTCAAGAATAAATTTCATATACCTATTTAAAGGATTAAATTAGACATTTCAGTACAGTTATAATATTGAGAACATTGGTATTCTTTAAGAAGTAGACTCACAAAACTATTTCATTTACCTGTTTTCAGCGTTTAAATCAGAGATTTTAGTACGGTGTTATAATATATTCTATAAAAAATATTAGTCAAAGAAATAGCTGTTATTTCTTTAAAAAAACGGACTTTCATTTCAATTAATGAAAACATTTTTAACTTTGTATAACTGAAAGTTATTTAGTGGCTATCTGGGCTATTATTATTATAATATTAATTACCCATTTTGTAATTAAATCAATTAATTCTAAAAGATTGCGAATGTGAAAGTTTTAAGTACATTGATTTTGTTGTTGTTGTTGTTGTTGTTACTGCTGCTGGTTCTATTTGCGAAATTCTCACCTTGAACCAACGGTCGTTGAATTAACGAGCAGAAAATCCGAACGGGATTTCACGGAATTGTTTGACGCGGTGATTAGCGTTAAATTTAGGAAATTTATATTTCCAGCGCGTGCTAAAAGATGCAACAAAAAACTTGTTTATCGGCCTGCTGATTTCCATGATTTACATTTGTTAAATACTAATCGCTAATAAATTGTATGTTTATGGATTTATTTAGAACGTATTATCACTTGGTTTTACTTGTGACTCATTTGTTTCTTCACAAAAACGAATATGTTATCAAATATTACTATATTATCTTTATTGAAACTCATTCATTTGTTCCTTCTCAAAAACGAATATATTATCAAATACTACTATAATATCTTTATTGAAAGAAGAAGGAATATAATAAATAAACTTAATACATGTTTTAACAAAACCTATAAAAATTTTTACTTTTCACAAGGGCTATCGACCATAAGTCTCTCTGCCGGGGGTTATTGTGGAAATGCGATTGTTTTGATATCAAGGTGGGAAAGTAGGGTAAAAGGAGGATATGCATTCGTAGTGTTATCGGCGGGTTTTTGTATTTAGGAATTACCTTGGGGTTTCTGGGATGCACATTTTTTTAAGATATTCGTAATTCGATTCTTTACATGCAAAACGTTTTGCGAGAAACATAAGTGTATCTTTAATAGGGGTAATTTTGGTTATTTGGTAGAAGAGTATAAACATAGGTTGATAAAAAGAATGAAACTGTAGTCTAGGATGTATATTATCAAATATTTTAATAGAATATTTATTTTTTATTATTTTAATTTTGTTTTTTGTGTTTGTATCGTGTAATCGAATAGCAATTCTAGTTGAAGACGTAAATCATTGTAGCTTAGATTAACACATGATATATGAAGTCTGTAAGCTGTCACGTGTAAAATAAATATTTAGAGAATAAATAAATTCTCTTATAAGATAGTTTCGACACGGTGATCAGACACACGAGCAGTACTCTATACCGGAACGGACTAATGATAAATACAAGCGACGAATTGCATTCAAAGTCAGATATTTCCCAATTCTAAATAGAAAATCAAGCAGCTTTAAGGGTGCGGTTTAGTATAAAAAAATAGCTACATAATTATTACTAATTCGAGTTACATTGCGATTCTAGTTAATAAACAAGTATTGTATTAGACATTAAAGTAAGCTTAAAACTGACAGGATTTTCACTAGTTAAATTAAAATATATTGTTATGTTTAACTTTTCTAGGAAATAATTATAACAACATAATGAAAACAGGTGATTTTTATGTTAATTTTTAATGTATATTTAATAAAAATTTCAAGGATTTCATTAAATTCTACATTAAAATTGCTTCACATTAATTATCTGTTTATTTCATAACATCATACAATATTCTATTCTAATATGAATTACTGAATTGAATTAATAATTAGTAATTAATTGTTTTTATTTAATTCAAACCGATTTTGTTCTAATTAACAAGTAAAAAATGCAAGTACTTATTCATATTATCAATTCTAGAGTATAATTCTTTTCGTATCATTTTTTATTTATAATTTTTCTCTAGAGTTATCTCTTTCTACTAAACCGCAACCTTAATCCGTAATTTACTACACTACGAATATTTGGAATAAAATTATTTTTTACATCGAATTCAACTACTAAATCATTTATCTTAGTTACGTTTTCAGTATCGTGCCCATTTATAATATATTGTGTCGTTATTAGACTTTTATCACGGTAAAAAGAAATCGATTTAATTGATTTAAATTTTTGTATGTTAATTTGGATTATTAAGGTTACACCACAAGGCTACCTGATCCAGATCTTGCTGAACATTTAGTGCATCAGCCCTACTGATAATATTTGGCGGCCACTTTTAAATCTTCTGCATACAATCAAGCCGTACAGAATTTTAAATAATATCATTAACGAATATTAAGAATAATATGGGATCCATGTGGGATCCCAGAACATTTTTCAAATATGCAGTTATTAATTTTTACAAATTATCTACTGTATACAAGAACACTATTAAACCAATGTATTACATTCGAATTAAAGCCGAGTATATCATCATTTTTTTGTACTGCCTAATTCAAGATATGTTATATATATATATATATATATATATATATATATTTATTATAATAAGTTTATAGGGGCAGAAAGACCTATAGTCGATGTCCCATGACAGACTACTAACAAAACTGTACATTCGACCTCTGGTCGATAGCCAATTCCAGAACAAGATAAGCATGTTTTAGGTATAATAACAAAATCATTTTATTAAATCTTTAATGTAACTTTATTTGCATAATTAAAACGTATTATAACGTTTTATATAATACGTTTTAATTATGCAAATAATATAAGCAAAATACAAGCTATTCTGAAAATAATTAAAAGTTGAACCTGCTAAGAATGGAAAATAGCACGAGATAAATATAAAAAAATATGATGGTGTCTCAGGCTATAAGTGTTGATCAATACACCTGTTTTACGTTTTATGTCTCATGAACACAGTCTTTGAACATTACTTTACACATCAAGGGATATGGGTTCAAATCCCATTAGAGATGTTTCTTTTCCTCCTTATATTTAATTAATTTAAATTATACCTCAATGTTGTACATTGAAATTTCTACAATTCATTACGTTACTTATGAATGTTTGAATATTAAATGAATCAATCAATTTTTGAGATACATCGCAATTAAAATATTGAAGAATTTACTTTTAAAACTTTCATTTGCATTGAGGAATACTTTATTTCATGATAATACGTTGGAATTGAATGTTTTAGAAGTAAACGCTTCAATATGTTAATTGCAACGTATGCAAAAAATCTATTACTGTTTTCATTCCAGATGAAAATAAAGTTAATTTCTTACTTGTTTCCTTTGTTCATTTTTTACTTTTTTTTACTCAAAATCGCTTATTTTAGTAAGAAAATACGAAATAATCGATTATTTTCGGTAATCAAATGTTAATTTAATCATTTCTATAAAATGTATGATTCAAGACTCGAAATTCTTTTAAATAATACATTCTTTATTTTTTGTTGTATTTATTTGTATTGATTTTACCGATCACTGATTTCAATTTGCATTTATATGTAACGATTTCAATTGATTTATTTTTTGCATTGATTTGTATCGTTCTTACCCATCACTGATACATATAGAAAATTTTTATTTCTGAGAGTTCCATTAAATTACATCAGAATATTTACATCATTACAATCACTTACAACTAGTTAAGCTCCAGAAAAAGGCTAATGCAACATCGGTCTTTCTACCTACAATTTCTGATTTCAATTGATTTAAAAAATGCGATATTGTGAAAACCTTCTAGAAGGAAAAATAAATCAATTTCTCAAGGCTTCTTCCAATTAAAACTGTTATACATCGCAATACCTTCAAAGTAAAAGTGTTTTATTATTGTGAAAAATACTGCTACTATTAAATCGGGGCTGTTCCGTATGAAAAATTTCAAGTTTAACGTGAACGTTATTAATTCATTCTATGAATATATATGTATTATAAAAGCTGCTTAGACTGTGATGACAAAAATTTAACTCAACATTTCTCTTACTGAATAGCACCCATTATCTGAGAAAAAAAAAATACATTGTATATAATCTAACATAATATGAAAATAAATATTTTCATAATAAATTCTCAAATAAGGGCTATCTATCATAGATCTTTCTTCCCTGTGAAAAATAAATTGTTAGGTTTAATTAAATATTAACAATTTTTCACGATTTTTTTTTTCAGCAATTATTTAATTTCTACTTACGGTACTTCCAGGGTGCATATCCCCTTGTTCTTCTCCTGTGTGGAATTCGAGGGTTTGATGTGGGCGCAATGGACGCAAGTCGCGGCCAAAGCGACGATTAGTAGGGTTTTAACGAAATCCATGTTTACCGAACGACAATTCTCGCACGACTGCGGCGAATGAATTCTGTACATTTTGTACTACGCGCTGTTCTTTCGTCTCCAGAAAGAGAGGATCGACAGGAAGCGGTGGAACGAGGAAAGAGACGGATGCAGATTAAGCACCGGGAAATCAACAACAAATTATCTGTCTCTTTCTGTGTGGCCAATTTTTTTATTAATGAGAAAGTTAGTGTAATTTTTTTATACGAATTGTGTTTTCTTTTATGTCTAAAAAGAAATACAAAAAAGTATAATAATTTATTTAGAATTAAAAAAGAGAGATGGACGACTATTGATATCAACTACATACATGTGATATCAACAAATAAAACCACAGACAACTAATTTTGTCTGTGAGATAACAGCAGAAGACATACAACAAAAATGGTCACAAATAACGTTAAAATTGATCATTTCGATAATTTTTGTTGCTGCAAAATTAAGTACATGACAATTTTATTAATGCAAAATATTCTATTGATTTCAGTTACTGCGCCCTGTTTTTTAAAAAACACCAATTTATTGTTAATTATTGACTTTATTTATTTAAAATTGCTCATTTAGAAATACTCGATTACTAATATTACCCGATTTGTATTTATTGCCCAACACTAATTAAAACACATGACTTGTTACCGTAAGCAAAGGAAGTTTTGATCTCAGCAATACGGTCCCATCCTATTGCTCCAATATTATAAACTTATTTAATATGAATAAAATTCAGTCGTAACGTATAATTTTAGATCCATGATGAATCCTCGACAAACATTTACGACGACCCATGCATATCAGGCAGTTTCAATGACAACGACAACCCTCTCAGCTATAATAGACTCAACATTTATATTACATTGATGCAACTTTTTGTTTATAAAGTTTATAAATTCCATTTGCCTATTGGTCAAATTAGATTCACTATATTTCAAATAGAACGAGGATTATATTTCATTGAACATACACAAGTACTGTTTATGACCATTTAATATAAAATTTAAAAAAATCCCACAGATTATTTTAATATATTTGTAATGCATTGACATGAAATAATAGGTCAAGCTAAGAACTATAATAATCCTTACTGTATATTTCACATTGTCAAATAAATATTAAATATTATTTATTCTTTGGTTTTGAGTTATGTGAAATTATAAAACTTGAATTAAAAAAAATATTAAAGAAAGCATCAGTAATCAATTTTCACGTTAATTGTATTACTCTTATGTTAGACACAAATTCGGTTACGTTCCCAATTCCCAATTATTATTCCAATACGAACCATTAAATTGAAATCTGAAATGCATCAGAACCATTATTTTTAGGAATTGCTTATAATTGTCATAAATATTTTCGTTTATGTATTTTTGTTCTGTTATGGAAAAATAAAATTATTATTATTATTATTATTATTATTATTATTATTATTATTATTATTATTATAAAGATTGTTTATTTTTATTATAAAGTGAAATAAATTCAAAATTCTATATTCAATAATTGTTTATTGTGTGCCCTTTTATTGATAAATATTATTAATATTTATTAACTTTTTATGTAAAATAATTTTTTAATTTGATTTTGTTTTAAATGGATATTATTGAATTCTCTGTAAATTCTTTGTCTAATTGAAATTGTGATCTTAAAAAAAGGCGAGCATATATAAAAGGGAGTTTATTTATAGGTTTTAAGATACGCTATATTTAACGCCCTATCTGCATCATGTTCAATTGCTGCATTTTTAAAATGTTATTTTAGGAATGCTTACTAGAGCAAAACGTTTACAAAAAAAACTTTGCATCAACATTTAACGTTAATATAATATTGATGAAACATGTTTATATCCATTTTGCTCAGGGGTGCTTAGAATTTGAAGGAACATTTAATTATTTTTTAATAAAAAAGTGTTCATTTTTCGTAATACAATATAATTTTTGAAATATTTAACACACTGAAGAGTAAAATGAACATAAAAATGTATTAATGTGTATAAAAATTAAGTTATTCAATTGAAATGTAAATTGAAAAGCTTAATTTTTATTAAGTTATTCAATTACAATGTAAACTAATTGAACACAGCCCTATTAATGTTATTTTAATGCTGATGCAACATAATTTCTGAATTTATTATTACCTTGGGACAAGTCGTTTAAGATTGCACTATTTTTTAGTTGACACCGCAAAAATTGTTTCATTACAATGTGACTTTATCAGTTAATTGATGCAACATTATTTCTGAAGATTTTGTTTCGTGTGACAATGCAGTGTGTATATTAGTTGACACCGCAGAAATTGTTTCATTGCACTGTGGCTTCATTAAGCACACGATTGATCTCAAATCTATTGAAATTAATCTTGAAGTATGTGAGAATGAAATTAATCACACAAAAAAACACGGAAGGTTTTTCTTCAGTAATAATAACAAATCACAAATCAAAATATGATAATAGAAAAGACATTTTTTCTTTTCTATTTATTATTTAATTATTTTTAAGCAATCTCCATTTGCATACATTGCACTTACGAAAAAACTAATAAAATCCAAAATCTTATTGGTGTATTGAATCCCAAAATGATCCAATTAATGATGGGCAAAATTATTTGAAGAATCGATTTATTTGAAAAATACAAAAAAAAAATTAAAGATGAAATCCAAATTATCTCAAATAGTTATATATTTATAGTATATATATTTATAATAATTGTGGTTGAGTTTTTAATAATATATTTCACATAAACGATAAAATTTTCATTTGATTATTAAAAATAATCGATTATTTCGTACTCGATTATTGAAATAATCGATTTTTCCCATCACTAGACCCAATGAAACCTTGATAACCCGAAACTAGTCGAGAATTTAAAGTTATTCAATCTAATCTGTGTTTTATTTATTTTATTGGTAGATTTTTTTAATAATAAATTCATATTTATGTTATATAACCTTATTCATTTATTTTAATTTTATACTATAATGTTTTTTTGTGCAAATTATTGTGTTTATTCCCTTCGTCACAGTTATTTAAAATAATAGACGTAACGTAAGTCGAAAAAGCCGCAATAGCTAAAGGGAAAATAATTAATTAATTCTTTTTATTATGTGTTTATTTATTAAGCTTCATAAATTAGAAGAACCATTATTAAATCAGTAATATATTTTTTAAAATTTTAGTTGTATTACATTTTTCATTAGCTATAACATAAATTAAAAATATAAATCCAATATTTCAAATGTTATTACAGTTCTATAAATATTCTAGAATCTTCAAGCATATGTGACTCCGTGGCGCAACGGTAGCGCGTCTGACTCCAGATCAGAAGGTTGCGTGTTCAAATCACGTCGGGGTCAAAGCTTTTTTTTTTGAAATATTTTTCTTTTGTTTAACGTAAGTATATTTATTGTAATGACAACATTACATGTTCGTACAATCGTTTATTTTTGTTGTTGTTGATCTAACATATTAAAGCTATTGAAAATTCCATTTTAAACATGTTGCGCCATCCATTGGAAAAGGGATCCACTAACACTTTTTGTAGGAAGTAAACGCCAACAGCCACGTCTACACAATTTTGAGTGTTTCTGTAATTTATTTAACTATCCATTAGATTTAATGAAAATCATTAAATGTGAATTTCGTTTTCCTTGTTTTCATAAACAGGATAAGTTCACCTTCGAAACAATGATTTTTGGTCCCAAATCGTTGACGATGCCACTTGAAACAAGATGGCGCTTGCGCCGTCTTTAATTTATTATGATTAATATCCATTAGATGTCGTTAGTGTATATATTGTAAATTTTGTGTGCTATGAAAGGTTTGTTCTTTAAATAAATTAATCTTTTTAATAACATTGAACTTATTATTAAAATAATATAGCAGTTTATCTCTGCTCTGGTTTGCAAAGTAAACATTTAGAGGTAAAATCACAAATTCTCATTAAATTCAACTTAGCGCAGAATAAATCCATTGGTTCCAAACAGATATAAATAAAAAATACTTTTTGTATGGATTTATACACAGCTTTCTCGCATTCCTAAAATTGATCGCACGTTTCGGTTATACACAACTGTTAAATTTACATGTAAATTCTAAATGACACATCTAAATGACAGATTTCGTACGACCGAAACGTTCGATAAATTTCGGTAATACGGACCCAGAAGTCGTCACATAAGTACTAAAAATGATTTTTAGATATTATGAAAAATGATTTCTTTAGCTTATTTAACGTGGAAGGGCAGACGAAGAGAGATACAACATCACAGCTGGGTAGTCTCGTGGCCAAGGAATTTCACGAGATGAAACGGGATTTATTTAGAAATAAAATCCTCTCTGTATAATAAATTATAATAATAACATATACAGTTGTCTATGTTTAGAGTATGCAGTCAATAAAAAAAAACAATAATGTAAAACAAAATTCTGTTTATTATCAATAAAATAAGTTACTTAAAATATCATGAAGGTATTCTGGAGAAACCGCCACGGGGATGAGGTGCAGACAGCTCTGGATTTCGGACAGGGGAACCTGCTGAGGCACTCGGACAGAACGCGGTCGCACTCGCAGAGCCGTTGGGCACAAGAACCAGAACCGCCGAGTTCTTGATGGTCGATTGCTGGAAAATGAAGGAAAAAACTTTATTTTAAACTTATTTACTTGCATGACTTAATATAATATTACAATTCACAATAGTGATTGGTAGAATAAATTTTTTGAAGAGTCGATTATTATTATTAATAGTAAAAAAATAATTAACATTTTTTTCTTTAGCTACTGACATATTGATTTACGTTAAAAAGTACTTTAAAACAAATGTACATTAAAATAACTACTCCTCGGGCATATACCTCGCCCTGCGTGATAATTTTCTATGAATTGAAACATGAATTGTTTGTGCGGGATTTCGAAATTTTGGATTAATGTTAGGATTGGTGGGAATACGAAGTTCTGATAGAATACATTAACTTCGATTGGTTTGAAGAATCGATTTATTCATTTGCTTTATTGCAGTTTTATTTAAGGTAACAATAATTAAATATATGTTTAAAAAACCGCCAATAACTCTTTACGAATACATATTATTCTTTTAACCTACTTTCCCTCCTTGATATCGAAACAGACGCAGTTTCATATCAAACCCCGGGCAGAAAGACTTATGGTCGATGGCAATTAAGTTTACAATAACGTAATAAACATTGATTATGTATATTACACAAAAAGTAATTAATTGTTAAATGGTCTTTCTGTCTGTAATATACAAGGTTTTCTTAAATTAATAATTAATTTGTAGATATTTTTATTTGAAAGGAAATATATAGAAAATATTTCGTTCGTTGATATTCTGGAACACAGCAGTTTTTAATCACGATTTTAAATCACACAAGTATTCTGTGGACGTGATGTCTATAATAAATTTGGAAATTTTAAACGTAAAAATAAATTCGAGCATTTACAACCTGTAAAATATGTGTTTGTGTCAGCTGGCAAACCACGTGAAAACGCAGATTTTAGTTTGATAGACAAACTTTGCCACCAGATAGAGTATCGCTTATATTGTATCTCTAATAATAGAAATAAAAAATATAATAAAATATTGTGAAACATGGGCAGGAATGAGAGGGGGAAGTAGAGGTAAATAATTTTTTTCAGGTTTTCTAAAAGTTAATAATATTGACATAAATGAGAACCCTCAAAAAAAATATATATATATGATGGCGCCCACATGTTTTTTAAACAGCTTCTGTAATTGAATAATAGAAAAAACAAGTCTATTCATTTTATTGCAATTAGAATCGAGGGCGTAGGGTTAAAGTAATATATTTTTTTATTCATTTGATTGTAGTTGTTAAAATTATTGTATTTTATTTGAAAAATTACTGAATTTACCACAAAGCGATCTCCCACGGTAACACTTCCAGTAGTAAGGCACGATGTATTCCAGGTACATTGGACAATTCGCGGTGTCGTAACACCAGTCGTGGTACTTGCAACATCTAAAAAAAAAAAAAATAACAAATAAAAAAATATTGCTAATTGGATCACAAAGAATACAAACATTTAAAAGAAAATAATACATTTAAAATAGCGTTGGGTAGACATAAGTCTTGTTTGTATCCACAACCAGTAGATAATAATACTTTTGCTGAATACTGATGTATCCACACAATATTAATAATAATTATTAGTATTATACTTTATTTCCAATACAAGCCGACACCTAATTACAAAGGAAATTATAAAAAAAATAACATAATGTATAATATACATTCTTCTATTATTATTTTGATAATTTCGGAATTATTTTACTTTATGTTGCTTTTGACAAATCTAAATTGATTTCGTTGCTATAAACAACCGCAATTGTTTTACTTTTGTCTTTTTCATGGCTAACTATTTTTTGGTGTATGGTAAAATTAAAAACGACTGTAACTTATTTTATTTTAAAAATATGTTGTGTCGGATTAAAGGGAAAAACTAGCCCTTTTAACAAAGTCATAGCCAACTATTGTTTCCATTTAAAAAAAAGTAAGTTTGTGTCATATCTCCCAAAATATGGGCGAATTTTTTTTGGTTTGATTTTTTGTTATTAATCTGTGTAAAATTTTTTACAACTTTGTCCTTTACAGTTTTTTTCTATCTATGATAATAATAGAAATATAATGATTTCAAAAAATTGACACATTTCACTTTTTTCAAAATATCTAGTTACCCTTGACTTTTTCAAATATTTTGAAAGTGTCATTTTATTCGTCTTATAAAACTACACTTCTTTCCCCATTTAACCATTTTTCTATCTCTTATAGTTTCCGAGATCCCCATAGAGAACATCGAAAAAAAACTCACCCTGTATAAACCATACTTAAAAGAAACAAAGATATAATAGGCACCATACAAAATATACAACGTATAGGTATACATAATTATTATATATAATTATATTTTGATTAATTAAATATATCAACAGAGTACTGCAGTTCATGGTTTCTGCGTAAGATTTAAATAAGCGGGGAAAACGAATGATGAGTGGCACGAGGAATAGAAAAATAAAACTCTTGGTTATTACGACTGGATGGCCGTGGGACATTTAAATATAACTTACTCAGAAAATCATTGTTGTCAATGCTAAAATGCATTAATTTATAAAGTTCATATATTTAGACATAGTTATGCTTATAATAAATAGATAACACATTAAACTCCAACAGTAGCGACCAAAAGCCATGACATTACACGATGATGAGTTAATTGGTAATCCATTACATAAATACTATATGACAGTTTGTGGGATTGTAAAATTTCAGAGCCATTAACATTCTTTATAATCTTATGTAATTTTAAATAAAATTAAATATGAACTTTTTAAATTAATGCATTGTGGCATTGAACTCTTCTTCTTCTTCATATATTAAAAAATCACAATCCAAAACTCTGACTCCCTATTTTTGATTATTTTCCAAAGTCAATATAAAATTATATTTTTAAATGTAAAACTGAAATATACACGTTTATTAAAATTTACCAATAATTTATTCTATAAGTTGATTTGCACTGATAATAGGCAAAATATTAAATCATGAATTTTAATATCAACATTTGTAGGCATTTACTGTCGCCTCTCCTTCTCCGTTTTTTTGGGGATTTCTTTAAGGGTGATAGTACCCTCAACCAAGAGAACGATTGGTGCTGTAGCAGTTATTTATTTGTATATTACATTTAAATGTGATATATTTAAATAAAAATGGTTGTCCTTTTCCATACTTATTTTTTATTTAGTTAGTCTCCACAACCAACATAAATAATATTAAATGTGATTTAGTCGTTATTAAGCCCAACACCGCTTAAGAACATTTGTTTAATATTGATTATTTAAACAACTATGAAATTTTATTTATAAAAGTGTATATTTTTATCAATAAAAAAATAACGAAAAGCTCTCCGAAAGATATATTTCTTCGTTATTCGTAGTCGAAGTGTAGGAATGATTCAAACCTCAGATGAAGTAAATACTTGATCTGAGGTACAGTGATTTTTACGGAACAGGTCGAAACAGTTCCAAGTGTAAGCTGAAAACTGCTCCAGAAACCAGTGACTGTTTCTGTCTGGGGCAACTACCCTAAAGAAATAGTCTTCACGAAGCCCGCGAAACCTTCATCACAGGTCGGAGCCAACAAATGGTCCTCACAGGTCGGAGCAGATGGAATCGATATATAAATCACCCGCGGAGCAACCATCTCATAACTGTTCCGAAATGACAGTTCTAATCAAAGTGGAAAAGCAATTACACATTACGCATCCAAACTCATATATGCAGATTCTGAAATTAAATCGGTGTTCCCAACTCTACTCCAAATGATAGGCGATAGCGCAGATTTGAATAAGGTCAGTACTTTACTCATATTCATGCATGAAATAAAATGATGCTCTTTTTAAGCGATAATTTCTTATAATACCATTACTTGAACGACTAGTAAATAATTGTATTTAAATATTACATTTAGTTTGATTTTGCAATATTTATTTCTACGTATGATGAAAAGTACCGTCATTTGGGGTTATATGGAAAATTTATGTTCAAAATCAAAAGCCAAGTTATCTTACGTGTGTGTAGGTTAGTTTTCATCTGGTTGAAATAATTTTTATAACAAGAAAATAAGAAGAGTCTATTTAATAACATACATAACCTATATTCACAAAACATGCTATGCAAAGTAAACATGTCCCGCACTTATAAAAGGAGATTTGGAGCTCCGCTGCGCCAGGTTTATTCAGAAGATATCGAAAGGGCTTTGCGTGATGTTGACTTTTAGGAGCATCAACGTATTTTTCGATGAGTTTGTCAAGACTGCGGCTGATATTCCGCCAGACAACATAATTAGTTATGATAAGACCAATTTACCTGATGTTTTGCGTCATGATGGCTATGTAAAGGGTAAATTGGGACAGATTAGCATTTCTGTATGAGAATTATGCAAAAACTTAGTTCCATTAATTATATTAGTCCCATATTACCCCATCTAACCTAATTTGGGAAAGACATATTTTTGTAAAAATAGTTAAAAATATAAATGAAAATGGTTATTTTTAAGATAAAATCACGTCTATTTCGTTTTCATATATGAGATTACATCGATTAAATCCTTAAATGTTGTGTTTAAATTGAAACAAAATTAATATAATTAAAAATCTGAAATTATTGTCTCATATAACCCCAAATGACGGTAATTATATTATGTACGCAATTTTAAAAAATGTTTGCCTTTTTAAATATTGAAATGTATTGAAAATATTGCGAGTATATTTGTACTCACTCTTTTTGTTTAATATACGTACAATATTCTTTATCAAGTATAACAAAGATTAGTGATAGGACTATCTAAAACATTTGTTCAGAAGTTTAAACACAAATTGTTGTCATTAAATTATCCAAAAATTCTTTAACAACTATAATAGAAATTAATGACAGGATTATCTACAATATTTGTTCACAAATTAGTGACAGAATTTTCCATAATATTCTTTAACAAGTATAACAGAATTGCTGACAGAACTGTATTCAATATTTATTCACAATTATAAACTCGAATTAGTGACATTAATTTATCGACAATTTTCTTTAACTCTCGTAACTTACTTATCGATTCCGTCGACCGGCGTTCCAGAACCCAAAAATCCGCAGTAACATCCGTAGCCCTTGTAAATGAGGGGGTTGCATCCCGTGGAACAGCTCACCATGTTGTACAGCTGTACCACGCCGCGCTTTGACCTCGGCTCGTATCCTCCACCTTCCACCAGGTTGTCCTCCTGGGGATCTTCACCGTCCCGCGGCGAGTGTTGGAAGGTCACGTTAATTGAAACGCTGAAAAAAAAACGAAATTTAATTAAAATTTAAGAAAAAAGTATTAATGTATGAAATACAGATCAAAAAAAAAGTCCCTAGAGTGCTTTGATTTTTTTATTTTAGAAAATTTACGTTTACAGTAAAAGGGCTCACACGATGTAGATCATGTTCGATAATGTATATTATCGAACATGACTTATTTTTTGTGAAGTATAGGCAAGGTAAAAAATAACAAAATAAATTGTAACATTCTTCCAAATACTTGGCCTTAACTTTACAAGACAACAATCTATTTTTCATTTATTTTTAAATGTTCATTCAAACTGATGGACACATCTAATTATTATTAGGCTATTTTATTTTTAATTAAATTTATCTAATTATTTAAACACTGCAAGCGTTACGCGAGAAATTAATTGAAGAGTCTTATAATAATATTGAGGAATATTAAAATCTTGTAAAAAGTGTATTAACAAAATAATATCTAATGCACCCCCAGGGGTGTTAATTACCCGCTCAAATAATACCTGAAAGATAATATTAACCCACTTGCACATTATGCATTTTCCCTGTGGTCGACGGTTGTGTTCATTTTCTTAGAGCACATGAATAATTAATCCTTCCTCGTCAAAACAGCTTTATTTGTTGTTAAATACATCAATGAATAAACAAGCGTCTTGTTTTGTCTGTTGTTTTTGCTTATACAAGTGCAAGAAATACACGGTTGTAATAGTTTATATATGGGTAGATTATATTTTTTGATTAAATTGTTACGTCATACAGGAAAAATATTAAAAAAACATACGGAAATAAGAAATTGTAACAATAAAAAGCCATCGATAAAAAAGAAGGATAAAGAGATAGGAAGAAACATAAGTTATTTATATAAAATTCTTGTCCGCTCTCCTACGCGTTTTATTTTATTAAATATATATATATTTCGAAAACTAAGTGTTCATCTTCCTTATTTAATTTTTAATTTACACATACATAATCATTATTAACAAACAAAATGCAACATCTACATATAAGATGGAATATTACAATACATATTGTAAATGTCTTTCAATTGGTTATCGACCAATAGTTTTGTGGTAGGAAGTTTTTTTTTAATATAAATATTAATTTATTATGGTGTTATAAACACTTTTGTGATGAAATTAAATAATTACATATTACATGTATGTTAACTAAAAACTATTAATATATAAAATATAAATTACTAAAAATTATAAATCAATAAGATCTTTTTAAAGAAATAATAAAAGATTTTCAGTATGTTTTTTTCATTTTTATAGATTCCGATTTGTTAATTGTGATTGGGTTGAAAATTTAAGATGTTCTACATTTCTAATCGAAAATTTAGGTTCCGTATATCACTATAACGTTTATAACCCCATAACAATTTATTATTTATATTTATTAAAACTTCAATCCACAATACTGAAAATGGAAACATAGTGTCTGTAACATACAATTAATAAAATAAAACAAGTAGGAGAAGGGACAATAATTTTATTGAAATAATTAAACAGTCTCTATAACGAGCTGACAGAAGCGTTAGTTTTAAAAATGCAATAAAATGTAGTAACCTTAACGATTTAAAGTCATAATGGAAATAGAAGAAATACAGATAAAGATATAGGCTGAATATTTAAAGGTTGGCTCCTCCATTATTGGACACTAGAGAATGCAGGTAGAAATAATAAACGTAAGAACCAAAGCACATAAAAACTCATTTATAGGAAATAAGAGAGGAAGAACGGCTATAATTCATTTCAGAAAATTAAAAAATAATTATGAGCTTTCTTTAGATATTTTATCGTCAAATCTTTGCAATGTGTAGGCGTACTGCAACAACAAACATTCATTGTGTTATACAATTTCCGGTGGAGTATTTGCCAGGGTGGTAGTGGCTTTGATGGATGTTTGTAAAAAAACTTACAATATAAGTAATTTTTGCGGCGATCAAAAATGTTATCGAGATTTATTAATTATTTTCAATATTTTCCTTATTTAATTTTTAATTTACACATATTTAATAATTATTAACAAACAAAATGCAACATCTACATATAAGATGAAATATTAAAATACATATTGTAAAGGTCTTTCAATTGGTTATCGACCAATAGTATTTCCGCATGATTTTTAATTTAAATAAGTGATTGAATAAAAATTTATAATATTAAATAAAAACGTTTTTTAATTTCCGTCTGATTTTTAATTTAAATAACTAAAAAAATTACAGTTAATAAAAATTTATAATATTAAATATTTTTTTATATTAAAAAATAAGAAAAAAAGCAATAATTGTTTTATATTATAAGTTTTGTTGTTTACAATGTTTGCGAGTAAATATATGACGGATTATCACCCAAGTGGCATCTTACCTCCCATAGAAAGGCCATAGTCGTCGCGTGGGTATTTGATGTATTTTATTTTAAAATTATAGGTTTTGTTGTTTACAAGTAAATGTAAAACGCAATCAACACAACTTGTAGAAAGAGAGAAAGGGATGGTAGAATGTAAGTAATAGGTTTCAAACACTCAAAATGAAGCAATAACCTAGGAACAACTGTTTCAACTATTTGATGATAATCATAATAATGACGAATATAAAACGTATAAGTTATATGAATAACATTATTGGATTGATTGTAAACACGGAAATATTTATTTTAACTAACCTCTGCTGGATTTGCTTTGATGATCCGAAGGGATTGTTCGCATATCCCAAGAAAACGGTCAAATTTCGCCCCCGGGATGCATTCCCTTGATTGTGACTATCATTCCCGATGCCATTCACTAAAAATAAAAACGAAAAATAAAATGCATAACAGTAACACGAGAAAAATAAAAGATAATATTAAAACAGTATTGAAGTGAAATGAAGTGAAGTGAAGGAGCTTGAAGTTTTATTGACCTCTCAGAAATCGTTCAATTATGCTCACTAATTAATAATAATATTAATTTATTATTTTTACGGAAACGCCATTAATTATACAGATTATATTTCTATTAAATTTATCGGGGCTATTCTCCAAGAAAAATGTTGAGTTTAACGTGTACGTTATCATCACAGTCTAAGCAACTTTTATAATAGATATACAAATACAGAGAATGTGTTAATGTGTTAATCAATAACGTACACGTTAAACTTAACATTTCTCGTACGGAATAGCCCCGTCTGAATTTGTGATGGATTAAAAAATCTGTGCTAGCTAGCTGAACTGTCTGGAAGAGTAATAATGAGAGTGGAATGTGAAAAATTTGGATTAATATTAGGATTTTTGGGGATAGAGATTTTTTAAGGAAGGTTTGGTTATTGGGATTAATTGCAAATTTTTGTGTAAATTCACTTGAGTGGATTCGTAAAGGTCTTTATTGTTAGGATGATTATTTTTTTATTGTATAAATTTGTTGAACATTTAACTTGGTCTTTATTGGTTATTCTATTGAACAAATATTATTATTATTATTTGTATAAATTTATGATAATTTAAGAAATAACAAAATATTTTAACTTTGTACAAGTTATATTTTATTTAGTGACTATATTTTCGACAGCATTAGCGTTATAAAATATAAATTGTACGAACAAAGTTAAAGTGTTTTATTAATTTCAAATAGACCATGTACAACTAAGTTATGATAATTTAATAATTTAGTTCTTGTGAAAAATGATTTTTATTACTATAAAGATTTATAATAATAATAATAATTTTTTTATAATAATTTATATGAATTAAAAAATAATTTTCTTCGATAAAATTTAAAAAAAAATAATACCTCTTTTTTATAATTAACAAATTAATTGTATTCCTTTTAATAATTTCAAAAATGTTTTCCAATTTTTCATTACCAATAACTTAAATTTATAGTTATTGGCAATGAAAGATTTTCGGACCGTCATATTCTAGCGATTGCCTCGGCGAGTAAGGGCCACTTCTACAATTGATAGTAATAGCTTTGGCAGCGTAGACCTTCGGTATTAAGTATTTTAGTTTAACTGATTAGTAAGCAGCGATCCGATTCTACAATCGTTTCAAATTTACCAATCAGTTGACAAAAATACGCATGCGCGACCAGCTGGTTAGCTGGCGTCAAAACCATAGAAAACTTAGTCGAGATGGTGAATGTTGACAACTCTATAAATAATCGCGCCAACTGCGGTCGGAAGCTCAACTACTAAAATTCTAAAATACAGTTTTCTTTAGTGGTTAAATTTGATAAATACCATAAAGAATATAAATTTAATTTCAAAACTATATAAAACGGTATTAAAAATCTAATTTAGATTTCAAAACGATTTTCAAATACAATAGAAAAAAAGATTTATTCACTTGGTCACAGCTATTTAAAATAAAAGAATTGAAGAATACCATAGATATTAATAACTAAATAATTTTTAATTTATAAAATAGATAAATATATCAACCAACTATTTCTAATGTAACAGCAATAAATAATTAATAATTTTGACTTCAAAACAATAAAAAATATACAGTTATTTAAATTTGATTGGTTATACATTTATTTCCAATTTTAAAGCTCCAATAAAAAGATTAAAACTGACATGAACAAATTATCTAATATTATGCATGTTTCTAACAAGAGTTAAAAACTACCTAAACGATGATAATAATATTTTCACGTTATGCATTCACCCTTCAGTAACCCCTATAAAAGGAAATCATTTTTAATAAGTTTAACGTGTACGTTATTAATTAATTTCACATTTTATTAATACATATTTATTACAATAGCTGCTTAGACTGTGATGATAACATACACGTTAAAATTAACATTTTCTGTCCGTAATAGCCCCGAATAAAAGCTAATATTTCGCAATCTAACATAACCTATTTTATGAAATACAAATAACTGAACCTGTACTAAAAAAGCTCTAAACACGATGTACACTAACAATATAAAATTTAACAAAACACTAAAATCATTAACAATACAACAAAACAAAGCAAAAATCCACAATACGAGCGAGTCATAACCAACCAAAACATTAAGGACGTTTCTGTTCTGGACGATGCGCGGCTGCGCGCTCGGTCTGACTTCAGGTTTATCTCATGCTCCGAGCACGGGTGAAAATACCGGAGTGGTACCACTCCGTTCGTCCTAATAACGCTTTACCTCACAATTGTAGAATCACCTCCCAAGGTTTGACTCTACGTTAAATTACCGAAAGTGTAACTATCAATTGTAGAAGCGGGCCTAAACCGTGTCGCTCTGAATTGAAACGGTACGGTCGGGATAAATCGAGTTTACGTGCGCAGTTTAATTTAAATATTAAACAGCGGCGGTTAACCAACCCCTAACGACTCTTCGGGGGACGACACCGCACCTTCAGCGCGTATAATTGTATTCCCATTTATACAAACGCGTTACACAATTTAATAATGATGGAAGAGCGAGCTCGTCCGTGTCTGTGTGTATTTTTATCGAGCGATTTTTTAATTGGGGTCATTATTAAGGTTACGTCGAAAATGTGTACGAGTAACGTTGGTTGATTTTTCTTGTTGGTAGGTAATTATGGAAATATTGCAGCGTATCAAGTCTGCAATCTTTTTACTTTGTTGGGATTATGAAAAATTAAAATAATAATGGATGTCACCACTAAATAATTGGATTTTAATTGAAATTAAAAAATATATATCATTTAGCTAATAACAAACAGAAAATAATAAAATAATAGTGGTAATTCACACTTTTGCAGTTATTTAAATTACAATAAAATTAATCAAGAAAAAATTACTGGCAACGATGAATAAAATTCGATTATTCCCTTTTTTTCTAACTGCAAAATTTTCTTACACTATACGTTTTTGACTAATTGAAACAACTACTTCCCGAGTATATACCAACAGATGTATTGTGTAATCCAATGTCTGGTGGGGTATATGCTCGGGAAATAGTTGCTTCAATAGATGTTTACCTAAATCTTACATAATAAATAATTTTTGCAGTTGGAAAAAGGGAATGATCGAATTATATTGTTTTTTCATAATATTTAAATACAAAAAACAAACATTTTTATTATGTGGTGTGTTTCTTTTGTATTTCATTTATTTATTAAAAGCGTATATTTTTTGGCGTACCCCTATTTTGCATTAATTAACTCCTCTAAAATGAATCCTGAATTTTTAACGTCTAAAAAAATCGGGGTTTCTCATTCAATTACCACTCTATCTCTATTTCTCTATAAAAATATTTAAATTAATCAATTACCAAAACAAACAGTTTTAATGTGTGGTGTTGAGTTGATTGAAATTAAGCTCACTAAATAAATAACATTTAAGAAAGGTTGGAATGATTTCTTTTATATTTCATTTATTTACCTATACACACTTAAAAACACTCCTCTACATACATAAACATCTTTATTTCTGAGATTGGAATATACAATTACAATACAATATCTAACAATACATTAACGTTCACAATATATTTCCAACTCTGAAACTGGCTATCGTGGTCTTTCAGCCTACACTCCTCTATTTTATATGAATTAACTTACTTCCCAATGAAACTGAATTTCTGAAGTCTAAGTAAATCAAAAATTTATTTAATCTTTCTTTCTTAATCTTATCCTCTTTTACCTGAATTGGGTGGCAAGGACTTCATAATCACTTAATAATTCGATGATCGAGGCTTTTACTTGATGATCCTCCATAATACACTATTTGTAAATAAAACAACAGTTAAAAAAATTAACAACAGTTTTTTTTATAAAACTGTTGTTTCATATTTTAATAACTTAATATTTCTCTATCAAAATATTTAAATACAACATTTAAAAAATAAAACATTTTCATGTTCGGTATTGAGATTGTTGAAACTAAGCTCACTAAATAAATAACATTTAAGAAAGGTTAAAATATTTTCTTTTGTATTTAATTTACTTACCTATACACACTTAAAAGCACAACCCTTTTCAACCGCCTACCCCTATTCTGTATCAATTAACCTTCTCTCCAATGATTCTGAATTTCTAACGTCCCCCGTAATTGATAGCAGCTTTTAATTACAACGCAATTGCCGCGATTTTCCTCTTCGTAATCATCACGTAATTGGAGTTTTTCTTTTATTCCCGAGGAAAGGAGAACGATTCTTTTCCGTTTCTGGGTCACCAAAGACGGTAATAAAAATAAATGTACATAATGAATAATGCGCTTTTTATTTTATACCTTTAATTATACGACGAATTAATTATTTCAGTCGAGGAAGAATCGCGAATTTAAATAATTCTTAAGGGGTTTTTCAAGATGATATAATAAAAACACAATTCACCCGCATTAC
Organism: Philonthus spinipes; assembly: GCA_963082785.1. NCBI lineage: Eukaryota > Metazoa > Arthropoda > Insecta > Coleoptera > Staphylinidae > Philonthus > Philonthus spinipes. The sequence continues at coordinate 18,706,642 of OY720307.1, read as the reverse complement.
TTTATCATAAATGAGATGAAATAATGTAATTCGCTTTGTTCCGTTTTGTTGTTCTTCGTTATGCACGTTGACTTTTAATATTATAGGATAATATATTTTTATTTAATGATTGCAAAATTTTTAAAATGAGTAATATTCACATAGTGGTAAAATTAAATATTTTTTTCTCAGTGTAACTTTTTGTAACAATTTCAGTGGCATTTCGGACAATCAAGTTAAATAAAAGAATGTAATAAAATAAATAATTTAAGCAGAAAAACTTAGGGTCGATATCCTATGGCAGATTATTAACACATATATAATATATTTTGTAAATTTTTGTTGTCATATTTTCTGAATAAAGATTTTTGTATATATGTATATATGTATAAATGATATAAATTATTTTTTAATGAAGCATTGACTCATTTTCATTTTCTTTTTTCGAATTTAATTATTTTAGACAATTGTGACAAAATAAATAAAAATCTATTATTACAATTGTAAATTAAATTGTAATTATCAAATGGACCCACTAAAGCAGCACTTTCAGAAGCATGCTATAAAAAAATGAATTAGCATATTGCATATTAACATTGAGTAAAGAATTTAAAGATGTACTCTATGATATTATTGCAAATTAATATAAATTTTGAGATGACTCAAATCTAAATGTAAAAATTACCTTCGATATTGTAACGTAGTTTCCTGCTTAAATAGTAGGATAATAATAATGTTTTATTTGTTTACAGACTGGCCATTTACAAATCATCATACAATTTGTAATTTCATACATAATATATACGAAGGCTACTATTTATGTATTGAGAATTGGCAACACTGATATTGTCAGGTGAAATTGCCATCGTAAAGTTTGATATTTTTGAGGTTATAAGTACTCAGAACTTTTTGACATGGGAACACAATTTGTGTTGTTTATAATAAGTTAAAAAAATCTCGGCCAAATGTGGAATTAACTCGTAAAAATTTTCGAGCTATGGTATATTATGACTTTCGACGCTTTCTAACTCAATAACTATGCAAAAATTAACTAAATCAAACTTTTGGCGATAAAGCGCCATCAGCAAACACTGTATATAGCTAGTTTTCAGATTTTAAACGTGGACGTAGTTCGCTCAGGGATGAAGTTAAAGAAGGTCGTTCAAAATCGGTTGTTGCGCCGCAAAATATCGATGCTGAGCGAAAACAAATTGAAGAAGATTGTCATATGACATATCAAGAAATTGGGAGATGTTTAAGCATCAGCATAACCAGCATACATAAGATTTTGCACGAACTCTGCGCGCGTTGGATTCCATATTTGTTGACAGAAAAAAGTTGTTGTTCGAAACGCTAAGAAGTAAATGATGGCTCTTTTCTTCTTCCGGTCCTGTGGTAATCGTGGCTTTCAAAAATCAAAATACTGTTAATTCAACGTAGTATACGACCATTTGTTTGCCTGAAGTTTTCGGTAAATTGAGAGAAACAAACCCAAAACGACGAATCATTTTGCATCATGAGAATCAAGCTCACACACATCACATGCAACAAACATAAACGATCGAATTGATGCGTCATTCCCCTTATGACTTGGTACCCAATGACTTCTTCTTGTTCCCAGTCATTAAAGATAAACTGCATGGAAAATGATTTTCATCGCCCGAAGAAGCGATTGAGGCTTTCAAAATGCTTGTTTTCGAGCTACCATATTATGACTAAACAAAATGCTCTGAAGGTATGCGAAAGTGTGTAGATCTTAAAGCCGATTATTTTTAAAAGCAATAAAAATATTTTTCATCAAATTAATTTATTTATTTTGTCTATTCTCAATACATAAATAGTAATCCCTCGTATTTATCATAATGGCACAAGTATAAATCGTAAAAAAAAAAATTACACCTCCTTTAGTACCCTTAATGTATTTTGAAGATTAATTTCGCTACAGATGCTATTTGCAGTGCGCGATAGACGTGCCACCAGACAATTTACTTGAATGAATCAATAGATAAAATATATAAACAGAAATTAAATGAAACTATCTGGTTATGTAGTTATCAAGCGTCATAACTGAAATGAAATTGTTCTGGAAACTAGCCCACACGCTCCTGATATATCAACCATTCAATGTGAACGATTAATAAATTAACAAAGGGGCAATATTCAAAGGCCGGTTTCGGTGAAATTGGTCAGAGTTGAAACTTCGCGTCAAACAACATTCCCAATTTAACTAATTAATAAACAATTTAACGCGGGGTCATTAATAATTTCGCGCCTCGCTGACTTCATATACTACATTCCTTTTGCAAATTGAAATATATTCGCAAAATGTGAAACGAATGGAAATGGAATATTATATATGTTATTTATTAATTATGTCTTATTGGCCGTATTAAATTCAGTTATGTGATGTTTTTTTTTTATATATCAGGAGTACAAATAAGTTTCCGCCATTTTCTATAAAAAAATAGGAATTTATTGTGAAAGAACGGTACATTACATTTTATTCAAAGTATTGTCCATCTCTAGCCACTACATTTTCCCATCTTTCTGGCTGCATTAGGATACCACGTCGGAAGAATTCTTCATCTCTTATGGCTAACCACTAATCGACACAATTTTTAGTATCTTCATATGATGTAAAGCACTGCTTAGACACCACCACAGGAATAAGTGATAATCAGAAAGAGCAATGTCTGGTGAATATGGCGGGTGGGATAGGACTTCCCAATTGAGTGTATTCAAACAGGTTTCAACCGCCGCCGCAACTTGCGGACGAGCATTATCATGTAGGAGAATAATTTTGTCGTATCTGGAGTAGTAATGGGCGTGCTTTTCCTTGAGTGCTTGGCTCAATTATGTTCGGTAGAGAGCTTCAATAATGGTTTTGCTCGGTTTGAGCAACTCATAATACACGACACCAAGCTGATCCCACCAAATACACAGTATGAGTTTTTGTCCATGCATATTCGGTTTGTTGATGTTGAAGAATTGCCAGGTGGTCTCCATAATTTTCTCTTCTTTGGGTTATCGTAGTGGATCCATTTTTTTATCATCTGTGACTGTACGATACAAAAACCCTTTCTTTTATACCTGAAAAGTAGTATTTCACACGTGCACAATCGGCGTTCAACGTCTATCGACTTCAGTTCATATGGAACCCAATTTCTTTGTTTTTCAATCATTCCCAACGATTTTAAACGATATAAAATTGCTTGTTGAGTCACTTGTAATATAAGTGCAAGTTCTTTTTTCGTTTGGCACGAATCTTTCTTCAATAATGCTTCCAATTTCGTGTCTTCGTACACTTTCGGCCTTCCACCACGTTCTTTGTTTTTCAAGTCAAACTCATTGTTTTTAAGCTTTTAAAACTACTCACAACAACTTCTCTCACTTAAAGTAGTCTCAACGTATGCTTCTCCAGGTAATCAATGCGCCTCAGCTGCAGATTTCTTTAAATTAAAGAAGTAAATCAAAAGTTCCCGCAAATAACGCTTATTCGGCACAAAACTTGATATTTTCGCACTAAACAAATTTTGTAACGCTTAAACAGAGTCACTAATACTTCAAGGTTATGTTGTTATCCTATGTCCAAACTTAAGATATTACGTTTTACACATGTGATAATTGCAACATACTAGAAGGTGGAGCCATATTATGTCAAACGGCGGAAACTTATTTGTACTTCTGATATATTTTTTTTTATATATGTAGCTGTTCAAGGTTGCTCTGGAATCTGCGTTCGTAAAGGGCGGTCGTAAAGATCGGCCCTAAAAAATAATTATAATCTCCACGTCATTTAATCATGCTTATTTATAAATTCCTCTCCAATAGATCCTGCCAAGTACCAATCCGCCAAACTCTTTCCGACTCATTTCCAATCCAACAAGGTGTCCCTCAAGGTTCTCCCTTATCATCACTCCTTTACAATATCTACTGTTCCGATATTCATTATCCCGATCCAACACATTTTAATTACTCTCAATATGCTCTCCTTTTTGCACATGATACTGCCTTAATCGCACATGCCAAATCCTTTCAAACGGCCCAACGATCCCTCCCAGCCTCTTTTGACGTAATACAGTCCTGGTGTTCCTAATGTAGTATCAAAATAAACCCCTCCAAATCGAAATTCTTTATCCCATTTTACAGAATAAAACCACAATCCTAATTGAAAGTGTTCAACGTAAATTTGTGAAATTTATATTTTATAGACACTGGTTTCTATCCACCTAGGCTATGATGCTTCTTAATAGATTGCAGATTGAATCCCTTGAACTTAGACGAAAAAAATCTTGTCTATCATTTTTATTTAAATTAGTACATAACTGCTCTGACTTACTGCAAGATATCCGTTGTGTATAAACTACACAAATATCATTATTTCATTTATCTTAACTGTTTTTGTAATATTATGGAAGTTTCGTTTTATTCAAAACTTCAGTCCTTCGTTCGTGCTGCTGTTTTCATTCCGTGTCTATCTCAACTTAAACCATCACAATATCAACTTTCATATTCCTTCTTTCAATAGCCTTATAATTTCATGCTTTTATATTAATTATAATAGAACCAATTACGGTTTTATGTCGCCCTCAAATATAATGTGCAACTTATTAAATGAAGCTTTTAATTGCGATTTATTTAATGATTCACTATCTATTGTAAGTTTATATTAATTTGCGTTTTGACTTGTATTTTGCTTTATATACATGTAGTTTATTTAGTTATATTTTCCATTTTTGTTGCGTTTTTCATGTTTACTGTTTTATACATATTGTCTTGTAATTGGGTAATGTTGTTTTCTGTTGGGCAATAAAGTTATTATTATTATTATTATTATTATTATATTTAAAATATATTAAAATTAAATAAAAGGAATTTAAAAATAATAATTAATCATTTTCTAATAATAGAAAAGGATTTATTCACTTGGTCACAGTTATTTAAATAAATTAAATAAAAGAATTTGAAAATAATTAATACTTTAACAAATGTCTATTATTAGACATTTGTTAAAGTGCTTATGTAACATAAGTCATAATGTCACAGTAGCAAAAGAGAAAATAATTTATTAATTAATTATTTTCAAATTCTTTTATTTAATTTAATCATTTTCTCTTTCTATTTTTATATATTGTTTTTTATATAAGATTAAATCCACTTCAGACAATACCTTTTCCCTCCATCAATTATAAATCATTTCCGCGATGTATAATTCAGAAAATTCCGCTGCGAAATTCAGCGTTTGCATTCGCAATGATAAATAAATAAATTAACCAACCGTGGAGTAAACAGGATTTTATAGCGAGTGCGCGGGGATTTAAGCTCGGAGCGCCCTTTTTTTTTTCGTCCGGCCATTTGTGGGCAATTAAAATCCATTTCCAATAGGTCACCGAAAAATTATCGCTAGAGTGAATTTGAATTCAGTTTTTCCTCCCTTTTTTGTTTTTGTTTAATTCCAGAGATTAACTCGTTCGCATTTAATGTGTACGTGCGCGAAATTCCGCGGTGTGGAATAAACTCGTCGGTTTGAAAAAAAGAATATAATGGGGAGAATATGGAATTGAAAATAATAATCATACCGATGTTTCAATTTCACACTTGTTTAACTCAACACTTTTTAGATTAATATACCTTCCGGATTTATCAACTTTTGTTCTAAATTACATTGTAAACAAATGGCATTAATAATTGGAAAAATGATTTATTCACTTTGTCACAGTTATTTAAATTATTTAATTTAAATTGCATTAAGTTGTAATTATCGTAATGCACAAATAGTTTCTAATAGAATATGTTCAGAATATCAAGTTTAACATCAGTTAATAGTCCTTACTGTACTGGCCCATATATTCTTCGAAGGATACTCCCCCTGAGAGTATCCGAAGCTCTCAGGGGTTCCTCATCTCTGTTGCATAGGGTCCATGTCTCTTCAGTATATATTATAATCGGCCGTATTAATGTTCTGTAGACTTTCAATTTTGTTTCTCTGCTTAGTAGCTTGGACACTAGTAATGTCTTATTGGCAAATTATGCTTTTTTTGCCCCTCATAATTCTGTGAGCTAATACTGTTATACTAATACAATGTTATATAAGTTCTGAAAAAAAAATGGTGAATTGGTACATAACATATATCCTCTTTCATCAATTCTACTAACTTTTTCCTCCCATCCAATCCTGACATACCTTCTTGCACTCCTCTGCAATATGATCCCATTTTTACGCCATGCACACCTAGCATACACTTCACCCATCCGTCTTTCTTCCTTTTTTATTCGATCCATACCTAGCTCTTGCCAGAATAACCTTTCTCCTTTTATACAAATTACCGCACGTAAAGTATCCTGCCGTCACTGCCATCTCTTATATAGCGGATTGTAATCACTCATTTCAATATTTCCTTGTCGTTCATGTAGTTCTACTTCCTTCAATTTCTCTTCCTTCCAGTCTGCCACATGATCTTCCTCCTCAAGCCATTCTTTTACTACACTTTCTGATACACCCCCATCTCCGTTCCCTCCATCTTTACGCGCACTCGCCATATCTCCCTCACTAACCCTTCTCTACTTAGTTCTCTCAGTCTCATTTCATGCCTGCATATTTGCTCCATCGTCTCTCTATACAAACTAGCTCTGCCCGTTTCTTGAAACAGGATGTAATCGGGGATAGACTTTTCTACTCCAACATCTGCTTCAAGAACGTACATTGCTCTCTCACAATAGGCTCATACTTTCTTGTTCCTCACACTTCCAGACCATACATCAATATAGGTTTCACACACATATCCCATAGTTTAGACATCATTCCAAAATTTCATTCAACCATTGTCCCCTACTTCATTCTTGTCACACTCCATGCCTTTCTTGTTTTATTTCGCACCCATCTCACATGCTCCATATATCCACCACAACACTTAAACACACTATTTCACTCTCTCAATCACCTCCACATCAGATCCTCTTTTTTTTTGGTTGTTGTGATAGTATTTAGGTAGCATTTCTTTTTATTTCACAAAGCGGTAATTAAAGTTATTTTTATCACAATATGTTTCGTTTGAATTATTTCGTTGATTGTTTAGCGTTTATTTGCATAGTTAAACTTGAAACGGACGGAAATTATAAGCAGAAAAAACTAACAACAAATCGCAATTCTTTAGAATTGGAATGAAAGGAAAATGCGGCCGTGATTCCTTCTTCACAATGTCATTGTCAGGCGGCGGAGTAAAAGGCTGTTTCGCTTTGCGCGTCGAGGAAATTACGTTAATTTCACTTTTTATTATTTGTATACAAAGAGTTTTATGTAATTTTGAATGTGATAACATTCCATCACATTCAAAGTAATACTTTTATTTTGTATCCCATAGACGAAATTAAAAAAAAACAAACATAAGTTAGGTTTAGAATTCTAAACGTAAATTGCATAATTAATTCATCTTCTTCTTCGGGGAAATTAATAACTGAGAAATGGTCAATCCATAATAAATTTCCATAAATCACTTACTTAAATATATAAAAATAAGCGGAAAAAACACTAGTCGAAAGCCAATTGATAGATATAAATTATACTAAGGAAAATGATTAATAATTAATTATTTTCAAATTCTTTTTATTCAGTAAATTCTACGTTTGATTTCGTAATTTTAATTATTTATTTTGTATATTTTTCTGTATACAGAGTGTTCCGTTAATGCTGGGAAATGGCTTAACCTCATTTTTATATTATTAAATATTTATATTTTATATTATTAAATATTTTCGAAAATATTGAATGCATAAAATAAAATTAAAAATATACTGCTTTGACGAAGGATGAAATATCGGAACACGAGCCTGCAGATGGACTTATATTAAGTATTTTTTTTTAATTATTTTAATTTTGTTTTTTGCATTAAATATTTTTGATTCAAAAATTGTTGTTATATTAAGCAACAGCAAATGTTCATTATTGAAAATTTGGTTTAGAGTACTTATAGACATAAGTCAAAATGTAACAGTCGCTAAAGAGGGAATAATTTATTAATTATATTCAAATTCTTTTTATTTAATTTATTTAAATAATTGTGACCAAGAGAATAAATATATTTTCTATATAAATAAACATCTTTATTCAGACAATATGACAACAAAATTTTACAAAATTTATTATAACAATATGTACAATTGTGTTAGTAGTCTGTCATGGGCTTTCGACCATAAGTCTTTCTGAGCTGTATGAATTTATGGTGATTTGCAAATTATAACTATGCTAGCTATCTGGACTGTCATGTATGTATGAGTTAATGAATTGTTGGATAGTGACCGAAGGATATTTTTTTTATTATTATTAAAATTTAACATTTCACGTAGGGAATACCCCAGATTATTTCTATAAATATAAATGAAAAATAAAAGAAAATAGTGAAACATTAAGTTTGCGCCATTTAAAAACAAATGCATGTATATTTAATAAATTGCTTCTCTTCATTTACAGGAGCAATTATACGCGAAGTTCCCTCGGTAATTTTCATTTCTTTTTGTTTCGTCGCGGACGATTTCCCCTTTTAGACTCATTCCTTTCTTTCCCAATTTTTGCTTTAGCTATTAGCCGAAACAATGCGACAATTTAGGCTAATCGACATTTCTGAAACGAAAACGGGCTTTTCACAGTTCCGTCGAAAATTATGATGAAGGCGAATCTTTGGATAATATTAAAACACGCATTTTATTATCATATTTTTTTTTAATTTGGTCATTATTAAATTGTATTATTTATTGCACTTTTAGTTTGAGAAATCAAATCCGCAAATAACTGGATTTTGATTTCTGTTCCTTGACAATTTCACGACATGGGATAAACTAATCAAGCTCTCGTTAACACTGGGGTTTATCGAAGATTTTTGTTGGCGAGAACGTGAAGTTTTCTTGATATAATATTTATATTTTATTCTTTTCTTCGCTTCTGTACTTTTTTAATAATAAATAATATTAAAAACTATTGATAAAGAGCATATAGTGCTTGAAATGTACATTTAGTATTAAAAAATACAGAAATTAAGAAAGTAATAAAATATAAATATTTGGGCAGAAATACCTATGGTCGATAGCCCATGACAGACTTCTAACATAATTGTACATATTGTTATAATAAATTTTGTAAAATTTTGTTGTCATATTGTCTAAATAGAGATGTTTGTATATAACAATTAAAAATGCCGTAAAACGAGCGCAGGTAGCTATTTGAGCGATATATTTTTTTCCAAGTACCAATTTTACTCTTTCAAATAAACTAATGAAAACGAAGCTTTTCTTTGCAGCCAATTCAAAATATGACATTACTTTTGCGGTACCTTGCATATATATATACAGGCTTATTATAAATGATGGACCCATTTTCAAAAAATCGTATTCATTAAAGTATAAATTCAAAATTAACAATCTTTGTAGTCATGTACGAATTTTTCATAATTTGACGCCATTGCTTCAATAACGCTATTACAGTTACAGTTGTTTCCGCAAATAAAAAAGTCTTTTGAACGGGATAAGGCACAAAATATGTTTATCTTCGGCGAGTCTCTTTCATGTTACAATGTTGAATGTGGATTTTACAAGTCTCATATACGAATTGTGTCTGTTGATTTTTCGACTAAGCTCGAAAGTTGCTTCGTCGGTAAAAATTAAAAAAAAATGATTGTCGCGCATCAAAACGTTTATCCTTTTATCCTTTCATGAAAGATTGTTAATTTTAAATTTGATGGACTCATTTTTTAAAAATATTTATTAAAGTAATGAATATTTAAAAAAAATGAGTCCATCATTTATGATAATCTTGCATAATCATCTTTTTGAGATATTTATACATTGTAAAATTCAATTAAATTTATTTTATTGTTTCTCTAGCTAACGAGGTCTTTCAGCAATAAAAATAATTATTAAACCTAAAATAATTATTTTCTGTTTAAGCCATATAAGGACAAATTATTGAATTAATTAAAAATATTTTTTTAAATCTAGAATAATTGTTTTCTCTTTAGCTACTGCTTACTTAACGCGTAATACAATAGTTTTGACAATAATTATAGTCCAATTAAATACAAGTTTTATGTCTTCTTGTGATTTAAATATTGGCTCTTATTTAATAATTACTGTAATTGTTTTGCCCACAAAAATTAAATCCTGTTTATTTTTATTTATATGCTGGTCTCGGTGTATGAAATGTGCAAGCATCCATTATCATTAGCAAAAAGGGCAGAGCGTTTTATCATAATGCTCCGTTGTTTCTTTGGACTAGCCCACACTCGTAAAAATAAAGTCCATTTGGCAGGGAAAATTACCCACAACTGAGAGTGGAAAAGAGGGCGGGGGAGGAAAATAGAAGTAAAAAGTTTTCCCTTTCGAAAACACAATTTTCGAGAGCACGTTTTTGGCGCTATTTTATTTTACACTTTAAACAATAAAGTTTCGTGTATTGAAAAATCAATGTGTTTTATTATAATTTCTTAATAAAATATGCATCTACAGAGAGAAACAGTATATTTATTGACAGAATATTAACATTTACAACATATCAGTAAATAGATAGATATATGAAAATACTCTGTACACTTTTCTTCACTTGTTTTCTTTACTAACAGATGTATATTTCGATCATTATGTGATCATTATCAATGTTTTACAAAGAATGTTCTTTATTTTTTTAGTATTGTTATATTATATTTTATTTTAAATCAACTCATTTTTTTGTAATTACATTAATAATTTAAAATTCTAAAACTAAAAAATAATTAAAACTTGTTTGCGGTTTTCACTAAATTTCTTACTCTCTAGTATATTTCCGACAGTTCATTACGAACTCTACCGGAAGAGTTGCGAACTTGAAAATTATTTCCCGAATTTTCTCATAACCAATTTCATTAATTTTTTTTTATTTGAAAGCTTTAGGTTAGTTCCTGTGATATAGCCTTTCATCTGTCTTATTTTGACACCCGGTACATTTTTTTTAAGTTCTTACGTAACGAAAGTCAAAATATCACAGTAGCTAAAGATGAAATAATTTATTTTTATTTTAATTATTTTCCAATTTCTTTTATTTAATTTATGTTAAATAACTATTATCATGTGAATAAATCCTTTTTCTATTATTTTCAATTTTTCCTATTCTATTTTTTTCTCTTCCCCAATTAATATCTTCAATATTTTTTTTATTAGTCACTTTATATTCCATTTTGAATGTCATTATTTTATAAAACTAAAATAACATGGAAAGCAAAGTGTGCACGCTGAAATTTAAACCCTTTTTATAAATACAGTTTTCGCAGCTTTGATCATTTTTAAACATGATACCATTGACTTTAAAACATAGATATAGAGGATGCACGTGTGCTTATCCGATCAACTTCCTTTTAATTAAAATGTCGTTGGGATTTATTTAAATACAATTAATTGGATTATAATATAATATAATAATAATATAATAATATAAATTTAATTAAAATTAATTGTAAATACCGAGAAATGGTGGATTTTAAAATGTAGATATAATTATAGAAGAAGGAATATTATTTATTTATTTTATGGAAATCTCCATTTACAACTTAATTAACATTAGATACAAAGTTAATAAAAGGTACTAACTTATGAAATACGTAAAAAGGTACTGCGGGAAATTTTTAATAATAATGTTGAAAAATAAAAGAAAAATAATAATTAACAAATGACAGAAATATCAATGATCAAGTGCCAAGCATTTCAAGCGTTTTTGGATAGATGGCGTAATTAATTTAATTTGTTGAATATGACGAATTAGGCAATAGAATTACGTGATTTGTATATGAAAAATTACCTAAAAAATGTTCTAATTATTCTAATAGACACTTTCCAACCTAAAAAATCCAATTTGAAACTATTTTATAGATTGGTTTGTGTTTGTGATAATAACGCGCGAATATAACGTTATTATCACAAACACAAACCAATCTATAAAATAGTTTGAAAATGGATTTTTTTAGTTTAATTGGAATCTGGTATTGTAATATATGCAATTAATCACATTATTCCTCAAATGTCTTGTATAAAAATAGGCGCGTTATCCAGACATTAAATGGTCCTTCGAAACAAACATTAACAACTAAGATAAGTCATTTTTGTCAAACCCTTATAAATCGCAATGTGGGAGTAAAATTAATATTTTCAATTATTCACGATGTTTTTTTAATTTATTTGTAATAATAATATAATAATATTACGTTTATTGTTCAGACGGAAAATCCCAATACAGGACGAAATCAAAGAAAAATACATAATAATAACAATAACTAAAATTATTTAAACAAATGTGGAATATAATAAAATTAAAATACATTAATTAACTCTAAAAAAATAATAATAATTAAAAATCATTGAGTAAATAATAATAACATTCAACCATATTATGCCATCTAAGTTCAAAAAGTATCGTTATAATATTTGTTACTATAATAATAAATATTAATATAAAACAAGAAGAGTCACACAATTCACATTTTTTGTTTGTTTTTATATTATAATAAAAATATATTTTTTGTATCATTCTTATTTCTTGATCAGAGTGGAGTGTGTGCGGTTATTTTATTTCCACGTGTTTCCCTTTTCTCGCAGCAGAGGAGAACTTTTAATGGGTTTACATATTATCTTGAGAGCGTTAATTTTATAACCCGCGCGCGGTTTCATCGAGGTAATTAATTAATTTACGGGCTGAGTGTTGTATCAAACAAAACCCCACGTACACTATAAAAATATACACTTAAAGGAAAATTGACGAATTAATGAAATAATCCAGTAGATTATTTACGATTAATGTACATCATTGAGAAATTAGAGATTATGAAAATGGAGTGAGAGCACTTTACCTTTCAATTAATTGGAATCCTTCAATTGCTTTGCTGAATTTTGATATTTTATGATGAGTTGTAATATATATTGAACTATGAGTATGTTTAAATATATTTATTAATAAACAACTCCTTCATAAATTATTATCAATGTTTTACATTGTTCTATTAATAAATAAAATAAATGAAATAAAAAATAAAAATAAAAGAAGAAATAAAAGAAATGTGTACACCTTGGAAAATGATTTTACTCATAAATTATTAAAATTCTGTAAATCACTTAGAACTTACAAAATTCGATTACATTATAGATAGGTCAGAAATACTTAACTCTAGTTAGTCTAGACAGCTATAGCGTAGCGAAACAATTGTAGTAGCTGTAGATTCTTCAGGTATATAAATTCTTCACCTGAGGAAGCTACTGCTTAGCGAGACAATTGTAGTGAAATAACACATTCTGGAATAATCGCTTATCATTGATCTATAAGTTTACACCTGAAGCACACAATTCGCCTCTTCTTAGGAATCTCGCCAATCCTTAATCTAACGATATTATTTCGATTTAACACCGCCCTCCGGACCTCGCTAGGACAATCGCCATTTATTTCAATTTTAATTAAAAAATGAATAAAATAAATACATTTTCATTTCATTAATTATAATATTCAATAGTGTCGAAATACCCTTACGCGTATATTTTTTAATTTCATAATTAATTAATTAATAACTCGCCAGCGCGCACATTTCAAATGAAACGCATAATTTCGCGTTCATGAAATCGTTTTTTTTTTTGTCGTCGAACTGAATTTAATCTGCGCTTCAACTTTTGAACACAATTTATTTATTAACGCCCCTGTTTTTACGTTTACGCTCATTTTTATTGGTTCGTTAATTTTCGAATAATTTCCAGAAGGGATTTAATCACGAAAGCTCAACTTTGTTATTGTGTTTGTTTGATTGTACATTATAATTCGATTACTGGGCGTGATTTTAATTACGTCGCGTATTGATCATTCCATCAAATGTGTTTGCAATTTGTTTTAATTTAATTTTAAACGAGGGGATTTAATATTAAATACAATGTCATGGATTATAATTGATAAACAATAATTATTGCTACTGAAACGAAAATAATTATAGTTTTTACTAATTTTTTTTTTAGAAACGACATAGAGTATTTTCGTTCCTAAAAAAATATTGATAATAATAAATAAATTATTAAACATCTACCAAAAAATACAAATTTATATTTATTATTATAATATGAACTACAATTATTTAAATATTAGATTTAATAAACTATTGATTAAGCCAGATTAACTTTCATGCTCCGGTATTCATCGGACGACACAAACCAACATTCTTAATCGAAATATGCCCCGTTTATGTTCTTCTATTAGTACAATTTGTCGAATTTTTAACGAACGGTTTTATGATTGTGATATTTTCTGTGATACGTTAGCATCAATATTCTAATTCTATTTACAAAGTTGTAATTTTTGTTTTAATGTATTATTGTTTTCGTATGTATATATGTATTTATAGTTACATTATTTTTGTATTATTATTATTTTGTATTATCCTGTAATTGGGCTTCAGATTCCTGTTGGGTAAAAAAAATATTATTATTATTAAAATTCCCGGGCAAATATCTCGCTGAATATTGGATTACACATATTTTTCGTGTTTAGTACAAACTTGAAATATTTGACTTTACAATTTTTATACATATATAGCTTCATTCAGACTATACAGATTGTTAAATTTGTGAATTTCTGTTAATAACGTTTATTAAACTATATGTCAAATATATTTCACGTTGTTGAATATATGTCAAACGATTTAAATGAGAAATATTTGATATTTATTTATTTATTTGTAATACAACCACAGAAATTTATTTTACAAAATTTCCTATCTCTAGTTGTATGCTATTTAAATATACACTAAATAATAACTATTGCCTAATTAACAAAAATATAATTACAGTTCTAAATTTTAAGACCGATGCATTATTTCAATAATACGGTTAAAACATAATTTCGCATTTCGATATAAAGTAAATACAATGAAAAAAATGTTATTTATAACAATATGTAATTAGAAAAATAAAGAGAAAATTATAATTAAGAAATCAAGAATATTATATAAAAATTACAGAACAATTTATATGAAAATTAGAATTTTATGTGAAAGTAATCCTCCCATTGCATCGTACTAACACACATTTGTATCGACCGTTCCCGTACATTTTACTTCGCACTCATTAATTAAAACACTCGCCACAACTACACACGCATAAACTTGCACTATTCTCTCACACACAGTCGCACTTAATCGCACTTTCTCAAAAGCGTCGAGAATTTCGCGAATGGGGCTTCGGGTTATTCGTAATTGTAACGCGGAAATTCTTCGCTTTCGGGTAAACAAATCTTGCATAAGGTTGTTGAATAATCAATCGATAAAAAAGTGGTTTTCGCATGCCTTTATATAAATTTCATTATTTTAATTAAATGTACGAATCTACTAATGCAATTAAGAATTTCTATTGCATAAGAGTATTTACTGAAATATTCCTTTGTATATCATGCATTTCAGTGACAGTAGCTAAACAGGAAATATTAATTAATTATTTTCAAATTATTTTTATTTAATTCATTTAAATAACTGTGACTAAGTGAATAAATCCTTTTTTCTATACATATAGAAAATCTTCATTTATGAGAGATAAATTAAATTACATTACAATATTTACAACATTACAATCATAAACATCTAGTTAAGCCTCAGAAAATGGCTATCGACCATCGATCTTTCTGCCCCTTTTTTCTATTATCCTGCATTTCATCGATATTAACCGAAGAAATGGTTCTGTTTCGATAATTAAAGTGCCATTAAACTTTGTTCAAAAGCTTCTTCTGTAGTCATATTTGCAAATATAATGGAAATTAAAGTTAGAAAATATTTTCATTATCACAATTTAAAATTGTGTAATGATGTAAAAGTATTCACAATAGAAAATAGTTCTCTCAGAGCAAAAAAATGTGAATCTATGGGCATCAATAAAATTATTATACAAAAGATTGTTTAATAGTATATTACATAACTAGTTTCGTAAGTAGCGATATACACACGAGAGAAGTGTGTAAAACGCTACTTACAAACGAGTGATGTATTATTCTTTTTCTACGCCCACTGTGTAAAATAGAAACAACAAGACACAATTACAAATAGATTTTATCAAAAATAATAACACAATCCTGAAACTACTATTCATTCATTCATTCATCACGTCAGTCATCGACTAACAGACTGACATGACATAAAGACATGGACTCCTGGATGAAAGACCAATGGTCGATAGTCATTTATGAAAAATATTACATAATATGTGTTATATTACAGCTATTGTAAATTTTACAATAAAGATGATTGTATATGTAAAAAGAATTTGAATATAATTAATAATTTTTTTTCTATGACATTTATTTAAATAACTGTAACCAAGTGAATGAATTTTATTGGAATTATTATTTTTGTAGCATATGTTTTGTAAAAAGGTGATTCTGTAAATAAATGTATTATTATAATTAATTATTTCAAAAGATTTTGAAAATATCTAATTTATATTTTCAAAATCTTTTTATTTGATTTAATTTAAACAATTCTGACCAAGTGAATACTCCTTTCTCATTATTATTTATATTTACATTACAGATTCAATAATTCCAGGCAGAATTTTTTATTTTTCGCTTATTTTAATGACAGTGAATCTATTGTTTATTATTAAGTAATTTTCAAATAAAGTAAGGTTAGTGGGTCAGATTTCCTTGCTTAACTCCATCAATATTTGCGCGCTGTACGAAATCGCCGCGCTTTTGTTTAATTGCCTGTTTAACATTTAGCTTGTGTGTAAATCTATATCTCACGACCGTTAGATTGAGCAATCGATTACATCGCTGCAAATCAACATTGGGCAAACGAACGATGGGAATTTTTAACAAAAGTTAACCAACGTGAAAAATCAGACAATTAAAAGATATTCACTGATTTTTCACGCAATTTCACGGAAATTTCGATTTTAAAAATTTTTAATTATACGAATATTAAAAACGAGACGTGGGCGGATTTCTATTCACGTGTGTTTATTTCAGAAATCTGAAAAGCATTTCGTCACAATTAATACTCATTAAGTGCAATTTTACTCTTGGCGAATATTCATTTTTTAATAAGGATAGAAAAAGTTTCAAATAAAAGTTGTAGATCTTGAAAAAAAAAATCATTTTTGTTATAAAACTTTTATTGTAGAACCTTCAGTTTTCATCTATATTTCATGATCGTTAGATTGAACAATTGATTATACATCACTACAAATCAACATTGGGCAAACAAACGATGGAAATGTTTGACAAAAGTTGTTCAACATGAAAAATCAGACAATTAAAAGATATTCACTGTTTTTTCACGCAATTACATAGAAATTGAATTTAAAATGGCAATAATACGAATATTAGACATGAGTGGGATTTTATTCAAGTGTGTTTATTTCAAAATTTATTTTATTTGCGAATTAAAGTTTTAAATGATATTAATTTAATAATTAATTAACGACATATAGATTGAGTAACTGATTCCATAGCGGCAATTTATTATTGGACAAGCGAATAATGAGAATTTTAATAAAAGTTATTCACCGCGTAAAATCTCTGTTTTCTTTTTATTCGACGCAAACACATAGAAATTGGAATTTAAAAGAGCAATTACATAAATTATAAAAATAATACGTGAACTGATTTTTTTCCAAGTGATATTTATTGCAGATATTAATTTATTTGTGAAATAACGTTTTACATGACATTTATTTAATTTTTAAGAACAAACTATTTATTCTTCTAGTGATGTTTACTACAGAAATTCATATTTATTGCAGATATTGATACACTGATTTAATGTTTTAGGTATGTTTTTTTTTATTCAAGTGATGTTTATTTGAGAAATTAATTTATTTATGAAATAAAGTTGACATGATATTTATTTAATTTTTCGGGAACAACTTATTTCTTCCTATTTTCTTTAAGTGATATTTATTGCAGAAATTAATTTATTTTCGAATTAAATCCTATACGATTTTCGCGCAAAAGGAAGAAAATTGTTCTATATGATTATTTAATAAATCATTTAATATTTGAAAGAGTGATTTGTATAAATGATTTGATTTAACAATACACTCCCATTTGGTGATCACATAAATTTAATAATATCTAAATGACTGCAGAGATTTGGTTTTATACGTAGGTTTACATTACATTTTATAATCTTAGAACATGTATTTCCCTTTACGTATCCTATTTAAGGCCTATCATGGATTACTGCGCTATTATATGGTCTTACTGTAAGTGCCATGTACAAAGATTAGAAAATAGCCAGCGCAAAATGATTAATTTAATGTTTATGTTGCCACGTATATATTATCAAGATTATTTTATGATTCTTAAATATCTTGGACTATTACCTTAAAGAAACATAGGATTTATTATTTTTTATGTTTTGCATACCGTGTACTAAATAGCAAAAAAAAACTGCTCGCCAATTCTTCAATATATTTCATTACATATTCCAACACATAGCACAAATAAAAAGTGATATTATTTGAAGAAATAAATTTATTTTCGAATGAAATTTTTGCATGATATATCTGAAATGTTAAATCAATTTAACATTTCAGACATATTTTTTTTTCTTTAAGTGATTTTTATTGTAGAAATTAATTTGTTAAAATAATTTTACTTGATATTAATTTAATTTTTCAAGTACAAATTAACAATGTGAGGTGGACGAGTAAAATCGTTACGCTGCGCCGAGCCTTGACCGCGATTCGAAAAAAAGTGCAATTCAGCGACGACATAAACGGCAATTATTTAACAACCAGTCTGCAATTTTGAAAAAATCATCACTAGCGTAATAAAACTACTCAGACGATACATTCCATAATTTAAATAAATGAATATGTACAAAATTAGATTCCGTTAAAAAATAATAAAAAAATAAATGATGTGAAATGTAAATAAAACTCACCTTTCTTCAAATTTATTGTTACTTCCCAGATAGTAATTCACCATTGATAATATTCTAAATATTAATAATTACATGCAATAAATTTAAAAAATTGTTATATAATATTTATTCAAATTTTATGAGTTACAAGCGATTTAAGAAGTAATTGTTAGAGAGTGGATATTTTCTTAAATTACAACTTATATGTTGGTAATTATCTTTTACAATTTGTATTTTTATTAAATAATTTTTGTGATTGTGTTGCACTTAATTGTATCATCATTGAAATTAAATGATTTGTAACAATGATCATTAAAATTAGTTAACGCAATTTCTCATTTGATAATAATTGCTTGAACACAAAATATCTGTTGTTCGACTATATAAAATTTTATTTGGAAACAATGATATATATTTTCTATTACCTTCTATTATTCAAAACAAAAAGCAATTGTGAGCACAATTATATTTGCTTTGTATATTCTTCCTTAATAATTTCACAACTTATATTTACAATTTCTGTGTGTTTTCTTTAATATGAATTTAAATATAAATTAAATATACATATTGAGCTTCCTCGAACATCGATCCACTACCATCCCACTATCCATAACAACCTGCAACTGCCAGACAGCATGTTTCGAAGGGAACAAATCAACCAGAATATTTTTGGACATAAAAAAGCTTCCGACGCACAAGTAAACCTACCCAAGTGTGAATTAAAGATTTGCTTGAAACTTTTATGTTCGTTTTTACATTATATTAAGATATATAAATTCCGTATCGGCCCATATGAAGGTTACAGGATGCTGCATAATTAATTAATTTATTAAAAATGGCTATTTTAGGTTAAATAATGAATACTGGATTCTGCCTTCAAAATGGTTGATTATTCTGTACAGAATACGCTCCATTTTATAATATATAATGATATACATAGTCTCACGTTATGTGATTGACCCTGTATTCCATATAATGAAAACGTGCATTAATAATATGAATTATTAAAAAGTACTGGCCTGTAGTTTGTTAAGGTGCATTATTCAGATGTTGTTGATGTACAAAATTCAAATCTATTGAACATTTTTTCGATTCGCAGTGCGAAAATCAACTTAATTTTTGCAACTTATTTGTTGAGGATTAAACCCGTGGTTTAAAGTTTTAATAAATTGATTTGATATGGTTTATAAACTATTTATTCTAGTTCCAATTTTTTTAATTTAATATATTTCCTTTCGCAGTAAAATTTCCCTCTTCATCTCTTTCTCATTTTGTTTGTGTAAACCTAAACAAACTATATGCTTTGTAATAATTCATAGTATTAATGTACGTTTTAATTAAATTGAATACAAAGTCATTCATGTCCAAGCATAACGTGTGACTATGTAAATCATTATACATTGTAAATGGGAACGTATTCTGTACAGAATCATACATTTTGAAGACAAAATACCAGTATTCAAAATTTTACCTAAAATAGCTTATTTTAATAAACTAATTAATTATGCAGCATTCCGAAACCTTCGTACATATAAGCCGCTACGAAATTCGGATATCTTAATGTAATGTTAAAACGAACATATTCACAAAGTTTTAAGCAAATTGGTAATTCATACTTGGGTTGTATACTTTCGGGGCCAGCTGTTTAGATGCAATTTCCCTAAAGATTCCCTTACAATTGATAACCTTAACCGCTTTCTCCACAACAGATCTCTCCAAATAAAAATCCAACAGGCAAAAATCTGCCCTAACAAGGCCTTCTACAATGTTCCCCATTATCACCTATTCTTTGAAACCTCCTAGTTCACAACCTCTATAATGCCGATCCAAAATTTATTAATAAATCCGTGTATCCACTTCTAAATACCGACGAGGCGACATTAATAACACACCCCTACCTTCCTCAAAGCACTCAGTACTCTTCATAGCTTAATCGACTCCATAGAAACTTGGTTTGCCAGATGGCGTATTTCGATAAACCCTAATAAACCCCAACTTTTATTTCATTTCATCGTCCTAATACAGTCTTCACAAACAATTACAAAATTCGTCCCTTCACTTCCTGTAAATACTTAGGCATTACCTTTGATGTAAAACTTAAATGCAAATCATACTCTATGATCCTTAAAGTAAAAGTCAAACAGAGGGCAGCGCATTTCAGAAGCTTAACATACCGATCACAGGGAATAAACATGAAAACTGCAGTAAACATTTATAAAATGATTTATCGCTCCTTGCTTGATTATGCTGCCATTCCCTTGCTTGACCCTTCAAAATATGCAAGTAGTGGAAAGATCAGCCCTCAGAATGCTAAAAAAAATAAGACACCCATTCCATAATCCATCAAATGCACTCCTACATGAATAAAAAAAATCTTTCCATTGAACAACGTATCATAGTCCACTTCCAAAATATTGTACTAAATCCAACTACTCGCGACCTTCTATTTACTTTATGTTTTCAACGTACCCTAAATTCAAGACCCATCCGTAAAAATCCCTCCACAACAATATTTCAATTCATAACATCTTTTCAAGACATAGACAGTTAACTTTATGTTGATTTCATATTGATTTATATTAACGGTTTCGCAAATGACCTTTGCCGTCGAAGCGCCCTACAAACCTATATTAACGGTTTCAAGAGACAGTTTTACAATGACGATCAACGACGAAATAATTTGCAAAATGATGCAATGACAAAAAATTTATAAGACAGGCAAAGTTAAGTCGATAGTGAATTGATAAGTAACATTTACATTTTTTAAATATTTTTATCATTCTTTTTATTGTCAACTAAAAAAAAACTTGTCAATAAAGATATGATATATATCGTTATCTTTATTAACAATTATAAACTATATTATAATTATTAATTCATTATAATTTCTGAAAATTATCAACACCGCCTGTAAGTCACATTTCCTTAATCTGATATCATTCGCGTTTCGGATGAGTGGGTAACATTAGCTCTAGGTAGTTGTGAAAGCTCGCAACAAGTGACATTAGAGCAGCGTAATCGATTTATCGCGAACGGGATAAACTAATTCGAGCGGGTGGAAAATCGCAGAAAGCTCTAACGTTCGCGGAAAAATTATGGAAAATTGGAGCGCGCGCGGGAATTACGGAAAACGAGGAAACAAGACCCCTTAAAAGCCAACTAATGAAACGAGGACAAACAACAAACGCACCATCGTACATTTTCCTTTGCCGCTGCTATTTCCAGCGTTTTTTCTTGTGTATATATATTGAGAGGGAATTACTTTAAAGAAGTCAAATTAATTTTTGTGATAGCATTATTCATGTAATTTTTAAATTATTTTACGGAAATCTTTTAGAGAAAATACAAAATAAGCTACAAAATGGAATTATTTATTTTTATACAGTAAATTAAATTATTATACGCGTGATTTATAATAGGAGTTTCTTTGACATCGAGTTCGAGGAGTCATTTTAAGAAAAACATGTTATATGAAGATAGATCGTATTTGATCTATTTGCACAAGTATATTTGATAGAAATTTTATTTAATTATTATCAAAATACAACTTTAAAATCTAATTAGTCATGAAAATAAACAACAAAATTTGTGAAACATACAAGTTGACAGTTATCAAAATGAGTGTGTTTAGTGTAGCTTTATGCAGATATTGTTTATCTGTATAGGTATTGTAATGATAACGGTCTTCAGGCATCTAGAAAGTATCATCGAAGATTTCCTGATAGAATTCAACCGTGTCTCAGAGTTTTCGGCCGTACTTTCAAAACTACTCAAAGAAACTGGTCCAATTGTTGTTCCACGTAATGAACGAGGTAATCACGCTAGAGAAGATATTGTCAATAACAAAAAAAAATGTAATTGATGCAGTGTTAGACAAAACCACACTGAGCACTAGACGCATTTTCGTGTATCTCAAATCTGTGTATGGTGAACACTACATCGTGAACAATTACACCCTTATTATATTCAAGGTGTCCAAGCATTATGCCCGGAAGATTAGGGCCAGCGTGTAGAGTTATGCACTTGATTGATACAAAAAAATGCCGGTGATCCAATGTTTCTTTTTTAATAGATACTCATAATTACCATCTTTGGGATCTCTAGAATCTGCATGCTGTTAGACAATCGCGATTTCAACCCCGTTTTTTGTATGAATATTTGAACTGGTATTTTTAACGGAGATCTGCTTGAATTAGAAGTTTTACCATACATGCTAAATCCAGAGCACTATTTAACTTTTCTTTATGAAACGCGTTTTATGAAGATTGAACATATTCCTCTTCTTATTCGGCAACATGATGATTTAGTTGGGGACATGGGCGCCGCTACATTAGGGCGCAATTGTTCACAGGTGCCATGCTTGCATTCGAGCTCGAAGAGGGCCACATTAAACAACTGTTTTAAACTTTTTTTTTTTCATAGTCATTCATTTTTCTTGTTATTTATTTTTCAAATTTTACTTTCTAATTAAATAAAATTTCAAAGAGATGTAGTTCCATAAATAAACAAAATACGACGAATCTTCATATAACATTTTTTTTCTTAACATGACTTCCCAAACACGATGTAAAAGTTTTGTACACCTGTTATAAATCACCTTGTATATATAAATAATTAAATTATTCATGTTTCTTTTTTTTAAGAATTTACTGTTGATTTATTTACACAAAAATACACAATATGATACAAAAGCGCAATTAAAAATTTAATTATTAATTTTTATACAAATAATTCAATTTGTGTATATACATTTTTATTCGTGTAATTTTACACGCTTAATTATTATTTACAATACTTTCGGCTTTAATGTACATTTTTTTCTAAATATATTTTACCCTGTATTTCAATTGTTATTCTCTGTTCGTCAAATGAGATCTCAAGTATGTTTTACGTTGTCATACATGCATCAAAATGAATTTCACGACATATGAAATATTTTCATATTTTTGTACCAATTATACTAGAATTATTTCTCCTTTATTGAATCCTCTAAGATTATTACTCAACTGTTTTTTTATTATCTGCAACCAATCTATTCACATGTAGGGAGATATAATTGAAAAACGGAAATATAATTGAGATGAATGAAGTATATAGTGTATAATAGGGCAGAAAAAACCCTTGCTCGATGGTCCTTATTTGAGAATACATTATCAAAATATTTATTATTATATTATGTTCGATTATAATTAGTTTCTTTCAGATAATAAAGATTTAGTAATAGTATAGAATATATAGGATATATAATGATATGCAATTGAAAAACCGTCTATTGTGATCAAAATATGATCGTGGTAATGGAAGTATTCAGTTTCATACCCAATATAAATTTAATATTAGTATAAAGAACACACTTAATTAATTTAATATTAGAATGAATAAAATTCTTAATTACTTTTTTATGCCACTTAACAATTCAGTTTACAATGATTAGTTTCTATTACACGGTAATCATTTTTAAATTTTAGTATAAAAAAATATTTATCCTTATATTGCAAATGTACTACGAAGTATACGCCTTAAAGATTACAAAATTGATTTAATTTATATTTTCAATCATATTTATTTTGAATTAATAAATGCATAACTTTACATTAATATTATTTACAAATATAATGGTTATTAACCCTCGGGTTTTAAGCCTGCATAATATAATATTTATTTTTAAAAATCACAATACAAGAAAACATAGTTAATTAAGATAGAAATAAGAGTTTGATTTTTGAGTATGTATTTTACATTTTTTTGTATTATTTCATATTTATTTTAATTAATTTCTCATTTATTGTCTAATGAATTATAATATGTATATTGAACTAATATATATCTTTAGAAATTCGATTTATTATTTATTTCTCATTTATTGTGTAATGAATTATAATATGTATATTGAACTAATATACATATTATAATTCATTACACAATAAATGAGAAATTAATTAAAGGTATTTAAATGCAATTACATTTATTCCAAATAATTACAACAATAAAAAAATACTCACCCTTAAGAGCTAATAAAACGAGGATAAACAACACACCTCCACGCATTTTCCCCATTCACTAGTAATTCCACGTTTCTTGTTGTTGATTATTCAATACTGAGCGAAGTTATTTCAAACGCGTTAAAATCATTTTATTTCTATTTTTAGTAATCACAACACTTTATTTAATTAATGTCAATTACTTGCGTTTATTTTATTGATTACTTTAATTGTTTTTAATTGACGCTTTCTACATTAATTGTCTTTTGTTGTAAGTTCTTTTATAATTGGTTTGATTCTATTAAATGACAAAAATAATCAAACAAAAAATCACTTAAAAAAAGTCCCAATTTTGAAGAGGAAGGAGAATCTGTGGAGTATATAAATAAAAGAAAATTATGTATTGTTATTTTATCTAAATAAATTTCATTCTTTGGATTTTTAAATAGACTGAGCAATAATTATTTGTTTTATTGCAACCTATTTCTATTTAATTCCAAAAAATGACTTTTATTTATATCGAAACATTAAAATAATTAATTAAATACTTTGCAATAAAATAATAAATGGTACAAATTTATTAATAGATTATTTAATTAATTATTTTAACGTTCAGATAGAAATACATTTCATTCATTGGAATTAAATAAAAATAAGCTGCAATAAAATAATAATAATCCGGAAATCAATTGTTCAATCCATTTGAAAATCCAAAGAATGCAAAAGTGCAAAATCTAAAGAAAGTGTTTTTTAAGTAGAAATAAATTCCATCCTTTGGATTTTTAAGTGAAACCCTATTTGTTGCCGAACATAGATTTAAAAACTTGTTTTTATTGGAATTTATTTGTATTACACTTTTCGATGTTAAAATATAATAATTTATTAATAATTATAAATAAATAATTACATGATATGTATTTTTTAATGAAGAAATAACTTAATATTAATATAACATGTAATTTTCAATGAAGAAATAATTTAATGATCTTTTGAATTTCGATTTATTATTTATTTCCTTTAACATGCATAATGAAGTAAAACCCTTCACAATAGAAAAAATAATTTATCATAGAAACTATTTGTTTCCAAGACCTCAAGACAACTGTCAAATAAGAATTATCTATAATACATCGTATTTATGTTTAAAAAAAGTGAACACAACAAAAGGTATTTAGTTTTTTATAATAATTTATACAACGTGCTTAAATACCATAAAAAGTCAAAGTTTCATTGTCCAAAAATTAATTATATAAACAAAATTAAATTAAAGGAAAAGATTTGATTTATTCATTTGTTCACAGCAAATGTATAAATCGTAACTACTTAAAAAATGTCTTATTTGTTATTGCTGCTGCAAAATAGCAAATAATTGATTACCATTTATTATTTTTATTTAATTATATACTGGGTGTTGACGGGATCTTGTATACATAGTGATTTTACATATAAAAACAATTTTATTCAAATTCCGGCTTCCCAGTTCATTTTAGAGAAAAACTAAAAGAATTAAAATGTGTTAACAATTTAAAAAAGCTGTTAAAACTTCATTAAGTTTTGAAATTGGTGTATAATTTTTAATAATTAATAAATATTGATTATATTTACTTAATGTTACGTGTTTAAATTGTATTTATTAGTCATAACTTATAAATAAATGTAAAATTGCAATCATAAAAATATATCAAAAGTGGCGTTAATCTTATTTGTTTCAAGGAAGCAACATTTTAGACAGATTTTCAAATTCTCAATACAATTCAAAAAATGTTTTTACATATAAAATCCATAGTTATACCTAATCGTATCAACACTCGGTATATATATTATAAAAACATTGAACTTTTTTATTTTCACTTTAGTCTAGAATTTTTTTCTTTTATTTAACGGTAATGTGTAAAATAATAAATCGAACTTTTTATTTCTATTTTAATCTAGAGAATTTAGCCTTAAGAAATTCTCTTTAGTTTGGCGGATTTAAACGTAAACCAAGGAATTAACGTTCACTCACTACAAATTATTAACGTGTATTTTTTTCGCGACTATTTTTCCACCGCGCGCACCGGTGAATGAGGCACGTTTCTTCATTCTACTCCACCATCACAACAACAACAAACGCCGGCTAAACGAAGTAGGAGAAGGAGGAAACTTTTCCCCATTTCCCTTTCGTTCCAGGCCAAAAACCGTTCTTTCTCCGGCTTTACGTAACGATCCACATTCTAAACATTACTCCACATGTATCTCTTTTCTTTAACAGAAGAAGAAAAAAACGGCTTCAATGCGATCATTCGAGCGAGATATGTAACAATATTACGTGTAGCAGGAACTGTTGTATATAACTCGCCGAGTTTTGTCTGTGAATTAAATAACATTATTTCAGTGGGTTTATTGATTGACGGTAATAGTTTGTGCGTTTTGGGTTTTTGAATAAAGTGAATAAATTTGCCAATTTCTTTTGTTAAATTGCATTTACATAATATGAATTATATTTTTGTTAGTTTTGTTTTCATATTGTACGTTTGTTAATGTCAGAGAGTTATAGAATTTAAGGAATGTAAAAAATCAAGGGAATACTTATTTTTTATTATAAATAATTCATCAATATCCAGTTGAACACATGACTAGTCCACTGTAAACTCAAAAATCGAGGGAATAAAGTGTGGACTAATTTTAATTTTTGTTTTCAATAATTCATTAATATCCAGCTGAAAACATGGCTGATTCGCTGTAAATTTAAAAATCGAGGAATAAGATGTCGACTAATTAATTTTTGTTTTCAATAATTCATCAAATTCCAGCTGAACACTTGGCTTGCCCGCTACAAACTCAATATATATTTACTAAATTGTTATTATCTGAGAAAAAACATTTTTATAGTCTAACATAATATAATAAATAATTATTTTCATAATATATTTACAAATAAGAGCTATCGACCATAATTCTTTCTATCCTTGTTTTATTCTTATTTTTTTCTTCTTCTGTATTTATGGTAATTGGGATTTAGTTTTCGGTTGAAGGGTGTTAATAAGGATATATATTTAAATAAAGTGGTGGTTGGGTTTTTTTTTAATGTAGGAGGGATTATTAAAAGGGATTATTAAAATATTTTATTATTTTATTTCTTTATAACAAAAGGTTTCCTATTAAAATACGAAACAAAAATTCTCAAAATTTGAAAAGACAATACAAATTTATCGATCTATAAGGCAACACTTTAATTAAAAATACAGAAAAAAAAAAACATGAAATAACAAAACATGGCTATTACTCGCGTAATTGTTCCAATACAGACATTTCCAATCTCGCGGCATTTTGCTTTTTTTCAGATTGTTTATTACAATATAATTCAAACAATGCAAGAGGAAAGACCATTGATCGATAGCCAATTAACAGATATAAAATATACATTTGGATTTGTAATTTTTAATAGTTCTTTAGTATGCTGTATATATCTGTTAATAAATATTATTATTGAAATAAAAGGTGGGAAACTAATTCTCTTCTAATCATGGCAATTTGTATTTGTTTGAGATGTAATTATTTTAACAGGAAGCAGATTCATTGTTTTAGTTCATATAAAAATTATTTAAATGTATAGAATTAAAATTTAATTGATAATTAATTGTGCAAAATACACCTCAATTATTTAAAAATTATAAATGCAATAAAAAATGCGGAATAAAATTAACTTCTTCAAAAATCACACGAAAAGTGAAAACATGTTCTTTAAACCTTTCTTGTTTCCACCATTAGGTGTAAGGAGTTCTGTTAATATTTAATGTATTTTTCTATATTTTCCTCTCCATTTTTTTCGGTCTTTAGTTAATGTTTAATGTTCCTCCAGACTATGTTATTTTTGTCTGCTTCTTCTCAAATTCTGTCATTCCATGTTTTTCTCGGCCTTCTCCGGTAGTTTGCTCCTTGCACTCTTTGTAAGAAAATAGTGTACAAAACTCAGGGGAAAGTGTTGTTACATTTAATCCCCTAATTACATATCCATGCTATTACTAAAAACTCTACTTTTCACACTAGTTATGTAATATACTATATCTATATAAAACGTGGAAAATAATTTATACAATAAAGTCACATTTTGTCTCAAATCAGACGTTTCCACTCTCGCGACATTTTTTTTTTTGCAAAGTATTCATTGAAATATATAACAATATAGCAAATCCTGATCCTAAAACAATTCCTTCATATGAAACGTGGAAAACAAGTTCTCGTCTTATTCAGGAAAACTCACTTAACGTTACAGTTCTTGCAACATTTTCATTTTTAGTCAGTGTTCAGCATATTTCAAACACATCATCAAATTCTAAATTAATTTCTCCATAAAAAACTCAGTTCTTATCTCATATACGAGAATTCAGGTATTTGTTTCAATTCAGACGTTTCCACTCTCGCGACGTTTCCTGTTTTTTTTTTTCAGAGTGTTCATTGACATATAATATAAACAATTTAACAAATCCTAAATCAATTTCTTCATATAAAACGTGGATAACAAGTTCTCATCTCACCCACGAAAACTCACTTAATTCTTCCAATTCAGACGTTATCATTCTTGCAACATTTTCATATTTTTTTTTTTAGTGTTCAGCATATTTCAAACATATTATATTCTCATCTCAGATACGAGAATTCAGGTATTTGTTCTAATTGAGACGTTTCCACTCTCGCGACGTTTCATGTTTTTTTTTTGTTTTTTTCAAAGCGTTCATTGAAATATAATATAAACAATGTAACAAATCCCAAATCAATTTCTTCATATAAAACGTGAATGAATAACAAGTTCTTATTTCACCAACGAAAACTCACTTGATTGTTCCAATTCAGACCTTACCATTCTTGCAACATTTTCATTTTTTTAGTGTTTGTCATATTTCAAATTCATCATCAGGTTATAATTCTAAATAAATTGCTTCATAAAAAACCTTTTCTCATCTCATACATGAGAATTCAGGTATTTGTTCCAATTCAGACGTTTCCACTCTCGCGGCTTTTCCTTTTTTCAGAGTGTTCATTGAAATCTCAATTCAGTGATTATTAAAGTGTACTCAAAACAATTCAATAAATCCCGATCTTGAAGCATTTTCTCCATATAGACCGCGGACAACAAGATTTCATTTCACATGCGAAATCTCACTTAATTGTTCCAATTCCGACGTTACCATTCTCGGAAAATTTTCATTTTTTTAGAGTATGCAATGTATTTCAAACATATGATCAAATTATAATTCTAAAATAATTTCTCCATAAAAAACTCAGTTCTCATCTCATTTACGAGGATTCAGGCAATTGTTCCAATTCAGACGTTTCCACTCTCGCGGCATTTCCTTTTTTTCAGAGTGTTCATTGAAAGAAATCTCGTTTCTTTAACTGAAGCCAAAAAGGACTTCAATTAGTTCAAGATATGTAATAATATTACTTACAAGTAGCAGGAACTGTTTCATATTAGCTCACCGAGTCATTACGATTCTCGCTACAGTTTCTTTTTTTTTTTTTTTCAGTGTTCAGTATATTTCAAACACATCATCAAATTATAATTTAAAAATTTCTACATAAAAAAACTCAGTTCTCATCTCATACACGAGAATTCAGGTATTTGTTCCAATTCAGCCTTATCCACTCTCGCGACGTTTCCATTTTTTCTACAGTGTTCATTGAAATAAACTTTAATTAACAAATCCTGATCCTAAAACAATTTATCCATATAAATCGTGTACAAGAAGTTTTCATCTCACACACGAAAACTCACTTAATTGTTCTAATTCAAACGTTACCATTCTAGCAACATTTTCTTCTTTTAAGAGTATTTCAAACATTTAATAAAGTAGGCAATAAATGGCGCTTGTGTTATCTTTCCAATTGTTATATTTCAAACACACTATCAAATTATAATTCTATAGAAAATGCCATTAAAAGCTCAGTTCTCATCCCATACACGAGAATTCATGTATTAGTTCAAATTGAAACGTTTCCACTCTCGCGATGTTTAGTTTTTTTTTTTTTTTTTTCAGGGTGTTCATTGTATTTGTAGGATTATAATTGTTTTAGGATTTGTTGAATTAATTATATAAAGCAAATAATTTAAGTTTATATTATAAAAACAATTTAACAAATCCTAAAATAATTGCACTCTTGCAAATACAATGAACACTCTGCAAAAAAATTGAAACATCGCGAGAGCGGAAACGTCTCAATTGGAACAAATACATGAATTCTCGTGTATGAGATGAGAACTGATCCTTCAATGGATTTTTTATAGAATTATAATCTGATGGTGTGTTTGAAATATAATAATTGTCATCTCACTTACGAAAGCTCTCTTAATAGTTTCAATACATTCTCGCAACATTTCCACTTGTTTCAAAGTATTCAATATATGTGAATTCTAAATCTAAAATAATTTCTCCGTAAACTGAAAAAAAAGTTCAAATTTTCGCATTAATTATTATTAATTCTTATTCATATATCGCAACCATCATTATTGTCATTAGTGTTTCGATAATCTCTCGTTGCACTCTGAGATTTAATCTTGTTAAGAGTTGACAAAGTCACTACCAATTATTTGGGAAATTAAACGCGTATGTGTGTTTGTGCGAAAGTTTCTCCGAGTTTCGAGCATTTAAGGATTTGCAATTACAAGTTTCTTCCTCCCCGCCTTTACTTTATCTCCCCCCGTGTGGAACGGGGGTACAAATTGAAGCGCAAATATTTAAGTTTGACGAGCGGCGCGCGATTAAATTACACCTTAAGCGTCAGGCTAGATTTTAAAAGATGAACGTAATCGAGCCGGGGATTTTTTTGCTGATGGTTTTTGGACAATGTGTGGAAATTAGTGTTGGGCAAAATCAAATTATGTTGGTAGTCGAGGATTTATAAATGAGTCACTTTAAGTAACTAAAGTTAAAACAATAACAATAAAAGGGCAGAAAGACCTGTGGTCGATAGCCCAGATAGACTTACACCTACATGTATTGTAATTATTTATATTGTTAAAATTATCTGTATAGAATGAACAAAGATGTATATATATATATATATATATATATAATCATAATAAATTGGTGTTGAATATTAAATAAAGCATAGTTAAATTGACAAATAAAGCACTAATCACTTTTCTTCGCACTTTTCACTTTGTGTCTGAGACCCCGCCCGGCCTTTGCGAAGCAATCGGCTACTACACGCATGTTAAGACGTGCTAATAGATTTATCTGTATCTGGCTTTGACATGTTTATAAAGTCTGTGAATTCTTTGCGCCATACACTTAGTGCAAAATAGTTTGTTTTAAAATGTGTTTTGTTAATTGTATTATTTTATTATTGTAACTATTCTTATTTTATCATGTATGTATGTTACTGTATGCAATGGCCTCCTTTAATTAATTAAATAAATAAATTTAGGGCAGAAAGACCCCAGGTCGATAGCCCGAACAGACTAACACAGTATTTATTTTTGTTAAATAAATATAAATTTATGTATGTATAAGCTTATGTAATGTTGTCTGAATAAAGATTTAAATAAATTTATAAATAAATGAAAAAAGAATGAATAATTAATTATTTTCAAATTATTTTTATTTAGTTTATTTTAAATAACTGTGACCATGTGAATAAATCCTTTTCTATTATTAATATACTAACATTTCCAAACCGGCTCCAGTATGAAAAATGAATGCATAATTCATTCATCTTCCTGAAATTCATGTTGACAATATTTAAAATAAATATTAAAAATACAGAATGTATTTGTGATGGATTTTCCACGTGTGGGAATTTGCTTATCCTTTTCGCCTGCGAGTATAAAAAAAAAAACAAAATAAATAGGAACGACCACCGTTTTTGCGCCCCTTCAAGTATTTTTTATTACTAAAATCGTTTGTCTTATACACAAAAAATATATTATTGTCAATGAAATTTTATTATTAAAAAATATGATAATTGTTGCATTCTTCCGACAATTAATATATTTTTAATTGTTACAAGAATGCAACAATTAAAAACACCTTTAGGAAAATAAATACTTTTTAAACAATAGCCCAGACTGACATTCACTTACATGTATTCTAATTGTTTATGTTATATGGCTTTGTATTATGTGTACATTCTGAATAAACATGGGTGTATATATATTATTTTTAAATAAAATTATATGAAATATTACTACGGACTGAGAGCTAACTTAACAATAAAAAATACTGTTTTTAACATTCACATCCTCATCAATATAGTTTGTGAGTAAAACAAGAGCTTTATGTAATAATAACAGTTTATTTAAAGATAGAAAAGAGTGTAAATAATTTATTCATTATTTTAAAATCATTTTTATTTATTTAATGAATTTAAACGCAAAATTAGCTTACTGGTCGATAGCCAGTTTCAGAGTTGGAAATATATTTTGAACGTTAGTGTAGATATTGTATTGTAATTGTATATTCCAATCTCAGAAATAAAGATGTTTATGTATGTAGCGCAAAATTATTATCAAGAAACTTAAATCGTTTAATATCGTTTATCTCACGCAGAAATTATTTTCACAAATGAGATTGTCCTATCTTAAATATTACTGTTAAGGATACTCTGAAGTTAATTATGTTTTTTTTAAGTTAATTATTTTAAAATTATGTTAACTCTAATTAATTTATTCGACGAAACTAGGCTATTGTTATTACAATAAAATAACAAAAATTGAATTATACATCAGCGATTTCTAAAGTGGGTTCCGCAAAACCTTAGGGTTCCACAATAAATAAATAAATAGGTTTCCGCGAAAATTCAACAGGATTTACTCTTACGGAAGTTTTGATTTGCACACCACTGGCGAAAATATTTTTAAATTAAATAAAAATTATTTGAAAATAATTAATAAATTGTTTCCGCATTTAGCTCTGTGACATTTTGATTTACGTTACGTGAGTACTTTAAATAAATGTACATTAAAACAACTACTTCTCGGACAAATACCCCGCCAGACATTGAATTACTTCAATGTAAAGAACAAAAAAACACGCCACTTAATAAAAGGATATCTGCAGACACGTGTTTCGGGTTCTATCCCTCGTCAGTACAGCTCTGTCTTACATAATTTAAAGATGTTAAATTAAATTAATTAAATTAAATCAATCACATTCAGTCAAATTAAATCAATTACATTAAATCAAAATATCAATCAAAATATCACAGTGCTAAATGAGGAAATAATTTATTAATTATTTTCAAATAATTTTTATTTAATTTATTTAAATAACTGTGACCAAGTGAATAAATGCTATTTTCTATTTGTGAAAATATTTTTATATGCATAATCTTATCAAAAACTGAAATATCAACCACTGTATTCTTCGTAGATTGTTGAATTAAAGACGGTTTTGGATCAAGCAGTGCTAATTATTAATTACTCAAACCTCGGCCTTTACAATCACATATTTTTCGGGCGTTATGTGCTGATACGGGTAGCATTAATTATAATTTCCTTTTTTCTCAATTCAGTTTTATTCTTAATAAAAACAACCATCGAGTAGAATCTTTAAACTCCAAAATGGAATGCATGTATATAAATTAAAAAAAGGTTAAGTGGGTGGATGAACACATTCAAATTCAAGTCAGAAAGCAACAAAATCTGATAAAAATAAATGGGAGATAAAATTCAGTTGTCGACGAGCTCTGTGTCTTCATAGAATGACTCGTGGAATAATTATAATTACTCGCAATTATGCGTCAAGAATCACCCTATATATACACACTTCTTTTAAAACTATACAGATAATATAAAACAATATAACATTAATAATTATAATACATACGACATAGGTTTTAGAATGTCAGGGTTATCGACCAGAGGTCATTCTGTCCAATTTTTAATACGTATATACATTTTTATTAAAGGCAAGAATTGATTGCAATTTTAATACATTAAATGTTTTCATTATTTATTAATTGCATATATTTTCATAAAGATAAAAATTGATTGTTCAACTATGTTGACGAGTTGATTAAGTAGATATCGCGCGCGCGGGAAGGTTGAATTAAACCCCCAATCGGTGCGTAATTAGTTTACTTCTGTGCGGCGATACATCATGCGGGGGCGCGATAGATAAAACGTCGACACTTTTTCCCACGTTAATACATCAAAAATTATGTTTTAATCACTCTCGGAATCGAATTAATGCGACCATATTAAAAGATAATTTTACATATCAGAATATTCATTAGTCAACGTTAATGATAAATTACATTTTTGTAATCCAATAACATGAAAACTGTTTGAATAATTAATTTGAGTTGAAACGAAAAAAAAAAAATCTACAGGTTTAAATTAAAATTCTTCCTGTTGCTGTCTGAAAATGTAATTGATTTTTAATTCCGCCAAGTAGTGAATTATAAACAGTAATCCTTTTGAAGTGGTTATTAGATCTTTTTTTTTGTTTTGCCGCCAGTATAAATTCCCTGCTCCACTCAAACAAAATTTGTTACGTTACAAAATAGTTCTGCGCGTTATAGGAAATTGAAAATTGGGAAATGGGAATTGCATTTAACGCGTTTTCCCCGGAGGAATATAAATGCTCTTTGGGAAATTCGCGCGCTGGGAATTATTTTAAATTTAAGGGGGAGTGTGTTAAATGTAATGCGAATTATGTAAAATGTATAATAAATGAAATATTTTTATTGTTTTAATGTAACTACTTAAATTAAAACACTTATTAATTTATTTCTTCATTATTTTATTTTTAAATATCAGATGTACTTTTAAAATGGTGAAGAAAGGAATGAATAAGTATTTTAATTTAAGCTTTATAACTTCACATAACTCAAAGCCAGTCATTCATTCATAATCGATATTCATTTACCGGCATTAGCCAGTGTTGAGAACTCAAAACCAAATAAATAATTGTAACCATTAATTTTAATATACGACTCGAGTTTCTACAGAAATTTTTCTACACAAATATTTGAAATGTACAAACTCACTGTATAGAAAATTAAATGAATATTGTGCTACTTGAATTTGACTTCATACTTGACAATGACAGAAATTCCTTTGATAGATAAATAAAGGAAATAATAATTAATTAGGAAATAAATTCGAACTGAATTTTCAGATTTTATATGAATAAATTATTTTAGAATTTCAATCCGATATTTTGTTTGAAATATATTGACATTCTGAAAATAGTGGAAATGTTGCGAAAACCATAGCGTCTGGATTAAAACAATTACGTGAATTTTAGTGCGTGAGCTGAGAACTTCTTTTTAACGTTTTATATGAAGAAATTGTTATAGGATCAGGGTCCGTATTCCTTAAATTGATCACATGTTTTGGTCAGAAGCAACTTTCAAATTCACATGTAAATCTCTATCTAAAATGACAAGATTTCGTTCGATTAATTTCAGGAACCCAGGATCCCAAAAATTGGCATATTGAGTGAAATTAGTTGTTAAAATAATTTACGAATTTCTAAGAAGGTAGATTGTTTAAAATTAAATGTACAAACAATTGACCATTTTCTAGGCCCTTATTCCTGAAATTAATCGTACGAAATCTGCCATTTAAATATGGATGTATATGTGAATTTATCAATTAGGACCGACCAGAAACATGTCATCAAAAAAATAGCCTGAATAAGATGGAAACGTCGCGAGAATGAAAACGTGTGGATTGCAACAATTACGTGAGTCTTGTGCATAAGATGAAAACTTGTTTTCCATATTTTATATAGATAAATTATTTTAGAATCAAATTCTGGTAAATTGTTTGAAATATATTACAATTAACACTCTGAAAAAGAAAATTGTTGCGAACGTCTGAATTTGAATAATTACGTGAGTTTATATGAAAAAATATTTTAGGATTAAAATCTGATTAAATTAATAAATAGCGTTAAAAACAAAATAAATATATTTTATTTTTTACAATGAATTCCTACAAAGTAATCGATTGAATATGGTCGTGGTGAGGGGGCTCCGGGAGCCCTAGCCTGTCACTTGGCTCAAGGTTAATTACCAACCTCATATGTTTGTGCCGTGCCCTGGTGGCTGCATGCAGAGGCATGAAATCAACACACCACTTTCGCCTGGAGTTCGATAAGACGGGCGGTTTGAGATTACCCAGCTCCAATTAATCGGCTACGTTGTCCCGTCAGAGGGCCAACAAAGGAAACTCTGTGGGCTTCTCTCATACTGCCTGCAGGCCGCCTCGGGGGTAACCCTAAGCGTCAAGTTGATGATCTTAACTTTTGACTTCGAGGCGGGTGGGGGCTGGAGGGATAAATTAAAAGTCTCATCCGTATGGAAAACTTAAAAACCGGACAAGAACCAGTGACTGGATCCGTGAGCTCACCACTAAACCCAGTGCCTTAAGCAGAAGATTAACCTGAAGGGGAGGTGCCCGTATCCAGGAATACAACCGCCTCACCGGAAGGAAAACAATCCTCGCTGAAGTCATCTGGCGAGATTGAGACTGGTCTTTCAAGATCACCTTAGTCAGAGCAGGATGCTGAAGCCATCGGAGCAAAGAAGAAAGAGATGCGACATCTGCAGGCTAATTCAACCTTAGACTCAGTGAGGCCACGCTGCAGGGAGCAAAAGGTGAAAGAGATATCGCATCTGTGGTGCGTACGAGAAAAGTAGAAGGAAAAGAAAAACTTTGGAGGTGCAGGCTAATTCAACCTTGGTCCTATATGAAATGCTATATTCCAATATTAAATTTTGAAGTAGATGGGATGAAACAGTAAGCTGTAGACTTTCCAAGGAATCCATATGGTATCCGAATAGAAGATAAGCCAATCACTACCGTCAGCTCTCCAGGGAAAATTTAAAGCGAATTACCTCTATCCTAACAGGAGCTTAGAGCACATCTCTATAGACTGAGAATTACAGAATCGCCAAACTGTAGAAGATGTTGCCTGGAGGTTAAAACTACGGATATACTAGGGTATTGCTCAGCTCTCAAGTCCAGAAGAAGATTCATACTTTTGTGAAAAATGGCCAGATATGGCGACAATTAGAGATCTACTGATCTCGACATTGCTAACCTTTCTCGAGGAGAGCTAGTAGAGCTGAGAACTGGTGTTTGGTTGTCTCAAAGGTAGGAACCATTAGGGGTATGCTTATTCGTATGAAAACACCTTCTACTAAACCGTAACCCTGTGACATTTTAACTTAAGTTACTTAAACAAATGTACAATAATGGACATTTGCTTGTTATTGTTATGCAACAATTTTTGAACTGAAAAAAAAAAAAAAATGTAAAAAACAAAACAAAAATGTACGCAATATATAACTATCTGCAGACACGTGTTTCGGTATTTAATCCCTCGTCAGTACAACTGTGCAAAGCTGTTAGAAAGTTGTTAAATTAAATCAATCAAACGTACCGTCACGTTGCTATCGCCCGTGGAAATGATCGAAAAGGACGATCATTGATTGCCATACGCAATCTGGATTAATTTCTGCAAAAAGAAAAAGATTTTTTAGTCTCGCTGGATATTAATAATAATAGAAAAAAGATTGTTTAGTAAATTAATTGTTTTCCTTCCTTGCTAGTGTAATTAATTATTCAAAAATAAAGTACAGGATCAAATATCTATGAAACAATTACCGCATAAATACCTATATATTAGTATCTATTATGTATTTTATTACTAAATAGATACTCCATATCCATCAATATTTCACATTTTAAACTTTTCATAAAATGCATTCAACAATTGCAATATTTCATCCTTGTCGCCTAAATAAACACAAAAAACCTGGCTATCATCTAATCATCTAATCATTTAGAAATTTCAAATTTCTAATAGGCGCGATTCAATTCACGAAGAAAAAAAAAACAAGATTCGCTTTCTTTCACCCGATCCTCCTCTCACAATTCGTCTTCGAATTTGTCGCCGTTTCGGCAATTACTTTGCGCAAAGGCTCGAGAAACGAACGAATGAAAAAAAATAATGAAAACTTAAAAGAAATAAGAGCAATTAAACCGTGCACTTTCAATTTCACGCGTTGTGCTTTAATAATTGGACAAACAAGTTTGGGTTTTAGTTTGGGTAATTAATATTTTTGAGTTGATTTCGTTTTGTTTTGATTTCATTCTATTTAAAATAAAGTACAATTAACAATATTCATATTATTATTATTATTAAACAAAATAAAGTGAATTAAATTAATGAATAAACATTTGTTTTTTCCACAATTGTCTATAGTATTTATTTGTATATATATATATATATATATATATATATATAATTAAAAACTTAAAAAAAAACTAAATATTTACTTCACTTTAACTTTTTTTAGATTCGTTCTTAACGCGATTGCAATTTCGGGATTTTAAATGTGTCCGAGGTTTCCGAACTTCGTAATCGTTTAATTCTTTTGGTTTTGTGTGTGCGTTTTCCGTGTGGATTTAATTAGGAAATCTTCGTCCCCTCAATCGGGCAACTTTTTCCATTCGTCCTCCCTCGCCGGCGATAATTCCCTTAACCCAATTGTCGCCCCCGCCGTATTTTATAACTCATCTGTTCCCCTTTTTTCCTTCTTTATTTTTTCTTATACCTCAACGTACATCCTTCTAATGGCCGTATAAACGTAACGCGATTATTGCTTTAATAGTGGTGTGATTTATGGAGTAATTACGGTGATGGCAGTACTGGATATTTCCGTGAAGTGGGAAGAATAATTATTAACTTTGTGTATATTTTATGTAATAAAATAAATATATATATATAAAAAAGAAAAGGTGTCCCAGTAATTAAATTAATAGTATATTTTCCAGGAATGTATTATATA
Source organism: Philonthus spinipes (assembly GCA_963082785.1). Taxonomy (NCBI): domain Eukaryota; kingdom Metazoa; phylum Arthropoda; class Insecta; order Coleoptera; family Staphylinidae; genus Philonthus; species Philonthus spinipes. The sequence continues at coordinate 18,666,999 of OY720307.1, read as the reverse complement.
ACTCAGAAGATTTACTCTACTCGCGTCAACAAAATATTTTACAATATTTTCATCTTAAAATTGTAAATACACTATACATTTTCCTGTGAAGGTGTTATAATAATAAATAAATAATATTTAAATTTATGTAACTGCATATCTCTCACATAACAAATATTCCAATAAACATGAAATTCTTTCACAACTAAATTATTTTTTATTTCGCGACTGCTTTTCTTTTTTTGTTTAAAACGAGTTTTCGTAAGCTTTTATTACCTTCGATGCACTTTAGCAATTTTATTTATTTTTTAACAAAGATTCGCGTTTGAATAACTCTGATGCAGAGGGCGAGTTTATCCTTGCGGAAAAGCTTCTCCTTTTCTAGCGCGCCTGGAAAATTCACGACTGAATATAACGGCTTTGTTTATCTGTTTCATTGGATTTCTGCAAATGTTTTAAAAAATGAAATGAATAAGAAGAAGGAATATTCGTTTTGTACTTGCATTTGAAAGATAATTAATTGGAACGGCGTAAGGTAAAAAAAAATATTTTTAACATTAATGAAAACACTTTTTTAAACCTTGTTTGTATAATTGAAATTTCAGTTCTGTTCAAAGTTTAACAAAGTGTTTTATTAATCGAATAACTATGTATAACAAAGTAGAATCCTTAACAATTAGTAAATTATTTTTAACATCTTTTTAAACGGGTGTAAGGTTGCTTCCTGAAGGCTTTCCTGCGATTCGGCCATTAAAAAATGGATTTTTCTCATAAAGTCATCCTTTATGAGAAAAATCCATTTTTTTGAGGCGGCTTAGTTGATATGGAGAGTTGGTGCCCAGACCCCGTCGAAGAATGTTGTTTCTATTTAAAATAATTTAAATAAAAGAATTTTAAAATAATTAATTATTAATAGTTCATTTTCTCTTTTGCTACGGTGAATTTTTGACTTAAAGTCCTTACTTAACGTAAGTCAAAAAGTGACAGAAGCAAAAGAGAAATTGATTAATTACTTTCAAATTATTTTATATTTATAGAAATCTTTATTAACAGACAATAATTTTACATAGATAGTTACAATTTACAATTGTATGATAAGGGGTCTTTCACACCTAAATTCTTTTATTTATTTTTTAATAATGCAACTTTTAGATTTCGCAAATCTAATCATGCATTATTTTGAAAATTAAGTTATAATAATAATAAAGCTTGTTTTTCTTTTATTCATAAAATTATATTCCATTTATTTTTTGTCCGACTTGCATTAAATTATTACATTAATTTTAATGAACATTTTTAAAATCCGATTATAATAAGCGGATTACAGACTTGATTTAATAAATCCACGCGGATTTATTTGATTAAACACGCCGGCGATGTAACGTTGTTATTATCATTAATAATAACCATATCACTTTTCGATACATATGAATCCTGGGAAAAGCGACACGTGAATGGCGCGCGAACGCCATTTTCTATTTTTACATAATCGGCGCCGATTTGCGCCACTGCTCATTATCTCATTCAAGAGAGAATGTACACAAGAAGATAATTTATAATTAAAAAGGATGATGTTATTATTAATATTAATAGCGACCATCATCGGTTGGTTGGGAAATTTTACATCTGCGTGTTTGCACGGGAAATCAATCAGGGTTTAATTGCTGTTTTCTTTTTTAGTATTTCGAAGCATCTGTTTCACTGTGGGTGTAAATTTAAATTTAACAACACACCTACTACATTGTTTGTCTAACATACTTCTATATTTAAAAGTAATTCTGACAGCATTGTTTGCTTAATATTTCTATATTCAAAATAATTTTTATTTCTGTATGCTATTTTTGTCAATTTATACAAAAATATGATTCAAGCTTTAAAAAGAATCTCATAAATGCTATTTTATTAGACAGTCAGTAAATTAATTGCCTTTGATGTCTGGAATACAAAGCAATTAAAATCTGTTCCTAACTAATTGTTTCGGACATTTTACACTCATAAACAGTTTCTGAACTAATTATTTAAATTATACCTATTTCAAGATCTTAACAGTCAAACAAAAATAGCTTCACTGCAAACAGTAAAACCTAATAATATTATGGGATCTGTGTCTTGCATTCAGTCATATTTTTTATTCGTGAATCTGTCGCAATCGTATATTTTTCAATAATTGGGAGACTAAATTAATGCTAATTTTAATTAGTATATAATATTAATTTATATTGGTATATAATTTATGCTTGAGATTTAATAATTAATTATATTCAAATTACAATACAGATTTTCATAAAAAAAAACAATTACTTCCCTGAAAAAATATTAGCTGGACATTGGATTACACAATAGAAATTCGCATTTGATAATTTTTCTTTCTGGTCCATAAACACCTTGAAATGTTCCTTTATTCCTACTCCGAATTATTTTTCGTTATGTACAAAGTAAAACTTGGGGCTTTCATTGCAATTATTATTTTAGTATATAGCTTATAATTAATTTACCTCATTCCATATTTCACTACATTTTTTTTACTTAACAAATTCAAAGCATAATTCTGAAATGCAAATTAGCTAGCCGGTCCTTTGCTTCCTGCACTCCAACTCTCCCCCCGTTCCTATCCAGCCATCTACCCCCACCTCATTCTGTGTGCACTATAGTTCTGCCAGAAATTGAATTCCCTGTGTGACACGGTGATTCCAATCAAAACAATCCACCGCGAAGATTCCACAGCGCGTAATCGAATTTGCGGTCTTAATAGAAATATAATTACCCTGCTGGTACTTCCATTATCTAGACTTACTAAACTACTTACAATGTGAAGACACACACACACATATACAAGCACGCGGGGATGCACACTGTTACAAACAAAATGGATGACAAAGAAGTTAAGGCTAATTAATGTGAAAGAAAAGCGAGGGAAAGATGAGACGGGTTTTATATAATTAAGCTCGAGATTCGCGACTTTGTTTTTATTCCAACTTCGTTATTGTTTCGGTTGTTTGTATTAAATTTTGCGAGTATAATTTAATTGTTATTCGGAATATCTCAATCGATTAATATAGTGTTCTTTTCTATTCATTTTTTCTATCATCCCTTTTATTGCGTTTTAATCATCATTATTATTATAATAAAAATCATATAATACATGAATAGAAATTATATTCGTTTTACAAATTCAATTAATTAATTAAATTGATATTCCTTTTAAATCAAATTTATACATGGGTACATGAGTTCAAATCCCAACAGAGATATTTCTTTTGTATATTTAATTAATTTAAATTATATATTAGTGTTATACACTGGAATTTATTAAATTTCATAAACTCAATTAAATTATAATATTATTATAAAAAACATATTTAATTTTTACAGAGACAGATTATTTTAATTTCGTAAAGTTACGATTTCAGGAGGGATAAACCTTTTAACGTAGTTAGATAAATTAAAATCCTTATGCATGATTTTCAAAATATGTATAAGTTTTATCAAAAATTCACCTAAATTTCCATTTCTAGAAAAATAATCAAAAATCATTTTTTTAATTGAATAGCTAATAAACAGAAATTATATTCAATTTATGAAATTAATTCATTTTTAATTTAATGAATATATATATATATATATATATATATATATATATAATATATTCATTGTAGAGAGTTATGATTGTTCGATAAATTTACATATATAAGAAAAAGTCTATAAATTTAATAAAAAAATCACATTAATTTCCATTTATAAAAAAAACAATTCTTATTTAATAAATAAATAAATAAATTGAATAGCTAATGGATTGAGTTATATTCGTTTCATTAATTTAATTGTAATCTTATTAAAAAAACAACAGTTAATTTGACAGTTTTGTATGACCGAAACATGCGATCAATATCAAGAATAAGACCCTATGATTATATTTACAAAAAAATCATATTTAATCTTTACATAGTCATTTTTTTTAAAGAGCTATGATTTCAAGATGTACAAACCTTTTTACGTTGTTCGATAAATTTGAAATTATAATAATTTACAAGGAAAAAACTATATTTAAATTAAAAATAATATCTTTTTTAATAAAACGTATAAGCGTTTCATTATAAATTTACCTAAATTTTCATCTCTATAAGGGCAAAATGTAATTGATGAGCTAAATATATCACTAATTAAATAAATGTGTTTACTTCCCCTTTACTAATCAAGCATAAAGAAATGAAATGATTTATTTCTGCAATTTTATTATTATTATCTTTATTTGCGGAATTCTCCTATTTTTACAAATGTAAGAATTAGCTATACATATACTTATGTAACTTATGCTCATTAAATTACTAAGTAGAAAAAAAAGTGAAGGCATTAAACAACATAATATGAGAATGGGATAATCTGAATCTGAAACAGTATCTCTCTACGGTTTAAGAGCTGAGGTTAACTTAATGCTGCTTATATCCTTATCGGAATCAATAGAAACACATGGGGTTTCGCAGCTTCATTCCATAAATTTGTGTAAATATATATAATTTATCATCTGGACCAGTTGTTTTTGGTTAGTTGCTCTTCCCGTGCTTTCTGAGTTAGAATCGTTGAAAGGGTTCCTCCTATAACCCCATTTTATGTATGGTGACAATTGTACTTTTTTTCCAAATCAGATGGCATTTTCATTCCTCTAAATAATAGTAATTAAGTTGAAAATTTTTGTATGGAGCTTTTCCCACCATACTTATATGTTCAATATTAATCCCCACAGCTTTTCCATTCTTGTTCTTTTTTATTATATCTTTTATTTCGCTCATCTTTGGTAACTCTATTTCTGCATATTCTTTAATGCCGAGTATTACTTCGCGGTGAGTATCAGATGTTAATAGGAGTACGTAAGTCTTACCTATATCTTATTTATTTCTTCCGCGCTTTGTGCAATTTCTTTTTGTGTATTTTTTATTACAATTAATTTAGTTCCGTGGGACATTTTTTGGCATTATTTTGAAAAATTACTTTAAGTTGGTATTTTTACTTTCTTCTTCTATTTTCTTTTGCAACCACATTTGCTTCTTTTGTTTAATGATTTTATTGCATGCTCTTCCTTTGCTGTAGTATTTTAACATATCTTCATATTTTTGAATTCGCAGCTTCATTTATAGCTTTATTAATATCCTTCCATTTCTTGTTTATATTTACTTCGGATGTATCCTTTCCGTATTCCAAATGTGCGAATTATATTTCCCGTACTCCTATATTAGTTTTAAGTTGGCTATTATTGTTGTATTACATCTTTTTTGTTTATTTATTATGATAAGTTTCACCACGCGCAGTTAGATTTTTGCTGCCACCTTAAAACGTTAACAATTACAACAGTTATACACCGTTCCTTATTTCACTATTTTATTTTACTAATAGAGGTTGGTTTTAAATACAATATGCTCACTATTAATACTCCATAGTAGTGACATAAAATAGTGAAGAAAGGTATATAAGTATGTGTATGAATTATCATATAAGTATGTGTATGAATTATCATACACTTACACTTTCTTGACAATTATGTCAAGAAAATGTGAAACTAACGTATGTTTAAGTGATTTAGTGAATTACGTAAAGATCAAATTTAATTGATAATAAAGCACTAATATCCTTTCTTCACACTTTTATTTTCTTCCATATGTATCCATATGAAAAATAAAAATATAAAGAAAGGATATTAGTGATTTATTATCACTTAAAGTCTGTTTGTTTTAAAATAACCTATCCAAGGTGTTGGGTGGTTAATCAGTTTCAAAGTGGACTGCATTTTCAAATGTCTCAGAAATGCCGGATCGGGGGCGCACAAAGGTTGGCGAATCTAATACTGCCACTTACCTTTTGTCCGCTAACTTCTGACTCGAATGATGTAGGTGGTCTTCGTGACAAAGCTAATTCATTTTACTCAAATCACAAGTTACAGCTTTTGCGCTAGGTGGTGCAAGTGACAGTATTCTTTGTCAGTTCCCGCCACCATACAAATTCCCCAAGATTCCAGCAGTATTCTAATTCACTACTGAACACAGGGTGTTTTTATTGCGAAAAGTATAACAAGGGAATTTTTTATTACTGATTTTTTATTTAGAATTTAGCAATCGATTGTTAAAGTGACGCAAAAATTGTAATTTGTCAAATAAATTCAGAACTTTCTCAAAATTTAAATACACAAATCGAGCACATCTTAATGAATTTTTGTAATAACGCAACGTCTTTTTTACCTAATCAATTATTATTATCAAACAAAAATAAGTTATTATTTTACTGTTAAATTACCCTTTTATTAACCAAAAAATAAAAATAGAATTAGAAGATAATTTCAATTTGGTTTTCATTGATACTTGGTGAAACATTTTAACTAATTTTTAAAAATTGTTTAAATTTAACTAACTTTGCTTGTACTCTTCTTATATTATGATTTTGATTGTATATTTTCCCTTGTTGGATTCTTCCGTTGGAAAATAAAAATTATTATTATTAAAAAAAAACGTTTAAATTAAACAATTGGTTTTGTTTAACTGTGCTCAAATAACTAGTATAGTTAGAAGATAACATTTAAATAATCTTGCCCTAACCAAAAATACGTAGTTTTTATTACACACGCTAAATTCTGGAATTTAAAATTTGAAAGGTCGCATGGTTATACTCCGGGAATTAACGATTCGAAACAAAGTTCAGCGAATTAATAGATATAATAAAAAAGAACAAGAATGGAAAAGCTGCAGGGATGATAACTTTAACATTGAACTAATTAAGTATGGCCAAAAAAGCTGTATACAAAGATTTTCAACCAGCAATCGACCAACATTTGTAGATGACTTCTGATATTCTTTTGTATATCTATATCCGTGGTCCGCGGATTACCGGTTGGGAACCACTGCATTAAAAAATAGACTTAACCATTAATTATTTAAATGTTTTATTACATAAATTGATTTCACCAACGGTTGAGTAAGAAATTAATTTAACATATATAATTGTTTATGTTACACATCGTCACATCATAATTGAAAGATACATATCTATTAATAAGGTAGGTCCTCCATGATTTTAACGACGACACAGGTATCCGTTTAACCCATTATTGCCAGATCTACTATTTCAAACGAATATTAACTGTTGCAGTAGTTATATGACATAAAAATGTTTTTTGCTGACTTAGAAGTAATTTAGATAAATTATAAAATATTTATCCCCGTTATTGATTTTAAGATTTCATTCACAAAAAGCGTCTTTTAAAATAAATATAACTAACACAAAACGAATAAAAGCAACAAAAAAATCAAACATAATAAACGATTAAGAACCATAAGGAATCAAATGAATCATATGATGAAAATCGCAATGAAGTGACTCAATGACAACAACATGAAACTTCTTAAATTAAATATATGTAATATATCGAATATGTAAGTTGTTATAGAGAGGTTTTATGACGTCACAGGATGTGCTTAATTGTCCCACATTTCAGGTAACGTAACATTACAAGGCAGCCGATAGACCTACCTGTGATATATAAAGATGTTATACATATCCTGTTATATATATAGATTTGTAGATGTATATAACAGGATATGTATTTAATTCAATTTATTGAACTGATCATACTTTTTTACAACAGCAACAAAAACTAAAAATCTTGCCACATAACTTACTAATCAGTAGCCTATCCAAGGATTCTTTATGGAGGTTTGGATTTTGTTGAAAACTTTAAAACACTCCAATGAAAAATACGAAGGCTGATCAGTAATATTTATAATTAGAAGTCAAAGTTCTATTTTAACATTTTGGCAATAGTTTTGTGAAAACTTGGAAATATTATGATTAACCACCTCCTTTAATCATAATATTTCCAAGTTTTAGACCCACCCTTTACTAAACGGTGTGTCTAAAGGTACTAAAGCGCCAACCCCTTGAATTACAAAAAATTTACAAGTGTTCAGAAAGCTATTGCCAAAATATCAGATACACACACATTCTAATTTATTACTTTCCCCGGAACCCGGTCCAAGAGAAAGTATTTTGATCGTAAAAAATTTTCGAATCGGGAATTACAACGAATATGCATGTTTTGAGGTCTCCTGAGTCTATTCCATTGAGTTTTGAAAAATGTCTGTATGTGTGTCTGTGTGTTTCCGCGATAGCGCATAAACGGGTAAATGGATAGAACCCAAACGTTATATCCAAGCTTTTATGACAGTGGAATGGTCTGAAAACCTTTTGGTCACAATCAAAACTCGTTAAGAACAAACTTACTCTTAGCGATTAATATTTATTATTCGATCCCATCCTTTGCAAAAAAAAAACTAAAACTTATAGAAAAAATTAAAAAAAAAAACTAAATACTTTTCGTTATATAACTTTTTATCCTATGACCTTCAATTTTCATTTTATAAGCGGAAGAGTTTCGTTTGTGAACGACTTCAAAAGTATTTTTAAAATGTTACGTAGTGTGAGAAAATTCGTAAAGCCAAAACTATTTGGTTTTAACTTAAAAAGACAACAATTCATATTTTCATTTAATAACTTTTCATTTACTATTAAAATTTCATTCAAAACTCATTTGACCGAATTCACAGGGGAAAGTATCATGATTGTTTTTAATATGACATTTTAAATTGAACATTTCAAAAATTCAATGTAGGCTTAATTAATTTAAGGAATTAATCATAATAACGCCTAATTTCAAGTGGCATCGTCAACGATTTGGGTCTACAAAGTAGACGACCGAGAATCATTGTTTCGTCCACTAAAGGAAGGCAATCTTGCCCTGTTTATGTTTAATTAATTTCTCACTTAACCCGTGCTGAAACATTTTTTAATTAATTCAAGATGATTTAATTGAAATTAATTCCTCCCTGAAGATGACCAATGGGCGAAACTAGTTGGAAAAAATATAAATAAGTGAAACAAATCAAGTGCTTTAATTTCAATTAAATCATCCTGAATTGTCCTGTTTATGTCAATTTAAGGAATATTTAAAAAAATGCTCAAATCAATAAACTGAATGCGTTTATTCATTTCATTCTGCTTCATTTCGCAATTATGAAGAAAAATCCCATTTCCGCAATCAATTATTCATTTTTTGCGTTCCAACAGGGATTGCATTCAGTATACCGAAAATACTTGACAGAAAGCTCAAACCGTCCGAAACGCGGATTAGACGGATTTCGAACGGACGCTAAATGTTTTATTTCCGAGATTGTAATTACGTTCAATTAAAACACGAAGGTATTTACGATTCGTGATGAATAAAACGCAGTGGAAAAGACCCGACGAAAGAATTAATCGACGATTAATTTATTTCCGTCTACCTTTTAATTCCTTCTTTACAGTTAAAATTCTATATACACAGAGAAAAAAACCGTTATTATTGAAGCAAGTGTGAATAGAATAATTAGCAATTATTTCACAACACGGATTTATTACATGTGAAAAATTCCCGCACTTTTTATTAAATTGATGGTGTGCATGAATAAAATGTTGGTTACGCAATTTAATCTCAGTATCTGATACTAAATATTTTGAATTAATTTCTCACTTAACCCGTGGTGAAACATATTTAATTAATAGATTTTGATACTTATGATACTAAAACTCATGATCAACGCCGGTTCACCGCTATTAAACATTTGAAAATGGTCTAAACTTCATACAAAAAATCTAACGACCTGTAAATGTCAAATGCAGTATAGAAATGAACAATGCAAAACCCTTTCCAAAAATTATCTCATTTATCGCAACAAATCTAAATTTATCTAACCCTAAAAGCTACACCGACCATGCATTTCAACGCTCTTCTTCGTGGAACCTGGAGGGGAGATATAATTAAACTAAAGAAACACGGTGGATGGAAATCCATCACAATTGCCGTAGATGACTCATTGCAAAATAAAATGAATTCCGCTGCAAACACTTTAGCTGGAACTGGCAATGTTGTGAAAGTTTTCGATACTACTAACAAAACAATAGGTAGTGCGTCTAATACAAATTTAGATAATATTATTTCTTTAGACTCTTTAAATATTCTAAATTAAAATAGTAGTAGTATTGTAAATTCTTCTTCATTTCAAATTAATAATGCTACCAATTGTACTTTTAATATTACTATTAAAAAATAAAAATGAATAAATGCCTAGATTTATTTAAATTTACGGACGTATGAAAATAACTTGCGAGTGGGAAAATTTGACACCATGAAATTCCTACTATTACTTTACACGCTTGTTGCATATATAACTATTATTATTAATCACAACTTCATGCAACTCAAAAATTATTATAAATAAAAAAGGGTATTCATTCACTTGGTCACAGTTATTTAAATAAATTAAATAAAAATTATTTGAAAATAAATTATTAATTATTTTAAAATCAGTTTTATTTAATTTATTATTATATCAAATATATTTGGATAAAAGGAAAGACTTTTACTTTTTTATACCACTTATATAAGTTTATAAGTGGTGTATAAAAGTGTTTTCTTTATTCCTAATATTGAAAATGTACCAAGAAGTGAATGCTTTCAAGATCCAAGAATTAATTATATTTATTTTTAGATTAATTTCCGGTGTCTGTTTTATTTTCTGTTATTAAAATGCTTTCAGATTTACAAAAAATATAGCTTTAAAGGACAATACGTTTGTATAATTCGTATTCCAAACGACTTTTACATTACATTTTTGTTACTGGATTTCACAAGAAAGAAAAAAAAACTGTGAATTTTATTTATAACATTTATTGAAATCATGACTGCATTACCAGCAAACATAATAATAACAATAAAAGGAGAAGTAGAAAAAAGTGCACATTACCACTAACAGCACACATGTGTGTACTTTATGGAGGGGTTGTTCGTGTGGGTGTGAGGGCGACGCGCGCAGGGCGCGAGGTTTGAATGAAAAGCCGGGCGCGATATCGCTGCCTCCTCACTCCGGCAAAAACACGCGTTTCGCGCGAAAACTCCCAAACTCCGAAAGTTTTCCCGGCGCCCGTTAGTTTTTTTTTTTTTCATCGGAATCATTGAAATATAGAAATCGGAACAACACTCGAAATTTTGAAGACAATGAACACCCCGTCCCTGCAGTGCTTCGCAGTGGCTATCGCCGTCCTCTTGGCCGTCAATTTCCACACTTCTGATGCCAAAAGTAAGTAAATTATAATATTTGTATATCTTTTTCAATTTTCTTTTCTAACTAGAGAAAACATGCTTCATTAATAAAATCATAAATTATAATTCAAAATTATTGAATGGAAAATAAATTAATATTATTGAAAAATATTTTCAATTTTTATATTATTGAAAAAATAATACAAAAATATTCCAAAAATTATTTATTAACCCATTTACCCAGCAGATATACTTATAACGTAATAATAACTTAAATGTTATGCTTAAAACATTTATTTTGGAATTCCCCTGATGAGAATTATAAGAAAATGTTGCGTTGCCCGGCGCATTCACCATTTACACATAAGCGCTTCTCTTAGTGTAATTTATTACTATTTTTAATAAAAATCACCTCACACTGAGAAGTAGAGAGGAGAATATAACGATGTTATATAAAACTAAATAAATAAATAAATTTAATAAAAATACTTTTTTTTCTCCTACATTTTATATTATATACTAATAAAATTATATTATTTACTAATGTAGTTCAGAAACCAAGTTTTTATGAACAGTATAATTAAAGTTTAATAAAAACTATAAAACTTATTATCAAACTCATAATGTAGGTGTTTTTTTATCAACCAGAAATTTTGCTTTGTGCATGTGAAATATTTAACCATCATTAAAACCACATGAGGATACTGAAAATGTTTTATTCCAATTTTAATTAAATTGAACGAAAGATTTCCTCAATATATATATATTTTTTTCAATTGCTCTAAATAAAAAATATAATTATTATCAAATCCATAATGATTTTTTTGTTTCTTACAATTATACTTAAATTAAAATAAAAGAATTCGATAATAATTAGTAATACTTATATTATATTCCTTTCTTTACTTTTCTATTACAAAATGTTATATGTACATTTCAAGCACAATGTGCTCTTTATCAATAGTTTTTTTTATATTTAGAGCATATTGTGCTTGAAATGTACATATTGTATTTTAAAATAAAGAAGTGAAGAAAGGAATGTAATATAAATATTACTTTCAAAAAAACTTCATTTACTTATCAACAAATATCTTCTATAATAATAATTATTTTTTTTAATTGCTCTAAATAAAAATAATTTCACACATTTCACTCTGTGTTTGTGAAATATTTAACTATCATTAAAAGCACATAATGATGGTGTAATTTTTTATATCACTTTTAATTAAATTAAACGAAAGAATTGGATAATAATTAAGGATGTTTTTCAATTACTGAAAATGAAAGCTACAAAATTTATTAGCTGACACAATTTTCACTTGTGCATGTTAAATATTTAACTATCATTAAAACCACATAAGGATGCTGAAAATGTGTTATTACAGTTTTAATTGAATTGAACGAAAGATTTTCATAATAATTACGGATATTTGTTTCAATTGCTTTAAATAGAAATTATAAAATTTATTATCAGACGCAAATTTCGCTTTATACTTGTGAAATATTTAACCATTATTAAAACCACTGAAAGTGGTGTTATTACAGTTTTAATTGAATTGAACGAAAGATTTCCATAATTTTTTTTTTCAATTGCTCTAAATAAAAATTTATTATCAGACGAAAATTTCGTTTTGTACTTGAAAGATATTTATCCATTATTAAAACCACTGAAAATGGTTCTGTTCCAGTTTCAATTAAATTAAACGAAATATGTCGATAAAAATTACGGGCCTTTTCTTCAATTGCTTTAAATGAAAATTATAAAAGTTATTATAAGGCGCAAATTTTGTGCTTGTCATTGTGAAATTTTTAACCATCATTAAATCAACATAATGATGCTGAAAATGTTATAATAATAATTAAGGATGTTTAATTAATTTCTCACTTAACCCGCGGTGAAACATTTTTGAATTAATTAAATAAGTGAAACAAACAAAGTGTTTTAATTTCAATTAAATCATCCTGAATAATTAAGGATTTTATCTTTTAATTGCCTTAAATAAAAATTATAAAAAAATATAAAATATATTATCAGACACAAATTTTGCTTGTGCTTTTGAATATTTAACTATGATTAAATGATAGTAAAAATATTTGTATTCTAGTTTTAATTAAATTAAAAGAAGAGATTAATTCGATATATATATATATATATATATATATATATTTCATTTTCAATTGTTGTGCAATTACGGACGTATTTTTATTCCAATCCCGAAAGATATGATTCTCATTTTGTTTGTCATCCCAATCAAGGTTGATTGTTTCCACTTCACACTTCCCTTAGGAAAGCCACAGTCGTGATGCAGGAAAGCGTTTTGCACAAAACAGCTGTGTGTAGCATTTTTATTTTTATAAATAACTTATGAAGTAAGTACTAAAGAAATTTACATATTCGCATTTTCATAGGTCGTTGTAAAATAAATATGTCTTATTAAAAAATATATTGAAACAAACGATCAATTGCAAATTATATTCAAAAAATATAAATTATTGAAAATAAGCAATTGTTTTATTAAAAACAATAAAAAAATTATTAATACCTAAAAGAATTTATGATTTCCAATTATTAAAATTCTTTCATTTTTTATGCTAAATATGTAGTTTGATTTTGAATCATACTTGTAAAATTCTAAAAAAGAAAACAAACATAATCACACGTGTATCTGTAAAATTGCTATTAATAATATTTATAAATTAAAAATTTTAGTAATTAAAAAAATAAAATAATGTAGAAAATTAAGATCCGATTTTTAAATTCACATTTATGTATCGAAATGATTTTATGCAGCTCATCGCGGCGCGGAGTGTGTCTCCGAAATTCAATACTGATATAAAATAAACAAACCGAGCGCGCTCGCTTATTAATGGTGTTGTTTTAAAAGCAATAAAAATGTCATGCATTCAATATATTCACCGAATTTTATAATAAAACTAAAAAATTAGTTGAAATAGAACGTTTCGTAATAATTTTTTACAACAAACACGAAAATAATTATAAAATTTGAAATTTATGCAACTAATAGTAGAATAACACAAGATCACGTATAAAAAAAATGCATGTCATTATCTCTATTAATAAACTCTGTGGATGCGTGGATAGTTGTTAACAAATCCCATAAGAGAGCTTCAAGGCCAATTCGTGACGAACACTCTTAAAGCAGCTGTCATAAGCAGGGCGAGTCATTTCAGAGCTCAACATATAAAAACCAAGGAATTTCCACTAAAAAAATGCTACTCATCTTTATAAAATGATATAGTTGAAAATAACTGGAATCGAACAGTATAAATCTGCAGGTTATCGGGGGAATAAAAATAAGACGACTCTCGTTGACTGTTAACATTGAACTGAAATTTTATTTAAAACCAAAAATACACATAAGGGCGCTGTTGTAAAATAAAAAATTAAATTAAATAAATATAAATTGAAAATATGACATTTCAATAGATATGTCGCCCATTGCTTGAGTTCGCCGCCATCCTTTATTGTAATATCCGCCCCTCTGTTTTGGATAGTATGGAAGTTGCCAAACGATCAGCCTTTAGAGTACTTACAAAAATCCTACACCCTAATAACCCTTTCCACAACCCTCCTATGGTCACTCCTATATCGACAAACAAACTTCGAACCCATCACCTTTGACTAAAGTTTGCCAAAAATCCCGAATAACACAAATAACTAAACACCTTTACATACCTTAAAACCCCAATATCACCCCCTAAAATTTAAATTCTCTAATTAATTCATGATGATTTTATTAAAATTAAAACACTTATAAGTGGAAAAAATCACTTATAAATGAAAAAAACAAGTGTTTTAATTTTAATTAAATCATCCTGAATTAATTCAAAAAATGTTTAACCACGGGTTAAGTGAGAAATTAATTAAACATAAATTCTCCAATATTACGATATATCACTTAATTTCATCAAATAATCCGGACTTTTACAATGATGTTTAGAACACTCAAAAGATTTTTCGATTTTAAATGAAATATTTTGTTATACAATGGTGTTGATAGATTCATTTTTATTATTATTTGTAAATATTGTATTTGCTAGCTTTTGTCTATTCATTAATTTAAATTAAAATAAATTTATGTTATTTACAGTAAGTTCCTGTATTTCTACACACTTTTTAATAATTTGACGTAGAAAGTATTTTACGTTAATAAATGAAATGAAAACTAAATAATATTGTATTTATTCAAAATTATGATAAACTTTAAAAAATAATATTTTAATTCAATATAGACATACCTTACACCGAAAGGTAGATAGGCAAAGGATTAAATAAATAAATAAAAATAGACATAATCATAATATTGAAAGTGGCGAATATTATCTTAACAGTAAAATGTCTGCTGCTTTTCAACATAAGCATGGCTGCAGCTTAATATTAAAAAGTAATATCCAATGCAATATTGATTTATAAAAAGATAAGAAAATTAGCTCCTTAAAATGTCGCAGCAAATTAAATTTTTAAAAAATAATGCGAAGAAGAAAATAATTTTAAAATACACTTTTCATAATATATTACGAAACATTATTTTTAGAAGAGCTAAATAATTTATTTAGACATTGACTTATTATTTTGTATATTTGAAATGAAAAGGATCTTAGGCAAAAAAATAAGGCGTCTGCTATACAAATGCAATATAATAATATATATATATATATTGATTAATTGGGGAAGTATTTTAAACCTCCCCAATTTATCAATATCCTTGAAAATTTCTCAACTGAAAGAAAATTACAAATTAAAGCATATAATATTAATAGAAAAAAGTATTCACTTGGTCACAGATTTTTAAATAAATTAAATAAAAATGATTTGAAAATAATTAATAAATTATTACCACATTTAGCTCTGTGGCATTTTGCGAAAGTCCTTTTTTCTATTCATATTAATAGCTAACGAAACGTTTATTCAAATCTGACCCAAGAGATTTTTTTTTTGATTTTACTATAAGAGCATTATTAGCGTCCTTTCCGTTAGCCCGGTCATTATAATCTGAGAACGAGGCCGGTAAGGATCGCTCAATTTAATTCCCATTCAAATTGCCATCAATGATATGTGGGCCGTTCACCAATTATTCCACACCAAACAGCAACTGATCAAGGATGATGATGATTTACTTCACAAATCCAGAACGGGTTTTATACATTCCAATAATGCATTCTATGGCAGTTAACATCACCGTGGTTTGTAAATCTTGGCTCATAGAATAGCACACGAGCAAAAAAATCGGGTTTATTTGTATTCTCTCAAATGCTCATTGACAAAACGTTAATCGGTTTTAAAAGTTATCGCAAGTTAATTCCTGATGCAAGGACGCATGCTACAGATAAAGTTTATTGGACTTAAAGACGACGCAAGCGCTACCTTTTGCCTAATTTCAAGTGGCATCGTCAACGATTTGGGCCTACATGGTAGACGACCGAGAATCATTGTTTCGTCCACTAAAGGAAGGCGAACTTGTCCTGTTTATGAAAACAAGGAAAACGAAATTCACATTTAATGAAAGTTATCCGTACGCTAGATGAATGGTGGCTGAACATTTCATTAATTTTGTAGTTTATTGGACTTCAGAATTCTACAAAGTTAGCTCTCTGAATTTAGAACGTTTTTTCGTACAATGCGTGCTTTTCGAGTTATTTTGATTTTTCAGGTTAAATGGTTTACCCGGTATATTATTGTATAAATATTGTATCAAAACAATAAAATATTACAAATATTGATCATATTAATAAAAACAAATTAATATAAAATAAATGAAAATGTGTTTATAAGAAATTTCTATCATAACCGTTTTTATTTTTCTTATTTTAAAATAAAGCGAATACAAACGCAATTCCCTTTAGTTTTAGTAAAATAATTAAATATCTAAGAAAATTCCTTTTAATTAAAAATTGTAATATGAATGGACTCACTATAAAGCGTTTGATCAATAATAAACCAAACCGCAAATCAAATGAGTAAAAGGTAAGTAATTCCCACGGTCCGTTTCGAATCCCTAAGGAGAACCCGTTGCTACAAACAGAATACAATATTAACGAGTTATTCGGGAAATTAGCAGTGATTTCCATTAAGATTCCCGAATTAGTAATAATTATAATTCTCTGAATAATAATATTGTTATAATAACAATACATATCAATCTACACAAACATCACTGGCAAATAAGCATAATGATTATTTAGGAAATTGTTATATTAATTTATATTTATTTTATTTAATAAATAATAATTCTTTATTTGTTATTATTTTGGATATTAAAGTATACTAGCTTTAATATATAATATGATTTATATTTATTAAATTAATAATTATTTTACTGTTATTTAGGACATTAAAAATATTATAATAATTTATGTTTACTTTGTTTAATACCGTTTTAATTATGTGTTAATATAAAAGAAGTAAGAATGTCTACATTATCTCTAAGATTTACGTTTAAAAATTAATTCTGTTTTCATTACTAAAACAAAGAAACGCTGTGAATAATTAAGAGAGAATGAGACGACTTTTTTCATCTTCCTGAATAAAACTGATGATGAATAATTGATTTAAAAAGAAAATATTAAAATGTATATTCCATTTTTTATTATATATAAATTTAAAAACATTTTCAAACATATTTATTTGTAATATACAGTGTTAGTTACCTAAATAATTCTCCAAACGTAATAAAAAAATATTTTAACCATCCTAAAAATAATTTTTGTTTGATTGTCAATTTTGAAAATCTGTTTGTGTCATTTTTTTTACGAAAAAAAATAATTTCGAGAATGTGTATTGAACCTATCGTTACAAAATGGCGCAAACAGTTTCTCGAAACTGACGTTCACACAAAAGTTATTTTTGGGTTGAGTAAAATAATTTAAAAAAAAGATTTTACTCAACCTAAGAATATTTTTTTTTTAAAGATTCTCGAAATAGATGTTCATATAAAATTTATTTTTGTGTTGAGTAAAATCATTTAACAAAACAAATATTTTACTCAACCCAAGAATAATTTTTGTATGAACGTCAATTTCGAGAATCTGTTTGTGAATTTTTTTTACGAAAGGCTGAATACACATCTCTGTAAAAAATGAATTTCAAAAATATCATTTTTTAGCAGTGCTGAAATGAAAGTCTAAATATACAAAATTTACCATCTAAAAAAAATTACGCTTGCCTTATCAAAGTAAAAAATTATAAAAACAATGTATTTTTTAACCGAATACAATTTTTATTATAATTAAAAAAAACTGTTAATCACTCCTTCACCCCTTTAACAATTACGTATTTCAAGAAACAATCGCCCCTTTTCTAGTTTTAATTACACAATTGAGCTTTCAGATTATGAAAGAAACTAATCAATCGACCCTCTGTTGTCGATAACGGTTTGAATTATTCAGTTTCGGCGTTTCGTGGAAATTCCATGTAGTTACGATTCCCCACAATTTAATTTTAAGCCGCCACTTTTGATGGCTGAAAAATTGATACGTTCAATAATTCAGAGCGTGAGCGCAAACAAATGCAATTGACACGAATGTTAAATTGTAATTGCTCAAGTAAACAAATGTGTTTTATTTAGAGTAATTACAAACATACGATTGCGTGCCGTGTTGAATACAATAATTGTAAGATAAATATTTCAATAAATAATTAATTGAGATAAATTATTAATTGTTATTAAAATATACACGGTATTTTTTTAATTAGGTCTCATAGGGATTTATATGGTTGAAACGCTATATTATTATTTTATTATTAAAACTATTTTATTATGATTTTCTGGCCTTTTAATCCAATTTTACTTTGTTAAATAAAGTGATTCAAGAAAACCCAGAGCTACTATTTGCGATTAAATTTCCAACTTTTAAATTGCCATTTAAAATATATATCGCTTTTAAATTATCCTAATTATATTAATTAATAATAAGAAAATATTGTAATATAATAGTTTATATTGTTTTATTAAAATCCACCTAATTAAAAAAAACAAACCTTACGCGAGATAAAATTATTACAAATCAAATCCCTATGAAATACAAAAATAACTGTTTATTCATTTTATTTCCTATAGAAATTTCTTGGCTCAATCCTAGAATCTTACACTTCAGCGTGAAGTTGGCCGATAATATCGACCAAAAGTCTTTCATTTTATAATTTACGGCAAATGTTATTAATCATAATAAACTTTATTAACGGAAATTCACCATTTAACAAAATATATTTATAAATAATACAGTAAAAATAACATATAAAATCTTTTTGCAATATTGTATCGAATACATAAATAACAGTAAAAAAATATTACATATCACGCCTAACAAAAAATATATAAATAAACAGCAGAAAATACAAATATTATGTTTGTTTTTCACCGTGAACAAGTTGTTCCTCAAGGTTCCTCATTATCACCACTAGACCGTACTTTATTTCAAAATCTTCAAAAACCAATAACCGAAACAGCAATCAAACTAAAGTAAAACTCAATAAAACTTAACAAATTCAATCAACCATCTTGCTTCTCCACCTATATGTATGTGTGTGACGTTCAGCCATTTTCTTTAATAAGTCGCCGTTTAAGCGCGCTCGTCATTTCAAACTTTACACCCCCCAGAGTGCGTCGCGCGGGTGTTTGTGTGTCTAAATATGAAGCAGTTTATAACATCAGCTTTTGATGTTTGCACAGTGAATTACGTCGGACAATCGATATTCTATTAAATCGCTCGACGAAACTAGTTTTCGGATTGGGTTGATTGGCTGATTGCGGTTCAAAGTTCATTAAACGCACTAACCGAAAATTGGCGCAAGTAATAACAACTTTGTTTATTCAGAACGATCGATCCGTTATGGTTCATTTTTTTTATTTATGAAATTATTAAATTAAACTTATTTCGATATTAAATAATTAAATTATTATTTAATATCGAAATAAGTTTAATTTTATTTTTATACATTATTTCTTTATACAATTCGACGACGTTAGCGATTATGATATTTAAACAATGATATAGACTGGATAAGAATAGGCGAATTACGGTTCAAAGTTCATTAAATGCACTAACCGAAAATTAGTGCAAGTAATGAAATCTTTGTTTTATTCGGAACAATCGATCCGTGATGCATCAAGTTATTTTCTGAAATTATAAAATTAAACTTATTTTGATAATAAATGATTTTTTAAATGCATTCTCCCTTTCCACTATCTATCAGTTCATCATATTTTCATCTGCAGAACAACGACAATTTCGAACATGGAGTCAATCAATGTATTGTAAATATATTTAATATTTGAAAAATTAAAATTTTATGTAATAATTTAAACAAGAGAGATTTGAACATACATGCATGGATATGTATCTATTAAAACAACTTTTACTGGCCTTCTTTCCCAACTACAATTTTTAAATAATTTTCCTATTATCTCGTTTCGATAAGAAATTGAACATTCTCTAAGATGTATACAAATGAACTCAGAGCATGGATTGAGATTTATCACTTTGTGATTTTTATAAATAAATATAGTAGACATTTCTTCACTATTATCTCAATAACACAAGATGTACATTTCGAACAGAAATTGAACATTCTCTATAGTGAAACCAAATGAACACAGAGTATAGACCATCATCAAACAGAATTAATTAATTAAATTGATATTCCTTTTAAATTATATTCATATCTATGAAAATTGAAGAAATGCTAATGTACAACATTGAGATATAATTTAAATTAATTAAATATAAGTGGAAAAGAAACATCGCTGATGGGATTTGAACCCAAGTGCCTCGAATTCTAGCCAAGTGTGTTAACAAATATACACCAGAGATATGTGATATCAAATCTCCATTCAGTGCTTCAAGTTAACTTATATTCAATTTAAACATACATTCGTGATGGTCCGAGGACGGTATACAACAATTCCATCTGAAGTTGAATAATGGAATGGAAATGCAAATATTACATTTTTAATTAATTAATTTGATATTCTTTTTAAATTATATTTATATCTATGAGTAGAAGAAATATCTCAATGTTCTACATTGAGATTTCTTCAATTAATCAATTACTCAAAGAGATTGTTCACTTTGTGATCGAAATATACATCTAGTAATAAAATAACAGTGAACGTATGTCAAACACTTCATATATTCTTTCTGATAATAGTTAAAGCTTGTAATAATAATAATAATCTTTATTTTCCAAGAAAGTCAAAATGTTACAAAATTAAAATTGCGTCAATTAATTCTTAATATACACTATATACAATTTAGTGAACACTAATTAATTATTTATAAATTCCAAAAAAAAAAATACAGTGTAACTGCTAAATAATATATTAAGAAAAAATTAAAAAGAATAGGGTTCTATTTTAATTAAATATGCCGAACTGTGAACTTTTCAACGTTGTTTTTTTAATTATTTTAAAACATCTAGTAGCGCATTGAATAGTTTAATTGCCGAGTTAATGTGAACTCTATCATCTGTAGTTTATTGGTGGAGAAGTTATGAGGGAATATATAGTTTTTACTTCTAGTATTATATATATTTAATTTGTTCTCCCTTTCTCTCAATCTCTCTCTCTTACATATGTATATACAGTATGGTGAATTTTTCGATACTAACCATTGGTATCACGGAG
This sequence comes from Philonthus spinipes, assembly GCA_963082785.1. Classification (NCBI taxonomy): domain Eukaryota; kingdom Metazoa; phylum Arthropoda; class Insecta; order Coleoptera; family Staphylinidae; genus Philonthus; species Philonthus spinipes. Next base: position 18,645,261 of record OY720307.1, on the reverse strand, counting down.
TGAGAGTGGTATGTGAATATGCATTTTGGAGGAATAATAGGATTCTTTGAGACACATATTTTTTTAAGGAAGCTTTGTTTATTGCGATTAATTGCAAATTTTTGTGCAAGGTTAATTATGCGTTCGGATATGGGAGTGACTTGAGTGGATTCGTAAAGGTGTTCATTGTGGATAAGATTGTTAGGATGTCTAATTTTTGTTAGGATTCTTAAGGCGGATCTTTCTGCAACTTGGATATTGTAGAGAGAAGAAGGTTTGATTTGAGTGAAAATAAAGCATCCATAATCCAACAATGGCAGGCATATTGATTTATAAATATGTGTGGCAGTTTTAGTACTCATACCTTCCTGCTTGGAGGTAAGTGGATTAAAAGAAATCATTATCGATGAACCCCTACAACTTTTGTGTATAAAATTTAGCTCATATCTCATATCATGTTTCAACAATTCATTAATAAGTACCAAATAGCGGAATTACAATTGTCTATAATCAGTATTTGAACTCCAGTTTAAATGTTTATTTATTCGGGGGTTTATTTGTCGATCGCGGCGGTGAAATTAATTTCCTCGCAATCCGTTTACGAAATCCGCGCCAATTCGCATTCTTTCGCCTCCGCCCCGGCCACCCTTTATTCCCATCGAGGAAGCGCCGGAGCCAGTTAATTATTTCGTTAAGCCCGAAATGCAATTTGCGTTTAATAATTTCAGCGGAATATCTAATTTTAGGTTTTGTTTGATTTGTTTTCGACTTGCGGCGAGCAGTTTTCCCTAAACGAAGAAAAAGCTGTGTTATTATCGACGGGTTATTAATTTTGACCGTATTAGTGAACTCTATTTTTCTGGGATAATGTGTTTTACTACTTAATTAATATTTGTTATTCGCATATAATGACCTAGATACAGATATTAAACAATTAAAACTTAAAGCATTAAAAATCTTGATTTTTTTTTTGGTCATTCGAAATATTTTTCATATTATAAAAATGAGTTTACATTTAATAATCTTTACTTACAGAAATATATTTATTGCAAACTTAGGCGGAAAGACGATCGCCAATTAACAGATCGCCAATTAAACATTTGATTATGTAATTTTTATTATTTATTTTGTATTTTTTGCTGTATATATCTGTTAACAAAGATTATTATTACAAATTTATCACAAATCCTGCAATTAATTAAATAGCAACAAACGACATTAAAATAAATATTTGAATAAATGACATCATATATGTCATTATAATTTCTTTTAATAATTTCTTGTACACAATTTAAACATGAAAATCCTTCTTAGCATTTTAATACCTGTAATTTCGCCAAGAAGACTAAAAAACGCAAATTTATTCCTGTGCATAACCTTCTAGCCTGTAAATTACGTTTATTAGAAGCGCACATACATTATATATAATCACACACTTATTAATAACATTTCATTAACAATAAATGCTGCATATATTTCGGTGCATGGGTAATATATTATTCATGACTGTCAAATTTCATAAAAATTAATATTAAATGCAATCCTACATAAACAGCAATTCTCGTCGTGCATGACAATGATTACGTGTTTCTAAATTAACTCAAAATTTCCTTCTGGTAGTAAATATAAACAAAAAAATCTTTCTTATTCAAGTATTTACCTGTTTCTGAATATGGTTTCTATTTAATATATCTAGAAATATTTGAATTATTAGTTAATTTTTCTTCTTTACGTTCGAATATCTTAGTAAATTTAATAATCATATAAATACTTAAATAAAGAAGTTGATTGATTTACTTTGTTAGGCATTGTAATTTAATTTTAATAAATGATAACTTCTTATAAAAATATTTTTTATTTAGAGTGTTCAACAATGATTGTAGACAAGAAAAATCTGGTGAGTTTTATCGCTTTAAGTTCATGCGAAGGAAAAATAAATAAAGCGTAACTATATTTGATACTAGCAGCGTTCTGTGACGTATTTTGCCAATGTGTTTTTAAAAATCGAATGCAAACGAACTTAAAGCAGCAATTCAAAAAAGAGAGAAGGAACATAAGGAGCCGCTTTAACGTGTATTTGGAACGTAGAATTAACAACAAACATCTTTATTCAGACAGCGGAATTACAATTCTTTACAAATATTTATCTTTACAATAAATATTGATGGGTTAGTAGTCTGTCATGGGCTATCGACAGAAGGTCTTTCTGTCTAGAATTAACATTTTTCTAGAAAATGGCCTTCATTTTCTCTTTTCATTTTCAACATTTGTTATAAAGTTAGGAATGCTAACTCTATGTTTATTATTTTCAAATACGCATAATCTTTACTTAATCCAATTTACATTGTATATTTAATTAAAATTGTAAAAATTAAATATATAGTTATGATTAAATATTTAATTTATTTTGTAAAAAATATGTTTGCTACACTAATGGCAATCTCGGACATTTTTTTTTCATATGATCAGTTGTACCACCATGTGTATTTTAGTAAGCCATTTAAAAATATTAAATTTATTAGGATCATTTCTAGTATTATTTAATACTAGAGATGATCCTAATTTGCTTTCTAAAATAATTATCCATATTCCTCGATTTAATTCAAGAAGTAACAGACGGTGTTATAAATCTAATAGTAATTACGTTTCTCATAATAATTTTCTAATTACATGCTTAGAATGCTTAGAATAATAATATTCATCCTTTCATAGATATTTTCTATTAATCTCGTTCCACCATATTAAAAAATATTTCGCTTTTAATATAAATAGAAAAGAGTATTCATTCACTTGGTCACAGTTATTTAAATATATTAAATAAAAATGATGATCAATAAATTATTTTCACATTTTTATTTAATATATTTCGCTTTTAGTTTACTTTTCTTATAATCTGTATTAATTTGTATAATTTGTTTTAATATTTGTTTCATTTTTGTACAAATTCCGAGCTTTATATTTATTTTTAATTTTGTTTATATAAGAAACAGTTAACAATTTTGTATTAAATTTATGTATGAGTGAGTTCCAATGTATAAGTAATTTGTTTTCTTTTTGTTTAATTTTTTTTATTTTATTTTGTAGATGTTTTACGCGTATTGATATTTTTGTTTCTTTATATTACATTCCCTGTAATTGGATTTATTGAGACTATTCGAAATAAATAATAACAATAAATAAGCAAAGTAAAAAAAATGTATTTATTAAAATTGAGTGGCATTCAATTGTTGAAAATCCATATTCACTTTTACATAAATTAATTTTAAATAAAAGTAGTCGAAGTATAGCTAAAGTTAATAAATAACAATAAATTTTAGCTTATTAATAAATAGGTGACACTTAATTTATTAATATTAATAAATAATAATCTTCTGAAGAAAAAGAAGAAATTTATTCTTTTTCAGAAGAAGAAGAAAATTTATTCTTCTTCTGATTTCCCTCGTTGTTCTTTAGAGCGTCGGTACTTATTATTGAGACTACTCCTCCAAAATATAAATAATTAAATAATAATATAATACTAAATAAATAATATTCATATGCGTTTCTATTGTAACTTAGCCTCCAGTTAGTTGCATTTAATAGACTATGCATATGAGTGTATATTTTTCATATTTCCCATTTTAAATCCAACATATTTTTTGTGTATATTTATAGAATAACAAATATTTAATATATTAAAATAGTGGATATTTTCCATTATAATACGCGTCAGTTACATATTTTTGTGAAATCCATAGTACTGTCGCTGGGAGTTTTAGGTAAATCCGACATTAAACCAAATTGCAAAACTCCATAAAACCCCACACACCAAATTTATTCGTACATTCATTTACAGCCGCCAAACAAATAATTGACACGTACGCAGGGATTAAATATTATAATAATCAGATCAATATTTAAAACCGCCCGTATTTTTACACACACGCGTTAATAAATTCTATGACCAGAAATATAAATTAATCAATTATTATTTTGGTTTACAAATTAAATTCGCTTGATAATGTTTCACTTATTTGTATTTATTTCAGCTTAAGCCGAAACTAGTTGAAAAATAAATACATATAAGTGAAACAACACCAAGAGAAATTAATTTAAAAACCAAAATATTTTACCAAGTGATTAATAAGAAGAAAGTTACCGATATAATCAATTAATTCATTAATTTGAAAAATATAATTAAATATATTGGACTAATAAGTAATCAATTCATTAAATCAAAATTAGTAAATATCCTTAAATATTTACAGAAATTATAAAATTAACTTCGTTTTTTAAACTAACTAAAAAAAGCTCGTTAAAGCAGTACTTTAACGAATTTCGCTTTCTGACGTAACTTTTTTATTATGTTTTATTTTATAAATTGTAAATCTACAGCGAAGTGAATATCTTCAGTAATTTTTTTTTTTTTAGTGAAATTTACTGTAACAAGCATTTTTTTCTAAATTAAAGAATAATTACATTTATTATACCCAATCAGTGCTGCCCTTTTAAAGAGAATTTTGGGCCACTTTGCTATTTGAATTATTGAAATTGGGGTTACACTCCTTAGGGGCGAAGGGGTGGGGGTATGGTTGAAAAGTGTATGCCAGAATAATAATTTAAAAATAAATCGACGTATAAAAGTTTTTTTCTAAAATATATTTTTGTAAATAAAACACTTTTTACTTTGTTTAACCACTGTATTTTACACTTAATTACTAGATAGTCGAAACTATAGTCACATAATTAAGTGTAAAATACAGTGGTTAAACAAAGTAAAAAGTGTTTTATTTACAAGTGTATTTAAGATGTACCACAAAGTGAACGCCTAAAATACCAAACAGTTAAAATATATTTATTTACGATTTACGAAGCATTATATATATATATATATATACAGAGAGCTTTTTTTATCAGTATACATTTCCCCTATGTATACCTGCAAAATACGCGAGTCAAATGCATTAATGTATGTGTGTTTAGTTGCCTACAACACGCAAATGAACACACGTATGCCAAGTAGTCAACTAAACATACACACATTAATCAGTTCAATGCGTCTGACGCGCGTTTTTTGCAGGTATATACTTCCCCTAATGTATACTGATAAAAAAACCTCTCTGTATATATATATATATATGTATATATAATTAAAATCTTCCTGATCAGAGAAAATCAAGCAATTAATCGTGAAAAAAATTTCCCGTTAATTTTCCCAAACTCGTATTGACTGAAGCACCGTTTAATTTTCAATGCGGACTTTCCGTCATCTTAAAAGCCGAAATCGAATTGCGTCGCGAACGAATCGCTCTTGTTATTCTCTTCATCTTTCTGTGCGCGGAGAAATGCGGTCTTTAAAAAGGGGATTAGCCCTCGAAAAGCGCACGGCGAAACGGTTCATGTGGGCACAGGTCCATTCTGGTGTGTGATTTCGTTTGCGGAAACGTCTTTAAATTTAAAGTTTTCCGCGGGCAACAAAAGAAACGGGCAGAAAATTTGATTTGCTTTTTAAATAAAAAATTATATATGTGCGATTCTAAAAAATATACCCTGTGTTTTAAGTTGAATGAATGCAGAAAAAGCTTACTGTATTTCGTTTTCGTTGAGGTACATTTTCATTGAGAATATAATAATAAAAATAATATTTAAGTAATAAGTTCTCAGAAAAATTAAGTTTTAATTGGAAATACATAACCGAGAAAGAGTATTTATTAATTACAAAAAATAATTATAATTTAATAAGAGAGTATTATTATGCAACATAGTTTCGGAATATACAAAATTAAGGATAATTATCATCAGGCGCGTAGATAGAAAAAAAACGGAGGGATTAAGACTTCTTAATGTTAATAATGTAATAGAAATAAAATAAAATTTTTTAAAAAAAAAGAAATAAACAACCGACTGAGCGCATTTTATATTCATCAATGATATAAATGTTTTCATTTTCTTGTTGCTTTTACTTTATCATTTTTTTCTAAAAACTTAAAAATAACATTTACATTTTAAAATAAACAAATGGATTTATTATCGAGTTTAATTAATCTAAAATATTTAAATTAAAAATAAATCAATTGCGTTTGTAAATATTAATAATTCGGGATGGATGTGTTTATATTTAATTAATTATATATTTATTTAATCATATAATTACCCCGAAATATTCATAATTAAATGCCCTTTTCATTTTTGTATAAATGAATTAATATTTATAAAATCAGTGAGATTCGTATTAAATTTTCGGTTATTTAAATGAAAGATATGAATATGGTGATAATTTTATGTGTTCTTAAAATTCATAACAATAACATAAAAGCAAATTTCAAAGTTGACTCCTACCCAGCCCCCAAAGGGGGCGGGGGCAAACATTTTTATAACGGGGTAATTTGCTCCTCGATAATATTGTGGGTTTATTTGTAACATTTTTTGACATAACGCTCTATTCTCCAGATATTTAGCAGTCTCAAGTTAAATAAAACACCCTGTATATATATACACTGAGTTTTATTTAAGTGTGGCCATATGGGTTCAGCATGATTTCAATATAATGTTTCATATTTTAAACATTGCGGTATGACTAACAAATTCATTAGATTCTGCGGGTCTTGTCTTATATAAAATTCCATTAATTACTCTAAAATATTTAAGTTTATGTCGAAAAGCATCATCTTCTAATCCACGAAAAAACGGTGCAGATTAGCTTCCGTTTCTTGAAGCATTTTAACGTCATCAATATCTAATAAAAATACCGGTTCGTCGCCAAGGATTGTAATCAGGGTTGACATGCCCGGCGCGTCCACCAAAATATGCCACAGCGGTAGAGCAGAGGTACCGGTTCAAAATGATACTTTATTAATAATCAGATCGTCAAGAATGAAATTTTTAGAAAAAAAGATAAAGATGGTTGATAACTTACAAATATAAGAAATTATTTTATTCATCAATATTTTTTTCATTTAATCGGTTTGTCAGGCAGGTAGTATAAAATCCTGGCGGACGAGTGTCAATGAATTCCTGGAATGCCAATTTTGCAGCATTGTCAGAATTAATCTGTTTATTTTTATTAAAAAGTTTATTCACTTTACCGATTTAAGCTAAATGAGTTTATATCGTTTGTTTGTTAACAAAAAATTTCAACGATACTTCCTAGGCACTTTGATGTAGGTCAAACTGAACGATGAGTTTTAGTCCGTCATTATTTACCTTAGATTACTGTCTGCTGCGTAGTAACACTAAAGCCAAATATATTAGGGGGCCGGAAAGTAATATCGTTCTTGTGCATGTTGGTCTTTGTCGTCGCATAACTACTCATTGGGCAATTCAAAGTACTATCAAAGACAATTTTAAGTTGTAGTGACTTGTTTTCTTGTAGATTATAAAATTTTAAAGCTTATTTACTTTTTTTTTTAAATGATCAGTAAAAAACCGGAAGAGATACATATCTAGTATTGTATGCTTTTTATATTTCATAAGGGTAGTAATGCAACGGTTGCTATCAAAAACATTTGCGATGTTTATCCGAATTCTTTCGTTATTCATAAAGGCCAAAATTGGTTTTCCAAGCTCAAATCCAGTAATTTCACACTTTCTGACTAATATTATCAGGAAGAACAACAATTTTGATTTTTGTATAAATAAATAAATAAACTCTAGATAATGACATTTTAAGTGCACAAGTGGAAGTAAATACATTTCCGACCATTGAAGAACTTTCGAACAATATTAACACACCTTGGTCAACCATTCAGGAACATTTTAAGCAGATTAGAAAAATAAGCAGAGCTGGTGTTTGGGTCCGGCACAATCTATCTGAAGAAAACAAATCTAATCCTTCTAATACTTGCAACTTATTGCTCCAGCGGTATAATACAGAAGCGTTTTTGGATAGACTGATTACCAGGGATAAAAAAAATGGGTCAATTACGAGAACCCAAAAACGCAAAAGGCACTAGCTCTCTTCAAATGATACACCACGAGCTACAGCAAAACTGGGTTTACACCCCAAAATGGCGTTTTTTTGTGTTTGGTGGAATACTCGTGGGGTGGTTCATTTTGAAGTGCGAAGATCTGGTCAAACTGATAGAGTACATCAATTTTTAATTGAAAAGTACCCAGCTTTTGTTGCAATATTGCAATACGACAATATAAGATCGCACTGCGCGAGACTAACGCTAGAAAAAAATAATGAACTAGGATGTGAAGTTTTGCCGCACTTACTATACTCACTAGATATTAGGCCACTTGTTTTTCATTTGTTTCGATCTCTACAGCATTTTTTTCGGTTGAAAAAAATTAAAAATTCTGAAGAAGTTAAAAATGCCATCTCCAGTTATTGTTATGAGAAACTTGGCGATTTTTATTGATCCGAGATTGAAAACTTGCACACTATATAGCAAAAGGTCGTAGAAAATGAGGGTGATTATGTTATTGATTAAATCAAAATATCGATAAAAATGTTGTTGATTGAATTCAATATAAAAAAACGACACTACTTTCCGGTCTAATGTTTCGCGGGGTCTGCGATACCATACTTCCTCGTAATAACTCATACTCCAGGCAAGATGTGTAACTTTACAACAAACCAGAGCGGAACGGTAAAATATTAAGCCAATGTCAAGTAATAAGCTTTTGAAGAGGGTAATATTGTTAACTACAAATTTCATCCTCGCCAACCTTATAAAAATACAAAAATAAATATGTGTTTTTGTTTTGTTATAATTACGAAAATATGGTCTGTCTTATAAATAGAACACTGGGACTTTAAAGCTTCAAATATGTTATAAGTTATGAAAAAATCATAGCAATCCGTGTAAATTGAAATGATTTATTATAATATATAAATGAAACGAACATTATTTTCTCTGATAAGGAATAGAACAGTCCTTTGAAAGCGTCAAATCAAATTTGGGGCAAAATGAAACTATAAATAGAAAAGAGTATAATTCATTCACTCGGTCACAGTTATTTAAATATATTAAATAAAAATGATTTGAAAATAATTAATAAATTATTTTCACATTTAGCTCTGTGACATTTTGATTTACTTTACGTAAGTACGTTAAACAAATGCATATTAAAACCACTACTTCCCGGGCAAACACCCACGCCGGACATTGAATTACATAATATACACCTGCTGTTGTACATCAATAAAATAATGCATAATGCAACAAATTTTGATCCGAGAAAAATTTAATGTATAAACAACAAAAGGAACGTTACTTAATTTAAGGCCATCTGCAGATACGTGTTTCGGGATCTATCCCTCGTCAGTACAGCTATGCCTTACATAATTTAAAGATGTTAAAATAAATTAATTAAATTAATTCATTTACAATCAGCAAAATTAAATCAATTATATTAAATCAAATTAAACTAAATCAATTTAAATTAAATTAAATGAAATTAGTTTTAGTTTTTGTCCCTGATACCTCCGCTGTTTCTCTATTTTTTTCATAAAATGTCCTTTGATATTGTATCTTATATCTAAAATAACTTTCGTAGAAGACATTCTATTATAAAAATTAAAAAATATATATATTTGTTAAAAGATTTATTGTGATTATAATTAACGAGTAAATAAATTATTTCAAAAATATAAATTCCGTTAGAACAAAAAAAAACAAATTCTCTTTGTAATGTCCTATAAATACGCTGGCTTAGAATGGGTAAATGTTAATTAAATGAATTGCCACATAGTAACAATCGAAACTATTATAATTTAATTTATTAAACGGATCTTCCATTTTTACAACAGCAACGAAAACAAACTAAATCTAAGATTACAGCTATAATAATAATAAACTAAAATTATTATTATAATAGATCAGAGTGTACCTCGGTAAGCATCTGAATTGCATATTTTTTTTCAGTATCAGAACTATTATTTTTAGGAATCGCTTATAATTGTCATAAATATTTTCGTTTCTGTATTTTTGTTCTGTTATGGAAAAATAAAAATGTTCGTATTAAATCAAATATTGTATTATAGCTAATTGTATCAAAGCCTCAATAAAGATGTTATATATATATAAATGTTATTATTATTATAGTATTAAAAAAAAACTACTAGATTACAAAAATAAAATAATCATAAATAAAAAAGAAAATATAAGAAAATAATTGTAATAATTAAAATAAAATGTTGCAATAAACATAGAAAATATTTATTGTACACCATAAGCATATTTATAAGTCAAGCTTGTTGGGATTCCAACTAAAATTTATAATTACAATAAGAAAAGTTAGACCTCTAGTCGATAGACCAGTACAGACTAACACCATACATTGTTTATATTAAATTTTTATATTGTAAAATGTGTATTGTCTGAATAAAGATGTTAAATATATCTATGTATATATAATTATAATAATTTACTGCTTTAGAATGGGATTATAAAATATTCATAATGAGATGGATGGGGAGTTGAACCCTTAATCCCCTTCCTCTAGTTACGCCTACGTTAAACACATAACCATTTATCAATTATTCACGTTTCAGTAAATAAACGAATGTTCTGTTAATTGGTCAGCATTTTTTGTTGATATTATTCGGCGTTTTAAAATGTAAAATTTCATAAATTTTTATTCAAAAACGTATCAAACCGTATTCGCCGGGGAAAGTACCATGATGGACACATCACCATTTTTCGACTTGAATCGGTAAAGGAACTAATAATTTTTGAAATAAAAAAAATAATTCCAATTCTAATTATTAATTAATAAAAAAAATAATTACATCAACTGAAATACCTCTGGTCGATAGCCATTTAAATAATAATTAATTATGTAAAATTACACGAATATATACAGGGTCAGTCGGGAGAATTAACCCAAAATCCAGGAATGTATTGTACGCGTGAAACTAACGTAAAAAACGCAAGTGTTGTTATTCGATTTTTATTTATTTTAAAGTTATAACCTAATTAAAAATAAACTACAATTCATACATTAACATTTTGGTAAACTCTTGAAGTTCCGTTCCTCCCGACTCACCCTGTATGTATAATTAATTACTAGTATTAATAAAACACAAGACCCCAAAATCTGGAAGGAATTTAAAATAAATAATCAATAAATATTTAATAATATAGATAAATTAAATACATAATTTTGGCGTATTTTTAAATGATAATAAAGTTAATTAAAAAATCCCTCTCGAATGAAATAAAAATGGACGGAATTTCTGGTATTCCCAGGGCGCGCAAAAAAGCTCAATTAAAATGCAAATTAACACCCTTCTTCTGTACTTTTCACAACAGATAATAAACGCACACGTCTCGGTTTGCGCGAGAATCAAATTTTAATTACGACTTTGAAAAGAATGCTGATGATTTTTGAGAAAACTAAATAACTGGGACTAACGATGTTCTAGTTTTTTTTAGTTCGCTCGACAATAGCATTCTTTTCAAAGTCATAATTAAAACAAAAGTAGCGTATTTATTTTCAATTTGATCTCCTTTTGTTATTAAATTTACTTATAATCAAAATTACTGTTAAAAAGTATTTAATCTTTGTAATTACAAATTAAATTAAAAAAATATATTAGTGCAAACACCAACAGTGATTTCAATTCATTCGTATTTATTTATACCTTATAATTGCAATCGAATAAATTAAGAAAACATCAGTGATTTGAATTCAACAGTATTTATGCTTTACAATTGCAATTGGAGAAATTACCTAATCCTAAGTAATTGTGCCAAGGAAACGATAAGAAAAAACAAAAGAAGGTAAGAGGGCACTCATAAATTCTTCCGGCTGGGGCTTATTTTCTACTTTGCAAAGCTCACATGTAAGATGACAGGGTAATAATTCCAAGCCTGACGCATACGTATATGCCCACTGTTTCTCCTCAATCATAAATCATTCCTGATACTTTTCTCTCAACACGTGAACAATGAAAAAAATATATAAAAAAGAATAAAAGGCGCGTAACAAGTGTTTCCGGGAAGAAAACCTACGATTTAATGTTTTGCAGCTACATAATATTTCCCATTATGATATGCCAAGTATAATCCAGCATTAATAATGCTTTGTTTTAACATTTTTTTAATGGATTATTTTACGTAAAAATGTAATTTTTTTATATAATCTACTGATTTTTTTTTGTAATTTAAAATAATGAAATACCCTTCCAACAGATAATGATATTTTTTTATAACTAAAAGCGTAATAAATGAGAGTTAATTTTAATTTTCAATGCTTAAGACCTTTATTACTAATATTTTAATTATGATTAATTCATAATTAAAAAATTGTAATAAAAAAAACTGAACGTTTGAGTGGACGATTTCTATTTTCCTTTTTTTTATTTTTTGTTGAACTTTGCAATTGTAGTGTCTTTTCCAAGGGTGGATTTTGTATGTAAATTGACGATGTCAATAAATAATAATACCTTATTTAACAAATATACACAGAAAAAATAATAAAAATTACAAAATCAAAGATATTTCGATCAACATCATACCGAACTCGGGACCCCAGGACCGTGCTGTCATTTTTTCGCACACATACACATGCCCAAGAAGTTTAACAAATACAACACTAATCCGGTTTTGATCTGCCAAACGAAGGTTATGATTTTATGTTATAATGATAAAGTGTCAGCAAGGTTAAAAACGTCTCACAGTTTAACAGAAATAATATATTACCGAATCATGTTTGTTACTTTGACAAAATGATTCTGAAGAAGTTGAAAATGCCGTCTCCAGTTATTTTTATGAGAAACTTGGCTTATTTTCTACTTTGCAAGGTTAAAAACGTCTCACAGTTTAACAGAAATAATATATTATCGAATCATGTTTGTTACTTTGACAACATGATTCTGTAATTGTTATTCAAATATACCAATGTAGGGATGTTTTGTTGCCAACCCTGGACAGTCTGCATTTACTGTTTTTGGTTAACAAAATACGTTTATATTAAAAATTATAATATTCATAAGCAAACCTAATTAAAATGAAATAACATTACTTTAATAAGATTTCTTTTTTTATAAACGCGTCAAAAAATATAATTCCAGTGCAAAGAAAAAACAACAAGCAAAGTTAACTGAAACGAATTCAATTATTCCCATCTCCAAATGATAAACTTTGCATCAACAAATAAATTACCCCACCGAAAAAGCAAAGGAAAAACAAAACAATAAACGGGGGTTTCATTAAACGACGGGTGGAGGTAAAACAACAGCCTAATCCGACCACCTGTTCGATTCACTCCCGAAACTTAGCCAGCCCCGAAGTCGTAATTTGAATTGCTATCTGAGTACTGCATACGCTGGAACGAATTAACCTCCCCCGTTGAAATCGACCCTCGCTGAAATACACGCTTTAATTGGTAAATCCGTTGTTTGTCGTCGACGTCTTGAGAGATGGGTTTAAACCGGATGCAGCTATATTTCTCGTTGAGATCACTGCTTAAATTTTAAATAGAGAGGATGTTTTTGAACGAAACTACTTACGAGTGATTAAAAATGTATTATATATTTCGAAACTTTAATCTCATAAAATATAATAGTAATAAAAACATGCTTCTATATATATAATTAATTTAGACAAATAGTTTCAAAGCCGAATGATAGAAATTGGAAGACATTCTGGATTGAATTTAGGCACTGCAGCGCTTTATAAATGCTGTATTTTAGAACTGCACTACATTATTTGTTGAACATTTTAACAGAATTATTTGCAGAAATTTGAATGAATATATTTAATTTTAATAAATATAATTGAACGTTAGGATTTGAGAGACATGGATTCATATTAAGCGCTGCAGCGTTTTATAGAATGACACTACTTTATTTTTTTAAACTGTAACGTTTTAACCGAATTATTTACAAGAATATGAATAAATACGCTGCAGCGCTTAACAAATGCATTTTTTAAACATCACCGCTTTATTTATTGCGCTGCAGAGCTTTACAAATGCAGTATTTTAAAATAGCACCGTTTTATTTATTTATTGCGCTGCAATATTTTAGCATAATTATTTGTATATATTCAAATGAAAATAAATGATTTAAATAAATAATATCGAGCGATAGAAATTGGAGGACATTCTGGATTCAACTGAAGTGCTGCTGTGCTTAACAAGTACATTTTTTTAAATATCACCGCTTTATTTATTGCGCTGCAGCGTTTTAGTATAATTATTTGTATAAGCTCGAATAATTAGATAAATAAAATCGAACGATAGAAATTGAAAGTAATTCTGGATTCAACTTAAGCGCTGCAGCAATGCTTTTTTTTAAATAGCTCTGCTTCATTTATCGCGTTGCAATATTTTATCATAATTATTTATACAAATTCGAATGAAAATAATTGATTTCATTAAATAAAATTGAACGATAGAAATTGTATAACATTATTGATTTTACTTAAGCGCTGCAGCGCTTGACAAATGCAGTATTTTAAAATAGTACCGTTTTATTTATTGCGCTGCAATATTTTAGCATAATTATTTATATATATATTCAAATGAAAATAAATGATTTAAATAAATAATATCGAGCGATAGAAATTGGAAGACATTCTGGATTCAACTTAAGTGCTGCTGTGCTTAACAAGTACATTTTTTTAAATATCACTGCTTTATTTATTGCGCTGCAGCGTTTTAGTATAATTATTTGTATAAGCTCTAATAATTAGATAAATAAAATCGAACGATAGAAATTGAAAGTAATTCTGGATTCAACTTAAGCGCTGCAAACTTTACGAAAGCGTTTTTTTTTTTAATAGCTCTGCTTAATTTATCACATTGCAATATTTTATCATAATTATTTATACAAATTCAAATGAAAATAATTGATTTCAATAAATAAAATTGAACGATAGAAATTGTATAACATTATTGATTTTACTTAAGCGCTGCAGGGCTTTACAAATGCAGTATTTTAAAATAGCACCGTTTTATTTATTGCGCTGCAATGTTTTAGCATAATTATTTATATATATTCAAATGAAAAATTTAAATAAATAATATCGAGCGATTGAAATTGGAAGACAACTTAACTTAAGTGCTGCAGTGCTTCGCGAATTCGATATTTTAAAATAGCAACATATATTTATTCCGCTTAATATGTTTTAGCCTTAGTATTTATGTAAACTGAAATGAAAATAGTTGATTTAAACAAATAAAATCGAATGATACAAATTGGAAAACATTCTAGATTCAACTTATACGCTGAAACACATTATAAATGCTGTATTTTAAAATAGCACTGCTTTATTTATTGAACTGTAACTATTTAAAAAAAGTATTTATAGAAACTTGAATGAATATCTTCAATGTAGACAAATAAAATTAATCAATAGAAATTAGAAGACATTCTGGATTTAACTTAAGCGCTGCAGCGCTTTACGAATGCGGTATTTTAAAATAGCACTGCTTTGTTTATTGGGCTGCAATCTTTAATCATAATTACTGCTATAAAATCGAATAAAAATTCTAGATTCAACTTTGCGCCACAGCGCAATTAAAATACTATATTTTTAAATAGCAACGTTTTATTTATGGCGCTGCAATCTCATTGCATAATTATTATTATAAATTCGAATGAAAATAATTGATTTAAAATAGATAAAACCGAACGATAGAAATTGAAAGACATTCTAGATTCAACTTCAGCACTGCAACGCTTCTAAAAACCGTATTTTCATAAACTCGAATGAAAATAATTGATTTAGATAAATAAAACTGAACAATAGAAATTAGAAAACATTCTGTAGCGCGAATGACCTTTGCCGTCGAAGCGCCCTGCAAACCTCAAAACATTCTATATTCAATTTAAGCGCTGCAGCGCTTTACAAATGCGGTATTATATAATGCCGCCTTGGCTGAAAGAGCTAAGATCGATAGCCATTTAAGCCATTTATAAGTTTATATTAAATGTATTGTATAGTATATGTATATGTAAATACCACAATAAAGATGATTGTATATATACATATAATACCGCCGCTTTATATCTTGCGCTACAGCGTCTTATCATAATTATTTATAAGTTAATATTAATAATTATGATAAGACTGAAAATAATTGATTTGGATAAATAAAATTGAACGATAGATATTGGTAGATATTCTGTATTCAACTTAAGCATCACAGCGCTTTAAAAATGCGGTATTTTAAACTAACAACACTTTATTTATTGCGCTGTATTTTTTATCATTATTATTTATATAAACTCGAATGAAAATTATTGATTTAAAATCAACTATGCAAATTGGAATACAATTTGGATTCAAATTAAGCACTCCAGCGATTTAAAACCGCAGTATTTGATGATAGAACCGTTTTATATAAATTAAGTTACCCTGCACCCTTTTATCAAAAAAATACAGAAACTTGAATGAAAGACAAAAAATATTGAACGTTATAAATTTTATCATTGATGTTTATTTTTATAAAAATAATAATTAGTTCTGGCTTTGTCTTTTCTTGATTTTTTTTATAGGATCGGAGAACGGGAGGTTAATTCTTCGGGCCAGATCCTCTTTGGGTACGTTCACACTGTAAAAAAAGCAAAAAAGCACATTACACTGTAAATATTCAGAACGACATATTTTTTATTTCAATAAATCGCTAATATGAGTAGATTGCGAATGTAGTGTTTTTAATTTAATTAAAAAATCAAGTCTTCGTGTTTTAATTTTTGCACATTATTCTGTACATTTAACATCAAAAAAAAACTGTAGATGAAAACAACTTTGTTTTTTATTATAATTAATCGCCAAATTTAAATTATTTCGTAATTAAGAAAATGTGTTTTATCATTAAAAAAAAAAACGTTGGTTGTTTCTTTTGCACGTTACACTGTAAATATTCGAAACAACTATTTTTTTTATTTTTACAAATTGCCAAATTTAATTGTTTTTCAAATTTAAAAAAAGTTTGTTTTAAATAAATAAATTTAATTGGTCAATAGGAAATAAAAGAACAAATTACGGGACAATATAAATATGTATTAATTCAAAATCCCAGTTTGGAAGTTTTATTTTTCGCACATTATACTTTACATCTACAAAACACCTTCGTTTTTTTATTTCAATTTATCATCATTTCTGAATTATTATATTATTATTTTTTCATTAAATAAATAAGCTTAATCTAGTTGTTGTTTGGATTTCGATTAATCGACGAGGGGTCACGAATGTCGTTAGCCCTAATGAGTCCATTTTGCTACCATCTCGAAACCATCCCAAATACAGGATGATCTTCAGTTTTGCACCTGGCTGTGTCCTCTTACATCGAATGGATTCAGGTGTTTTTTTGCCCCATAGCTATGTTCTAAATTAGGAGAGGGCTTAAGTCTGTAAATGTTTCCGGAGTGGCCAGTCAGTAACCCTATGACATATAGGGTTACTGACTGGCCACTTTTTTTCATGATTGAGATTTTTTCTTGATTGGTTTATTAAATAATTATTATTTTTTTAGTTGAGGTTAATGAAATACTTTCCTATTTTATTGTCTTTCGTCTCATTCCATCTATCGAGATGTTCAGTTCTAGAATGATGTTTTGTCGTTTTCTTTATGTTGTCATGTTGGAGCTGGTCCCTGCATGCGTGCATTTGCAACTTTGCGAGCCAGCATCTCTACCATTCTGTTTCCTTTACTGCTTTTATGCCCTTTTATCCACTGAAGACGTAGGCTGTTACTGGCCCCAGTTATTTCTAGGCTGATCCTGCATTCATGAGTGAGTTTTGATGTAAACTTTGAACTTTCTCTGCTTGTTATTGTTTTTTTTTACATTATACTGTAAAAATTTAAAAAAAAGGTTTTGAATTTTTTTAAATTAATCAATCGCCACATTTACATGTGTTTCAAATTATTATTTTCTAATTGAAAACCCCAGCCTGGGCGTATTAATTTTCGCATATTACACTGTACATTTTCAAAATAACTAGTTATTGTTTTCATTTCAATCAATCACCAAATTTAAATGATTTCCAATTTTTTAAAAACGTTTTCAAATTTAAAACCCCAATCTGGATATTTTAATTTTCGCCCTCGGCTCGGAATCAGCGTTTATTTCCTTCTCTGCTTGAAAAAAAGTCTAGCTATCGGAAAAGCGTGCATTTTCAGGAAATGAAAGTTGAGCTCCGCTGTTAATGATATCAGCAGCGATGAGCGCTGTTTTTTCATTTATTTATTTATTTTCGTTTCGCGAGATAAATCCAGATATACTTGTCTGTGATAAAAATAGGCTTCCTATTAAGATAAAACCTGTTTCTGTTGAAATATGTATATTTATTATACAATATGTTATTGTTATGCAGCAGCAAGTGTCCATTGTATTGAACAATTGTTTTAAAGTACTTAAATTTTAAAGTAAAATCTCGCAGAAGCTAAAGAGGGAATAATTTATTAATTAATTTCAAATTCTTTTTATTTAATTTATTAATATATTTCGTTTCTATTTGTTTTTACTTGTTTTATATTTACTGGAATATTTTTATCCATCCAGTCACTAACGTATTTTATTATTAATCCTTAATTTAATTTCTGAAATCGAAATATGATTAATATTAATACAGGACATTGAATATTGAATGAGATCAAAAGTGTTTCACCAGTGATTAAGTGAGAAATTAATTAAGCATAAAAAATATTATATATTTAGCTTCGGGGTAAAATACTTCAATACTTGCTTTTAATTTAATGAAAAGGTATATGTGTGTCGGTAAACAAATTCGACATAAAAAATTTATCATAGGCACCAAACAACACAAAATTTTGACAAGATTAACATGATAATTAAAATTCACAATAATAATCATATATTCATTCGAAAAATTGTACAATTGCAATTCACATTTACTTTTATGTTAACTATATTTCCCATTTAAATCTTTTGTCTTGCATTTAACAAACAATTTCGATTAAACAATTTCTTATATTCCTTACTCGTAAAACTTTGTTTTAGTGTTTTAAATAAATATTCCTATTCAAACAATTAGGTAAAAAAACTAAACACGTGGTTTAATTAAGCATTCCTCACAAAGTATTAAATGAGAAATTAATTCAAGACATATTCCTGTATTTTAAAAATTGTCTTTATCACACGAAGTAAATTGTAACAACGTTTATTATTTCCACGGTACAATTAGCACAAATAGGTCAAAGTTGGCGTCGACGTTTCGGACTCTTGGCACTCGCAGAATTATCACGCGTAATTAGAGTGTGGCCGAGCAAGTTAAGTTCGTTTGGCTCAATTAAAAGTTTAGTTGAGAATATTTCGCACTCAGAATGGACGTTCTCCGTTCGCAGTCACCATTTGTTATTGTTTTAATCAAGCACGTAGAATAATACAAATTATCACCCTCGCCTAGTGCTTAATTAACTTATTATAATAATTAGCCAAGTTTGCGTATAAATGCTTGTCTGTGGTAGTCTGGACGTTTTCAACTTGAATTAATTCAAAAATTTTAATAATTTTTAAGGCTTGATTAAATAAAACATTTTTTATTCAAAGTCTAAACATAATTTTATAATCTTTTAATGATTATCCGGTACGGTATTCAGGCAGGGAAGTAGTTGTTGCAATGAATATTTATTTAAGTGAGTGAATTCATCGAGTATAAGAATGCAAAATAATTAACAGCAGATGAATCGGCTATCGACCAGAGGTCTTTCAGCCCAAAATTATTTAATTTAGTAATTAATAATTCTTTAACTAATATTTAGTAAATTAATTAATTATTTTGCTTTCTTGTATCGGATTAATTCGCTTACTAAAAACAAATATTCATTGCAACATTATTAAATTTAAAAAAAAATCCTCTCACTGATAACTTGATAATGGGCTAATAACCCGAAACTACGTGGCGCTTGCGTCGTCTTTAATTTATTATGAACCCAAAACTAGTCGATAATTTAAAGTTATTCAATTTAATCTGTGTTTTCTTCATTTTATTGGTAGATTTTTTTATAATCTGTTCATTTTTATTATGATTATTAGTAGAGATGGGCAAAGTCGACCTTTTCGATCTTTTTGTCACTGCAAAATTAAGAATATGACAATTTAATTAATGCAACATGTTCTATTAAAATTAGTAACTGTTACTATTTATTAAAAACATCAATTTATTGTTTTTTATTGACTTTATACAAACATCTTTATTCAAACAGCAGAATTACAATTCTTTACAAATATTTATATTTAAAATTAAAATAAAAATAAAATTTTAAAATTAAAGAGTATGGAATAAGTGTTTAAAGAGTATTTACAATACATATCGATGGGTTAGGCTATCGACCGGAGGTCTTTCTGCCTATTGACTTTATTTATTTAAAATTGATCATATAGAAATATTCGATTACTAATATTACTCGATTTTACCCAACATTAATAATTAGATTATAGATAATTAATTAATTAGATAATAATTATTCAATTAATTTACTTTGTTATATACGATGAATTCATTTCCTGAAACAAATATTTATTGCAGCAACTACTTTCTCTGGTAAATACATTAATGGACAATACTAATATAATTTAAAAAATGAAATGAAAATTAATCTAAGTGAGGCATATCTAGCGGCGCCAATTATTTGTTTTTTGTTGTTGTTATTATTCCTTTATTTTTGTTCTACAATGCACTATACATAAATAATATTAAATATATTGTAGATATTTAAAAAGGTAAATCCTTTAAATAAATGTAATTTACTTACGGAACAAAATGGTCACATATAACACTGTATGAACATTAAGAGTACATTAAACTATTGAATAACAAGAAGTCTAAGATAAAATTGAATGTAAATGATTTAATTGAATGTAAATAAAATACTATTTTTACTTTTAAATATCCTAAATAAATCCACTGAGAAAAAAATAGATATAAAAACGTTGCATAAATGTTATATGTTGTAAAAGACATTTATGCAACGTTATTTATGTCCATCTCAGTGGATTTTGGTTATTTAAAAGTAAAATTAGTATTTTATTTACATTTCAACCTAAATGTTATCTACTACATCTTATATTGATACAACATCAAAAAAAAATACATTCAATGATTAAATTGAATGTAAAGTTCAAACTAAATGTCGTTTACAAAATCAAAATCTAACATTATTTAATTCAATTGATATTCCTTTTAAATTATATTTATGTCAATGAATTAAAGAAAATTTAGTGTAAAACATTGAGATATAATTTAAATTAATTAAATATAAGTAAAAAAGAAACATCTCTGATGGTATCTGAACCCATGTCCCTCGAATTCTAGCCGAGTGCGTATAATTAATTTAAATTATATCTTATATTGATACATTTAAAAAATTACATTCAATGATTGAATTGAATGTAAAGTCCAAACTAAATGTCGTTTACAAAATCTAAGGTTATTTAATTAAATTCATATTCCTTTTAAATTATATTATATTTTGAAGAAAATTTAATGTACAACATTGAAATATAATTTAAATTAATTAAGTATAAGTAAAAAAGAAACATCTCTGATGGTATCTGAAGCCATGTCCCTCGAATTCTATCCGAGTGCGTTTAATTAATTTAAATTATATCTCAATGTTGTACATTGAAATTTCTTCAATTCATATCTAATATTATGTTTATGTCTATTTTTCTCAGTGTATTATGGATTTTTAACAGTAATAATAGTAAACCTAACAAACTATGGATTATTAATTACAGAACAAACTGAAACAAAATAGAAAAATATTACGTAATTCTTAATTCTAACAGAAACAATATTTCACTTGAATAGAATAAAATGCATTCACACCTGTAAGTATTTGTTTGTCGTTATTTTTTTGTTATTGTGCACAATTCCTTCATAAAAATCCACACAAATGCAACAAAATGCACAACAAGGAAATTCTTATCACCGTTTACATTGTGAGCAACTACGCGACCCGTTACGAGGCGTACAAATCAAATTTCAAAAGTTACAAATGGAAATTGCGCGCATTTGCACACACTCACACATTCAATCAGAGCAGTATGCGAAAGGGCCGAGAAGTGAACTCAAAAAAAAAAATAATAAGAGGAAACGCATACATATTTAAACATAAACTCACACTCGGAAACGCGATGTAGTTTTTTTTTTGTTTCGTGAAATTAGATTAAAATCGGCGTAATTTCCATTCGGAATGGAGGTAATGGAAAGCTATTAAATGGTAATTTTTTTTTAGATTTCCACGTGAAATGTTGTGAATTGAAATGGAGAATGAGAGGATTTAGAAATATTTTATTTACTTAAAAATTTTTCATTTTTTCTAATTACGCGGCTGCACGAAGAGTAGTCATCGTGGATCCATCAAAGAGGGAGCTTGTCGTGCGATCAACATAGGTAGCTGACCTGGTGGATGGTTGTACTTCGGTGGAGCGACGATGGCTACCTGGCTCTGAAAAGAACATATATGGGGATAAACATCTCGTCGCCACAACATCTTTACCCACTGAACCAAACATTTCTATATAGGTGAAAAAGCTGCGGCAAAGGCTGCAATTTCCCTGAAAGGAAATCTAATTCATTTCAAACTTCAACATCATCACACCACATCACCGCTCTCCGGAGTAAGGAATATGATACGCCACGGCAAGAGATAAGTCGAGTCTGGCCCTGAACATGTTAGATAGTCATAGCCTAACGGCTAACACCATCGTAACAGGAAGAAAAAAAGTATCGACAGTCAGTCATCATTGGAAGATCGAGGGGAGTACTAGTCGCACGATCAGCAAGGGATGCTGAACCGACTGGAGTGCAACTTCGGGGTTCGGAGAGTGGCTCCAAGGAAGTGAACGTGGTGGATCCTTCAGGGAGGACATCGGTCGTACATTAGCAAAGGTGCTGTCCCGGCTGATGTCTAAACCCTGGGGGGCCCTGAAAAGAAACGATTTTGGAAAAAGTCGTCGTCGCTTCGAAAACATGAAACAGAAGAAATTCGCCGCCCTGGTGAAAAAATGGACAGCCGAATCAAGGGATCCGCAGCTCTATTCCCATTCCTCAGCGAAAAAAAGGAAATAAATTCGGTGTTTTTCCTTTAAAACACCGGATACGCCCAAAGAAAATCAGTCATAGCTTGACGGCTGAAATTGATTAAAAGTATGAAAACAAAAAAAGTATCACCACGGATTCACCCGGCCGGCTCACCACAGTCAGCCAAAACCCGGCAAGCTCACCACAGTTACCCAACTCGGAAAGCTCACCGCAGTTTTCTGAGTAACAAATAAAACCAGCGCCTCGAAAGGTACGTCGTCACAGCTTTCCACTGACGTCAAAGAAAAAAAGTCTCCTGGACCGGATCAAGAAGATTCAATCCGTACTAGCCAGCCCAGCGCCAGCCAGCACAACCCAATGCCATCCAAGCAGTTACCACAGATGCATCGAATTACGCAATAGGAGGCGTAATTCAATAATTACAAAAAGGTACATGGAAATCTTTAGCATTCATGTCAAGAAAACTGTTACCAGCCGATCAAAAATACGCAGCATACGACAGAGAACTACTAGCAATCTACGCGACAATTAAAAAATACCAATACATGCTGGAATTTTCACCATCTACACCAGTGACATATGTGTTTGCACAGAAGTAGGAATAATGTTCACCAAGAAAGTTCGCTTCAAAATGTGACTCCATCACGATGAAGGGAGTATGTGGGAACCAGAGCGCCAAGCAAAAACGCACGCCCTGGCATCATTTCCACAGACAGATGACGCGGCAACAAATGTGAAGCGCTTAATTTCCGAGCAGAGTATATAAGAACAAAATAAATTCAGTGTCGACAAGTCCACCACCGAGCTTCGACAGGGAGACACCAACCGTCGCGATCAGAGAAGACGCTGACCTGAATTGGTGTTTGGCTACAGGAAATGTGAGGTGGGCTTCACAGGAGCAGCTAGTCATCGATTCTTGGGAGAGGGCATCGGTCGCGCGATCAGCCAGGGCTGACCCAGTCGATATCTACCTTTTGGGGGACCACCAGCAGCTGCCAGATCCTGAAAGGAAAAGTATGGGATGAAGTGACTGACTGAAATCACTACAAAAGTAGAAAACTAAAGAGGATAATTTGCCCTACAAATAATGACAAACATGAAAATCATTTCGACACAGCCAGGGCCGTATTCCTGAGGAGAATCCTTTTCATTCAATACCACAAGGATAAATTACCTAAGTGTGATCTCCCTCTTACGCTGGTGCGTAAGGTGGACTTGTCGATACTGAATTTATTTTGTTCTCATATACGCTGCTCGGACTTTAAGCGCTGGTGCGTAAGAAGGCAGGAGATTTAAAGTTATAATTCCGAGAAAAGCGATTTTTTAAGTAGAAGGATAAGAAATTAATATCGACAGTCTCACCCCGGACTCACCCGGCTGGCTCACCACAGTGAGCCAAAACTCGGCAAGCTCATCACGGTCAGTCAATTCTGGAAGCTCACAACATTTTTCCGAGTAACAAATAAAACCAGCCCATCGAAGGGTACGTCGTCGCAGCTTCCACCGTGGCCAAGGAAGAAAAGCAGTATCCTAGACCGGAGAAGACATAGACTTCAATCCATACTAACCAGCACAGCACCGCCAGCCTGTCAACAAGAAGTTGATCAGAACCGCCGGAGATCCCCACAAATCACTCCCACAACTTATTTTAAATTGCTCATTTAGAAATATTCGATTACTAATATTACTGGATTTTGACCAACACTAATTTTTACTTTTGATATAAAGAAAACACTTAACTTTTTATACCTTTATACCACTGGTATAAAAAAGTTAAGTGTTTTCTTTATATCAAAATTGAAAATGTACCACGAAGTGAACGTCTCCAAGATCCAAAAACTAATTTTTACTTTTTTCGACATAAATCGACATAAATTAATTAATAAGTCATCTTTCACTAAACATTTCTTTCAAATAAATCATTTTTATGGCGAGGATGTACTGTCGGTTATTCATTTTGCTAAAAAGGGTAAAAAGATGAACTTCCTGGAGGCCTGTAAATTTCCATGGACTCCAGGAAGTCCATCGCTAATAAGGAAATTCCTCCTCAATGGTTTGATAATGATACGTGGATGTATCAAAAGTATAGTTACCAAATAAATTAATTGTTACACAAAGTAAAAGACATTATTTTTATTTATATTTAATAATGTATAACGAAGTAGAATCCTCTATAGTCAGTAAATTAAATAACTGTGATCAAGTGAATAAATACTCTTTTTCTATTATCAGAAAAATTTTTACAAGATTTATTTACATTGCAATCTAATAAGATCAAATAATAAGATCTTTACAAATTCCAAATGTTGTCTAATTGATTTTCAGGCCGTATCTGAAATGTAATTCTTTTGCTTAATTACTTGAATATAAAATCTGGAAATCGTTTAAATTGAAATAAAATGATTAGACATTTTATTCGCTCGAAATTAAAAAATATTTTAAAAAAATAATATATGCTTTTCAAGTCTAGATGGAGAGACATGATACTTAATTCAATATTTAAATGTATATGAACTAATATACACTGTGAGACCGGAAGTTGCTCACCACTGAAAGCGTATATTTTGTTGCATATATTATTTTATGTTGTAAATTCTTTTTTTATAATTATTTGCTTCTTTTTATATTTTAAATTTAAATGTGCTCGATAATTTTGCTACTATAGAATGCTTTAAATTTTATTATTAAACAAAAGTAACCACACGTTATAGGTTATGTTATTCTAACAAATTGAAGATTTTTATTTCATAAATAATAACACATGTGACGTTTTATATGTTTTAATTCACTAGCACCAATTCACAATAAATAAAATAAAAATAAGGGCACGTTATTTCATATCGATTACTGGCATAAGTGTAAAAACAGCCTCACACATTTAGTAGATCAATTAGCCGAAAATAAAGGTGCTATACTGTTTACCTAAATCAAACTGACTTCTCTCTATCACACATATACAAAGAGGTTTTTTTTAACAGTATACATATCTCCTATGTATACATGTAAAATACCCAAGTCAAACGCATTGATATATGTGTTTAGTTGCCAATAATACGCAACCCGAACAATCGATTCTTTCAACTAGGATAATTCAAAAAACAATTAAACAATTTTCTATTTCTGTTTATAACAATATCGAAAGGAACAATGTGGAAGAATTTTCGCGTTCGTTTGAGTTACTATTTTGCAGTTTCTGGTGGTCATTTCTAGCACTTATTCTAATTATTTATTTCAAGTTTATTGTTCTTCGCTGTTACTTTTCTTTCAAATTGTTTTAATAAAATCTCTTAATATTTTTTACCTGTAATTTCTCGATAATAATAAGTGACGTATTTTTGATAAAAAAAAGAAATTGCTTGTGATGGTAACGCATGCAATGTTAGTCATGATTTATTTTGTTCCGTTTTTCAATAGAATAAAAAGAACTAAACATATAACCTTCCAAAGAAAATGTTTTAGTTTAATTATTTTTAGAATCATCCTAACCAAGGTATTCGGCTACTTTGGATTCATTGAAAACATGTCTTATCCTCCTCTAGTACTGTTGGAATTGTAATACACACTTGAAATTCGACTTTTTCTTCATTTGTATACATTTTCGATCAAATATTTCACACAATTTGAAGTTTAGTCTTTGACGTTTAGTTGTGTATTATAGGCAACTAAACATACACACATTAATCGGTTCAATGGGTTTGACTTGGTTATTTTGCAGGTATACAATTCGCCTAATGTATACTTATAAAAAAACCTCTCTGTATATATAATATATATAATCAAGCACCCCGTCTACCCTCACGTTGTTTATGATGGTTTGGCGGTTTATTGGCCCTTAATTAATTTGTTCCAATTCTTTCTGTCCATTGACATTTGTTTTGCTTCCTTCCAAGACTTTCTCTTTTCTCCAGTATTTTTATTTTGTGTTGTCCCACGTAACCGCCGTCTCCATGTTTTCCTTGCGCCTTGGCTTCCCATATTCTTTTAGCTAGTGCTGTTTCGCTTATTCTGTTCATGTGTCCCCATCATCCAAGCTATAAAACAGCTATATATTCTTCGATTGATTCAATATGTAAGCTCCTGCCTTGCTTGGTCACTCGGACTTTCATCTCTGCTGCCCTGACCTTATTTTTTCTTTACTTGTTAGTACCCATGTTTCGAATCCATAGGCTAGAATAAATCTAAACACTGCTCTGTATACTTTCATCTTTGTTTGTTTTGTTATTTCTTTCTTGCTTAATAGTATATTGTTCAGTGTATAGTAAGTTCTATTTGCTTTCAATAGTTCTGTTAATGTATGCTTCTTGTTTTCCTGTTTCATCAATTCTTATTCCCAAGTATTGATATCTGTTTACTTGCTCTATGACCTCACATTCTACTTTTATATTTATCTTTTCCTGCTTTGTTGATACTACCATAATTTTGACTTTCTTCTTATTCATTTTCATTCCATTCCCTTCCAGTACATCGTTCCATACTTTCAGATTGTATTCTTCGCTATTATAACTATATCGTCTGCAAAGGCTAAGCATATATATATATTTTTTTAATTTATGATATTCTATATTTCGTGGTCTTATTCTTTGCTTAGCCGGTTTAATTACATCATCCATAAAAATTATAAAAACTATTAGGTTGAGGATGCCTGCCTGCCTTACTCCTTCTGTGGACTTGCTGTTCCTACTAATTACACAATTTCTTATTTGTTTGTTTGTATAGACTTTTCATAAATATATATATATATTTTTTGGTCCATATTCCGCCTATTTAGACACTCCCAAATCTTTTCTTTCGGGGCCTTGTTGAATGCCTTCTCCATGTCTATGAATGCTAAGTAAACTGACTCTGACCTTGCTAATGTATTGCTTATAATGTTCTTGATTGTGAATACATGGTTCTGGGTGCATCTACCATTGCTGAAACCACTTTGATCTTCTTACAGAGACTGTTCAACTTGCCCTGTCTTTTTTTTTTTTCTAGAATTTGCTCTAATAATTTCATGCATGAGCATAATAGCTATCACATTCAATTTGCCGAAAATCCTTAGATATCATAATGATTTCCTATATGAATCCACCAAAGTAATACCTATACAAATGCTCAACATATATAAACATCATAATGATTTCCTTTATGAGTCCACCAAATTAATAACTATATCCCAACGTATAACAATCCCTTCAAAAAAATCAAATAACCCCTATATATTGTAAGAAGGGGTTAACTTCTTACAAAATTTTGCATTCCACGAAATCCAAACATCCCTCCAAAATACGTCTAACCTACTCTCACCATTCATGAATTTATTATTAATGAATTAATCAATAACGAAGAAAACAGTTCAGATATTTTTAATGCACATCACCAACAATTCAAGACAAGGCAGAAATACCTCTGGTCGATAGCCCAGGACAGACAAACCTTCATTTTAGTGTATATACTGAATGTTTGCAAAAATGTAATTGACTCAATATGTATGTTTGTACATATTCACACCTGAGAGAAATTAGATTTTATTTAATAAATCTGTAAAAAGAAACAAAATGATTATTATTAAACTTTCGAGCCAATGTCGTTTAGCTAAAAATTATTAAAATGTTCACATTTTTCAGGAGGATGCACCACATTCGGGCATTCCTGCTATGGTGGTATGGGCAAGAGGGGCCTCACAGACGAGGTTCCAATGGAAATCGGTGGACAACGGCACGATGGCGATGAAGAGGATCCTGCACTGGTTTTCACCGGCCCCAGGAGCGAGTACAGACCCCCAGGGCAAGACCAGATACGATTATCTCCTCAGCAACTCTACGATTTATCACCTTTTTTGAGGCAATGGGTAATTAGAAACTTTTTATATAATTTAACAATTTACAATGGATATTTGAAACTGCTTATGTAAAATATAAAGAGCATGCCGTCAAATTAAATGATGTTGAAAGTATACATTTGCAATTTGTTTGCTATGTACTATTAAACATAGCAAACATATTGCCTGATTCTTGCAAATTTATACTTTCAACATAATTTAATTCGACGGCATGCTCTTTATATTGGTGAGATTTACTAGAAGGAGATAGTTATATAGATATTAATAGCTGCCAATTCTTGTTACATTTATATTGTGATTAACAGAGAATAAATAATTAATAAATTATTTCCTTTTTAGATACTGTGAAAGTCAAAATGCCAAAACAACTAAAGAGGAAATGATTTATTAATTATTTTTAAGTAATTTTGATCTAATCAATATTACAATATCTAATATTAATCTTGTAACGTACAGGAATTTTGTGAGATAAATTAAGATTTTTTTTCTGAAAACCGTTATGAAAAACAATGAAAATAGGTCATATTTTTGTCAATTTTTAATCAATATTTTGAATTACAAAAACGTGTATAATAAAAATTTCAGGCTGAAAGACCTTTGGTCGATAGCCAGTTTGTAAATTGTACATTAACTATGTATTATATTGGTACTAAAAGTCAAGACCTTCTACAAGACAATAAATCTATTTAAAGGAAAAACATGCAGCTTCAAATTTTTTAAAAGTAAAATTAGAAAGTGCATATTAAATTAAAATAGACTTTACCCACTGAGTAAAATGGACATAATAACTTTACATGAATGTTACATTTAATAAATGAAACACTTTTTTTACTTTAATAATTGGGAGATAACGCAAGCGCCATCTATTGCCTTGCATATAATATATTGTAATAATTTAAATTGGATAATCCGAGTTAAACAAACAAAATAAAAAGTATTCATTTATTAAAAATTAATTACAATATAAAGATATTTAACTCAAATAAAGAAGTGGTTGCCGAAACTACGGCTTATTTTGAGCAAATTTGAGAAAAATCGAAAATTTAGAGGAGCGTTGAAATGAATATATTCAATAACAGCATGTTGATGAATAAAGTGGAATTTCTAAAAAAAAGAGTTTGACTTAGTTATACCGGAGACTTATTGAGTGATGTTTATAACAAAGTATAACTTTAAGTTACCTTAACGTTTTTTTTATTCTTTATTAGTGCTGCTACAAAAAGATGTTTACACTCGTCATTAATGTTAATGCAAACTTTATTTATGAATATTTCGTTCAGTGCATAATTTAATTTTGTTACTTACTTTTTTTATTGTTTTAGTTGAAAACGCTCAACAAAATGGAGGAACAACGGCGTTCGTCTAATGAAAACTGAACCTTTTTTGATGGAAGAAAGCAACAGCAGTCACAACAATAATAAAATATCAACATTCATTAAAGTATTAATTAAGCCAAATAAATAAATAAAACCTTGTCGATTGATAATGAAAAAAAAAATCTCTTGTCTGTACGTTTTAACTATTTCAAAAAATAAAACAACATCAATGAGTAATAAAATGATTAAAAAAGAGGCTCATTTTAGACTTATACAAAGTATAAATATTATATAATGTACGCAATATGATGTGTCAATTGTGATTATTTCGTCTTGTAAATGAATGTTTATTGGCTGGATGGATATATTACGTAAACTTATTAGGTGAAATATATATTTTGTTTCAAAAAAATGAAGACTTATTGTTTTTTTGGTTATTTAATAAATTCGTTTTCGTCGAAATAATCCAAAGCATAAAGAATGTGGTAATTATTATTATGCTATGCACGAATTTATTTCCCGTTTATTTTTTTATTATAGGCGTTTCCCCGTATTTAATTAACCCACTTTTTTAGATTTGTGACACTGATGAGGATCTGAGAAAGCGAAACGCGTTTGTGTGTTTTCTTCAACGTGCTTTGAATGATTAAATATTGTGTCTTGTATCTACTAATAATTCACAATAATGAAATACAATTACTTTGTTTCTGTTACTATTTATTAATGTTTACAATTATACAAACCAACTAAAAAGTTTTGTTATTGTGGATTACGATATATAACAAAGTAAACGCATCAGTAATGAACAAATATGAATATTTAATTTACTATTTGATAGATATGAATAAATTATTAAAATAATAAATCAAAATAAAGCCACACATTAAATTGACTTACTTAAAATTATCAACTAGTTTCGGTTTATTAGTCTATATTTAGAAAATCTTTATTTCTGAATGTTACATTAAATTACACCACAATATTTACATTACAATTATTTCTCAGAAAATGGTTATCGACCATCGGTCTTTCTGCCTGTCTCTGTGCAGTTCTCGCCATTTTATTCAATCGTTATGATTGCTAACGTCACTGTCTAAGTTAATATGAATTAATGAATTGTTAGTGAAGGATGGACATATTTAGAATTATTAGTCTATTTTCAAAAGAATTTAATAATAATAATATCTGTTTTTTTTTTTTTCAAAAGTATACCCAATCACAGGAAAATAATACAAAAGAGTCTGAAAGAAAGCAATTAAAACGTTACGAACCTCCATCTTCAGGGCCAAATAAACAGAAACAGTTTGACATTGGTTTTATGGGAAAACGTGTAATCAAGGTTAATCTCAAAATCGGCTCGAACGATTTTAAACAAACTTTCTCAAAAAGTCAGAACAGGAAATAAGCTATGTCTTATCTCCAGAAAAAAAAATCGCTGTCGAGGTAATAACAGTCAAAGTTGTGTAATCAGGGGTAATCTCGGAATCAATTCGAACGATTTTGAGCAAACTTTCTCAGAATGTCACATTTATTGCCGACCAGGGAATAGGTTATGTTGTATCTCCAGGAAAAATCGCTAATTCGAGATAATGACAGTCAAAGTTGTGTAATTAAGGCTATTCTCAGAATCGGCTCTAACGATTTTGACCAAAGTTACTCAGAACATCACTCTTATTGCCGACCAGGGAATAGGCTATGTCATATCTCCAAGAAAAATCGTTAAGTCGAAAATGTCAAAAAACTTTGACTGTCATTAAGTCAAAGTTTTTTGACATTTTCGATTAGTCATCTAGAACGGATTGACCAAGCAACTGTTCATTGCGGCCTACAAAATGGACATGGTCATTTTTGCCTAAATTAACTTTTTTTTAATTTGCTAATGTAGCATTGATACATTCCCGAATGTCTATATAGGCCTTTGAGATTGGCTTATAGTTTAGCCTATCTGGACTAACTTTTCTTTTCAAAGTTGACCAATTTGATTTGTTTTCTATCCGTAGTCATTCGACCCGGGGAATCGAATGGTGAGATAGCCTTCCAAACTAGATAACCGGCACTACAGACACAACCACTTTTAGGCCAATCCTTGGAAAATTCGAGAAACGATGCACAACTTTTTTATTTGAAGAACCACAGAAAATCCGGTTTACACTTTGGCATTTTTTTGTTAAAGACAAGTTTCTGCGCGGGGAATTATGACGTCTAGGCACATTTCAATTTTTAACCAAAATTCACAAGATTGACACAGAAAATCCGGTTTACAACTTTAGAATTTTTTGTCGCAGATGAGTTGAGGGGCCACATTTCCATTTTGGTCAAAATTTACGAGATATTCTTAAGTTTATGTTTTGACACTACCATAACTTTCTGTAGACTCACTACATTACGGCAAAAATAATAAAAAAATCCAAGATCATTGCAGGTCTTTCTTGATACAACCATCTCCAGAGTGGCGATGCCCCAAAAAAGTTTGCGACGGCACGTCTCCTCTTACATCGTTTTGATACGTCTGAAATCCAAGATGGTGGACTTTCGGTATTCCATTACTCGAAGAGGTACGTCAAAATGACAGTTTAAACCACCTTGTGAGGGGCAAAAGTGGTACCAAAAAAGTTATCACAAAAAAATTCTAAAATATATTGACAATATTAAAACATACAATTACCTAAAAATATGTAATTTTTGAAGCGAAACAAATTCATAACTCCGTTGTTTATGTTCGAGAAGCGATGCCCAACCTTTTTATTTTAAGAGACACAGAAAATCGGTTTACAACACTGGCTTTTTTTTATCACGCGTTTTCGCGCGGGAAATTATGACGTCTAAGGAAACTTACATATTTGGCCAAAATGCACGAGTTTATGTTTTGACACTGCCATAACATTCTGTAGATATACTACATTACGGCAAAAATAATCAATAAAATCCAAGGTCACTGCAGGTCTTTTTTAATATAATCATCTCCGGAGCGGTTGAGCATCACAACATTCTGTAGATATATGGAACTACATTACGGGAAAAATAATCAAAAAATCCAAGGTCACTGCATGTCTTTTTTGATACAATCATCTCCGGAGCGGTGATGCTCAACCGCTCCGGAGATGAGAAAATATCGTAATTCGCGTAAATTAAAGTTTTTCAATTTAATGTGTGCTTTTATTTTGTTTCATTAGTAAATTTGTAATAATGTATTAATATTTATTATTATTATATGAACTATCAATATTCAAATATTTGTAATGTTAATCTTAATATTTCATGACCCGGTTTTAATTTGAGTTATCATGAATGCAAGTTGCTCTAATCAGAGTCCATTAAAGAATCGTTTATTTGTATATACTAGGAACAACAAATAATTATCAATAATAAACTGTTTTTCCTTGCTTCACTTTTTATTTAATAAGTTATGCGTACATTTCAGCAACAACGTATTAAGGAACAAAACTATCTGATGATATTCACGTTAACTGAGAAATCATATATTTGAGCAAATAATTAAGAAACAGCAAATAATTATCAATAATAACACCCGAGTTTTTTTTTTTCTTATTTCACTTTATAAAGGTATGATATACATTTCGACCACAACTTGTTAAGGAAAAAAAAGCAATTGTTAATTGAGGCTATTCTGTAAGAGAAATGTTGAGTTTAACGTGTACGTTATTTTTATCATCGCAGTCTAAGCAGAATTTATAATACTTACATTTTTATCATTACAGCATTATTTTATAATAGTTATATATACATAGAATGTTAAGTTAATTAATAACATACACATTAAACTTAACATTCCACATATAGCCCTGATTATTGATATTAACACTTCAAATTAACTCAAAAATTATATATTTGAGCAAATAATTAATTCAACAAGAATTTTATCTAATTATTTTTTTTTTTGTAATTAATGGTTTTAATATTTAGACATTGGTAGTTCATATTATATGAAATAAATATGAATAAATTATTAAAAATGTGTTTTATTGGTTGATTTTTAATAATTTATTCATATTTATTTCATTTTTTTTTGTGATAAAAATGAAGAGATAAAATATGCAATATTATTAAAGAAGCAATTTTAATTTAAAAAAAAACTTGTTTCCATTTTTTATTACAACAATAAAGAGTAATTTAAAACGCGCTTGAGTTCAACCCCACCCATACTAATCTCAAGGAAATTTCATCATCATTGCAATCGCGATCAAAACAAACCAGTCGAAGTCCAGTAGTGTGTGTTGATTAGTGAACCAACAATGGCGGTCAGTGCGTCGCTTCCCACGCTCTATCAGCACTACACCTCCGGAGGAATCCAGCATGGATTATCCACAGAAAAGCCTTTTTTCACCTTAAATGACAGGAATATATCGATTTACAGCGGTGCCATGCATTACTTCAGGGTCCCCAGGGAGTACTGGAGGGACCGTCTGAGGAGGATGCGTGCCGCTGGGCTGAACACGGTGGAAACGTACGTCCCGTGGAATCTGCACGAACCCCAAGAGGGAGTTTATGATTTCGGGCAAGGTGGTTCCGATTGGGAGGACTTTCTGAATGTTACGGATTTTTTACGGATCGCCCAAGAAGAGGATCTGTTTGCTATAGTAAGACCTGGTGTGTAAGTCTCAAAAGGTATAAAATACTAAAAAAAATCGTCAACTAAGCAAACTGAAATAATTTATTTATTGAATAAAACATTTTTTAACTTATTCTTATACAAAGCTAAAAATTGTTTTATTTAATAAACTCAAAATGAATAACCAAGTGAAAGCCTTAACAATCAACAAATTATTTTTTTAGATGTAATATCTTTAACTATTTTCTCATTAATCACTTGGTGAAACAGGATTAAATATATATGTAAGAATAATAATTCAAATAAAAATCACTTGGTTTGTTTCACAAATTATTTAATTTATTCCGATTAGTTTCGGCTTCTAGCCATTATCTTAATATTCTTACATGTACATTTAATTATTAATTATTATTTATGATTATAGGACTGAGGCATTGTTGATTAAAAATGAAGTAGTATAGATTTTTTATATGACAAAAAATCAATGATTTCAATTATTAACATTATTTTTTCAATTTTGTTGAAAAATAATGTTAACTATTTTATTTGATATATCTTTCACCGACGAGAAGTTGGCCACGAATTTCCAGCCACGAATCTGGCGCCTCCACCATCTGATAAAACATAAAATTTTGATATTATCTCAAACAATTATTTACAAAATAGTGTTGACCCACTAAAAATCAAACACCTTAGATACTCTAATAACTGAAAAAAACTTAAAAACATTTATTTTCAGTAAATTATTGCAGTAAGAATTCAATGAAATTTGTGTAATTTTCAAAATGCCAAAACTGATTGTCAGGCGCTGTCGATTTTTGATTTTATTGGCGATAAATGTTTATTAGGGCTTTGTTTACAATATCAAATAATAAGATAATGCCACATAGGTCTTGTTTTTGTTTAAACAATTTTTAGTCGGACACTCATTTTGAAAATTGGAAATTTTCAATGTGTCAAAAGTCATTGTTGAGCGCTGTCGATTTTTGATTTTATTGGCCATTAATGTTTATTAGGGCTTTTTTTTATAATATCAAACAATAAAAAAATCCACATATCTCTTCTTTTTATTTAAACATTTTTTTAGTCGGACACTCATATCGAAAATTGGAAATTTTCAAAATGTCAAAAGTCATTGTTGGGCGCTGTCGATTTTTGATTTTATTGGCCATAAATGTTTATTAGTGCTTTTTTATAATATCAAACAATAAAAAAATCCACATATGTCTTGTTTTTATTTAAACATTTTTTTTTTAGTCGGACGCTCATATCGAAAATTGGAAATTTTCAAAATGTCAAAAGTCATTGTTGGGCGCTGTCGATTTTTGATTTTATTGGCCATAAATGTTTACTAGGGCTTTATTTATAATATCAAATAATAAAAAAAAACACCACATATGTCTAGTATTTGTATAAACATTTTTTTATCAGACACTCCTATAGTAAGATGGAAATTTTCAAAGTGTCAAAAGTCATTGTTGGGCGCTGTCGATTTTTGAACAAAGCCCTAATAAACATTTATTACCAATAAAATTAAAAATCGACAACGCCCAACAGTGACTTTTGACACTTTGAAAATTTCCATCTTTCGATATGAGTGTCCGACTAAAAAAATGTTTAAACAAAAACTAGACATATGTGGCACCTTTTTATTGTTTTATATTATAAACAAAGCCCTAATAAAGATTTATAGCCAATAAAATCAAAAATCGACAGCGCCCAACAATGACTTTTGACACATTGAAAATTTCCAATTTTCAAAATGAGTGTCCGACTAAAAATTGAATTCTTTTTGCAATAATTTACTGAAAATAAATGTTTTTAAGTTTTTTAAGTTATTAGAGTATCTGAGGTGTTTGATTATTAATGGGTTAACTCTATTTTGTAAATAATTGTTTGAGATAATATCTCATCGGTACATCTTTTATCTAATTAAGTTTCGACTATTTTATTTCTTCTTTTTGTTCTTTTATATAAAAATATGAAGTTAAATGTTGTTTAATTTTCTTCCTTAAGAATCCTGTGTGTATCGGACTGAAAAAATGTGAGAAAATGTAACATATTCACTTGGCGAAAAAGCGAAGTTCTGACGTGTGTAATGATATATCTTCGTCTATCACGAAATAATATTTGACTCTTACAAAACAGAAATAAATGGTATGAAAATCAATATTTTTAAGCACTCTAAAGGAGCTAAACAGTGACGAAAACAAAAGAAAATTTGAGTTATTATTTATTGATCCTTTACGTACGCGGCCGTATTATTATTATTTTTTTTTTTGATAGTAATTTCATATCATTAACATTGCAAATATGTTAATGATATGAAATTAGGACAGTGATATTTAATTAGATATTTTTAGTTTTTCATTAGCCAGATTTTTTTTGTTTTATTGATATAAAAATTAAATACCTCGACACCCAATACGGATAAAAGAGGATAAGATTAAGAAAGAAAGAAAAATTAAATAAAATAGTACACAACATAGTAGGTAATAAAGGAAATATTTGTTTGAAAGAAAAATTTAAACATTTTTTTAGAGCGCTTAACATTTTACATTATATCTCCATATATCCATGTATACACACTGGCCTCTTAATATACTGTCTATGATTTCACTATTGTATCCATTATTTCGGGCAATTATTTTAATTAATACCAATTTTATATATCCATTACTGTTATAATCTAACGCATGGAAATTAAATTATTCATACCTTAATCCGTTGAATTTTCATGCGTTTTTCATGAAAATTCAATAATTCATACTAACAAATGAATTTTCACGCATTTCCTGTTTCTTAGGACCCTACATTTGTTCCGAATGGGAATTCGGCGGCTTCCCCAGTTGGCTTTTGCGCAACAAAGGAATAAAACTGCGCACTTCCCAACAGACTTACATGCAGCACGTCACTAGGTACTTCAACATCCTACTGCCCATGCTAGCTTTGC
Source organism: Philonthus spinipes (assembly GCA_963082785.1). Lineage (NCBI taxonomy): Eukaryota > Metazoa > Arthropoda > Insecta > Coleoptera > Staphylinidae > Philonthus > Philonthus spinipes. The sequence goes on along the minus strand of OY720307.1, from coordinate 18,607,667 downwards.
TGCAATTCACAAAAGGCGGACCCGTTATTGCCTTTCAAGTAGAAAACGAATACGGAAGTACAGAGTCTAAGAATTTTGTTCCGGATAAGGCTTATTTGGAACAACTCCGAGAATTGTTCTTGAAGAATGGCATAGTGGAGTTACTGGTGACTTCGGATTCACCTTCGTTGCATAAAGACGCCGGGACTTTGCCTGAGTATTTCTTGCAGACTGCGAATTTCGCTGGGAATCCGGAGAAGGAATTCGATGAGTTGAGGAAGTTGCAGAAGGATAAGCCTGTGATGGCAATGGAGTTTTGGACAGGTAAAGTTTGTCAGAATTGAATACCAAATATTTATGGCAAAAAAACTAATCACTGAGTATAAATCATAATAAATGGAAAACGACGCAAGCGCCATCTTTTGCCTAATTTCATGATGGCGCTTGTGTATGTAAATAAAATCAGGAAATGACATTAATTTAGATTTATCAATCTTTATATTTCAACAATATAAAACATTGTTTTCAAATTATTAATAACTAAGGATTCTAGTTCGTTATACATTATGTAAAATAACAATAAATACACTTTTTTAATTATTTTTTTATATAATAGGATATTTTGTTCACTTTATTACAAATATTTAATTAAATTAAATATTATTAAATTATATTATTTCTTTAATTAAATTAAATATTTTATATAAATTTTACAAGCTCATAATATTATTTTAGATATGTAAGGATTAAACTTTCGGTTCCAAATAATAATTCTCTGATAATTACTTCATTAATAATTTATTTAATTTTATTGATTGATAAAACTAAATAGCAAACTACTCTAAAATATAAATTATTAAATCTCATTAAATATTAAATTGTTATATTATAAATTGTACATAAATATTTATCGTCCTAGAAAAAAAAATGGATATTATACATTAGGGTGGGTCGAAAAAATAAATGTTATCGGCCGATTTCCAAAATGATTTTTCTTTATTTTGAACCGCATGTTTCTAGAGATTCAGAAAAAAATTTTTAAAACAACGCGCGTGACCATCAAACATGGCATTTTATTGCACTTTTTAACACGTAGTCTTAAAACATTTTTTTTTTCTGAAATAATAATAAAATATTGACATTTTAGTAAATTTTAATAAATACGCAAAAGTTGTAAACAACATTTTTAAAAAATAAATGTTATTGGCTGAGCTCTAAAATGAGTTTTTAACTATAACTGCATGTTTCTAGATCGAGAGGACGTTGACAGACGCGATTGCCACGCGCAATTTCAATTTTATTGCACTTTTTAACGCGTAGTCTTAAAACATTTTTTTTTCCGAAATAATAATAAAATGTTGACATTTTAGTAAATTTTAATAAATACGAAAAAGTTGTAAACAACATTTAAAAAAATAAATGTTATCGGCTGAGCTCTAAAATGAGTTTTTTTTATTTATAACTGCATGTTTCTAGATTGAGAGGATGTTGACGGACGCGATTGCCACGCGCAATTTCAATTGTCTTCGGCAAAACATATTTTCGATTCATATTTAAAATAAAGCCTCGCTGTCATTTCAGAAAAAAATGAAAAAAAAAAGTTTCAGAGAATGTGCGTGAGCATCATACGTAAAATTTTTAGCACTTATTAACTCGTTTTTTTTTCTGAAATGTTTGCTTTTTTATCTAGAAACATCTGGTTCTAGATAAAAAAAAACTTTCATTTTGTTTATAACTGTTTTCGTATTTCTTAAAATGTATTAAAATGTCGATATTTTGTTCTCAGATCATTACTGATTGTTGTGATAACCTTCATTATAAATCAATATTTTGTTCTTGTAATACAATTCCTTAAAGGTGGCCAAATTTTCGGGGCTATTTTGTGAAGATGTTATGTTTAATGTGTACGTTATTTTTTTATCATCACAGCCTAAGCAACTTTTGTATGTATATTTAAAAACATAGAATGTGAAGTTAATTAATAACGTACACGTTAAAATTAACATTTCACTTATGGAATAACCCCGATTATTAATTTTAATTAAGTTCAAAATAAATGTTAATTTAAACAAGATTGCATGCAGAATGTTAGATTTATTACAGAAATATCGATTTTCTACAAATTTGAAGTAACACGAAAAAAGTTATAAACTTCAATAGTGCTTATGCACTTTTTTGAATATTCTTTAGAATATATATTCATGCGAGTACTTATGAAACAATTTGCTTGCAGTTTTTTTTAGCATTCGCATGTTTTTTGATAAAAAACGCTTTCATTTCGAGACCCAACCAACAAATTTTTTTTTTCGGTCCACCCTATTATACACATTCTTAAACAAATATAAATTGAATAAAAAATTTACAGGTTGGTTCGACCACTGGACGGAAACCCACCACAAAAGAAACAACACCGATTTTCGCGATACTTTGGAGCGCATTTTGAAATACCCGGCTTCGGTCAACATGTATATGTTCCATGGAGGAACGTCCTTCGGATTCATGAATGGGGCCAATCTGGCTGACGGCAGAGTGGATAATAAGGGCTTCCAACCCGATACGACGAGCTACGATTACGATGCACCGCTTGCCGAAAACGGAGATTACACAGAAAAATATGTAATCGTTAAAGAGTTAATTGAAAAATACACCCAGGTCCGGTTGAGGAATCCGCAAACCCCAGCTATCAACTTGAGGGTTAAATATAATGATATTCCAGATTTGGAACAGCTGAATTTGGGAGAAATTTTAGAACAAACTGACGCTAAGTTCCAGAGGGTTAGCTCAATACCAATGGAGTTTCTTCCAATTAACAATAATTCAGGACAAAGCTATGGATATATAGTTTACAAAATTTACAATTTGGATATTGAAGCTAATTCTGTTTTAAAAATAGAGGGTAGAGTTTGCGACACAATTATGGTTTTAGTCAATGGAGTGCTGAAATCCCCAATTTTACGCAACAGCGGCGATTTGGATCGTTTCGGTTATTGGCGCGCCCGAGATTCCGAATTAAGTCTTGGAAAACAAGAATACACGAACGCAACTTTAGAATTAATCGTAGAAAACTGGGGGAGGGTCAATTTCGGAAACCTAGATCAATATATCCAACTGAAAGGACTTAAACAAGATGTGAGGCTAAACGGGAAGATTTTAACCAATTTCGAAATAATCCCGCTCGAGTTTAAGAAAACTTTTACAACAAATCTGCGCGGTTTCCACCCGATCAACTCGAAAATGCCGCAGCCGGCTTTGTACAGGGCCTTCTTGAAGATTTCCGCGAGTAAACCGCAAGACACGTATTTGGATATGTCCGAGTGGACGAAAGGTATTGTCATAGTCAACGGGTTCGTTTTGGGCCGCTACGCGATCGTGGGCCCCCAGCAGGGACTCTATTTACCAGCGCCCTTCCTCCGAGGTTCCGATTTTCCAAACGAGATCATCGTTTTCGAGCACTTTTACCCCGCGAACGCGATCAAATTTTCTCCGCATCCAATCTACAAAACAAAATAATTGTTCAATCAAATATCATCCATGTACCTAATTCGATTAATAAATTAATCAAAATATAATATTACTTCTCATTTACATCATGCATGAATTAAATAACTTATATTCTATATATAAAGCATAGAATTTAAATTAAACTTCAAATAAATTTGAAGCGTTATGCCAAAATTAATTTCTATTTTTTTACAATTAGGCAAAAACTTTTTTTAAAACAAATGATTTATTCTCCAATATTACACCATTATATGGTGTAAAGAGAGAAGAATAAATAATTTAAAACTACGACTATTTATACCCAACAGTAATATAGATAAAAATATAAACTTCACATTCAACTATATGAAGCCAAATTGTACTGCATGTTTCATGCCCAAAATTACGATCAAAAACCAATCTATATTATATATAATAATAACCTACAAATTCTTTAACTTTAAAATTAATGCAAACATCATGTAATTTATAGTCTGCTAGTAGGCTATATAAGAGTTAGCCAAGTGGTTCAATCATAAATTATAAATATGACGATTTCTTCAATATTTTGAAGTTAACAGAAATTATAGGTTTTTGAATTGATAGGTAGATGCTGATACAAAAATACTCAAATCAAACACTTGGTTATTTGTTCCAAAATTCAAGAATTTTGAAACGAATTACCAAGATATTGATTTTAGTTTTATTCTCAATTTAAAAAATTTGCAACAAACAGCAAAGAGTTTGATTTATTTGAATATTTTTCATTTAGAATTGTGAACAAATTTAAGAATTCTGAAAAAAAATCAAGGATATGAAAAATGTTCAAGAATTCTAAAAGAACTAACCAAATCTTTGATTCGAAAATTCAAGAATTTTGAAACAAATTACCAAGAGATTGATTTTAGTTTTATTCTCAATTTAAAAAAATTGCAACAAACAGCAAAGTGTTTGATTTATTTGAATAATTTTTAATTTAGAATTGTGAACAAATTTAAGAATTCTGAAACAAATTCAAGAATTCTAAAAGAACTAACCAAATATTTAATCGAATATTTTTATTTGATATTACATAAAAATGTTTCACCACGAGTTATGTGAGAACTCTATACAACATATGGTCGGAAGATTTTTCTTTTGCTAAATTTGGCTTAAGCTTAGAAGTTTGTCGTTGATTAATGAGGCACTTAATTTTTGAAAATCCATGGTTAATTTAATTAATAAAATATTTATGATTTTCAACACTATTTTAACTTTCTTCAGGTGAAGAAAGTTAACTTTCTTCACCTGAAGAAGCCACAGCGTAGCGAAACAATTGTAGTGAAATTAAATAAAATAGTGTTGAAAATCATAAATATTTTATTAATTAAAGCTTAGAAGTTTATTTTATAATCGAATGGAAGTTAGTATTTTGCCAAATTTAGCAAAAGGAAAATCTTCCGACCATATGTTGTATAGAATTCATCTGTTTTGAATCGACTAATAGATATTTATAGATTTGAGAATTGGCTGTGTCATAATTTCGAGCATAAATCTGTCGTGATTACGTGCTTCGACTAAATTCTTGAAGATTCTACGATTATTTGTGGATTTTTAATACGGAACAAAATAACGTTAGATTCGATGGAATTGACAAACTTAGCTTTCATTTTATAACAAAATTACTATGGAAATACAAATCATTAATAAAAGTGGTTGTCTAAACCAAATTAAGTTTTGAAGTGTTTATTCAATAAATTTAATCTAACTTTTTTCTCAATACATTTTGATTAACTTACTAATTTCCAGAAATAAACCAAAAAAACATATTCTCCTTGGTTTTACCACAATTACAATAAAAAAAACAAAATATTAAAATAACAAACAAACAAAATTTATTGTATAATTAAAAAGGAATTCACAAATTGCCTAAGTCTATTGCCTTAACACAATCCTGTCCATATTTTTTTCATATATATTTACACAATCACGTTCTTCTCCTGGGTGTTAAAAAAGCTGTGATGCGGAGAGAGCAATTCAGAGACTTTACCTATGATTAAAAAATAATAGTAATAATAATGAAAAACATAATAATTTAAGAAGGTGTGGATGTGAATGTGTATATTTACCTAATGAAAAAATAAAATTGAGATAAATAATACTGAAGAATTTACCAACCGAGCAAATTGAACATAAATAACGTTGCATTAATATTAAGTTAACGCTGATTTTTTTATTGATGCATCGTTATTTTTTAACATTTTATTCGGTGACTATTGTCATTCTCATTTAATACAAAAATTATTAAAAACCAAAGTTTTAGTCTTTATTCGTTTTGTGTCAAAAATTGCTTCATTTTGATTGATTTATTATTATCAAGAGTCTTAAATACTTATTTCTAACTAAAAATAAGTACGAAATCTAAGATTCTTGATAATAATAAATTAATCAATTTCGTACTTATTTCTAAGTAAATATAAGTACGAAATTTAAGACTCTTGATAATGATAAATTAATCAAAATAATATTTTCAGCCCTATACCCTAGTGAATATTAGGGAATATTCGAAAACGTTAAATTTTTATAGCATGTTATTCTTCAAGGTTACATTATATCGTATTTGGTATCGCCCTAAACGTTCGGCGCCATGACAGCCGTTAAAATTGATTGAAATAGCAGGCTATTTCGATGTTATTTTCAAGTCAAATAGTACATTTTAATGATGGTTAAATGGAATTTTGTAGTTTAATAAATACTTGTTAACATTTTAAACCAAAACACAAAATTGATTTTTTATGATCGCCTTATGAAAATTGTATGTCTACACGGAGATATAAGTGATTTGCATTTTACAGATGCTTCGAGTTCCTTTTCAATAAAGAAAGAAATTGCACTGGTTTATGGCTTTTTGTTGCACTCTTCGATTGATCAGTTTACACACACATTTTGCTAGGTTAGAATTCAACAGCTTTTCGGGGAGAATAACCTTTGAAATTTATCGTACTTGTCTTACCAATATATAACAACAAATATCTTCGATATAATAAACTCTCTCTCTTTCCGACATTCAAAACCAGATTCATTTTTAACATTAGAAGAATAACATGTGACTCAATCCATAAACGTCAACACATACGTTATCGTCGACCGCTTTCTTAACATAGCTGTCAACCTTTAAGTTTAACGTTTTCGATAGGGAATAGGGCCGATTATTTTTCATTTCATTCTATAGTTGAAGCATTCATATCAATGATATTGAATTCTGTTGATGTTAAGACTCCTTAGAACATTGTGATCAAGATGTGTATGTTTGAATATTAGATTAGAGACATAAGTTTTCTTCATACCTGAGATATTTTTCAAACAAGGCGGGATGAAGTTGGGTGAAATCTTCTCCAAAATTGGCTTTTTGTACATCCGCCTCGCCTCTTTCCTCTGATCCTCCGTTACTGCCCTGTCGTCCAAGTGTACCAAATTCGGAAACAGGGTTATAATAAAGAACCTAAAATTACGAAAAAGCGTTTTTGTTAACATGCATTTATTTACAACAGAGTTTTATGTAAATAGAATTATTGGAAAACAAATTCTTAGATTTGTACTTGCAAAGAAAATACTTTTTCAATATAAATAACCCAATATATTTTATATATATATATAACAATCTTTATTAACAATTAAGTTTACAATAAGGTAACAAACATTGATTATGTATATCACACAAAAATTAATTAATTGTTAAATGGCTATCGACCAGAGGTCTTTCTGCCCCAAATATATTATTTTTGAGTTAACGTGAAGTAACTGCAGACCAATTAAATAGAGAATAATTAATTAATTATTTCCCTTACAGAATAGCCCCAAATAAGTAAAATTCCCTTAACCGATATATGCCGCAATGCTAACAAAATGCATGAAGACATATTTTTGTAAATAATTAGTTATTTCCATTTATTTTGTTATATTCCGATTAAATTTAACTACGTTTGTTTGTATTTTTCTTATATTAAAATGTATGTAAATAATTGTATACTGTCCCAATGTAAGAAAATAAAAATTATTATTATTTGAAAATAATCCATAAACGAAAAATATATTTTTCGTTTATGGATTAACTAAACTTCACTTTTATGTTTAGTTAAACCGAGCTTAAGCAGCAATTGAAGAAAAAAACAGGAATACACATTTAATAAACTTACCTATATTGTAAGTACTCGTAAAAATTTCCTCCGTTGAGATACGAAGGTGCCACTGGGTTCCCCATTAAGGACAAAAATTTGAGATTTGGACATGATTCTTGCAGCATTTTCGCCCATGGATAAAGATCTTTAATCTTAAAACAAACAAAACATGAAAGTCATACTCAAACATAAATAATGGTTAATCAAACATACATTTTTAAAAATTAAACACTACATTAAGATAAAAAAGACGTAATATTTTTTTATGCCACTTAACCATTTAATAATAAACAATGTAAGTATTCAGTTTGATAATGATTAAAGTGATATCAAAACCAATCACAGTGAATTGGTTTCGACATCACTTTAATCATTATCAAACTGAATACTTACATTATGGATTACATTATTTTTATATACTTATTTAGAAACCTTCAAAGATAGGTGTATAACACAGGTCAATATGATCGTTACTCAGAGAAATTACGGGATTCATTTTTGCCTTGTGGATTTACAGTAAATTCATCTTTAATACTTTTTCGATGAGATGAATTACTGAAAATGCATCTTCTCCAAAACGGTGTTTTCTTTCATTTAAATAGCTAGCAAATGTGGAATTATTCATGTTCTTTTAGTCTGAAATTAAAGTTTATATGATGTATACCTCCTCTTTGAAGGTTTCTAAATAAGTATATAAAAACAATTAATCCATATAGTACTAAGTTTGAGAATAATTACCGTGTTGTCGAAACTAGTCACAGTGAAATAAATCATTAAATGGTGTAAAAAAGTCATTAAGTCTTTTCTTTATCCATATATTGAAAATGTACCACGAAGTCTCAAACATTCAAGACTTTTACTTTGTTAGTATAACTTGAATTTATTTTAACTATAGTTTCAACAATCTCGTCATTATGAAAACAGGTTGTCAAATCTATAATCAGCAATAAACAAGTTATGCAGACAAAGTAAAAAGTGTTAAAATTGAATTACATTGTATAACAAAGTAGAAGACTCAATAATTAAAATATTAACCTAATATACAGGGTGATTCAGGAGGAAATAAAAATATTTTAAATATATTTTTTTCAGGAAGAAAAATAACCTCATATGTTCAAATCCGTTTTTTATTTGTTTTGGAGATATTTTGAACAATAGTAATTTATAAAATCAATGAAAAATGGTGCCAGAAACTGGCACCAGTTCCATTTATAAACTCACAAATAAGAGTATCGAAGTGGGTGGTGAGTTTTCGAAAAAACTTTTTGTAAGTTCAGCAATACATTTTCCTTTGATTTTGTAAATTACTGTTGTTCAAAATATCTTCGAAATAAATGAGAATCGGAGTTGAATTATTATTATTTTGCTTATTTTTGCCTGCTGGACATGTCTTTAAAATATTTCCATTTACTCCCGAATCACCCTGTATATGTACATTACATAAATAACGTTTATATGTGTGTAAGTCAAAAAACAGTTTGATTGAAACTGATCGTTATTGCATATCGTGTTCTGTACATAATATTATAAGCAACCCTATTAGCACGCTTGTTAATTGTTACACATTATTACAATAATCAATAAAAAGTCACAGAGCTAAATGTGGAAATAATTTATTAATTATTTTCAAATCATTTTTATTTAATATATTTAAATAACTGTGACCAAGTGGATGAATACTCTTTTCTATTTACAATAAAAACCCACTGAACAAAATTAGCAACAATATAGCAATTTTACATTAACGTATAATGTTGATACAACGATTTAAATAAACATTTTGTTCAATGGGAAATGACATATTTTTGTTACTTCTTTACATTTGAAAATATAATTTGTTATTTATAAATTATTCTTTTTGTAACTTTGATTATTTAATATAACTTACTTTGCAATGATTCAACCAAAGTAGTTCCAATTTAGGCATGTAGGGAATCTTCGTCGTTGATCTAATGTTGTTGTGATCACAGATGAGAGAGGTCAGTTTTTTGAAGTCTTTTAAAAAATCTAAATTGCTGAAACGAAAAAGAAAAATATTAAAACATGGAGATTTTACAAAATCATTTATATAGTCAAATTCAGTTTAACTAGGCCATTTATAAATTAATCAAAGAACTTTTAATAAAATATTCATCTAGCGGTCCTCAAAGTGGGTTATACTTGCGTATGTCGCAAGTATAACATTAGGGTGCCGCGAAATTTATATTTTATTTATTATTATTTTCTCTGAATCATTTATACAGAGTGTTTCAAATCCATGCGGATCTCGCTTAATAAAAGATATAGAGGGTATGTTTAAATTTGCCACTCTTGTAGAATGTCATGCTGATTAATATCCCGTTGAGAAAACTGGGCTAAATTTCAAGAAAAATGAAAAAACTGAAATTTGCGATTTTATTTTTTTATTTATATTTTCGTTATTTAAAACAATATTTCAATCCAATGAAGATATAAACATTCGTTGTTATGAATTATTTTCGACTATCTTATCCAAAAGTTGTCGTATTTAGTCTTAAAATAATTTTTTTCTTTACCTAATTATTAATGAAAAACATATTTTTTTGTGTTTTCCTCATGGAAATTAAATTTAACTTTATTTATGTTGGTAAATTTATCTTTATTTATGTTGGTTAAATTTGTGTTTACATTTTAGAAAACCTAGAGATGTAATAATATTTTCGTAGTTTTATAGTGAACAGCCCTGTGGGATCCCTGTAATAAAATCACATTGCGTCAAAAATAAAAATATTAATACAAAACTTAAAACCCACTCTCATTTTCACTAAGTAGGTCGGCCAGGGATTCCCCAAATATCACCCAACAGAGTTGTTAAAGGAGCGCGTGACATAATTGGCACGTTATTTCAATGCTGTTTTTTTATATCGTATACTTATGAAATGAAATTTTCTACATTTATAAAAATTAAAACAAAGAATAACAAAAAATAAAGACAATTGAAAATGATTCTTTCGAATAAACTTACTATGAAAAACCACATCCTTTATTGACTAGGGGGGAATTACTAGAAATTACTAAAATGTATGATTGATTTTATATTTTCATGTTAATTGCATTAATTTAATTTACATCAACCAACCTAAAATATAGTTTTAAATTTAATTGAAAATGTCAAAAAAATGAAGTGAGTAAGATTTAAAGCAGGTACTATAAAAAGATGAATAAAGTCATTAATTTCAGATTTGGCACCGAAACCTTTAACTCCTTTACCTTTATGTAATTAATGGTTTCATTGACTTTGAATAGTAGTCAAACCACTAATTAGTGATTTCATTGACTCAATAGTAGACAATGAAACCATTAATTACACAAACAACCAATTAGACTTAGGATTTTATTTATTTATTTTTTAAATGAAATGTTTGTTGTAAAATGGAGATTCCGTAAATAAATAAATAAAACCTACAATCATTTAAATTTACATAAAATAGCTGTTTTCTCTACATTTTTTGCAATCACTGTACTCATTGATATGATTCACACTAAATAAATAGACTTTAATTATATTTAGAATGATGTTTGCTTTACTATTCTAATGTTTTAATTAATGTAATGAATTACTTCAATGGTAGGAGTATGCTGTGTAGGGAAGGAAGGGATATATGGACACATTTAGGAAAGGAATGTAAGGAGGTACGAAAGGAATGGACGCAAGGGTATAAGCTATCTATTAATTCTCTATGAGTAGAAGTATGGATGCGAGAGGATGGATCAAGTGTAATATTTGTGATAAAGGTTAGGGTGAGGGAGGGAGAGAAGAAGAAGAACAGTTTAAGTTAATGATATATATAGATATAGTAAATTCCAATAAAGGTCTTCTCTTTACTTCAATGGTGCTAATCGTTAATACACTTAAAGCTTAAATTGGCAAAGAATCAAATATTCGATTAATGAAACTCACTCAAATTCGTTGTGGCTAATATCCAAAATCTGCACATGCTGAGATAGTTCCTGAGAAAGTAACTTTGGCATGGAGTGAAGACGTTCATAGGCTAAAGATAAACGCGCACGGCTGTTTTGTAAATCTTCATCAGTTCCTTCTGGTGCTTGTAAGCCAAAGTTTGTTTTTGACTCGTTCTGACCTGCAATTGTATTAAAATATAAATAAATACACTCACCATTCATCACTAAGACTTATTTTTATTTCACATCACCATAAATTCAACACTGAGCAGAAAGACCTCTGGTCGATAGACCAGAACAGACTAACACCATCATGTGTTGTTTATATTAAATGTTTATATAGTAAAATATAATTATGGTTCTAAAGATGTTTGTATTTATATATAATATATAAATTGCTGAAACGAAAAAGAAAAATAATAACAATATATACAGAGAGCTTTTTTGTTACAGTAAACGTTTGCCCTATGGGTACCGACAAAAATGTTAGTCAAACGCATTGAACCGATTAATGTATGTTGTGTTACAGGCAACTAAACATACATGTCAAATTTTGTGAAATATTTCATCGAAAATGTATACAAATGAAAAAAAAACTTGAATTTTTCATAGGGAAATGTTTACTGATAAAAAAAGCTCTATATATATATATATATATATATATATTTATATATGTAAAAATAAATATCTGATTATTATTGAACCGAATAATATTAAATTAAAGGCCGAAAGACATCCAGTCGACAGCCGTTTCTCTTAAGAATATATATTTGTTTTAAATTGTTTCATGTATTGTATTTTAAATATGTATGTATTCTTTGGCAATTAAGATGTTTATATATATTAAAATAATCTATAACCCTAAGCGAATTAATGAAAAATGTTGTTCCACCTATGATTCTTGTAAAAATAATATTAAAGAAGATTTTTATTTACTTGATCACAGTTATTTAATTTTAATAACAAAACAATTAATAAATTTAATAATCAATCATATATATCAATACATAATATATTTATATATATAAACATATACATATACACTAAGCGAATTAACCGATGTGTTTGTTGTTGTGAGTTACGTGAAGAAATTCGAACAATTAAAAAAAACACTTTGTGTTCTCCAAGTAAAGAAAACAATACAAAGCGTTTTATTTTTAATTGTTCTAAGCCAATTAATAAAAAATGTTGGTCCATTTGTTTCTTCCTTACAATTCTAATTTATAAAAAAATAATAATAGAAAATATGTTTGTTCACATGATCACAGTTATTTAATTACAAAAAATTCAACCTTCATGTATTGACCCCAGTATTGTATACAAACACACTCTCGCGTTATCATAGAACCTTATCATTATCACACAGTACACGCAAGCATTTATATAAAAAAAATAGGCTGGAAAGATGTCGCATTTATGAAATTTAAAGAATAAAATCAACACGGATGCGACGCACAAATGATGAGAATTTCGGCGTATTTTTAATACTTAAAATGAAAACAATGTTAAATCAGCATGACAATATTTTCGTCACCTTTGCTCATCACCTTCAGATTAGGTTTATTTCGTCTTATTAATAATGTATTAAAGACTGGAATATTTTTAAAAATAATAAATAAAACGAAATTAACTACATCTAAAGGTGATGAGCAATGAGCAAAGGTGATAGAAATATTGTCATGGACGTTTAATTGAGTAAAGAATACTTTACATTCTTTACTCCATTAAACGTAAATTTAAACAAAACATTTTGTTTCTCGTTAATTAGACTTTTATACCGTGTACGTTATATACTCAAACGTTAAAATTCTGACAGAGTAATATAAGAACAGCTGTTAATTAATAAAATATTGAAGAGCAGAAAGATCTCCAGTCGATAGCCCAGGACAGACAAACCTTTATTTTAGTATACATACTCAATGTTTGTAAAAATGTAATTGACTGAATAAAGATATTTTTATGTAAAATATTGGTTCAACTATATGTGATGCAATTTTATTTCAGTTTAAGTAATGTCAGGTTTAAAGTTCTAAAACGTCGTTTAAACTTTTTGCTAATTTCGCACAAAAGTAATAAATTCACATTTAATTATAATAATAAAAATTATTCGCATGGACATAGTTATTTAATTTAAATTAAATATAAAGAATTTGAAAATAATTAATAAATTATTCCCTTTTTAGATACTCTGACTTACGTTACGTAATTATTTTATTTATTTTAAATAACTGTAATCATGTGAATGAATTATTTTTTCTATTACTATTATTAAATATATTTATTACTTTAGTGTGAAATTAACAAAAGGTTTAAACGATGTTTTGAATGAATAATTTATTAATTATTTTCAAATTATTTTTTTTATATATATATATAACATCTTTATTCGTGTCTTCACTTATTTATTTATTAACAGATGTACATTTCGATCACCATGTGAAATGTACATCTGTTAATAAATAAATAAGTGAAGAAAAGTGTACAAAGTGTTTTCAAATATCTTTCAAATCTTCACGAAACTCACATTTAATTAAGTGTTTATTCGTGTCATTTTACAAAACTAAATATTATCTACAATACAAATGTTTTAATTTTACGAAATGACTATCGACCAGAGGTCTTTCCGTCTAATTATTTTTATTTAATTTACATTTAATTATTACTATAAACTAATTTAAGAATCGCAATTTATAATATCTAAATTAATAATGTCGTTGGAGGCGGAAAGACCTTCGGTCGAGAGCCAATTTATATAAAAATCTAAGTTAATCGTTATAAATTTATGTATAGTCGTAAATATTGTAACGTTGTACAATGAGATTGGTCGTGACTGAATGGCCTAAGCCAAAAACAAATAATATATTACGATAAAAAAAAATGTCTTTATAGAAATATGACTTACTCAGAAACATTAAAGCCCCCAAAGAAGTCATGCTGAGGACCTCCGGATCGATGTTTATGCTCTCGTCGTAGGAGGATAGCACGGAGGGCACATGCCTTATGTCGTAAACGTCGAAAACACTATCACAATCCGAACTGGAATTAATTCAGACGACAAAAAACACTTGAAATTAATAAAATCGGTCACTTTCACAATACACGTTGTTGTCGAATTATTAAACCCACGGAGCAAATAAAACATGTTTTTATTTATAATAATAAACATTTCATTAAATGTTTTTTATATAAAATAACACTGAAATAAATTCATTAATTTTAATCAATTTAATTTGTAGGAAATTAAATTATAAATTTGCGGTGTATTATAAAAAAGATTTGAAATTGTAATAATACTAATTAATATACAATAATTACTCAGCAGTGAATTTTAATAAAATTTAATTTCTACGCGTAAAACTAAAATATATTTTCTAATTTGGGCAAAATTAGGATGATGACAAAGTATGAGATTTTGAGTTTATATAACTGGTCAATTCAAAATATTATTTGGACTGATTACACTAAGCATTAGAGTTAAATGTAGAAAGCAAATTTAATTAAAATTAAATAATATTCTCAACTGAATAATTATTAATTAGAAATCGAATTTAATTGGTATTAAAACAAATTCAAAATTGAGTAATTGTTGTAGAACGTATAAATTCCAATAATCTTGTCATTTATTATAGACTCCAGTTTATGCTGAATTGAAGTCATAATGAATGACAAATTATAGTAAACATTTTTGATTTACGTGTAGAAACCAAATTTAATTAAAATTAAAACAAACTTACAACTGAATAACTATTAATTAGAATTAATAATAAAATCACAACTGAGTAATTGTTATAAATGTATAAAATCTAATAATCTGTTTCGAGTTTGTAATAAATTGAAGTCAATAATGAATGACAAATTACAGTAAACTTTATAGATTTATGTAAGTTGACAAATTTAATTAAAATTAAAACAAATTCACAACTGAGTAATTATTAATTGGAAATTATATAAATTAGAATTAAAAGAAATAAACAAAAAGTAATTGTTATAGGGTGTATAAATTCAAATAATTTTAATTTAGTATTAATTCGAATTTGTAATAAATTGATTACGAATTTTAGTTAATATTTCTCAAAACTTAAGTATTAATTAATTTTATATTAAATACCCATTCAGTTATGCCGATTACTTACACAGTGATATAAAATAAACACAATAAAAAACCTGTTTTTGCTCAGTGAGATTTTCCAAAAAAACACTTACGATGAATCTTGAATATTTTCCATTATGACACGAACAATATGAAGCACAGACGTATAATAATAGTCTGCGAAAGGGTGATGCGACTTGTTCCAGCATTTATCTACAACTGAAGTTTAATTATGATTATCTTAGTGAGTATATAAACGTCTCTCATTTTCTTTCTCACTCTCACTCACTCTCTCTGCGTGTGGTGTATTACGATAATAAATTCGCTAAACCGTTATCTTTCAGCCATAATAGGCTTATCTTTTAGAAGATGTTGTTAAACGAACTTAATGATGTAGCAGCTGTTAAGCTTCTTACTTGTTTAATGAGCAAACTAATTAACGTTTAACTGAAATTTACTTTAAACCCATTGTTTTCTTTGCACCCAGAAGGAATAACATAACGAAAACAATTTTAATGAATTGTAATTTTATTTTTAATCTGAATTGTAATTAAATGCGTAACAAAGGGAAATAAATATTTTAATTTCGTTTCTACAAAATTCATTGCATATTTTGAATGTTTATGTGATGTTTTTTACATTATGGATATTTTGAAAATAATACCAGAAAATAATATATATTGTTTTTATAAATATTTTGCTGGAAAGGATAATTTTGTAAAGTAATTACAAAATCTAAAAAAAAAGGTATAATTTGTTTTGTTTAATATTATCTTAAATTACATCATAAATGTATAGTAGTTAATTTGTATATTTGCAACACAACAAAATAATTGATTAATTATTAAAAAGATTTTGAAAAAAATCATTAACCGACACTGAGTTTGTGAAACAATTGTACCAGTGTTTCTACAATAAAACACAGTGAAACTAAATTATTTATTTAATGCAGTTTCATCAAGTGACAGCCTCAACCATTGAATAATTTTAAAATAATTAATAATTTATTCCCTCTTTAGTTACTGTGACATTTTGACTTACGTTACGTAAGCACTTTAAAACAAATATATAATAATGGATACTTACTGTTGCTGAAAATGCAATATTTTATTAATTATATTCAAATTCATTTTATATAATTTAATTTAAATAACTGTCATTATTAATTTCCCCACAAAACTCCAAATTTCTCCTCTATTTAAACAATTATGTATTCCCCTAAATCCGAAATGTCTCTCCCTTCATCAACAATTTATAACCGTAGGCTCATTTAGGCCATTCAAGGCCCATTGATATGCCAACTTAGTAAACTTAGTAAATATTTTTTCAAACTATATATTAATGTTACATGAAGAAAGATGTTTAGTTAGTTAACTGTGACCATGTGAATACATCCTTTTATATATTAAAATAATTGATGCTCATATTAAACCAATATCTGATTTATACAGTATTAAATAAACATTAATAAAACAAACATTATTGATGTATATATAATACTGTATAAAAAATTACAAGGATTACTTTCAAGTTCAATATCGTTCTAAATTGCATCATAAATGCGAAATAATCAATGTCTGTTTTTACAAAACAAGATAAGAATTTTCTTTAATACAAATTAAAGCTTCATACTTTTATTTTATTTGTACACTTGATTTATTTATTATAAATTATTATTATGAAACATCATTATTACTAATAATAGAAAAAAGGATTTATTCACTTGGTCACAATTATTTAAATAAAGTAAATAAAAAAAATATTACTGTTTTGATACTATAATATATAACAAATATATTCAAATTAATGAATTTTGAATTGAAATAAAACAGCAATCGGCTAACGAACAGAAGATTTTCTGCCATTTATTTGGGGATATTCTATAAGTGAAACGTTAAGTTTAACAACTTATCATTTCCCTTACAGTATAGCCCCAATTATAAATTATTATTCTTTTGCAGAATTTTTCTTCAAATATTATTTATCAATGTAAAATATGTTTCATATAATCAAACTCATTTTATCAATGGAGAAATACATTTGCATAACATTGCAAAAATATTTTTAAATATTTTTAATTACTTTTTATTAATTTGTTCTAAAAAATGAGTAAATGAAAAATAATTTTGTATTTTCTTATACGCATTTAATTTCTTCTTAATAATATATGCTAATGTTTGATTAAAAATAAAGTTAATATAAACATTGTTTTATTAATATTATTTGTAGTTAGATTAACAGAAATTTTGGTTTTAATCAGAATTGTAATTAAATGCGTAACAACGGGAAATAAACAATTCAATTTTATTTCTACGAACTACATTGCATATTTGCTTACAAAGTAAACACTCAGAACATTTATTTAGTTTGGAATTTCTGTTTAAATGTATTTAATTCGCTTTAATGTAAATGAATTGCAATTTAACTGCATTCAGAATTATTTATAGCATAAATAATTCGCAATGTTTAAATTAAATAGCACGTTGTTTTGCCTACACTCATTGGTGTTACAGGCAACACAAATTGCAATTTAATTTAAACATTGACGAAAGTTCTTAATTGAAAAGAAATCAAAAAGAATCTGTAACATAAAAACAAAGAGCACATTTATTTGCGTTAAGTTTATTTTTCACGTTTTAATCACACATAAAAAGTAAAAACAGAAATTTCTTTAAATTAACAAATTGTTATTTGCATAGGCGTAGTTTACATACTATCTCTATTATTTGTGGTTATTTACAAAGTATATAGACAACTTAATGTACGTAGATGTGTAAATTATATTGTATATATGTGAACTTAATCTATGAACTCCGTCTGTACATTAAGTTGCCTATATACATTAACATGAAAAATTATATTTAAATAATTGCTGCATACTACGCATTCCAAATCAATTGCATTGAGAATTATTTATTGCATAAATTTACTTTACATTAATAATTCTCAGTAGGTTTAAATTAAATTACAAGTTGCGTTGTCTATAATACCTTTAAACATAGAAAACTATGATTTGATAAAAGTAATTAAAAAATAAGATGTAAAATGAAATCTCCTTGTTTTTATTTTACACGTATATCATCTTAATTGCATCAAATATACAAAAAAATCAGCATTTTCTTTAAAGGAAGATATTTTTCCCACAGATCTAGTATTTCTAGATACATTAAAAATATAATTTATATTTAAAAAAACTTATTTGAGAACAATTTCCATTACAATTATACAAATATGTTAAGTTTAACGTTAACGTTATTAAATAATTTTACATTCTATGTAGGTATACATCTATTACAATAGCCGCTTGGACTGTTATGATAAATAAGATCACATAAGCATATATATCTTATTAAAAATCATACAGATAATTGCTGGTCGGTTGTGAATTATTAACGTTAAATAAAATATAAAAAAATCATACATAACATTGCAGTTTTTTTAAGAATTACGAGTTTTAAATGATAAAAAGATTAAATTGATTTATTATACGATTTGTATAGACTTCTTTTAAATTTTTCATTGAAATTGTAATAATATAATGGTTCAATTATTTTTTAAAAATCATTATTGTATTTTAATTTTTCAAAATAAAATCATAGATAAACATCTGTACTACGCCACTGACGTGTTTCTGAATTTTCAATTTCCCGCTCTGAAAAATAGTTCACGTCTGAGCCGGACACGTCGGATGTCGCTCTTTCTCGCCCGACGTCCCGTTCACTCCGGGCCGTTAGCGTTGATGTCGACGTGAAACTCGCATTTATCGACGGCATCCTTTTATTTATAAGCGACAAACATGGTTCAGAAGAAAGTAAGTACCCACCTCTTTTTTGCATATAGCGTATTTTTACAGAAAACCCGCACTTTGCGCGAGAAAAATCTGTTCGGAAATGTTGTGTGTTTACATTTTGGTGTTCCTCGCAAATTCGTGTTGTTTGTTTTTGTATGCAGGAAATAAGAAAATCAAACTTTAGTTTAGATCAATTGTTTCCGCGTGTTGCTCGGACGAAATGGTTTAGTTAATTATTGAATTGAAAACATGTATATATTGAGTGAGGTTATGTTCTGTGTGAAATAACATGCTGCTGATACATATTAAAGTTTACATTAAGTAAAGACAGTCGTGATGAAATGGTGAAGTATCAAGTTTAATTCACAACTATAGAAATGCTTAAATTATTTAAAACGTTATTATAAAATACACTTGGTTGTTATGGCTTAGTTTTCATTAACATGTTACTTGCTTTTTGAAATAAACACTTCTGTAATCAATGTTCCATTTTTAAGGTGAGATGTTATTTAATTTAAACTTATTGTTTTAATTAGTTAAAAGAGCAAATAGAGTAATTATTCACCAAACATATACTAAATACCTAAATTCGTTCATTGATTCAATTCAAAATTATTTATAAATTAATAAATTGCTTTAACATTGTACAGGTGATATTTTATTTAATGACTATAGTTTTGACAACATTAGTGTGTCAATATCAAATGGAAGTCATTTATCTCTTATAGTTCACCTTTCTTTTATCGCAGGTCTATGCTGACTAGATTATATATTTTATTTCTACTTTTAACTGGGTTTGTGGAACCAGCATTTCTGCTCTGTTCAAATAAGTTTTATAAAAACAAAATTATTATCAATGCGCTTTTTTTTTACTTGTAAAGTTAGTTATAATGGTGTTTCGTCAAGTAACATAGAATGTTTTGTTATAGTTTATCTATTACATTAATTATTTTAAAACATTCGGTGATGTTCTATGAGAGAAATGTTAAGTTTAATATGTACGTTATTTTTTGTAATATATATATATACAATTAATGTGAAGTTAATTGATAATGTACATGTTAAACTTAATACTTCCCATACGGATTGATATCCTTGAATTCAATTTATGTAAAGGAATAAGTCTTTTCCTGTGAGGTGAAGCTATACAAATTGTAAACATATATTTTTATTTATCATGATGACTTTAGTATTTGCTATCCGAAGGTACTTGAAGACAAATTTTACCACATATAACTGATTGAACTGCAAATAAACCTATATTGCTTGTAATTTCTTCAATCATATTTTAAAAGTTGTGATTTTTATTGTGTCTAGCCTAAGAAGAAGTCCGGCAAGAAGGTGGCAGCGGCTCCCTTGGCCGTTAAGAAAGTTGAAACCAAGAAGGAGGTTAATCCCCTTTTTGAAAAGAGGCCACGTAACTTTGGAATTGGTAAGTGAATCTTTTTAGTAAAACAAACTTAATTTTTACTTTATTTTTCATTTGTTATACATATATGCATTATAAATTTTTTTTTTTTTATAATATACATAATTTTTAAAATGTTGAATATACTGTTTTATAAAATGATGATTTTTTATAATGCTCTGAAACTAATCAATGTTGATTATAAAAATCGAGCTTTTTAATTCTGATGTAAAAAATATTCAATTTTTTTTTCTTATAATCTTTTACATTTAATTACTTAATTGACTTTTATTCGATATCCTTTTTTAATTAACAGGCCAGGACATCCAGCCAGTTCGCGACTTATCCAGGTTTGTGAAATGGCCGAAATATATCCGCATCCAAAGGCAGAAGGCCGTCCTCCAGAAGAGGTTGAAGGTCCCGCCACCAATCAACCAGTTCACCCAAACTCTGGATAGACAAACAGGTGTTGTTGATAATTTTCATTAAATGGGAAATTTTATTTTGAATATGAAAACAAATTTTTAACAAACAAAAAAATATCTTGGAACTGAATTATTCATTGGTGATTATACTTTGTGCTAATCATGCATGTATATAAAACAAGTTATATTAAAAATCGACATGATGACTTATAGTATTTGCTATCAGAGAAGCGCTGACGAAAAATTCTCTACCTACCACCAAGATCTGATTCGTATAGTAATAAATAAACATCGGGAACGTTTGATCGTCAATAATTTTTTAAGCATTTTGATTATTTTCACAGCGACAACACTGTTCAAATTGTTGCAAAAATACAGACCAGAGACCCCTCTGCAGAAAAAGAAGCGTCTGCAAGCCAAGGCTGAGGCGAAAGTAGCCAAGAAGGAGGAAGCACCCAGCAAGAGGCCCAACACTGTGCGTGCTGGCACCAACACCGTCACTAAGCTGGTCGAGCAGAAGAAGGCCCAACTCGTCGTCATTGCACATGACGTCGACCCAATTGAAGTAAGTGTTTTTTTTTTGTTTCCAGAAAATAAAGGGCCAATTCGCAATCGCCTGGGCAGAGAAACGAATTTTATACAGAAAGTTCTTAAGGTCCCCCAAACCAGGCAATTATGATTTAATACACGTAAACCCTATGATATATGTTTCTCAGTTCCAGGCGATTGTGAATCAGCCCCAAACCATTGCTATCTACTTGTTATATATGCTCACATAGCAAAGTACCAAAAAATCAAGAATTTTTCTCCTTTGGAGTACTCTGCATTTTTTATTTAAAAAATGATAGCAATAAAAGAACCACACGCTATAAGTTATTTTAGATAATTTGACTTGATAAAAATGACACATGAAATTTTATATGTTCATAATCACTAGTGCCAACAAAATGTAAAACGGAAAAAAATCTAAGTACTCCAGAAAAGAAAAATTCTCAATTATATAGTGTTTCTTTTTTATTATCTTCAGTATTTTTTATTTTATTATTTAATAATATTTATAATAATTCATTATAATTGTTTTTTATTTATACTTTGAATGTGTATATATATGTAATATGTCCTGTAAATGGTTTCTGTTGGGCATAATAAAGTTATTATTATTATTTAATTCTTGTGCATTATCATATATGCACAAATGTATAGAAATGATATTGCACCTTTATTTGCAATGATGTCACTGAATTTCTTCACCTGAAGTCATTGCCGTTCAATACGAGCATTGGTGAAATGAAGAGAATTGACTCTGAGCTTACAAATTAATTAAAATTATAAGAAATATTCATTTTACAAATTGTGTGTTTATAAAATTTATAGTATTCTCTTTTTTTTTTTTTTAGCTTGTTCTATTCCTCCCCGCCCTCTGCAGGAAAATGGGTGTTCCATATTGCATTGTAAAAGGCAAAGCTCGTTTGGGCTTAGTCGTCAGGCGCAAGACTTGCTCCTGTTTGGCATTGACACAAGTAAGTCTAATTTTTTATTTGACATTGCTGATCAATGTCTAGACCTTGTTTTGATTAAATTATATTGAATGATGATATTTATTATAACTTACAGACACAATGTGTTGACACATAAAATACGAGCTTTTTAATTCTGAATCTTCGGTATTTTCACATCTGTTCTGTATATGATTGTGAATATCTACTAATTGTTGTTTCCGTGTAGGTTGACTCTGGAGACAGGTCCAACTTTAACAAGCTGGTGGAAGTAGTGAAGACCAACTTCAACGATAGGGCGGACGAAATCAGGCGCCACTGGGGCGGTGGTCTCTTGGGCTCCAAATCGTCGGCGCGCGTCGCCAAGCTGGAACGCGCCAAGGCCAAGGAAATCGCCCAGAAACAAGGCTAAACTCGACCCCGACTTTACATATAATATAGGATTACACATCGTTACTATTGTTTGTATAGGCAGGGTTTCAATAATAAAAAAATTAAAAAATCTAAATGGAATTTTTTTATTGAAATATTCGCATTGACCTTTCTTCTTTTTGTGAAAATTTCATCAATAATTTTAATAGATATTCTTTCAAAAAAATATGATCTTTAGAAAAATTTTAAGAAGCAAAACTTAGACTTTTTAATTAAATATTTAGTTTCCAAATTAATGTGAAATATTGAAAAATTTCATATAACTTTTTGTTCAATACCCCTTCCTTCCTTTCAAAGCTATACAGCCTCCCAATATTAATAGAAAACCTATTCTTATTTCCATTATGAAAGAATTTTCAAGAGAATAAATTTAACAAATATTTATTCCTAATATAATGACGCATCTTGGTGATGAATTCTAAAATGTTATTACAAGGGAATAAAAAAAATCAACCCCTACAATAGTTTGCCAATGTTCTAATGAACTTTTAAATATTTTTCAATTTCAAAACAAGAAATTCATTTAATTTACAAATGTAATGTCAGTCTAGAAAACCACATGGACATGTTTCAAAAAAAGTTGCCTATTGAATTAAATTAATTGAATTCATAACTCTACAAGAAATTTCCTAAACTGACATTACTTTGTCAGTTATATGAATTTCTTACCTAAGCAAACCATGAAACTGGAAACTTTGATAGTGAAGGTTTTATGTACAAATCATTTTAATTTAATTATTCACCAATAATTTAATTTACCCAATGAATATGGACTATAACAGTGGAATATTTCTGGGTAGAAACAAAAGACTATTTTGAAATACTATAGTTTAATGTTGTATACAACAAAAATAACAAAACACATAAATCCTTTAATTAGGTAAGAAATTGGAATTAAAAACCTTAATCGTAAGTTCTCTTCAAGTTAATCTCGTGGCTCTTCCTGTTCAAATCATGCATCTTCGATATTTGATCCAAATGTGTGGTAATTTTTGTTGTATTATGGTCGATCCACTGTAGTGAATTCATGTGCACATTCAGGATTTTACCAATTTGGGTAATCTAAAAAAAATTGACAACAAAAGTTATGAACAATATGTAAACATCATCATTTTGACAGATTAAGTGCCATGGCTATTTGGCAAAATCTTTGTCCAGGGTCAAACTGTTTTTTTATTACCACCTAATAGTAATGGACGTTAGATGTTGCTTTCCATTATTTTTTTATAATCTTGAAAAAAAAAATACTAGAAAAATCGGTTTCCAGAAAAAATGTTTAGGAAAACAATATTTTAATAGAATAATAAATAATCAATTTAACAAATATCTAATAATATACATTTGCTGTTGCATAACAATAACATTGTATAATGCAACAATTTTTGAATTGAAAATATATAATGCAAAAAACAAACAAAAAAATATAAAAGTTATGTAATATATGGCTACACCTCACACTGAGAAGTAGAGAGGAACATATAACGATGTTATATGACACTAAATAAATATATGGCTATCTGCAGACACGTGTTTCGGGATTTGATCCTTTGTCAGTACAGCTGTGCCTTACATAAAATTACAAACGCACTGTCACCTCCAAGATCCTCAATGTAAGTGAACGCAGTGGTCATATCTGGACAAGCATGTTGCGCCATTGTCATGCACAATCTCAATAAATTATTTTGTGCAAAAAATCTTTCCAACTCTGATTTTATGTCACAGTAGCATAAAGAGAAAATAATTTATTCATTATTTTCAAATTCTTTCTATTTAATTTAAACAATTTTTTTTTATAATGTTAGAGAATAGCTCTCGTAGTACGAAGCCATCGTGGAGGCAAAGGCATTAAAGTACACGCTTGGCCCAGCCAGGTTGATATGCATTGAGATTTCGAGCGGACACAGGTGACCACCGCAGCCCATAGGGAAATTCCGCCATGGGGCTCAACCTGTTAATATGTACACATTTTCCTCAAGTTGAATGTAAGTCCCATTTGAATATTGTATGAGATCAAACTTTACATTCAGGCAAGATCAACTATTAACTATACACAATTATTTTGTGTAACATTTTTTTAAGAATATTACAAGCAACTTTTGTTGCACACTTACAGGATTCGACATTTCTTGTGTCTTGTTCGACTCATTGAGCTGCTCAATGATTTCTTTAAGATCCTCCGTCATCTGCTTGAGCTGGGTGTCCACATTTTCTGCTATCTGATAAGTATTACCCCTATCAATATCCGTCACTGGCACATCCTCCAGTTCCTTCTCTAAAGGTGTTAGAAGATCCTCCAGCTCCTTATGTTGGGCGAGAACGAAATCCAATTCCTGATCGAGTTGCTGTTGTTGCTGCTTCACTCTTTCTATTCCATTATTCAATGCAAGAACCTTAATACAAAAAAAAATGGCAAATTCATTAAAATAACAGCTGTAAAAATTCAGTTTAACAATGGTCGCGTTCAGGGAATTGTAGCGGTTTCGCTGAACGGTACCGCTTTATGTGTGGCGCTGTACCGCTTTATCAAGCAAGTAAAACATATATTTTTTCCGCTTGATCGCTTTTCAAGACATGCAGCTGTAAACAAAACCGCCATATTTTCTTGAACGTCCTTAAGATCGAAAGCGTGTTCAGGAAACATCAAGCGCTTTGCGCTGTAGCGCTACATCTCTAAAATTCCCTGACAAAATAATTTGCAAAAAATAAAGATAAAAAATTTAAAACACTGTCAGAAAGACAAATGGTCGATAGCCGATTGACAAATAACCTTTATAATTTTAAAATATTCTTATATTATTCTCATTATTGTAAACTCAATAAATATTATTTATTAACAGCTGTGTTTAAAATAGGTTTCTGCTCAAAAATGTTTCTCATGGTTCTTTAAATAATTAGATTACTTAAAAATATAATTACCTTATCTCCATTTGAAATGAGTAGCCTATCCCAAGCATTCAGTTGCTTAGCTTGGTTAGCAAACAGCTTGCCTTGTTCTTCCAAATCAATTGTCCATTTATTAATCGAGTCCTCAAGTTGTGCAAATGTTAGTGTTCCTGTTGCCGGAATAACACTTGATGTTCTAAATATAAAAAAAAAACACACAAATTATATAGGGTTAATCAACGAAGTGCTCATATTCAATATCAAAGAAGGCACTTCATTGAGTCACGATGTAGAAAGTAAGAAAAATCATTTCAAAACTTTTAAATATATAATTAGTTAGTTTCACAATCTTTGAATTTTTAAACCAACCAAGTGTTAATTTAAAAGTTTTAACACATAAACAGGTCGGATTATTGGAGCGGAGAAGAGTCTGAGATGCAAATGTATAGGCAAATAAATTAAAAATAGTTATAAATATTTAAATTTTCTATTTAAAATTAATGATTTATGGTCGTTAATTAAAATTATTTTATTTATAAATTAAATAAAAATAATTTGAAAAAAAATAATAAATTATTCTCGAATTTAGCTCCGTGACATATTGACTTACGTTACGTAAGTATGTTAAATAAATACACATTAAAACAACTACTTCCTGGGCAAATACCCACGCCCGACATTGAATTACATAATATAGTTTGGGTGTTTAATGTACTTACGTAACACACAGAGATAAATGTGAGAATAATTTATTAATTATTTTCAAATAGTTTTTATTTAATTTATTTAAATAACTATGAACAAGTGAATGAACACTCTTTTCTATTTATATTATTTTATTAAGATGAAACTAAAATTCCAAATTAGGTAAAGAGTGAATGAATTTTTCCGTATGAACTCCGAGATTTCAAACACCCCACTCCTATCTTGTGGTATATTTAGTAGGCTCTGCATAAACACATTTCAGCATGGGTTAAGTAAGAAATTACTTCAACATAGAAAAAGCATTTTTTAGTTTGCTCCATATTTTATTAAATTTGAAGAATTTCCTACTTTCGCAGTAAGATAACAAAAAACTCTTTATGCATAATTTAGATAATTAGATTTTAAAAATAAAACTATAAATAAGAACTTACAATGCAGTGGATGTAGTAGTAGTGAGACCACCTGATAATGAGACTGCTGGAGCAGTTGAACTAGTTGGAGTAGAAAACGAAAAACTGGTTGTCCCTGCAGTTGTTTTTTTAGCAGTAGCAGCAGATACAGCAAAACCTTGAAAAATAAATAAAAATATTATTATTATTACTTATAATAATAATTGAAACTTCATTTTTATGGAAGAAATACAAACCTAAACTTGGAGTTGTACCAGCCGGGGTTCCACTTGAAACAGCCGTAGTTGGCGTTGAAAACGATAAACTTGGAGTTTTAGCTGCACTCCCTGAATCTGCAGTGCTCGATCCTCCCAAATTAAAGGTGGGTGCTGAGGTTGCTGGTGTGCTTCCCAAACTGAATGTAGAGGAGCCAAATCCTGCCGAAGCAGAAGTGGTTGTCGCTGCTGTTCCACCCAAAGTGAAACCAGTGCTAGAAGTGGTTGTCGTCTTTGCTCCTCCTAAATTGAAACCAAAACTGGCAGATGACGCTGGTGTAGCAGCAGGAGTTATTCCAAATCCCGTTGCGGCAGGGGTTGCACCAAAAGCTGGCGCTCCGGTGGACGGTGCACCAAACCCAGTGGGAGCTGCAGAAGCAGGTGTCGAATCTAAAAATAGGTAAAAATTAGAAAATTGTAATGATAATAGATAATAAGAGGCTATACTGTGAAAATGCTAAATTTAACGTGTATATCTATATATATTATCAAAATCCCATTTACCCTTTTGGGTGTCGGGTATAAATTTAACACGTTCGCTATTAAATAATTTCACATTCTATTTATTTATATCTATTATAAAAATTGCTTAGACTGTGATGATAAAAAATCAAGTATAAATTAAACTTAACAATTCCATTACAGAATAGCCCCCACTGTGTGATAACAAAAAATCTTAACATGTTGTGCAATAACAATCAATTCAACTCACTCAATGAAAAAGCTGTGGCCGGTTTCTGTCCAAACGGCTGCGTTTGAGCTGTGGGCGTTCCGAAAGTTTTATTGGCCCCCTTTGCATCCCCAGACGGCGTTCCGAACGAAAAACCGGTAGCTTCTACACAATTTATAGGTTAATTCCACTGTACTCGAAATTACCACCGAGAATCATCTACATACCTGTTTTCGGAGGATTGTAAGTGAACGACATTATCCGTTCTCTGCTCTTCCTTACTTTGAATAAAATTTACAAAAAGAACTGCTCGTTTTGTAAACGAAAACAACAATCAAAAATAAACAAAAACACTTGGTGCATAGAATAACAATTTCGTGAATTTGATTGGCTGGAAATCTACGTTGCCGCCGCGTGATTGACATTTCCATCAGTGTCGCCAACGATAATAGACATAAATTATATTATTCTAACTTTGTTCTTCTAGGTTGGCAGATATATGTGGGGCCAGACTCATAAAGTGATACCAGCATTATTTTTTACGTTCTTGGGTCAATAAGAAAATAATCTTTAATTTTGTATTTGACGATAAAAATGTTTTGCTTTATAAAACAATAAAATTAAAATAACATGCAATACTTTTAAAACTTCTTGATTTTTTATTGGCATAAAATATACTGATTCTATGAGATGGACTTTGTTATGTTGGCAGAAATATGTGGGACCAGAACCATAAAGTGATACCAATATAAATAATTTTAAAGTTTTTGGGTCAATCACCTATGAATTTGTATTTGACGAATAATATGTTTTGATTTATAGATTAAAAAAATCAAATAACGTTCAATCCCTAATTTTTTTGTATGCCTTTTTTTAAGCTTGATTTAGATGTATATATAATAATGCATAAAATTATGAAATCACACATAAATTAAATTATAATACTTTTAAATAAGAACAATCATGAATGTTGTGCTACAATAATAATTTTGCAACTCCTGATTAGAATATTGATTCGAATTGTATGAGGATTATCAAATAACTTGCAGTTGTGCCAAAAATCTGTGAAGAAAAAGAAGAAGGAAATAAATATAAAATTCTTTTTAATTAATCAAGTGAAATATAATGAAGTAAATAGAATTAAACCTTCATTACATTTTTTTTCTGTTTAACAAAGTAAGGAAAGTAATTTGCTTTCTGGAAAACTTACAGTAACAAAAACTGTCTCATCTAATGGAAAAAAATCATTTGCTGTGAAGTTTATACGTTGATGCATCATCTGCAGCAAGAACATATCTTTCTAAAATTAAAAGAAGAAATTTTATACAATACTATATATACATACTTAATTTGATTACAGCAGATTAATTATTACCTCAAATTTTAACTCTGCATCTCCTTCTGTTTCCAACATGTTTAGAATCTCCGCCGTTCGTTTCGACTTTCAAATGAACAAATAAAAGATTGTAATTTAATCAGAAATAAATGTATTTAAGTTTTTATTATTCAATAAAATTAATTACCGATCTTGTGAGAGAAGCGCATGGGATCAATACTAAGACGATCTCAATAAGAAATAGTAATCCCCAACCGATATCGAATAGAATTGTGTAAAGATCTGTTTTGGTAAGCGATGAGTGTAATCCATTTAGAATATCCATAAAGGTCTTCACAACAGTTAATAAAATTGCTTCTGAGTAAACTGTGTTGAGTGTTTGGGATTTTTCACAGATAAAGAAATGTTGTTTGCATATGAATTTTAATAAAACACTCGGTTTTTGATCATCCGAAATTAATGTATCCTGAAAATTATCCCACTGTTAACATAATATTGAGATGTTGAGGATAAATATTACCAGTAATTTTTCACAGAAATATACAATTATAATATTGGATACTTACTTCTCATTTATTACTTGGTGGAACATATTTAATATTTATTTTTATGGAATCTTCATTTTATTTACAAAAAACTAATAAATAAAATCCAGAATCTAATTGATGCATTGAATCCCAAATTGGTCCAATAAAATCTTATTAATTTAATATTAAGATAATAATGCTCAACTTTACTATTGAATACAAGAAAAACATACATAATAATCGTACAAAAATGAAACTGGTTTAGGAATATTAAAACATGTTCGAACAAGTAAATTAAATTAAATACAATTATAAAATATATTATATAATCTCAAACAAACTAAACTTGTAAATACTAAAGTGTAATGGGATATTGAAATTAATAACATAATAAATAAATAAATATAACAGGATTATTATTATGAATTTTTTTTTTTGAGCTTACATAAATTTGGAGGGATCTTCTTCTTATTTCCCCATTCAAATTCTCCTGAGTATACCGAGTGTGCTTTCTATTATTATCTACTGTCATCTGTGTTATGGAGTCGTTAAGGGCACGCACCCTTTTCCACAGCATAAACACGAATATAGAAAATTGCAGAAGGATCAAGGAATTCACTGTGAATGTCAAGCAGTGTGTTGCATATTCCTCAAGACAGACATTCGGGTTGTCAACTTTAATTGCGCAAGTTGAAATATTCGTGGAGTTTATCAAAATTATAGTAAGGCATTTGTATGTTATTAAATGTTTAATTGACCTGCAAAGAGTGTTAATTATGTATATTATTATTGAAAATTAATTTAGGAGTGTAAAACATAAAATTGGATGTAGCAATATTAATTTAATGTTTCTAATATTAATAAATAAATTATCAAATATCTACTAATAAAACAATATAAAACCACACATAAAATTGGTAGTTCATATTACAAAAACATATAAATTCTCAAATATCTACCAATAAGAATACACATAAAACACAACAATTTCAAGCCATGTTGGGTTTCTATCTCCTGGCCGTAGATCTAACAAGATTAAAAAAGTTTTTAATCTGTTTTTGGAATTGGGGGAAATCTTTCAAATCAGGTAGTCATTCAGAATTAATTTTGGGATTAATGGGTGTTTTATTTTATTTTTTTTTATTGGTAGATTTCTTATTTTCGAGTATTAATATTGTTAGATATTTCATAATTTATTCATATTTATTATTACAATTTAAACATTTTCTAAAAAATCATAATTGAAACAAATGTACACATTTTTTTTTATACATTCAAATTTTACACAACTTTTAGCTATCTCAATTTTGAGTAAAACATTGAATAATTTACCTATATTCAGTATGGAGTCCATAATTGGAATTCTCCACATCATAATCAGAAACCCAATTCAAAAATTTCACCATCTTCTTTTTCCCATTCTGACAAACAATTAAAAGCCTGGCTAAGATAAGCAATTTAATTATCTTGATGCAGACATTTGTCCAGACTTTCATCGTGTTTGTTTCAACGGAAGTTATGAGTAGATAAATCGTGTAACCACAAACACAAAACTGGGCCAAAATCGAAACAATGTAAGCAAAATTCCATATTTTCACTACTTTAAACTTTTTTTCCTTCAATGAATACTTAACGGGAAATGTGCAAAATAATTTCAGGTTGAAAATGAAGATGAGAGCATCCTGCAAGGTAGTTCTTTCCATTATTTTCGGAATGACAGGTTGAATATTGTGGAAATCACTTCCTGTAATTTAAAACATTATTAAATAAATCCTTCACCTGTAAAGGATAATTTTTGAATAATTAATTCGATCATCAATCAGAACTGATATCTTACAATAAATCTAAATTTTTATCTGTAAGTGAATTCAATTCAATTATTGGTAATTTTATAAAATATTCAATAAATCACTTCCATATAAAGATAATGAAAATATACAAAATGTACAGATTCTTATCTTTTGATAATATTTCATCATGTTTTTATAATAATAAAATAATCCACATCTAAATCATAAAATTTACATTGCTGTTGGTACATAAGTATAAAAAGTATTAAATTAGTTCATGTAATATCTTTTTTACATGAAAAGCTTCAATAACTTTAGTAAAATAATCCAATTAATTTACAATTTCGTTTAGATTACATTATAAGAAAAACAGTTTTCTTTTTGTTTCAGCTAGAATCGTGTTATATGTAAATATAATATTCGATATGGTTAAAGGACACGATCAGCAAAATAATCTTCGAAATTTACAACTTTTAAACAAAATAATGGATAAAATCTTTAAAAATCAACATTTATGATTATTCCGATCATAGATATGCAATAATATGATATTTAGGTTGGTAATCAAAATCATAAAGTATTTTATATAGAGACCCATAAATGCGTACATATTAATCTATGTAAAAACAAAGATATGTATTACTTAAAAGCAAATTGTAAAAAAAGGATTCGTGAAAAGTAAACGACGAATTGATAAATAAATCGCTGGAAATATATAGAAATTGATAGCAAAGGTAAATTCCATGAAATATTCGCCAATGCAACATTTTAAGTTTTTCAAGTTTTTTGTAAGCGATTACAACTGTCAACACTGATAAAATAAGCAATCGAGAAAGAATAAGTCCTGTTTATTATTCTAGGGAATAAGTGTCAACTGCCAGCTGATTAATTGTTTAAAGCATTTTATTTGCAATAAGAAAAGTGATGAGGATAATTTAGCTGTGTTTTGGTTTCAAGTAAGAATTATGTGTGTTGTTACGAAGTCGAATTTTATCCAGTTTCAATTGCATTGTGTGTTGTGTTTATTTAACATATTGTTATGAAGGATTATTTGTTATCATAACGAAACAAAACATTAAATAAATGTTAAGTAATATTAATTTAGCTGTTTTTGTTTTATTCTTATTATTTTTTAAAACGTAAATATAAATTAATTTAAATAAATTTAATTAATAATCTCCATATTAATAATAAATTTATTTTGCACCACCATTTTAATACTTCAATAAAAAAGTGCTTTAATTATTATTTCATTTTCTATTTCCAGATTCATATTAAAAATGTCATTTCTCAGAGGCTCTGCTAATCACGTGTGGTGCACGACTAGCGTGCTGGGAAAAGGTGCAACCGGCGCAGTGTATCAAGGTGTGAATAAAATCAATGGAGAGCCAGTTGCCGTTAAAACCTTTAACCAGCTCAGCCACATGCGGCCGCAGGAGGTTCAAATGCGCGAATTCGAAGTGTTGAAAAAGGTGAAACACAAAAACATAGTTAAATTATTGGCAATCGAAGAAGAACAGCAGGAGAGCCGTGGAAAGGTGATTGTGATGGAATTATGCACAGGGGGAAGTTTGTTTAATATATTAGATGATCCTGAGAATACATACGGATTGGAGGAGTCGGAGTTTTTGTTGGTGTTGGATCACTTATCGGCGGGGATGAAGCATTTAAGGGATAACAATTTGGTACACCGGGATCTAAAACCGGGGAATATAATGAAGTTTATCTGTGATGATGGAAGCACTGTTTATAAATTAACGGATTTCGGTGCGGCTAGGGAATTACAAGAGGGCCAACAGTTTAATTCATTATATGGGACCGAAGAATACTTGCATCCTGACATGTATGAGCGTGCTGTCTTACGCAAACCACCTGGGAAGACATTCGGGGCAACAGTCGATTTATGGTCGATTGGTGTTACTTTATATCACGTTGCTACTGGGAATTTGCCGTTTCGCCCATTTGGGGGAAGGAGGAATAAAGAAACAATGTACCACATTACGACTCGTAAAGAAAGTGGAGTGATTTCTGGGATACAAACTGAAGATAAAGGACCCATCGATTGGGGAAGAGAGCTGCCGACTAATTGTCAACTTAGTGCGGGTTTGAAGAAGATAGTCACACCCCTCTTAGCCGGGTTACTCGAAGCCGATCAGAAGAAAATCTGGAGCTTCGAGACTTTCTTTAACCAAGTCACTAATATACTCTCTCGTAGAATTATAAATGTTTTTCATACAAACCGAGCAACCAGTATTAGAATTTATATTCATCCCGATGAAAAATATCAGCATTTACAAAGTTACATAAACGAGCAAACTAATATCTCCAGTGAGAATCAGATCGTACTTTTTAAGGATGTACTCTTCCTACAAGAAGTTGGCGACAATACACGTGCTGAAGGGTAAGTAAAAAGTAATTATAGAAACTTTTCTTAGTGACAAGAAGTGTTTGTATGTACAGACATAGTTTCGAAATCCTCATAGATTTTGACTAAAATCTTACCAACTATAAACTCCCACTTTTCCAGCATTAATTAGACCATTAATACTATTTATAATTATTAATATTGTCACCTGAAAGGGTAGAAAGGGTCACTGAATATATATATATAATATTGTTAATAATTATTAGTGTTATTAATATTATCAATAATTATTTTAATAAAGTTGGTATTATTTCCTCATATATATTCGTTGATAAGAAAATCAAGTGTATTTATTTTATATATTTACAGATATCCAAAAACAGATGAGGAAAACCCTTTGGTGCTCTTCAGCAAGGACAATAACAATATTTCAGTTGTTTCCATGCCGGAAATTCCAAGATTTCCTGAGTTTGCGAATTTGGTTTCAGTTGAAAACGATGCCGCACAAGCTAAAACTGCTTGCAGCATTGGCCACATGTGTAAAAAGCGGATTGAGCGGAGCTCTTTATGGAGCAGCCTCATGAAGCACTCAGTAGATTGCTTCACTAAGTATATAAAAAACGAGTTGCGTTTATTAGAAGAGAAATGCTCGCATTTAAAAGATATTACTGCAAATCATACATTAACGGGGGAGATTTTACAAATAGCTGTGAGTGCTGTGAATAGTTTAGCCAGCAAGGAAAATCAGCTGAGTGTGACTAATTTTCCTGAAGAATTGAAGAGTGTGAGCGAGGGTTTCTTAACGGAAACTGACCCGAAAGTAACGCATGTCTATCAGAAAAATTTCGTCGAGAACAACCTGCAATTAGAATGGGAGTCTGCGAACCGGGACGTTAAATGCCCAGTAGAATCGAAAGCACCGGCTCGCGCTAGAACTTTAGTGGATCGCCTCCGCGATTCCTGGCAACACCTCGTCAGAGACCGAGCGACCCGCTCTTTAAGCTACAACGACGAGCAATTCCACGTTTTAGAAAGGATCAAAATAACAGAAACCAACCGCCGAATCAAACAATTGCTGGAAAACGAATGCATACCTGCTTATCAACAAATCGCAGAAAACTTGGGGGATTGGTACAAAATCGCTCAGACGATCCATCAAAAGACCTCCATCCTCCTCGAGGATGTCACCAGCTATGAAAACCGGCTAGAGACATTCTCGCAAAACCTACTGATCTACCGCGTGCACTTCTCCGAAGAAATCCAAAATGTTTTGAAACACGCTGGAGATTGCGGTACGAAGGATACAAACAAGTTGAATAAAACGCAGAGCAGAAGGCTGAGGAGCATTTTCAGGGAGGCCCAGAAGGAGAAGGCTGAGGTGGAAAAGCTCCTCGGGGAGAATTCTGAGCTCATTGGCCAGATGAATGAATTGATAAACAAGTATTGCTTTTATGATTGTGATAATGAAATTAATTGAGGATATTTAAGTTTAATTAATTGAAGAATATATTCTGTTAATTAATTTAAATTACTTGAGCATACAAATATTTCTTTAAAATCAATTTCCTGAAATCAGTCTGTAGTTAATCATTTCTACAGGAAAATTTATATTCTATAATTAAAGTCATTATTCAGGTTGATTCATAAGTTCAAACGAATTCAAAATAATGTATTTATCATTCAAAATTAAATAAGGAAAAATGTTTTGTTTAAACCAATTTGCAGTTAGTTAATGAATATTTTTTTTAATTTATAACAGCTTACAAATTGTTTAATGTTCTATTTTTTTATTGATTCTAAATTTCAAATTGATGTGATATCTGTCTTAAATACTGGGCTATTAAAATTAATTTGCACATTCATTAACCAGAGATAAATATTTTATTAGTTGACTAAAAT
The DNA here is from genome assembly GCA_963082785.1 of Philonthus spinipes. Lineage (NCBI taxonomy): Eukaryota > Metazoa > Arthropoda > Insecta > Coleoptera > Staphylinidae > Philonthus > Philonthus spinipes. The sequence goes on along the minus strand of OY720307.1, from coordinate 18,571,650 downwards.
GAATTTGCAAATTAATTCAGCAATAATATCCTTTATTAAACATCGATTTCCTCGACTCTATTAGCTTTAAGTACGTTTTAAAATAATGTGTTAATTAAGCTCAAATAAGTTTAAAATATTTAAGTTTATAGTATCAAGAATAATGTGATTTAATCACATTATTGCATTAATGTAAATAAGATGTGTTGTTAAAAATTAATCTCGACCATAACAAAAGAGAGAGAGAGATAGAGAGAATGATGATTATAAAAAGAAAAAGATGTTTTTATATTCATAAGTATTTCTTTAATAATAAAAGTGTATTTATAATTATTTTTGTTGCTTTATTTAAAACGTGTTTATTTATTTATTCAATATACGGCGGACTATTAACAATTTTTCTAAATTTTTTATTTATAATAATTAAAAAAGTTAATAAAAATAGAGTTTTCAAATTGCATTTTCTCATTATATGTTATGTTGTAGAATAGTTTTAAAGGGAAATATATTTGATATAATGGGAAACCTATGAAAATCTCAGTATTTTAAAATGATTTCAGTGATGTACGTTTTTAGTAAATTCATATTTCGCGCCTCTTTTACATAGAGAATTCAACTCTGTTAATTGGGTTGCATACATGCGATATTGATTTTGTACAGTTGGTGCGCGTGCGAAAAGTTCTATTCCGCTACCGACTTCACCCCGCACCAACAAAACGTGAAACGTCAGTGGGTTTTCTTCGCAGTTCGTTTAATTCAATAAAATCCTCGATGAAAAATGTAACGAAAGCGACGCGAAACCAACGTCCGACGACGACGCAACGACGCGAATGATTATCTGCACAGTTACACGCTAAATTCGCGAGAAACGTAAGTGGAGGCACAAAACGCAATTCATCCTGTTTGATTCTGTGTGTTGTGTGCGCTTGGAATCCGTTCCTGTCCCGTGTTTTGTGTGCTGAGGGGGGTTCACGCGTTGAGCAGTTGATTGAGTTTGCAGAGGTTTGTTTCAGCTGACGAAAAGGGTCTCGAGAAGATGTCTTACAAGTATTCCTGCAGCCACTTGTCGACGGTCACTGATGTTCCGATCGCCAGTTTTATTAATTCCAAAGAGGTGGGTTTTTATTGTGGATTTATTAATAACTTATGTAATTCTTTGATTAATTAATGAGCTATCGATTTAATGGATTCATTAAATTATGGATTGTATAGAAATGTCGGGTTACAAACAGTTTTGTGCATGTCGAATTATTTTCTCACGAGCCATGTTTATGTAATTATTATAACATAATCAAATACTTCACAAAATTGAACAAAACCTATCATAAATTTTAATAACTGCTTTTTTTTTGTAAGCAATTAAAATAATTGTTCTAATAGGAAATTTTCTTATTGGACAATAAAGTGTAGATTATTTAAAAAAAATCTTTAAGCGACTTTTATTACATCATTTCATTTTTGTATGATTTTGATATTATATTCAGGGCTATTCTGTACACGAACTTTTAAATTTAAACTACACTATATTTTATTATCACAGTCTAAGCGAGTGTTATAATTTTTAAGTATACTTCGATCACTACTCTTCTTCTATGATTTAGATTTTAAGATTAAAAATAGTGTATATGTTTGATATATGGAATAACCTCAATTATTTTTTTATATCTTTTAATGTTGTTAATAATGTTTATTTATTACTTTCAGAGGCCGACATGTTCCGATTGTGATGCTCCCGGACCAAACCTCTGGATCTGCTTGCACAGAGGTTGCCTCAAAATTGGCTGTTCAAGCAACCTAAAGGATCACAGTACATTGCATAATAATGTAAGTTTGGTTCTCACAGATAAGTATTTTTCGACAGTCTCCTTATCTTGAATGAATTAATGGAAGTTTAAACAAAATTAGGCAATTGTGGAAACTCATTCTTAGTAATAAGATTTTTATATAACAATAAAAATGCTTTCATAGAATCTATTTGGATGTTTAAAAAAAAATCAATTAATATTATTGTATTTATTTGTAGAAATTTCACCATTTTACTAAATTAAAACAAGTGTAGATAATTCCTTTCTTTTTGTAATTATTACCCCGAACAAATATTTACGAAAACAATTAATTCCAGAGTTATGAATATTTGTTCTTTCCATGTAAGATAATTATCTAACACAAAGCACAATAGTGCTAATCATATTTGCTTTGCATTTTATTTATTTTTGTTATCCTAATAATTTCACACTTTATCAATAGCTCATAAATAGATTTTAATTGCTTTAAGTTCTATGCGCTGTGCAAATTAGTGAAAAGCATTTAATTTCTTTTTCCAATTACAGCTTTTAAGGAATGATAATGGAGGAGATTAAAGTGGTCTGAGAGAAATAAATTATTTCATTTGTAGGAAGAGCCGTCGCACTGCATCCACATGAACATGTCTGACCATCGGGTTTGGTGCTACAAATGCCAGTCTGAGGTGTATGTGGATCGACCGTCTCCTCCTCCTCAGCGATCCGTTGCCGATTATGATAGTGACCAAGAGCCGGAGGATTGCCACGTGGCCTCCCGAGATTCAGGACACGGCAGTTACAGTACATTACAAGCGGGCACACCTGAGCATGGGGATACTTTCACCTTTAGAAAAACTGTAAGTGAATTTATAGAATATAAAAATAATTATTATATTTAATATGGGATTTATGTATATATTAGCGATGGGCAAGATCGATAAATCAATCAATGATCAATCAACTGTTGAGCTGATCAAGCTGATTAGTAAGGTTGAGCCAATCAAACAGATAGAAATGATCAAATAGATCGAGCAGTTCGATCGCCTACAAGGATCGAGCAGTCGTTCTTTTTTTATCAATCTTGCACATTACTAATTTATATTTAATAAAAAAATGAAAAAAATTGTGTTTGTTTGCTCACAAAACTTTAATATACAATATGTATAAATTTCATATATGTATTTTCATTATTGTGTTGTTCGTTGCCAAATATGGTATAAGTTTCTGGCCTTAATAAAGACTCTCTCACTTTGCATAAAACAGAATAACTTAAAGAAATAGTGTGATTCAATGATCGATCTTACCTAGGCCGATCGATCCTCCTGAAAGGATCATTGCTCGAGCCGAGTCGCACAACATGATCAAACCACTCCAAAAAGCAGTCCGAAAACATCGAGCCGTCGAAAAGATTCGGCCGATCAAGCGGTTTGAAATGATCAAGCCGATCACCGATCGAAAATATCGAGCTGATCAAAAAGATGGAGATCAAGCGGCTTGATCATTTGCAAAAATTGAGCAGTCGATTATTTTGATCGATTCTGCCCCTCACTAGTATATATATAATTAAATTATTTATTTTTAGGTGACGAACAGAATGTCGGGAGATACTTCCGAATCTAGTGATAATGAGGAACTCGATGTGATTTCGAATGAAAAGCCAGTAGGTTTGGTTGGGTTGCAAAACATAGGCAATACTTGTTACATGAATGCTGCTCTCCAAGCTCTCAGTAATACGATCCCGCTTACGAATTTCTTCCTGGAGTGTCCGGCAACGGTTCACTTATTATCAGAAGACAGGAAACCCGGGCTTAGCAGGCAGTACCAGGCATTGATCAGGGATATTTGGTTGAAGAAGAATGGAGGATACGTGACACCAACTGGTAATGAAATCTACAGTTTTTATTAATTGTCATAATTGTGTGTTCATAAATTGGTTTTAATTGAATGAATGAAAATTTTCTGTTTAAGGAATTCTTTACGGTATCCGTAACGTGCATGCGATGTTCCGTGGTTACCACCAGCACGACACGCAGGAGTTCCTCAGGAATTTTATGGACCAGCTGCATGAAGAGCTAAAACAAGCCACTCCACCGGAATGCTCTATTAATGATGTTGAAAACCTTTGCATTGCTGTTGATGAGCCGACGCTTAATTCCAACTATGAATCTAGTGAGGGCGAGTACGAAACATGCGATTCTGGTGTGAGCGAGCGGAGCAGCTTGAGTGATGATACCGAGCAAACGGGGTCATCCACTAAAAGGAGGATGAGCCGTGGTTCGAGTCCCAGTAGGAGGCTTCGGGCTAGGATACACAGTAATTCAGTGATTGGTTAGTTTTATTGCAAAAATATTAAAATTAGATTGAGTATGCAATACATTAAACAAATTAAAAGAGTTTTCTTTAAAAAATATTTTAAATTTTATAAATATCAGTAAAATAAGTTTTCTTATTCATTAACAAATAATTTTATCCGCCCTGATGGCTCTTGGATTAAGTATCAGGCTAATAAGCCAGGGATTCCTGGTTCTATTCTAGGATTGGGCTGGTTGTTTTATGAGTGGTGTGTTTTTCCACCAAGATTGGGGATTATGTGGTTAAAAATATACCGATGTGTGTGCAAGCAAAAAAAAAAATATTTTTATTTACTTCAGATTCACAGCCAGGTTCCAGCGGAATGGCTACCAACAGCAGTCAGCACCCCCAGTCCACCAGAAAACAAATCAAATACCGCTCCATAATATCCGACATCTTCGATGGCAAACTTTTATCCTCAGTACAATGTTTGACATGTGATCGTGTGTCGAGCAGGGTGGAAACTTTCCAAGACCTATCTCTGCCGATTCCCTCAAGAGACCACTTGATGGTTCTTCACGGAAGAAATTCCGCACCAGGTGCGACCTGCTCGGAAGTGGTACTACCTGTTCAGGATGGCTGGATCTCGTGGATATTAGCGTGGCTTCGTTCGTGGTTCTACGGACCAACGGTGACACTTCATGATTGTTTAGCTGCTTTTTTCAGCACTGACGAGCTTAAAGGGGATAATATGTACAGCTGCGAGAAGTGTAATAAATTGAGAAACGGATTAAAGTACAGTAAGGTTGGATCATTATTTATATTTTATTATTTGATTACTTATGTGGTTTAAAACTTATTTCTTAACATTTTAAAAAACCTGTTTTCTTTCGAGAATAAATTAGTGTTGGCTTTCGATATAAAGAATCTTGCAATTGTAGTTTCATTCCATCCCATTTTTGCTTCAGGTGTTGCAGTTACCGGAAGTGTTGTGTATCCACTTAAAACGATTCCGACACGAGCTGATGTTCAGCAGCAAGATATCCGCCGTTGTGAGTTTCCCATTGAAGGGCTTGGATATGCGACCATACCTCCACAAGGATTGTGTTTCTCAGATCACCACCTACGAGCTTTTCTCTGTAATTTGCCACCACGGTACCGCAGGTGGCGGACATTATACCTGCTACGCTTTAAATAATTCACAATGGTATGAATTTGATGACCAGTGTGTAACGAGAGTACATGCAGAAACCGTACAAAATTGTGAGGCGTATGTTTTGTTTTACCGAAAAGTCACTGCCGGTGTTTATGGGGTTAAACAGCGAGCTTCGGAGATCGCTGAGGAAGTTTCAGGGGACGATTTGAAAGATGTTGCTTATGTTAGTAAGCAGTGGCTCAGCCGATTTAACACGTGTGCCGAGCCGGGACCGATCGACAATTCAGATTTTCTTTGCGGGCACAACGCTGTAAGTCCAAAGCGTGCAATCGCTCTTGAACAGCTTGCCACAGTCTTGCCCAGAAAGGTTTACGATTACTTGTATAAAAAATACGGAGGCTGTCCAGCGGTTACTTCTGCAACGACCTGCGCATATTGCCAGGCGATTCAAACGAGGATTAATTCCGAGTTGGAAACTCTACAGAGGTTGAATAACGATTTCGAACGGCAAGAGGAGCCTCCCTCGCATTTACTTTCAAGCACTTGGTATGCCCAGTGGAAAGCCTTTGTAGAGAAACGTCTACCTGAACCTCCTGGTCCTGTGGAAAACACCCAGCCTGATGAGAACTTCATCAAAATCAATCTGCCAATTTGGAAATTCTTTGCCGGAATATACGGGGGAGGACCGGAGGTTTTAATCCCACGGCTCATCGAAGACGGACTCTGCAAAGGGGAACCGATGGAGACGGAAGCGGAGACGAGTCCCGAGGATGGGGACGAGCTCGACCAAAAATTATGCAATAACGCTAATCATTCCAGTAATTCACAGTCTTCTGTGACGACAACGCAAGATGAGGGAGAAAAGGAGGGAGAGAGCGTTGTGATTAATATTGATGTTAAGCACAGACGAAGGCGGAGAAGGGATGTAAATTAAATTAAAAACAAATTCTTTGACTTAGATTGTTATTATTATTGGTGTATATTTTCAAATAAATTTATTATTATTAATATATAGATTTTTTTAAATTAAATTATTCATGGGATTTGTTGTTGATTTTATTTTATTTGGTTAAACCTTATTTTCGCAATTATAAACAAAATTCAATCACTCTTCAAACAATTGAAAACTATTTTAATGTTTTATTTAATAAATTATTCACACTTGACATTTGTTTTTTATTATTAGTTGAATAAATTCAATTGTTTTAAGAAATATAAAACAAGATTCTGTTTAATTTAGTTATTATATAATGACTAATTTTAAGCTTTGTGGAGATTTTGAATTTTTTTTTAAGTGGAATGTGTGGGAAGTTGTATATTATAAAATTAAATAATTGTTATTTTATATAAATAAATTAAATACTACAGAAATGAATAACAGTTATTTAATTTTATTCATGGAAATATAATTTTTATAAAAAAAACCTAATTGTATAAATAATTTATTATATTCCACACAAATAAATGCAGACAGTTTTCTCTTTTATAAAACTAGAGCATTAAATAAATTATTCTTCTAATACAAAAATTAATAAGAAAAAAATCAAGGAAGATTGTTGTCTGAATTAAAAATTGTAAAAATTTGGCATCGCATCAAAATTAATTTAGTGCAATAAATTAAATTCATGCAGCAACTTTCTAGACTACAGTAAGTATTTTTTGTTAAAAACAATAAATAAATCAATAAAACAGAACAGTGAGGAAGTTTGTTAAATTAAATCCTTAATTATGCACAAGTAAATAAATAATTACTTGATTAAAAAAATATATGTTCATAAAGGATTTTGAGATTATTATTTCTACATAAAATATGTTCATAATGTAAATTTTCACTGCTGTAATCTTATCATTAGTAATATAAATTAATTAGTAAGATTATTTTTAAATTATTGTTTCAATCAGGCAAATCACAATTGACTTTATCAGTTATTTCATATTTATTAATTTCTCTTATTACATACACAATTCTTACTTGATTTTTTACCAACATAAATTAATCCTGCCCAAAAGAATCTTAAATTACATTAAAATTTTTGGTAACTAATTAACCCAGCGCCTTAAAACTACAAAATCTATCACATTATAATACCTTGATGCTTCTAAAGGGGGGGAAGCAGAAGCTGAAGAAAACAAAATATTTTAAGAAGAATTAAGGTTGTCAATTACCTTTTTTTTAAACAAAAGAAGGATTTTTTTTCAAATTAATTATAGAAAGAAATTAACAGTTAACTATTTCCTTAATAAAACAGGTGTGAGTAAAAATATGAGCAAAAATTAATGTTAATTATTTATTTCCTTTTTAAGGAAGCATATAAACATTAATTTAGATTCATTTTGTTTAAAAAATAATATACTTCTGTTAATTTCTTTGTTGTTTCACGTCAATTAATTTCCTTAATATAAACCCCTCTTTCCTGATAAGTAAGCATGTTATTCCTTCTACTATTATCATTGTAGGTTAACATGTTTTGTTTCATAGGTGGGTAATTTTTCTGCGGGTTCCTCGCATCTTTCCAGATCATCACCAGCAGTATATAAAACCCACCGATTATTTTTTCAAACATATGCACAACAGAAATAGCAAAAGGCGTTATCGATTGAAGGAAATACGATGTTTCTCTCATAAATTTCAACGAAAAATCGAGTAGGTATTGCATGAGCTGGATTAGACCAGTGAATAAAGTGATTGCTAAAACAGATAAAAAGATAATTGATTCTTTTATGTTGTTCAGAGTCATGATTCTATAAAGAGTTGTTATAAACTCTAAAGATTTTTCCTTCACAATCTCCTGGACGTCGATGTCTTCCTGTGCGTTTAGGTTTAATTCAGATTTTTTTATTTCTTCAATCGGTCTCACTTGTTTTAACTGGAGCAAAATTTCTTTATCGCGGAATCGTACGTTCTTTATTTTGTACCAGTAAGAACCGAACACCTCCTGTTCTAATTCGACCCATACACAATTTCCTACTGGCGCTCCTATTACTTCCGATGTTGTGAATCCAACCCATTTTCTCCCAAAACATCTTTTAATCCGCTTAATAACAGCATTTAAATCCTTTAATAATTCGACTTCAGTAGAGTTTATCAAGACAATATCTCTGTAGCCATTGATTTCTTTCACTAATCGCTTCTCGAAATACGTTCCGACAAAAATCTTCCCTCTAAGCATATGCTTGGCGAACTTCTTCACGTGCAGCTCCTCCTGCGTGTAATCTTGATCTGTGCTGCATTCCGACAGGTCTCCCCTGCTGGGAGAGCGCTGGCTCATCTTTTCAAAACAAGTAGGATTGGTTTTCTGCAAGTTGATTTAGTGCATTAATATTTCACTCACCTTTTGTAGATTTTTGTAAAAATATCCTTTTACATTTTCGTAACACATATTAACAGATTCTTTAAGAGCTGTTATTGTGTGTAAAATGCGTTTGTGTATATAGTAAGCATGTGTTAATAATAGCAATATACTAACATATTTTACTTCTCCTGCGCCCAAAAATTTCCCGTATGTGATCTTTGGTTAGTAAGGTAATCTTTGGTTACCTTATTTTTATGTTGCAATGAGAGGACTATTTTGGGATTTTGACGTTGCAACTTCACTCGTATTTATTAGAAATGACATTTTTTACAGGGAAATATTTTTAAATATAATTAATTTACAATTCAAAAATTATATTTTTTTAAGGCGTTTATCGTTACAAATTGAATTAATACAATTATTGTTTTCATTTTGGAGTTATTTTTTATGAGAAAAGTATTTTATTAGTATAAATAGAAAAGAGTATTTACTCACTTGGTCACAGTTATTTAAATAAATTAAATAAAAATGGTTTGAAAATAATTAATAAATTATTTCACAGAGCTAAATGTGGAAATAATTTATTAATTATTTTCAAATCATTTTTATTTCATTTATATGATTAGTATTCTATGAATATTTTCTATGGAAAACATTAACATCCATTTTACTTTCTCTGATACAATTTGGTAATCTAGTTTAGTTTTTATTGAAATAAGATTTTTCTAGGTCGGATATATTTCTATGATGTTTTTATAACCTCACTTTTATCCGTCAAATGACTAGGGAGTAAATTACGTTTCAATCAATAAATAAAGTGAATATTTCCAATAATTACGTTACAATGGCGACGTTATTAAAGGTAATTAATATTAAACTCTATTTTAACATATCATTTTTTGTTTAAATTTTTTGTATTGCTACGCCCATCTTAATTTTTCTTCATTTACTTTGTTTGAATTACGATATAACAAATATCAATGTAGAAGTCTAACAATTACCTAAGCAATTAATTAATTTTTTTTTGTATTAATCAAGGATGTGAAATTGAGCGAAGACAGTCCGAAATCCTTACTGCTGGAGAAACATGTGAGCTTCTTGAAGGAATACGGTCAAAACGAGGATAATTACGAGTATGGCATGACTGATTATTTGAGGATGTCTGGAATATATTGGGGCCTTACCGCCTTGGATATAATGAAGCATGTTGGTGAGTTACCAGAGGAGGATATCATTGGTTTTATTGGAAAGTGTCAGGATGGAGAAACGGGGGGAATTAGTGCGAGTATTGGACACGATCCACACTTATTGCATACATTAAGTGCGGTGCAGGTTTTATGTATTTATGATAGGTTGGATGCAGTAGATGTTGATGGTGTTGTGAGGTATATAAAGTCTTTGCAGAAGGAAGATGGGAGTTTTACCGGGGATAAATGGGGGGAGGTCGATACCCGCTTTTCGTTTTGCGCCGTTTTGACATTGTCTTTGCTGAAACGGCTGGATTCCATTGATTTAGATAAAGCTGTAGCCTTTGTGGAGTCTTGTATGAATTTTGACGGCGGTTTCGGGTCGCGACCACTTTCAGAAAGTCATGCTGGGTTAATTTACTGTTGTGTTGGCTTCCTGTCAGTGGTTAATAAATTGGATGTAATAGATCGGGATACACTAGCGTGGTGGTTATGCGAAAGACAATTACCTTCCGGAGGGTTAAATGGTCGCCCTGAGAAACTTCCCGACGTCTGCTATTCATGGTGGGTGCTTTCCAGCCTAGCAATGCTTGGGAGGCTCCATTGGATCAACTTCCAGGCTCTAGAAAAGTTCATTTTAGCCTGTCAGGATATGGAAACAGGAGGTTTTAGCGACCGTCCAGGAGATGTTGCCGATCCCTATCACACACTCTTTGGTTTAGCAGCATTGTCTTTAATGGGAAATAGTTGTGTTAAGAAAATTAATCCAACATACTGCATGCCACAAGATGTGTTAGATAAATTAGAAATAAAATCACAGATATTAAAGTAATATATTGTTTTTATTTTGTAAAGACTTAAACCAAATTTGTTCCAAATATTACCTATATAAAAGTGCAATCTGAAACAATGTTGTATTTTCTATTGGGATTAAGGGTTGAGAAATTCATATTAAAAAATAAAAACATTTTTTTAAATTTTTCTATTTAATCAATTTAATCCTCTCCCGCGCGCTTAAACGAAACAACTCGTTAACAAAAAAAAAAAACAGAGAAAAATTATATTATCATTATTAAAGCTCGGGTTTCATTTTCATAATCTTAACACTTACAATTGCACAGGTTAAACTTAAATTACATTTACACCACGCGCGGACTCACAAAGTTCCGCTTTCACACAACAGCGAGTCGTGTATTTAAAACATACACGTTTCTCACTGACGTATTAATATTAATTAATTTTTCGTCTTCCCTCCGCCCGGGTTAATTAATGAGTACGTGCGGAACGGAAAAACGAACGAGTGATGTTATTACACTTAATAAATAAATATCAATATATATATATATAATATAAACGACTTAACTAGAAAGTATATATAAATAGTTTTTTTTTAGTGTTTAGTGTGTGTTGTTTGTGTGGATTTGTATTCCAAAAATAACAAACATAATTGTAGAAAGAAATGATAATAATATACATGTATTATCAATAACCCCAACTCATGTTTTTATTATATAGTTTTATGTAACATAGAAAATGCCAGAATATTTGAAAAAAAAAAAATATATATATATCAAATTAATACATGAAATACACAGAACTTATATACAAATTTTTATTAAAATTAAACAGTTTTGTGTAAATTATGTTTTGTAAACACTACCCACTAAGCAAAAATAACATTAAAAAAGTTGAATCAATGTTACATTATTGTTATTTTAATGTTTTGTTTGTTAACATTTTGTTCAGTGGGTATTAGTTAAATATTATTGAATATTCAAAGTTTTAATTAAACATTGTTACATTTTATTGTCATAATACAAAATTTTGAAATATCTATTTAAAAAAGATTTTTAGAAATACATCCATTCTGTTGAATGTACAGAATAACATTTATTAATTATTGAGCAAATTTGGAATCAAAGATATACATTTTTTTTTTTCAAATCATAAATATGAAAGCATTATCTGTGTTAAATAAAACATTTTGTTCCATAAGAACAAATAAATAATAATAATAAACAGGTATTAATTAATTAAGTTTAAGTAGTTGCCATATGTAACACAATCAATTAATAATTAATAGTTGATTTTTTTTATAAACTAATTGGCTACCGTGTTTTCTTTTTTTAACATATGTGTATATTTAAAAGTGTGTGAATTAACATCAAATATTAATTTGTACTATCGATAAAAAAATTAACTTATTACCTAAGTGAGAAGAAAGAAAAAGAGGAGTAAAAGGGATCAGTTCTGTAACTGATTGACTTTGTTTTCTTATTGCAATTAAAATTTACATAATTGAAGAAGAAATAATGCATTTTATCTTGAATAACTTTCTCACTTAACATTTTGTGAAACATGTTGAAATACTTTGGAATACGTATAAATAAATAAAAACACTTGGTTTGTTTCAAAAAGTCTCAAACAGAATTTTTCAAGTGTTTTTCATTTATACTTATATCAAAGTAGTGTAATTTAATTCGTTTTCCAATTATGTAAATTTTAATCATTTTTTTATATCAACTAATTTATGCAGAAAAACAAAAGTGTGTGGTAATTAAAACACACGCATTAATATTAGCTGTTGACTTAACGTAATTGACTATTAGCAAAATAGTTGAATTAACAGTCACAAGTGAAACAATTTAAATTTTAAACAATAAGAACAAAAACTGCAGAACTGTACGTTACGTTATTTTTTGATTAAACCTTGTTTGTTATTTTTAACAGTCACAACTTACAGAGAGCGATAAATGACGTTTAAAAATCACAATAAACACAAACACTTTTAGATCTGTTGTTCCCCTTTTTCTTTTCTTCCATTCATGAACAACCAAAAAAAGAAGACAAACAAAATTTTCCATCATCCACCGGAAATTTCCTACACACTTTCAACTAATTAAATAATTTAAAAAATAAATCGTACGAATAAAAAAATGCACAGAACGTGACCATCTGATCTGCGTGCGCACTGTCAGACGGTGACGTTTTTCCTCCAACGAAATTAAATAAATAAAAAAATAAATATCCACGGAACCAGACTTCCTCAAGCCCCACATAGTTAAGGTTGTTTTTTTTTTTTACTAACCCTAGGTGATAGTTTGATTTATTTACAAATGAAAAAAAAAATAAATAAAGAGAGCTTATGTGATGATTTTTATGTACACAGATTTTCTTTTTTAGATACAAAAATACCCACTAAACAAAATGTACAATATTAATGTTGACTCAACAATAAATGTTAATGTAAAATTGACATCATGTTCATTTTGCTTAGGGGGTATGTAAAGATATTGAAGAAGCAAAATAGTACGTAATGTTCTGACGTACTATTTTTTTAGAACAATTCTTCAATATTCGATCTTATTACCATAAAACCACCTGTGTTTGTTTTTGATTGTTGAGTTTAGAGAGCGTCGTACAGTGGGGATTGAGAAAATCTTTTCCTCCTTCATTCTTTTCGCGAATTTTTTTTTTACATTATATAAAAACAATTGCTTTAAAAATTCTCCTACTTCTACCTACTCCGGCTCCTCTCTGCCGCTGAATGTGCGGCCTCTGTGATGTTATCAAACACCGGCACCTGTTTTCTTTTGGCTAAGTCATGCAGGTACACCCTGCCACGGTTGTAATCCTTAATAGCTTGCTTTGTGAGCTAAAAAAAAAAGAATTAATAATTGAATTGTATGAAAATTAAAACAAATAATATTATGGGATCAATCACAATTGTCCAGAGTTGAACACAAAAAAGTCTTTATATTAGTACATTTTCATATTTGATTAGTTTACAAATATGATTCAACAATTTATTGGATGAAACTGTCAGTCACTGTTAGCTTCATTGACAGTTTTATAATGAGCTTCCACAAATTTTAGATTTGAAACAAATTGCAATATCCTCGTAAAATATCTATACAATAAATTAAATTCTATAAGAATTAAATTAAAAATCCATTAACAAATATGCAATTACTCAATTATAACATAAAAACATAATCTTTGTTTGACAAATTAAATCATACTAACTTAAATTCAGTACTGCCAATGGTTGACATTGATCACAGTATTTATAATATATAATTAGAGTGACTTATCCTATTTTAAGGTAAGGTTAAGATTTTTTGTGGCTACCTTTTCGCCAGCGATGATAACGTCATCGTGGGGCAGGTGCTCGATGCAGAGCACGACGTTCCTGTCGAGGCCGATGTAATGGGCGGCGAGGACCATCGTGGTGAGAGATCTGGTGTCGTTCGTGATATAAAACAAGAGGACCGTGCTGCGGTCCATGGCGCGCTTCCAGCGCAACACGTTACTCTCGCAGACGTCCGACGCGTCGGTCGTCTCGGCTTCCCTGACCGCTGGGTTGTAATACGTTAATCCGCGTTTCTTCAGCAGGGGGATGACAACGTTCTCCCGCCAGAGGGTCTGCGAAGCGCAGGATCCCCCCAAATAAACGTCTATCAGGTTCGGAGGGGACTTTTCAGGTGGACGATAATGCTGGACGTTGTTGTTGTTCGCCGCCGTCGAACAATTACGACTCAGTGGGTGACTTATCCAATCTACAATTGTTGATGAAGATTAAAAACTATTTTGAGATCAGAGAGCTCTTCCATCATCATTCATTGCAATTGTGCATATTTCTACACAACAAAGTTGTATCAATTTCATATATCTCAGAAATTGTGATATATCAGGTATGAAATTGATAAAAGTGTGCTGCTATGTGGGTTATTGGTGCTTTTTGTGTTATTATAGATAAAGTAATGCAATTGTTATATCATATTACATTTCACTTTTGAAAAAGAATTAATTAAATGATTGATGGTTGAAGCTAGATTTTATACATGTCATTTTAGAAAGCATGAATGATCCAATCTAATATTAATTTTATTAAAACTTATTTAAAAATGCCAATTAACTAAAAAAAAAATAATTAAATTAATTTTATGTAGGATTGTAAGAAAAATTTAATAGCTGTTATGTGCTGTACTGTAGAATTTAAATGACCCAAATAAAAAGTGTTGGCTTTAAAAAAAAAACAACATGCTAATTAGTTGAAAATTTGCCTATCTTTTTTATCATTTTTCTGCTTTGTTTTGTAATCACCTATGAAGTAAGTAATTGGTCTAGCGACATAAAACCGCAGGAAACGGCGCGGGGTCTGGAAAAGCGCACCGTCGTCCGGAAATATGGGAGAATTACCGTCTGGCGTAAGCCTCCCGCCGCCGTCAGGACTGAACTCGGCGACCAGGGCGCAGAATTGGTCGAAAGTAATCCGCGCGGAAGCCACGTCCGACGGGTTTATCCTCAGGTAGGCACACAGGGAGCGTGTGTCGATGTCGCCGCGCGTCAGCTGCCCGTAAGCGTTCACCACGTCCAACAGCCGGATCTCGCCGCTGCCCGACGTGTCGAACGAATCGAATCTCTCCCTTAATAACCTACAAAATATAATTTATTAAATATCCTGATTAATATCAACCATACATCAAGTGTTAATTTTAATTGATCATAGCATCTCAATAGTTGAAAGTCCTTCAGATAACCGAATATATTGTAAATTATATTTACCTTAATTTATGTGTGACTTGTTGTTCGGCTGTCATTCCATTGTTGGCACTGGCGTTTCGCAGTATACTGGCTGTGCACTGCAACGCCGAAGTTAAATTAGGATGCACTTTTATTCCTTGACTCTTCACCAGTGCTAACAAACTCGTTTGTCCATTGGCCAGATCTGCATATTCCCTAAAATAGCAAAATACAAAAAAAATGCTAACATTCAACAAGAAATATTTTGCAATAAGTGACATAAAAGTATGCTTAACATATTCAAATAAAGGATTCACGTCAGTTTTATATTGATGACAATTTAAAAAAAAAATAATTTCATTCAGAAGGTTGATTATAGTCAAAATAAGTTTAGCTATTATAGATGAATCAAAGACAATCTAGGATATTGTCCTTTCACTCTAACCAATCATCAAACAATATTTTAAATGTGATTGATTTATGGCATGATTGTGGATTTGAGAGAGGCGGGCAAAGAATTTCCAGATAATCAAAATGTACAAATTATTATTTATGTTTATGTAAAGATTAACATTTATTTCAAAGGTATCGGCTTTATAGAAGCCTATTAAAATGGAAAATAAATAGGCTTTCTGGTATTTTGCATACACAAACCAAACAAATGATTATAAATTTGGTCAAATATTTTAAAAACGAAGAGGGAACAGGGTTTGAAACAATTACTGTGAAAGAACACATAAGTAGTAATTGTTTTATATTTGGCACATAAATTCTTCCAACTATAAGTAGTTTTGTGCAAATGTGTGTTAAGGGCTGTTTCACAATCGCATGTGAACGTATTGCATACAAGAAGTTTGAAAGGTCCATCTCCGGGCGATTGTGAATTGATATATCGTGCATACACATAAATCCTATGATTCATCCTTTCCGTTTTCAGGCGAAAACAACCAATTAGTGAATCTAGGTTAACAGATTCACTAATTGGTTGTTTTAGGGCCGAATCACAATCACCCGAGAACTTAAGAGAAAAGATGAATTAGAAAACAGATGTTTACTGATACCTGTTTAAAATAACCAATTATTGAATTGGTTAACATAAATATTAGAATTGATAGAAAGTAGATGTTCTTTTACATTTTTGCAATCACTGTATACATCGATTTAGTTCACACATCACTTCATGATTAGTTGAATAGGATCTGACTATATTTTTTATCATTAATGTTACATTGTTGTAGATTTTTTTAATTTAATGCTTACCTTTGTGTAATGGGCTCATCCATAATGGATTGACCCTCCCTGTATGGGCAGACGACTAAAACGACGCACCGCCCGGCTGCCACGAGGTAGCCCACCTCTATCATCCCCGCCACACTCCTCGTTTGACTGTCTATCACATATAGTAGCAATGAAGCCGACTGCTTAGCATCATGCTCCTTTGCTACTAGTTCAGGTGCCCAAATAGCCACTTGCTAATATAATAGAAGAAAAAAAAACAATTATTTTTATTGATCATTAAAAGTAATAACCCTACACTCTTATGGGTATAAAGGGTTTTTTTGATAATATATATATATATATGTATATTAAAAGTAATATTTGAACAAAAATGAATCAATTTGGGTTATCAATGGAAGGTCTTCCTACCTTATGCATTAACAGATAAAGGTCGATTCACAATCATCCGATAATGGAAACGGAACGTATACACAATATCCTCTTCCCAGTCAATTGTAAATTGATACATGTATTTCTATGATTCATCTTTTGCATTTCCGTTCCGTTTTCAATCCAGGGCGACTGTGACTCAGCCATTATCTGTTAATACATAGGGTATCGACCTTCCGTCGATAATCCAAATTTATATTCAGTAATTATGTACTGTAATAAAATCTCGTCAATAAAGCTGTTGTTGTTTTGTATAATTTATCAATACGCAATTAAAATTTAATTAAAATATTATTTTAATAAAACTCACTGGATTATAGTATGAGATGCCATGTTTTTGCAGTTCGGGAATGGCGGTGTCAGCTCGCCAAGTTGTCGGGTTGCATGAGCCGCCGAGAAATACTTCACAGTTGTTCGTACATTCTAAAAAAAAAGGTGTATATAAAAACAATGAAATCATCAACACAATTTAATGCATACAAACATTATCAATACTTATTAAGCATAAAAAACTGCTAGCATTCGATATTATCTACATTGAGAAAGTAACAGTGAGTCCCTTACTATTGATCGGATTGTGCGGCTGTGGTTTTCGGCCGGGTCTCGGCCTCTGCATTTCCCGCGAGAAGACACAAAACTCCCCGAAGGTGAGGTACGACCCATTTCTCCTACCCACCTGCCTCGCGCAATGAAGCATCTCGGACACTAGAAAATAATGACAAAATTAAAAATACAATACTACACAATAATATTGGTTATTAATATTACAATTCAACTCCATTCATTTGGGCAGTATCATGGCCGAAACTCAAATACAGATCAGGCAAACAATGAATGAAAACACTTTTAACTTTATGAGATCGAAAATTTTCAGTTTGATTTCAATGTCAATTTCATTGCTTTTATCTTGTTTATTTTTGAAAACCCATGATAATTTTAAATTCAACTATGAAGTTAAAGTGTAATGAAACAATATATTAAAAATTATTCCTTCTTAAGCTACTGTGACTATTATACTTATGTTACATAAATACATTAAAACAACTACTTTGCACGCTTATACCTCTTCAGATATTGAATTACATAATTTACACCTGCTGTTGCATAGCAATAACATATTGTATAATGCAATAAATTGTGATCTCCAGTGTGTAAGTCAATTAATAGAAATTGATTTATGTAATATATTATAAAGGCATGCCTTTTACAATATAATAAATAAAGATATTATTATTATAAATGATTCAGTCTAGCGACGGTTGTGAATGCTACGTGCATTCTTAATTATTCTCAATTAAAAACATTCTCGACTCAGATTTAAATAAATACCTCGCCTTGCTCTAGCTAAGAAGGAATAATTTGTTTATTATTTTTATTTAATTTATTTGAAATAACTGTGACCATGTGAAAAAAATCCTTCTTTCTATTATCAAAAGTTTATATTGAAAATCAAAACTCGTTCAAAAATGTTTTTATAACTGAAAGAAAAAAAAAAAAAACAAGATAGAAAGAACACTATATTTTCGTTATTTCAATATTGTAAAACTAACAGTATGATGTGTTAATGAAGTAGAAACTATAGTCATTAAATAAATTTTAATTATTCAATGTAACAAGTGTTTTCATTAAACAAATAACGGTATTTAACGGAGTAGTATCCTTAACAACTAATGAAACAATGCTGTAAGTTCTGTAATAACATTCATGACATAAACACTCGATTTTTGACGTAAACAGAGACTATCATCTAGTGATGGGCAAAATTAATTATGTAAAGAATCGATTTATTTAAATAAATATAAAAGATTTCATTATTTTTTATATTTATTTAAATATAATTATATAATATATTTAATTATATTATATTATATATTTAAATATATAATAAATATAAAAGATTTCATTATTTTTTATATTTATTTAAATAAATCGAATCGTTTAATTTTAAATTACCCGAAATAGTTATAGAAACAGTAAATACAATAATTATGCTGATTTTGGAATCATATACTTCATAGGAACGATAAAATTAACATTCGATTATCGAAAATAATCGATTATTTTGTATTCGATTAATGAAATAAATCGATTTTGCCCGTCACTACTATTACCTCTCCGCTGTTGGCTTCGACCCTGATTTATGGTAGCCAATCAAACACAAATTACTAAGATTAGTGACTTTTTACTTGGCAACCCAATTCAACAGGTGGTTAATTCTTAATTTTGACACAAAATGTACAACTGTTTCGATCAGTAGAGATGAGACAAGATTGTAATAATTGTAGCAATGTTTTGACAATAATTTAATGAATTATGATTTAAATGCAGAATTAAGTATTTCAAACATTGCAAATTTACAAAATGTGAATTTTGGTTTCTTGTAATGCTGTGGCATTGAATTAAAAATAATAGTGTTTAATAAAACCAACAACTTATAGTTTTTTTTTTAATGATAGTTATAAGATTTTGTTTATAAATTTAATAATATTAATAAATAGTTATAAAAATAGTTACCCATTAAGAAAAACTTAATTAGGCGTTTTAATACCAAAACAACTGCTCTTAGTTCCGTTATAAACAAATTCCCCCCCAATTGTTTATTATCAACAAACATGAAATTTTATTTAGAATAATAAAAAAAAAACACAAAATGAGAGGATAAAACGAAACGTATATTATTTTACTGTGCGTAAATCGGGAAAACTGGTTTTCATTGATCATCTCCAACTCTGTGTGCGAGTGTGTAAGTGAGGTTAATTTTAGACCCCCCAAACGTAACAAAACTCGAAAAACCGTACACGAAAAGCACGCAAATGAAAAAAATCCTTACCCTCGACGCCCATTACACTCACCCTTCGAATTCAATCCCTCCTGCACTTTAACATAACTTAAAAACTAACGTGATGCGGATTTGTGATGTTGTAAAATAAATAATAACACTAACAAAAAAACAAAATACACACAGCGATCTTGACAGGTTACGAGCGCGCGCGCTCGCTAATTGTGTTGCCTATGTTACGCGTTGAATATTCAGCGGGAGTTTGAATGGTTTTATTTTTACTATTTTAAGATTGTTTACCTTCACTTTTGGACGGATAGAGATGCATGTCGTTGAAGACGGCCCGGACGGAATCCCCCGGGATGCGCTGCGCGTGTCCTAGACGGCCGAAAATCGCATGATACACTTCCCTGAAATCAATTAACAGAAATTTATTTATAAAGAAATTAATTGTCTATTAAATCAGATAATTTTAATTTTCTAACTTAATATTTATTCTTGAGCAGAAAGACTAATAAATAAATAAATTTATTGCATGTAAAAGTTATTGTAATTGTACTTTTTAATTATCCGAATAAAGATGTTTATTTATAAAAACTAGTAATTACCTGTTAGTTATATTTATGTATATTTAAGAATATATATTTCTATATTCTATTGACGTATTTCCATAGAGATAAAGTATTCCCATGTTGTGTTGTATTAATTGTACTGTGCATTTACTTACACTGGTAATTAATATTATTATTATATATTTATACTTGAATTTTGCTCTTCAATAGTTATTACAGAAGATAAAATTGACATTGAAGAGCAAAGTTCGTTTCAGTATTACGACGTAATAAAATACGCAACATGTTTTACATGAATATAATATTAAATGAAAACAATATATATATATATAATCAAATGCCGCTCTACCCATTCGGGTGTGTGGCAGTAAATGAAAACAAAACACACTTTATTTCAGATTTTAAATGAAATAAAATAAGTTGGAAATTGGTTATCAATATTGTATATAAATTTTTAAAGAGTGAAAAACAATTTCAAGTGCATTTCACTTTATATCACATTCGTTTCCGTCCATGTCATTTAAATTTGATGTTGCTAAATATATTTGAAATAGAGTGAATTTCATTTGATCAACACGGAAATGCAATTGTAATAGTGCTTAAAAATCGAACGTATTTATACCTCTTCAATTAAAGACTTAATGTATAAACTAATGGCCTTTATTTATTAATAAAACTTCATGCACTAACTTTTCATGGACGCCTTTTCCGGAAAACCGCACCAACAAAGCGCACGCCGCGCTTATAAACAAATTAACACTCATGTCGCTGTCAATTTAACGTTCGGAAGACGTCCAGCACGACTCAATTTAAATTAATGAATGGAATATTAACGTTGTTACTAATTGACCTTCTCTGCGGACGTCGGACGAGAGAACTAATGACACTGATTGACGACTTTCGACCTATGAATTATCGCGACTGCCGTAATCCAATTCATTCAATTAAATCGCGGCGCGCACAACAAAGAAATGAAGAAAGCGCTTTAAACGGCTTTGGAAATAATCTTGGCGAGTGTTACTATAAAAAAAAATGTGTTTATTATTGTGGTATTTGTAAACAAACTCCATTGGAGCATGTGATGAATGTAAAAATGATTGATTTAATTATTAATTAATGATGGTTTTTAAATTTAAAAATTACCGAGATTTTCGATTATCCGAATTCGTAAATGACAGGTGTTCCAAGACGTGAGTGTGAACTGTAATATGTTTCAGTAGGTCTGGGGCAAGATTCATAGATATATATGTATATTTATTTATTATAGCAGGTAGGCTTATCGGCCGCCTCGTAATGTTATTTAAAATATGTGACAAAGAAAGCATTAATTACTCCCGTGACGTCATCACATCTCTCTTTCCCACTTATATATTTGACATACTGCATATTTTGAAGTTGCACGTTGTTGTCATTGTGTTAGATTATTGCGATTACCATTGTTTAATTCATTCTGTTCCTTAATTATTTACTGTGTTTGATTTTTTACTTCAATTCGTTTTTGCTTCGTTTTGTGTTAGTTTTATGCATGTTATAAACATATTTATATTCATTAGAATAATTTACCTGACGAGTAAAAATTATAAATAAATAAGAATAATAATGTTTAAAATTCCAAATTATATACTGTTTTGTTCTAAGTACAAGAAGTTTCATGACTTTTATGTATAATTTTTGTAATTAAACTTCAAACACTGAAAAAATAATTTACTTTCGAATTTTGAAATAGTACATCTGGCAACATTACATTACATGAACTCCTGTGACGTCATCAAAATCATAAAGTGGTAATCAGTAGATGGGCCTACCTTATAAATAAATATATATATCTATCAATCTTGGGTCTGGGGGTTTATTCTTGAAATTAAACGCACGTTTTGTTGGTACACAGCTGTCAAATTCATTAAATAAAAATAAATTGAAAATAATTAAAATAATTAATAAATTATTTCCTCTTTAGCTACTGCGACATTTTGACTTACGTTACGTAAGTACTTTAAAACAATTACTTCTCGGGCCTGTACCTCTTCAGTCATTGAATTATTATCAAATTCACATATAAATCCCTTTGTTAAAGTACTTACGTAACATAATTAATCAATTATTTTCAAATTCTTTTTATTTATTTTATAAATCCCTAACTAAATGACAGATTATTGTCTAAAATTTGATCGAACTTTTCGGTTGTACGAAATTTGTCATGTAGATAGGGATTTATATGTTAATTTGCTAAAATTGATCGAACTTTTCGGTTGTACGAAATTTGTCATGTAGATAGGGGTTTATATGTTAATTTGACAGTTGTGTGTGGCCGAAAAGTGCGATAAATTTCAGGAATAAGAGCCCTGTTTGTTTACTCTGCACTTGGCTGAATTGAGCGTAAGTTTATGACGTCGTTCAAGAGAATTACATTGCCATCAGTGCATTATACATGGCTATTCTGCATGGTAAATGTTAAGTTTAACGTGTACATTATTTTTATCATCACAGTCTAAGTAGCTTTTGTGATAGACATATATTCATAGAATGTGAAATTATTTTATAACGTACACGTTAAACTTAACATTACCCGTACGAAATAACTCCGATTGTAATAAATGTTTTTAAAAATGCATTAAATAAAAATCAGAAGCCCCATCTGACACATGTAAGGGTACATGGATTCGAGAAGAAAAAGAAGACATATCCATTAAAATGGAATTTATATAAACAGTTTTAATTTAAAAAAAACAACCTTTATTGGCATTGTCACATATACATAATCTATATCATCATATTTCATCACATCTTCTATTTTCACTCTTCTTTTCTACATTTTTTTTAATTATATCTTTTACAGTTTTAACTGCTTTAATTTCTATTTTCATTTCACATCAACTAGATGCATTAAGCGTCTGTCAGTCTGAGCGATAATGTAAGCGTTTTTACGGCTCGTGCATTGTTGGTGATTTATTCCGCTGCGTTTTCCGGCGATTAGTTATCCGTGGTTTAATCTCGTCTCGCACAGTTTCCGTTTCCGGATGCCTTTTTGTGAGTGTTTGCGCCGCACTTTCCAAAATTAATCCTCTCAATTAAAATTTTACAATAAAACCATTTTTTAAAGCATTAGATACCCAAAAAATCTTTTTTTGTAATTTAGGGGAGGTTCTGGGGGTTTATTTTTGAAATTGATCGCACGTTTCGGTTGTACACAATTGGTAAAATTATATGGAAATCCACGATCTCAATTACAGATTTCGTACGACCGAAACGTACGATCAATTTCAATGGACCTGATTCCTGAAAAATTTGGGATTTTTTTCTCGAAGTCAAATGAATATTTAAAATTTTTTTGTGAAATTGGAAATTTGTAGTCCATTGTATGACCTATACAACTGACAAAACGCATCACTTGTCAGTTGTATTGGTCATACAATGGACTACAAATTTCCAATTTCACAAAAAAAAAATTTGGCAGATTTTGTCTTCCTTCAAAGTAGGAAAAAATATTTCTATTTAGAATTTAAAAAAGGCAAACAGCAAGGCCCCGCATATTGAATTTCCTGTTTCGAACACAAAGAATAAAGTGAATCGATTTTTGGTCCATTAAAAAATTGAAAACAAATAATTTTATAATTTACATTTTTCATAATAATAATAATCTTTATTAACAGATATATACAGCAAAAAAATATACAAAATACAGAACAAAAATTACAAAATCAAATGTATAATTTACATCTGTTAATTGTCTAGGCCTAGGTCTGGTTTATTCGTGTTTATATCCTTGTCATGAAAGATAAGTTTTTCATAATTCCAAAAATAACAAAATAAACTCGGGAATTTCTAACTCAATAAAATGATTTATTCAATTTACGGAAATTTTCCTGCAGCATCAAACTTTCCGATATCGGCAAAAGGTCATTAACAAATTCGTTAATTAATCAATTAATTCACGCGAGCACATACCATTGATAACAGCGGATAAACAACACACTGGCGATGCACAAAAACAACTACGATAGACACTGTTTCGAAACACATAATGATAATGAACGAGGGATTTTTCGATCGATCTCTCGTTTTCAATTTAATATCGCGAGATAACAATGGACGTTCGAGTGGAACAAGACTGATTTAAAATGCCCTCAATAGATTTTACAAATTGTTTCAACAGGATTTGATTTGTTTATTGATAATTCGTATTTTTAATTTATCCAATTTTACCAACTCTATATGTTCGCATTTTATAGCTAAAATTTAAAAAATAAAAAAAAACATTATTTAACAGATATTGATGTTTTTACTCTGTAGATTCGTAATTTAAAGCTCAAATTAAACAAAACAAAAGAAAAAACAATTTTTAACACATATTTATATATATTGAAAATCTTTATTTCTGAGTATTACATTATATAATTTTATAATACATATAAATACAATCATACACACATTGTTAGACCTCAGAAAATGGCTATCGACTGTCGGTCTTTCTGCCGGTCTCTGTCCAGTTTTTGTCGTTTTAGTTAATCGTCATGATTGCTAACGTCATTGTCTAAGTTCTCAGATTTTAGTGAGATGAATTGATGAATTGTTAATGAGGGATGGGTATATCTAGGATTAATATTCGGATTACGTGGGATGCAGAGGTGATTACAGATATTTATTTAAAATAACGTCCAGAGTTCGTATTTTAAAGCTCAAATTAAAAAAAAAGAGATCAGTATCTGTTAAATATTGATTTTTTTTAATTATCAAAATTAAAATCAAATTAATAAAGGAAATAATCAATATTTTTTAAATATCGTCTTTTTTTCTTTATTAATTATTAAAGAAAATAATCAATATTTGTTAAATATTGTTTTTTTTTTCTTTATTAATTTGTTAAATATTGTTTTTTTTTCTTTATTAATTATTAAAGAAAATAATCAATATTTGTTAAATATCGTTTTTTTTTCTTTATTAATTATTCAAGAAAATAATCAATATTTGTTAAATATTGTTTTTTCTTTCTTTATTAATTATTAAAGAAAATAATCAATATTTGTTAAATATTGTTTTTTTTTCTTTATTAATTATTAAAGAAAATAATCAATATTTGTTAAATATCGTTTTTTTTTTCTTTATTAATTATTCAAGAAAATAATCAATATTTGTTAAATATTGTTTTAAAGAAAAAAATCAATATCTGTCGAATATTGATTATTTTTTCTTTTTTAATTTGAGCTTTAAAATACGAACGTACATAATTTTTGTAAAAACTTGCTGTACTGATGAGTTATAAATCTTGAAACGCGTAAAGCAAAAGCAATAAACGCATTACTAAGCACAAAATTATTAAGATTATATTGAAAACATGTTAAACTTGAAATTCTGCACTCAGTAAACCATTTATTGCTTTATTTATATTTATTATACGCGTTTAAAAGTTCTTGAATATTTGAGATTTTCACTTCGAATATTAGAATATATAAGTATGAGTCTCAGTTTGAGAATGATTATTGTGCAATTTTAATTATTCACACTGAAATAAATTCTTAAGTAGTATAATACAGTTATTAAGTGTTTTTTTAAATAGTAATTAATATCAAAACAATTGATAGTTATGTTATATATATATAATCGATGTCTCCTTTTACCGGGGTGATAGTTATATTTAAATATTTAATTTACTTTGGAGACAATGTTTGCCAAATTCAGTTCGCAATAAACACACCCTAAATTTGGTTAAATTAAAAAAAATATAACTCTATAAATTCATATTCGCAATGGTCATCCTAAATTTGGTTAAAAAAACAGAGTATAACTCCATAAATTCATTATTGGTGTTTGAAAATTATTATAATGAAGAGGCAAAATGAATGCTAATAACTAAGACAAATATTCTCAACTCTTACGTGTTAGCACTCAATTTAGAGGTTGACTTTATTTATCTTCAAACACTAATAATAATTTATGGATTTTATAGAGCCGTAGTGGGGGGTTGTGGAAATGCAAGTGTCACGTTTAAAAATAAAACCGCGGATTGATCGAGCGTTTCCGTTCCGCGTTTAATTATTGTTATCGTTATCACTTATCGGACGTTTCAGCAGATGCGCCTCTCTGATAAAAAAAGCCCTCCCCGCCGAATCGTTCACGGCCCGAAATTGATTTTATTTTATTTTCGTGTCGTTTATTTATTAATGATGCAAGCGTTTATTTCTGGCGATGAGTAAGTACAAAATGGATTAAGTTCGCTTTTGGTCAACGGGTGCGCTTTTTCAGTTTGCCGACGACGAAAGCCGACGTCATCTTGCGGAGTTTTGTTCTGTATTTTTGGATTTTGCACCGCTTGTTTGTTAATTTGTGACGGTAAACAAGCGGCTGTATTTTCGTATGGTTCAATAAACTTTAATTGCCTTCCGTTAAATATAAATCATCTGTCTCGTTTAGTTTCGATATTTTGTTTCGGCTTTGTCTTTAATTTATTTTTCCACAACAATTATTTTATTCCTAATTATTATACCTTTAAACATTATTTTTATACTATTATCATTGAAAGAATGAGGTTTTTCGCAGGAAAAATATGCTTGTGTCAAAAAAATAAGTAAATAAATTAAATAAAAAATGTGAATTCCCTGAAACCCTAATATTCCCCCTAAATTCAAATTCTACCTTCTGAACAATATTTACTTTACTGTATTAATTCAGTCCTATATTGTAATTGAATTTCAAAATAATAAAAACACAGGGCAGAAAGACCTATGGTGATTTTGTAGGGAAGGAACAGTTGAGATTTTAATGGGCTAATTTTCATGCGCCACTTTGAACAACATTTTTGTATTGATTAAAAGGATTTTTTGGAGGGATAATTGTGCTTTTTTAAGGGTAGTAGCTGGGAGACAAGGGCTGTTCAATGATCGATTTTTATACTGCGCATATTTCGTCAAAATAATTAATTTTTATTACCTAGAGTGAATTCAAACACCAGATCAAGAGCGCTGTAAATTCAAGTTCCAGATTAACTGATATATTTTTATGAAATTGTATACTCTTTATTTTTTGTCCTTTTTTTAAATTATATTTTGAAAATTGTTTACTTTTATGTAGAAATGTATGTTGATTATTATTATTATTATAACTATAAAAATATAATTCCACTTCGCTAAACTTCAGGATAATTTTCATCCAACCTATTAATTATAATTGCAACAATCAATGCGAATTACATTCCCCAGTATAATTAACAAGAAAAATTAATTACTTTTAATTAAGCCTACAATTATAAAACCTATCACTTACTCATTTTTTTTTTAATTTACTGTTTATATTGAGCGACCTCATTTAATCAACGCTCAACCTTAACATTTCCGTTTTAAGATACTTTAAGGTCTTCCGGAAGTGCACGAGTGAGTAAAAAACAAAAGAGAAACTTCACTTCCGCATGTAATCAGGGTTCACTTGCGCGATGTTAAGGTTATACATTTTACATAATTTATATTTGTCGAAGCTATGTTAGTAAACAAAAAATATTGTTTGTTAATGTTTTAAATCCACATGTACTTTTCCAACTGTTTTTAATTAATTGTAAATATAATTATTGCGGTTTTAGTGTTTACAGTTATATTAAGATGACGTCGATTGTTTGAAAGTAATTGTAAATAATTATATAGTTTGCATTAGTGTGGTTTAGAGCTTTTATAAATATTGTGATTTGGATTTATTAACAGAATCTTGAGTGTTATAAAACGTTTTTAGGTTTAATTAAAGGTCTGTTCGTTGGTTTTGCACGAAGTTGAATTGAGTGCAGACAAAATTTTAAATTCAACTATACAAAGAGCATACTTGTGTCTAGAAAATGACGGGAACTTATTTGAACACTCGTAATAATCTCTGAATTATTTTTCCTACGTCTATTAGATTAAAAATTTACAAAAATATTAAATATTAGGCAGAAAGACCGATGGTTGATAGCCAATTAACAGATGTAAATTATACATTGGATTTTATAATTTTTAATATTTATTTAGTATTTTTTGCTGTATATATCTGTTAATAAAGATAGCCGTTTTCTAAGGACAACGTATAACATATTACAAGAATTATATTGTTAATTTATTGTATATAAAATTGTCTGCAGAAATAAAGATGTTATATATATATATTAAATATTACAAACAGGCGGACAGACCATTGGTCGATAGTCAATTAACAGATATAAATTATACATTGGATTTTATAATTTTTAATATTTATTTAGTATTTTTTGCTGTATATTTGTTAATAAAGATTATTATTATTAAAAGTAGATTTCTATATTTTTGGCTTTAGAAGCGCAATGTGTGAAATCGTTGAATTTGTAATAAAAATGCTACCGTATAAATGGTGTTTCTGCTTTTGCAGCTATATAAAAAATGAAGTAATGATGATTTCTATGAAGTGAAACATCGGATACAAAATAAGAAGACTTACTTCATAAATTGTGAAGTAAAGAATAACAGTATTTTTATTTGTGATTAAACACTGCACGTAAACCCAAAAACTATCTAGTTATCGTATACAAAATTTGAATACCCCATTTTGTAGAGCTTAGACAATGACGTAATCCCATTAGTTTTTTTTTTATTAAAAATATAATAATAAATTAGAAATCCAAAAAAATGCATTTTTTTTTTTAATTTCTAAAACGACAATCAATCATTAGTTTCTGTGATCGGCATGTAAATATACTCTAAATAGTGCAACTTTTTCCTAATTTAAGTGTGCGGTTTAGATGAAAGAGATAGCTATATAAATATTGGCAATCACTAATTCGAGTTAGATTGCTGTTGTGATCAATGAACAATATTGTTTTATACATTAAAGTAATCTTAAAATAAACAGGAATTTCATCAAATGAATTAAAAATTATTTTAATGTTTAGTTTGTGTGAAAAACAATTACGAAAAACAATGAAAATTGATCAAATTTATAGCAAAATTCAAATAATATTTTTGCTAATAAAAACTTGTGCAATGAAAATTTAAAGGATTTCATTAAATTCTGCATTCAAATAACTTAGCAGACATGACCTATTAATTTCATTATATCTTATAATTTTCTTTTCTAACTTGAACAAGTAAATTGACATAATGCACGAAAATTAACGATTTATTTTTTATTTAGATTGATACTTTATACTTGGTAGATAAAAAATGTAAATACATTTTCATATTATTAAATCTAAAAGAATGGCTCTTTATTCAAACGATTATTTACATTTTACTGTATAGCTATCTCTTTCTACTAAACCGCAACCTTAAATACCTTTATTAGCATACCATAATCAATAAATCAATATAAACTCTTCTATAAACTATTTACAACAATAACCTCCCACCCCCTTCTCTCCTCTCTTCTCTTTTCTCTCTCCCTCCCCAACTTCTCCAAAAATACTTTATATTTGGTAGATAAAAAATGTAAATACATATTCATATTATTAAATCCAAAAGAATGGCTCTCTTTTAAATGATTATTTCCATTTTACTATGTAGCTATCTCTTTCTACTAAACCGCAACCTTAACCTTAATGCCTGTACATTCACTCAATAAAATGGTGCTAACATTTATAAATTGGTGACATTTAAATTATTGTTATTATATCTAAAGAACTCATTAAAAATTTAAGAGATTTTCAATATTTTTCTCTATTCAAATTAAATGAAAACTTTAAAAGCATTTTTATAACCATTGAGGTATACGAGGTATTCCCTATTCCTTATATATTTTTCTACATTCTGTTTCAATCCAATATGTTTAATGGTGATGAATCATAATTTGAATTCCCTTCATGATTTAACATTTATAATAGAAAATGTATTAATTGATTTAAAAGCTACAGCAGATATCTTGGAATTAACATATTTTTTATTGTTAATTAACAACGTTTGATAAATAAACCACTAATAACCTTTCTTCACACTTTATTTGTTTTACCAAATGTATATTTCGGACACACTGAAGTGTTAGATCCATTGATAATGGTCACTTTGTGTCCGAAATGTACATTTGGTAAAACAAATAAAGTGTGAAGAAAGGTTATTAATGCTTTATTTATCAATTTAATTTGATCTTCACGTAACTCATCAATCAATTTATTTAACAGCGTTTTTTTTTAATCTTGTTTCAGAAATATATTTAGTGAAAATAATAAATGTAGGAGAAAGAGAAGTATTTTTATCAAGTTATAAAAATAATAACAAGAACTACATAAAGACAGGAAGAAAGACCGTTTATCCTATATAATACGTTATCTTTAGAAAACGGTTATTCTTCGTTTTCTAAAGACTTTTTTGACGTTTTTGTCTTTAGAAAACGAAGAATAACCGTTTTCTAAAGATAACGTATTATATAGGATAATAATTCTATTGTTAATTTACTTTATATAGAATTGTCTGCAGGAATAAAGATGTTATATATATATATATAATAATAAATATATTAAAATCGATTCCATTCTGTAACAATTTATTTATATCTGCAAGGAGAAATTGTTGATTAAATTTATCACTGATGATGCCTTATCAAATCAAGTTACTTCGATAACAACATAAAGATACCGATTAATGTAGGTTCGGTTAATTTCTAGAAAATCCATATTAATTATTTGGAAATCGATCCTATATTAAGAGGGACAAAAATTGATTGATTGATTTTTTATATTAACCATTTCGATTTATCTTTATTGAAAAGATTGTCTTATTAATCAAATTAATTTAGAATTTTATCATTAATTAAATTGTTTATTTCAGAATTGATTCTGATTCTGATATTATAGTTTTTCCATCATCACTTATTTTCTAATAACAATTTTTGTTTCCAAACAGACAAGAATAGTTTTAATATATATATACATACATTATTATTATTAATTAAACTTCTTTATTTAGAATATGTACCACAGAAAAATTATATAGATTTTACAATTAAGCTATGTGGACATCTTTTTTCATAAACCTGTGACCTTTCCGCCTTTAAAAAAATAAATGTAAAACAAAAAATAAATAATTTTAAATTGTTTCATCATGTTTAAAAATTAAATAAAACACTAACATTTATTTGAGTAAGACTAAAGTAATTTATTTTGACTATAGTTTCAGCAATTTACATTTGCCATTATCAAAATAAAAAAAAATCTTTTTGATAATGACAAGTATAAATTGTTTTAACAATTTACACTTGTTATTATAGAACTAAAAAAGTGTTTTGATAATGGCAAGTATAAATTATTGAAACTATAGTAATAATAAATTAATTTAGTGTTATATAAACAACTAGTTGTTTGATTTGAGTTATGTGCAGAAATTTTAATTACAATTAAAAACACTTTATTTCTTACTTCCCTTTTATTTTTTATACGTTATATGTACATTACGAGTGCTAAGCACTCATTATCAATAACTAATACATAATAATGTATATCTAATGTATATAAATAAAAGTGAAGTAAGGAATAAAAAGTGTAATTAAAAACACTTTTGATTATATAAACAAATTTTAAACTACACTATTTGAAGATAAAACAACCATTCTTTTTCAGTTTCACAAAAAATAATCAACTGCCTGATGATTTCACTGTGTTTGTGTAATAATTGTAGCAGTGTATCTACAATAAACATTTTTGCGAACTTTTATATGGAGTTTCATCAAGTAAAAGCCTCAACCATCCATTAAATTTTAAAATGTTTTAGTAAATGTATAACTTTAAATTAACACTGTATCTGATTGCATATTTATTCTAATTCACTACAATTATTTCCCTACGCTGTAGCTTCTTCGGGTGAGGAATATTAGTGATGTTATTATTTACAAACAATTACATTATATATACAGTTTTATTGCCTTGAGGTGGGACGAAGATTTTGCATTCCAATGAATGGGTCGTTTGAAAATTCGCAGTGCAAAATAATTCATTGCAATTCAAGACATCAACACTTTTAATTAAATAATTTTAACTTTAAAACACCTTTGCTTTAAAATAATAACAATAGGCGGAAAGATCGATAGTCAATTCCAAAACAAGATACTCATTTTGTATGTAAAATAACAAAATTATATAATGTAAATAATTTTGTAACTGGTATAGAATAAAGCTTCATTGTTTTTATTAATAATAATGATACTAAACAAATATTTACATTTATGCGTGTAAAATAACAAAATTATATAATGTAAATAATTCTAAACAAATATTTACATTTATATGCAGTTCATTTGTGGGAATGAGTAAAGAGGAAGAATGGTATACTCATCATACGAAATGTGTTTTTTTTTGTGGGAGTGGAAAGGTTGTATGTGAGCACTGGATGAGCGAATGATGCAGGAAAAGCTTGCGATAAATGGTAAATGTAGAGATTGAGGGACTCAAAGTACTTGTAAAACAAAGACCAGGAAGGAGTACCTAATACAGTAGAGTTTAAGAACATTTATTTTTAGTTGTAGTAATTATGATTTTGTGTCTTATTATTTTGTAGAATTATACAATTACAATTACAGCACACAATTGTAAGAAAATAATAGTATTCCTTTGATGGTTAAATTATTATTTTTTTAAATAAACGTACGCTAATTCAATTTTCTTATTATTGCAAAAACTATGATATAATTGATCAATGCTAAATATTTTTCTGCAAAATTATTTTAAAGGTAGGAGTATTTCTGGAGTTGAAATTATTTATATAAAAATGTTATTCAAATAATTTTTATAAAAATATACAAATACCTTTAAAATACTCATTTAGCATTGAAACAATTGCGATAATAAGAAAATCGAATTAACTTGCGTTTATTTTATTTATATTGTCTGCGGAATGTTCGCATGGTAAATTAAACATGCAAATCGGGTGTCGGGAATGTGCATTTTCTCGCCTGTAATTGTCGCAGTTTGCATTAATTAATATAAACAACTCTGTACATATTTCTATGTATCATGATAATATTAGTGAAAAATATTAACATCTAATTATTATTCACTGTCGTTTCTTTTTCAATTTATATTGCGATAAATTTATGGGAACAATTGTTTCTTTAATCGATATATGATTCATTAAAGTTCAAGCTATTAACAATTGTTTCTTTAATATTCGAAAGATATACACGTGGTTTGTTTAAAAATAAATATAATTTTATTTTTCTTACTTTATATATATATAGGTATTTATACGTGGTAAAATAGATGGATGGCGTTGTAGATGGAGGAGGATTGCATCATAGCCCAGAAGGGGAGGACAAATTATTTTATAAATGTGAGTCGCGGTTTCGATCGAGATGCCTTACGGTAGTAATCTAAAATGTCCACAACAGAGGATTATTGATTTTATTAGTTGGTTGGGATATGAAGGAACTTAAATTTTTATTATTGTAGAAATGTATACATTTCTATAATAATAAAAATATAGGTTTCTTAAGGTTTCTCTTATAATTAATGAGAATCCAAGAAAACAACAAATGTTTGTTTTACAAGACAGATGATTAATCACAGTCCAAAACATCAGTTATTATTTGTTTTACTAGACAAATTATTAATGATTAATCATCAAACGATTCGAGTCATTGCATCTATTATTTTCGTCAAAGTGTATTCATCTTACGGAGTCATTGCATTCATTATTTTCGTCAAAGTTTATTCATATTTAAAAGTGGACGCAAAACTCACTTTTAAACTCGAATAAACTTTAACGAAAATATGGATAATTTTGGATATGAAAAAAAAAAATAGGATCATCTTTTATTTCTTCCGAATTTATTAATTCGGGCTGGGCGCAAAAACTGGACGCCGTCCAAGAATTATGGAGATTCCGGTGGTCATTTTTAAATTTCCTTCCTTTTTCAAATCAAAACACGTTTACCAAAACATTACATAATATTCAAAATATTATTCAACTTGATTTTACTACACTTCATCGACTCAAATATTTTTGCCAAACATTTATATCAACTATTAAATAGTATTTTTTTTTCTAAAATTAACACATAGTAAATGATATAAGCTGAAAGACCGATGGTCGATAGCCATTTTAGAAATAATAAAATAAACTATATTGTATTTAACAGTGTATATAAAAAAATCTCAAAAAATATGTATAAATGATATAATTATAAAAATTGATTTATTTACAAGGGCATTCAAGATTTCAACAAAGTGAACGTTTAAAACACAAAACACTTAATAAATGTTAATACATGTAAAGTCTGTTTTTTTAATGTAACAAATTACATAAAAGGAAATCACCAATTCAATTAACCAATGACTTTATTTGCTAACGTCATGTTTTCTTTGATATATTCTTCAAATTCAATAGATGGTTTTTAAAGTTAACGTTACCTAAAATAAAAAAAAAACCTTCGTTATAGCACTAAAAACATGAAATATCAAATTTATTAAAAATAGAGACTTTGTATTGATTTGTTTTGAAAGTAACATTTTTTCTATGTCCATTGCGAAAAGTTGTAAGCCTGTGTGACGGCATGAAATTTTATCAGTGATTTTTTCAAATGTTGGTAATCGATTGTAACGTCAATACAAATATTTCTTTTTTTATTATAAAAAATAGTCATCAATATATTAAAACTTAGTTTATTGATATAACACACTTCACGTGAACTCAAACCAATTTTTAGAAATTACAATTCAATGAATTGTTATATTATTATTACACTTTTTCTTAAAAATTAAAAGCACGAATTATAAGATAACACAAAAAACAGACTTTATATATAATATTGAGAATATTAGTGAAAAATATTAACATCTAGTTATGATTAACTATAGATTTTTTTTTCAATTTATATTGCGACAAATTTATGGAAATAAGAATTCAAGGCATTAACAATTGTTTCTTTTATTCTATAGATGATTGACTAAAGTTCAAGACATAAAAATGGGGAATTTTTAATGTACGCTTTAGTTGGGGATTTAGTTTGAATATAATAATAAACAATTTTTAATTTGTTGTTAGAAATATAGAAAATATTAATAGAGACATCCTTGCATCTCCAACATGGTGTATGCGCCAGGCACAAAAGCCGTGGGTAATTTCACATCGTACCAATTGTACGATGTTAATAATAATTTGCTTAATATTTTAAAAATAAATAACATTTGATTTCTTTCACTACAATTTCACGAATTACAAGATAACACGAGAATAATCCTCGAGTGATTTAAAACACACATCTTGCACTGCTCGCACAAAATCCTCGAAAAGTAAAATTTGAAAAGCCATTTTAAAACAAAAACAGACTTTATGTAACAAATTACATAAAGGGAAATCATCAATTGAATTAACTATTGACTTTATTTACTAACGTCATATTTTCTTTCATATATTCTACAAATTCAATAGATGGTTTTTAAAGTTAACGTTACCTAAAATAAAAAACCTTCGTTATAGCACTAAAAACATGAAATATCAAATTTATTAAAAATAGAGACTTTGTATTGATTTGTTTTGAAAGTAACATTTTTTGTATTCTACGTCTTAATTAAGAATGTTTGTATTAGTGTTGGGCAAAATCGAATAATATTAGTAATCGAGTATTACTAAATGTGTCATTTTAAGTATTTAAAACGAAAAAGTAACTTCAAATTTATGTTTATTAATAAATGGGAAGTTATTTCTGATATATTTATAATAAGTAACATTCATAAAATTATAATATACTTAATTTAGAAATAATAAAAGATTGACTTTGCCCATCACTAGTTTGTATATACATTTCACAGTGTTCATAATTTTGACGTTGCTTAAAATACAAAACTTTCATCATATTACTAAAAACTTGACATGTCAAATTTGATTTTAATAAAAAAAAAGAAAAAAACAAAAAAAACGACCATGTCGACTTAACCTACACACCCCTCTTCGAGGCATTATAGTTCCGTATAACTATTTCTTAACAGCGAATTGTATTTACTATTGTTTGAGAATGATTACAGTGTAATCGAAATCATGACTAGTTTCGATTATACTGTAATCATTCTCAAACAATAGTAAATACAATTCGCTGTTAACAAATAGTTATACGGAACTATAATAAAAAAAGTGGTATAAAAAAGGAATTTTGTTTTCTTTATATGCTATAAAAAAACTTTATATTGATTAACTTCGAAAAAAAAAGTTTTATGTCTTGATTAAGAATGTTTATGTAAATGTTTTCACAATGTTCAAAATATTAACGTTACCCAAAATGCAAAACCTGCATTACATCATTAAAAACTTGAAATGTTAAATTTTGTTTTTATAAAAAAAAAACATACTTTATATTGATTTATTTTAAAATTAACATTTGCTTAATGTCTGAATAAAGAATGTTTATGTATACATTTCCCAATTTTAATGTAATAATTTAAAAGATTCTAATAATACATATAAAAAAAGCAACATCTGAAATTGACCTCCAACAACCAATTAACATCCATTAACACCCACTCCAGTGCATTAATTAACAAGAAAAATAGTAACACACGTGTTTTAGGATTATTGTATATATTCCTCACCTCATTTAAATATCACCAATGTTCACAATAAACAACTTATAAAAAAACACACACACACACAACAAATAATGTGGAAGCGTGAAAAAAACAAAGCCAACGCGTTTTACTTTACGTTCACTCGGCGAAACACCGACACAAACTGGATTCAGAGCGTTCAGGAATCTCTGTTTTAATATACATATATGGAAGTTGCTGGACATATTAATTAAGTTTATATCCGTTTCAAGAAGAATTCGGAAATGATTTCTTGAAATTGCTGTTGGGAAATTATTTACGATGAAAACGTTGATGGTTTCTTGAAAGTTTTCGTGATGTCATTGGAGATTATTATTTATTTAAATCGATGGAATGATAATAGAAAAGAGTTTAATCGTAATTAATTAAAGACGACGCAAGCGCCATCTTTGGTTTATTCACTTGATTGCAGTTCTTTCAATAATTATTCCATGGAATCTTGTGAGAATAGGTGAATGTTGTTTTGATTCTCTGTGGAATTAAAGAAAATATGTTTTACTTAAAACATGTTTTTTGTTCATTTGTACTGAGAACATTATTCATGAATTTCTAACAACATTACAATATTGCTAATTACTTATAAATAAAATTGATTGTAGAGCTTTAATATATTAGGCCTTTTTATAACATATTTTAAATACTTTTAAAATGATATGACGACCATGTATATACTTTTTTTTTTCAAATACCTGCTTCCCTATTTTTTTTTTTTTTGAGAAAACAAAAATTATAAAGATATTAAGTAAATTACATATTAGTGTTTCACAAAGCGCTACATCGCTTCATGTATCGTACATACAAAGCACTGAATCACTTTATGAATATAGTGATAGATTTTTGTATGTACTGTTTGGTTTATATTGGCTTTAAATGAATCAATCTGATTATTATAAAGCAGGCAATAAGTAAAGTACATTTTTGATGCTTCACAAAGCGCTTTGTTTCATGTAATTCTTATATAAGGTTTTTATTTTAATATTGACTCTAATTTAATATTTATTTACAGAACATATAAATTTATATATGAACATAATAATCAATACATAACATTATATCAATGCAGTTCAGTAAATTGGTTATTGACCAACGGTTTTTCCGCGATAACTGTATTTATTTAAGTAACATAAGTAATTGTGATTGGAAAAAAACGAAAGTTTATTTTTAGTGATTTACATGGAATTTCAAGACATAAATCATTACTAAGAAAAGTATATGAGAGAAAAGTGTAGAGTAAAACTTTTTAAATAATTACATAAATTATAAAACATACAATAAATGATTCAGTTTGATAATGTACATATTTTTTTATATAAAAAAAACAAAAAATAATAATCCGGTGGCTGTTTCACTATTATTGTTTTCGTTGTCTCATTAAGTTATTAACGACGTGTTAAAGAGTCGGATTGCGAAACGCCCGTTCACCTCGGGCACAATAAATTATGATGTTCCCGCCGTTTTAATCCCTACATATTTATTGCGTGTTTGAAAATCGGCCTCATTAACATATTAATCTGTTAGCGTGGATTTTCATCCGCGTAAATTTATACGCTAGTTAATCGAATATTTCAAACGCTACCTACTCATTTTTTTTGGTGATTTAATTTATTTATGCGTAAACTGATACCGGGTTAATAATAAATTGAATTGCAGGAAAGAGACAATATAACTCATAACAAATTATAATAACAATGCAGACAAGATATTTCTATTTTGCATAAACGAAAGTTTATTTTTTAGTGATTTAATTTATTAATGCGCAATCCAATACCGAATAAATAATAGAATAAATAATAGATTGAATAAAAACAAAAAACAGTTATCACTCATAAGGAATTATAATAAAAATGTAAACAAGATATTTCTGTTTTGTATAAACAAAAGGTTCGTTTTTAGTGATTTAAATTATTCATGCGTAAACCTATACGAATAAATAATATTTTTTTTTGGTGATTTAATTTATTTATGCGTAAACTAATACCGAAATATTAATAAATTGAATAGATTAAAGGAGACAATTATAACACGGGTGTGAAGTTACCAATAGATTTCGTCAATAGATCATAAAAACTTTAAAAATCAATATTTTGCATTCATTTCTTCACTAAAGCATTCAGCATAATCTCTTCTAGAGGTTGGAATTAATAAACGCAATTTTCAACCCCACCCCCTATAAATTAAAAATCGAAAAATCACATGTTTTCGATAAATAATTAATTTTCACCATATGTTCCCTCCTTCATAGAAAATCTTTTTATACAGTTGAATTCCCCATACATTAGTTGATCATTTTCAACAAAAACATTTTTCACACCGGACTCACCCCACCCCCAATAAATTAAAAATAGAAAAATCACATGTTTTCGATAAATAATTAATTTTCACCAATTGTTCCTTCCTTCATAGAAAATCTTTTTACACAGTTGAATTCCCCATTCATTATTTGATCATTTTCAACAAAAACATTTTTCACAGCGGACTTACCCCATTAAATAATTAATGTTTACCAATTGTTCCTTCCTTCATATAAAATCTATTTATACAGTTGAAATAATCACATTCTTTCTAAATGGCGAAAGAATGTGATATAATAGCTATTGTATTATATTGTTATATTGTATTATTTTGCAATAAATTTGATTCTATATATATATCAAAGATTGAATAAAAAAAGAAACAGTTATCGCCTATACTAATTATAATAAGAATACAAACAAGATATTTCTGTGTTGTATAAACGAAATATTCGTTTTTACTGATTTAAATTATTTATGCGCAAACTTATATCGAATTAATAATAAATTGAATAGAAGAAAAGAAATAGTCACTCATAAGAAAATATAATAAAAATGTAAACAAGATATTTCTGTTTTGTATGAACAAAAGTTTCGTTTTTAGCGATTTAATTTATTTATGCGCAAATCAATACCGAATGAATAATAAATTGAATAGAAGGAAAGAAACATTTACCACTCATAACAAATTGTAATAAACATATAGACAATATATTTCTGTTTTGAACAAACGAACGTTTTATGGAAAACACGTAGTTATTATTATTTTTTTTTTCGTTCTTTTATATATTATTAATTCGATATTAGCTTACGCATAAATCAATGAAAGTGTAGGTAGCGTTCGAAATACAACAACAACAACAATATTTCTATTCACATAATCTTGTAAATTGGCTATCGACCCTTGACCTTTTGGCCTATAACATATAAATTTAGACAAATTGATTTTATATAATAGATTACATTAGTGATTAAATATTATGACAAATTAATAATGTGCAGTATTTGCAAATTTGTACATTTCGTAATAATATTGAAGTTGATATAAAAGGTTTTCTTTTATTTGAATAATAATTATTTTTATTTCATTATTTTTACATTATGTGGCATCAGTACGTAACATAAACGAACTTAATCTATGTAATTAATGGTTTTAATATTTAGACATTGGTAGTTCATATTGTATGATATAAATATGAATAAATTATTAAAAAAAATTATTTCAAGAGAATTTAAAATTTTAAATTCTCTTGAAAATGGGCTAATAACCCGAAACTAGTCGAGAATTATTATTATTAGTTATTCAATCTAATCTGTGTTTTATTGGTTGATTTTTAATAATTTATTCATATTTAATCTATATATTTAAGGTTGCGGTTTAGTAGAAAGAGATAGCTATATAGTAAAATGGAAATAATCGTTTGAAAAAAGAACTATTCTTTTGGATTTAATAATATGAATATGTGTTTACATTTTTTTACCTGCCAAGTATAAAGTATCAGTCTAAATAAAAAAATAAATCGTTAATTTTCGTGTATTACGTCAACTTACTAGTTCAAGTTAGAAAAGAAAATTGTAAGATATAATGAAATTAATAGGTCATGTCTGCTAAGTTATTTGAATGCAGAATTTAGTGAAATCATTTAAATTTTCATTGCACAAGTTTTTATTAGCAAAAATATAATTTGAAATTTGCTATAAATTTGATCAATTTTCATTGTTTTTCATAATTGTTTTTGACACAAACTAAACATTAAAATAATTTTTAACTCATGTGATGAAATTCCTGTTTATTTTAAGATTACTTTAATGTATAATACAGTATTGTTCATTGAACCAAACAGCAATCTAACTCGAATTAGTGATTGCCCATATTTATATAGCTATCTCTTTCTTCTAAACCGCAGCCTTAATAAAATTTTCAACCATCATTCATCTAGCAATGCGACGTGAAATTGGCAAAAGATGTCGCTTGCGTCGTCTTTCATTTATTATGTTTAATCTATACTACCAATCTTACTATATTTATATATTCGACCAGATTGGCCTAATGTAATGCTCCCCTATTTGTTTGTTTGCTTTGTGCAGTGAAATACCCTGCTCAAAATTTTTATTGGCACACTTACAAGAACATATAAATCGCAAACTTTTCGTTCACGTGAATTATATATTTTGTTTCATTAATTTTACATTATATAGCCTCAGTACCTAAAATAACTATTGATACATTTTTCCTAAATTTCATTACTAATTAATTATATAAATCAATCTTTGTAAATTAATACGCTTTCTTATGTTTTAAGAAAAAAATGTTATTATTATCGTATTGGTCATTTATGTGTTCTCCTTTTTTAGAAATTGTGCGTCACCGACACAATCTTCGTTCACGTGAATTTTATAGGAAACGGGTAATTAAGCGACCGCGAACGCCACAAATACCGCCGTAGAATCAGCTGATTGAAGTCGGCGTGTCGGTGCTTTTTGTTCTTAATTATTTGCGGCGATGACTTTGCGTAAAAATGCCGCTGTTACTAATCCCGTTTATTTTGCGACTTATTTTATAAATCGTTAATCAATTTTGCGTGATCAGTATAAATTATTTTATGTATATAATGCGTAATAATAGATTTGTTGTGATGTTAATTTGTGTGTGTGTAGTGTTTGATTAATATTCGGGATTATTCTCTAAAGAAAATGTTAAGTTTAACATGTACGTTATTTTTATCATCACTGTTTAAGCAGCTTTTGTAATAGAAATGTATTCATAGAATGTGAATTTACATGTGTAGTTCTGAATAAAGTGCTTTCTAAAAGTAACGGATAAAATTGTAAAAAAATATTTCAGGAAAATACTCGATTTTAATTTTTAATTTACTATCCTGACATACACTTTTCAGCTCCTCACCCATTCACCCCTAAGGTGTGGTAATCCCAACTTTAAAAATTCAAATAGCAAATTGCCCCTTGCGATACCCCAATTGATAGATTTTTTCATTCTGAATGCAACGAAGAAATATAAATAGAAAAGAGCATTCATTCACTTGGTCACAGTTATTTAAATATATTAAATAAAAATGATTTGAAAATAATTAAAAAAATGTACATAATTGGTTAATAATACGATATTTTTACGAATAAATAAATAATTATAATTTTTATTTTTTTAATCGTATTTTAAGCACAATCAAAACTTTTAGATTATTTAAAATAATTGATTTTGTCATCCAAACAGAAATATACAGAAATAAAAACGAAACTTTTTATAGCACTGCAGACTATTTTCCATATATCAATCTGAAATTGTTCATAAATAA
This sequence comes from Philonthus spinipes, assembly GCA_963082785.1. Lineage (NCBI taxonomy): Eukaryota > Metazoa > Arthropoda > Insecta > Coleoptera > Staphylinidae > Philonthus > Philonthus spinipes. Next base: position 18,529,305 of record OY720307.1, on the reverse strand, counting down.
CAACAACAATAAAAACTGGTTTGATTCGTGTGTAAATATTCGCGCGAAAAAAACACACTTGCAATGTTCTGACGTACTGGACAAATATCGCGCGTAGTTATTAATAAGCGCGCTCACGTTTCTCGCCGCGCAAATATTGATACATATTTTTATTCCAGAGAAAGATAGAATGAGAATGAGCGAAAACGTCAATACAGATCATACTAATAAACTTCGGCGATTTTTATTCCTACGTTTCATCCAACGATTCACTTGTTTCGTTTCATTTTAAATCAAAATTGATTATTCACATTCAATATTTGCGCTTGCGTCGTCTTTAATTTATTACAATATTGATTAGATTAAAGAAAACAGTAACTTTTAAACTTATAAATTAATTTCACTGTGACTTGTTTCGACTACACGGTAATCATTCTTAAGCTGAGTTTGAGTTGATGATTTATCCTAATATTGAAAATGTAAACGCGTCAAAGGTTCATGAATCAAACTTGATTACTCCAATAAGTGAACAAAAAAATAGTTAATTATTAAAAAGTGTTTAAAATATAAGGTTTTAATGAACGTTTTAGTAATATGTAATGTAAGATTCAGTTTATTGTTCATGTTTTCCTCTCAGTTAAAAAAATACATAAGCACGAAGAATCTAATACCCGGCGCATTCACCATAACTTCAAGGCACTCTCATTTCACGTTTTAACACACTAAAATATATAAACATCTTTATTGAGGTAATTACTTTAAATTTAATATACAACTACATAATACAATTAAAAATATGCATGAAGGTGTTGGTCTGTCATTGGCCTGAGGTCTTTCTGCTCAACACACTTAAATTTTCATTCTTTTCAGCTATTCAAAAATTAAATAAACTTTATGAATGAATATATCGACTAACATTTTACTGTTTTAAGAACATCAGCCGTTTATAATCATTTAAAGCAATCCTGATTTTTTTAGTTCATCTATATTTTTGTGCAAAACAAATTAAACGCAAACTTCGAATAAGTGCTGCCCATCACTTATTCGACATTGCGTTTAATTTGTCAATAATAACTTAAACCCAGTGTTAAAAGTTGTGTTTAATTTGTCGTTCTTTTTATTACTGCTAAATTAAGTAAGTAATAAAATTTCATATTCTGTTAAAATCGGGAAATATTCTCATTTTTTAAATAAATATCTATTTAAATTGGCAGACTCTTACAGCCTACATCGTAATTTTTTCCCTGTTGGGGCAGTCTTCCTTGCGGATCCGGATGCACTACAGCCTAGGTGGCTTATTTTACTTATTGTACTAAAGCCTGCAGCGATTCAATAAAATAATTTATAATTAAAATTGAATTAAATCTTTATTACATTAATACGCTCAAATAAATATGCCGCAAAGTCAATTAATATTAATTTATTTTTTATAAATAGAAAAGAGTATTCATTAACTTGGTTATAGTTATTTAAATAAAAATTATTTGAAAATAATTAATTAATTATTTCTACATTTAGCTCTGTGATAATAATTTATTGATTTATTTTTACTAGAAAATTATAATGATAAAATTTCTAGTGTAATATAATTCCATTGTTAATTTACTTTATATAGAATTATCTGCAATAATAAAGATGTTATTAAAAATCTTTAAATAAATTTATCTTTAAACTGCATTGGTTCTATTGTGGATCCTGAATTATAACGTGTGAGTCTAAAATTAATTCAATTAAGACGTTCCTCAAAGTGTTTTTTTTAGTTGTATTTATATTTATCTTAAATTTTCGTGAGGTAATCCAGAGGTGATGTCATCACGTCACTCTGGCGAAATTTGCGAACCGTGGGCGCACATTCGCTCACATTTAACATTTATTATCGGCGTTTCGCAACGAGCGCGATATTTCAAAATACTCACGAGCAAAAATACAGAACGGGAGAACAAAAAATTGAATAAATAAATAAAACGGGGCCTTTCTCTTTCGTATGACAACAATAATATTTTAATAATAGATTCGAGAAATTAATGTAAATATAAATGAAAGGATCAAAAATTCGTAATTGTTAACGGAAATTTTATTTATAAGGATTTACAGAGAGAAAAGTAATAGATTAAAGAAAATGTATAACTGTTTTCCATAATTAATATAATAATAAAACATTTCCCTTTTTAATGTGGAAATAATTTATTAATTGTAGGCGCTATTTTTGAATTACCCGCCCGCGCGCGCCATCTAACGCCGCAGAAAGGAAATGTATTTTATGTTGGCTAGATTTATGAGATTTTAGGGGAGCTATATTCGGGTTGAAAACATCATAGAGAATGATTAGAAGATTAAGGTTACGTTACGTTATGTGGATTTGCTGTTAGCGATGTTTAAAGTTTTAAACAAATGCCGTCCGTCTAATTTCCAATCCCGCGAAGAGGCCATCCCCGATTACATAAATATCTTTAAATAGTTTTTATTTAATTTATTTAAATAACTGTGCTCAAGTGAATAAATATTCTAAATTATTCAAATTTTTATTTAATATTTCCACAAAAACAAAACAATTCCTGTTCGTGAAAAGTGATAATTAGTGATATTAACAATTTTGCACGATGATGAATTACACAAGAATGTCAAATAAATGAAGGGTATTTTTTTATTTTTTAATTCATATTTATACTCATACCTTACACCACACAGTGGTTGAGAGGTCAATGATTAAAAAAAAATATTCATATTCAGTTCTTTTTTCTTTGATGTTCAATAAATCTTTCTTTCCCTTCTTTCTTTCTTTCTTTCTTTCTTTCTTTCGTTCTTTCTTTCTTTCTTTCTTTCTCCCTTTCTTTATTTTTTTCTTTCTTTCTTTCTTTCTTAATTTTATCCTCTTTTACCCGTATTGGTTGTCGAGGTTTCAATAAATCTTATGTTTTAGAAATGTTGTCGTAAATAAACTGTAACTTATTTCATATACATGATTTTAGTACATATAAATTTTCCTTTTGAAGTAATAGAATAAAACACCATTTTTTTTCGCAAAAAATATTTTAATTCATTTAGCAAATATCTGCCACGTTAGTATTTAGCCCATTTTTAAATTATACAACAAATATTTATTGAAATATTTGAATTCAAACATATTTCAATTTTTATAAACCTGTTAAAACAGATTTCAGTTGTAATAAATCTGTTTGAATTCAATTATTTCAATAAATATTCGTTGTATTGTTCAATAAACATTTTATCCACAGTTTAATTAACATAATAAATGAAAGAAGACGCAAGCGCCATCTTTTGCCTAATTTCATGTAGCATCGTCAACGATTGGAGTCTATAAGGTAGACAACCAAAAATTGTTTCATCCACTAAAGAAAGGCGAACTTATCCTGTATATGAGAAAATGAAACGAAATTCAATTTTAATAAATGAAACACTTTTTTTACTTTGTTTGTATAACTCGGATTGATTTTATTGTTGACTATAGTTTCGACAACTTTTGTTTTGACAATGACACGTTAAGGTTGTCGAAACTATAGTCAACAATAAAATCAATCCGAGTTATACAAAGTAAAAAAGTGTTTCATTTATTAAAATTGAATTACAATGTATAACAAAGTAGAAGCCTCAACAATTAACAAGTGAAACGAAATTCATTTAATTAAATGTTCAATGATGGTTGAACTTTTATTAAATTAATTAACATAATTTAATATGTTTTTGGACTATATTGAAAGCAATATGCAAGTTTGTGGTTTTGTTAGTTTGACAAAAATGAAAATATTGAACTTAAATTTAGATTAAATAAAGGAAATACTTTATAAAACTTTTCAATTTTAGAAATTAAAATGCGGTGTGTATTCTAATAGTTCTTTAAATATAAGATAAAGTTTCCTTAAGATGTGTAACTGCCTTAAGAAAACTTTTAAAAGATTTCTTAAGACTGTTAGACAACTGTTATGAAAAGCTTTCTTTAACGTGCAAAATGAAAATGTGGAATAATTTTAAATTGTGTGTGTTTTAAAATAGAACAGAGGTGATTCACACTTTTGCAATTTTATTAAATTATAATAAAATTAAACAAGGAAAAATTATTGGCTAATGATCAATAAAATTACATTTTACGTTTTTGGCATCTACTATTTGTCAAAATGATCGAATTTTAGTGATAATTGCCAGTAATTTTTCCTTGATTAATTTTATTATAAATTAATAAAACTGCAAACGTGTGAATATATATTTTTAATGTACAAAATGAAAATGTAGAATAATTTTAAATTGTGTGTGTTTTAAAAGATTTCTTTAATGTGCAAAATGAAAGTGTAGATTAATTATAAATTCATACTTTGCGAATATACTTCAAAAGTTTCTTCAAATATGTGTGTCATTTAATAAAATCAACATTTTAGACAATATTTTGTTTTTGTATTATGATAAAGATAATACTCACCCGTTTAAATCAAGGTTCATATTAAATTTACTTAATTATTTATTGACGCACTTAAAAAGGGATAAACTCTCGATTAAAAAAAAAACAGTTAAAATACGAAACCTAATTAATGCGTTAATTAAAAAAACCGCAATGTAATTAAATTGTTAACAATTGAACAAAAAAGAGCGTTCACTCTGCGCGTACGTGTGTAGTAATTAGCGTTCGCGGACTGAATGGAAAATGAAAAGATGTAAATTAAAACGTCGGTGTGTATGTGTGTCATTTGATTGACTTCCGGCGATGTTGATGACACGCGAGAAGGGCGCCCGTGCTGTGTAATCCAAGACCGGACCGACGGAGGATATTGTCATCATCGCCATGGGAAAACGGCGTTCGCCGGCTTTACACACGTATTCGTTTGCTTTTTACAAGGAATCATCGGCGATAAGAAGAAGAAACGAGCGGGCGCGTCTTCTTTGAAGCGTGGGAAAAAATAAAGAGGATTTGTCGCAGATTTGTTTGTTGCGAAATATAGTTTCGATAATTTAAATGATTGATTGTAAATAAAACAATTTTAAGTTCAATAGGATTTAATTTTAGTTAAAAATAAAAATCAAAGTGTTTCTATTAAGGGTGCGTTTTAGTATATATATACAGGGTGGCGCAAGATTACGATGAAGTCCAATATCTCAGTTATAAAGAAATATACAAAAAAATGTTACTTACATTATTAGTAGCTACTGTCAAAATTCACATTTTAAAATTAGTTTCATATATACAAGGTATCTAATAATCACGTAACGTATCAAACATATGTTTTTTTAAATGGAATGATATATTTTTATGAAGATTTTCGATTCTACGTTTAAAAATAATCATTTTTTATATAAGATTTAATAGGTCAATTTTTCATAGTTTAAAAGTTATAAACAAATGAATGTTGAAATCGATAGATGTTTAGAGCCTAATATTTCAATAATGAAAAATGAAATAAACATTCTGTCAACGCCATACAAATGCATAAATACTTAATAATAAAAGAAATACTCATTTTTTCTCTTAAAACAAATTTTTATATACAAGGTGAAGCAATGCGCAAAATGATTTTTTTCTCTTTTTACTTAAATGGGACACCCCATATTTTTTATGCTATTTTAATAGAAAATTAATCACTCTTCATTTTTTATATAACATATTAAATAGCTACAGTCTACCGTTTTTGAGATATTTAATCTCAAATACAAATTTGGTATAGAATTTTTAACCAAAGTAGGCCGTGTCAGAACAACTAATTTATTTAGTTGTGAAAGTTACGCGAACACAAATATAAAATAATTTAGTGAAACGAATAATCAAGTGTATTAATTAAAATACATCATAATTCATACATATTTTTTTACCACGGGATAAATGAGAATTTAATAAAAAAAGTAAATAAATATTAAGCTGTAATTATTTTAATACGCGATAATAATGAAAATACAACAATTTAAATAGGTATGATGTTCTTGGCTGTGCGCCAGGATCCATGTACAACGAATCTTCTTATCTCAGGAATGCGTTCTCGGAGTGAGTCGTCGATCGTTTTTTTCTTCTTGATTTGCGATAATTGCGCTCTTGTATTTCGATTCAGTCGTCCGAAAACGCGCAATGTTCACTATTCCGGTTTAATTTTTAACGTTAGAAATTATTAATAATTAAAAACGCGATTTATTTTCGTTTATGAACAAGTGGTAATTAGTGAGTGGTGGAGGTGAGTTGGTTTTCGATTCACCAGGAATAGGTTGGAAGTTATTTTTTCTATTAAGGTATGTTAATATTAATAATTTATTTTTAAACAGATTTTACGATTCCTATTATTATCATCAATTAATTCTCCAAAATTGCATTTGATTAAATAATTTGGTATAGAATTTTTAACCAAAGTAGGCCGCGCCAGAACAACTAATTTATTTAGTAACTTTCAACGCTTAATATTATAATAAACTTCTTCAATAAATGATTAATTTAATTGTAAAAAACTAACAACAACTATATTTTTTGGTTATTATTCGAAAAATATTTAAAATATTCCTATATGCTTCTTAAATTGATTTATTTAAACAATTCATGTTGACTGAAAAACCGAAAATAGATACTAAGTGAAATAATAAAATATTTATATCTATATCATTATATTTTGTTAACATTTTTATGTATTTATTTCACACATTCACATTTTTTTTAATTCAATAGCATTCAAACATTTTACAATTTTTTTCTTAAAAAATATGTCCCAATAACCATTATAACTCGCTAAATAATCGTTGAGCATTCGATTATCATTCGAATATCCTTTTAGGTTAGGGAGTAAGTATGTTATTAAATACCAGAAAACGATTATGAATTGCATTTGTTTTAATTATAGCCTACTTAAATTATAGATTATAAGCGAAACTTATAATTTTGTACTTTGAATTGAAATTGTTAAAAAATGGTAACAGATAGGGGTATAGTTTATTATACAAAAATTAAAGAACAATCAATTTTCTATCGAAATAGTGTAAAAAATATAGGGTGTTCCATTTAAGTGAAAAAAGAAAAAAATCATTTTGCGTATTGTTTCACCCTGTACACAACATTTGCTTTATGGTAACAAACGATTATTCCTTATATTATTAAGCATTTTTTCAATTAAATTGCGTTAACAGAAAGTTTACATCGTTTTTCATTTTTGAAAAATAAGGCCCCAATCTTCCATTGATTTCAACCTTAAATTGTTTATAACTTTTAAAATATTAAAAACTGACCTAATAAACCTTATGTCAAAAATGATTAATTTTAAGCGTAAAATCTAAAATCGACATAAAAAATATAGCATTCCATTTAAAAAATCATATGTTTGATACGTCACGTGATTATTGGACACCCTGTATATATGAAACCAATTTTAAAATGTGAAGTTTTACAGTAGCTACAATTTATGTCAGTAATATCTTTTTGTAAATTTCTAAATAACTGAGATATTGGATTTCATCGGAATCTTGCGCCACCCTGTATATATATAATCTAAAATCCCCATCTACCATAATGGTGGTGTAGGGGTGCGTTTTAGTATAAAGAGATAATAATATAGTTATCTGTTTCTACTAAACCACTAATTCATGCTAAATGTATATACTGATCAATGCACAATAATTTATTATAAATAGAAAAGTAGAAATAATTTATTAACTATTTTCAAATTATTTTTATTTAATTTATAATGTAGTTTATTATTAGCGGACAATCAAGTAATCAAACATAAAATGTAAATATATATTTGCCTTCCCTCTCATCATCTTATCGTTTATTAACAATCTGCATCCACTATTCTCTTTAGCCAATAAGATTATTCCTTTCTGTGAGGGTAAATAATTTATGTAGAATTGATGTGTGAAAGTAAACGTAATAACAACGCACGTCGTGTTATATTTTTATTCAAAATTGAAAAAAAAAACTACATTTATTTTTAATATAATTAATGGTTTTAATATTTACACATTGGTAGTTCATATTGTATGAAATTAATATGAATAAAATATTAAAAATCAACCAATAAAACACAGATTAGATTGAATAACTTTAAATTCTCGACTAGATTCGGGTTATTACCCCATTTTCAAGAGAACTTTTTTTAATTATTTTATTCATATTTATTTCATACATTTATTTTTATTTGGAAAGACTCTGACACAAAAGTAATCCACTACATAACCCATCCAACACACTCCTATATGACAAAATTAACATACTACCAATTTTCCAAATTAACTCAAATTGCCCTAAATTTTTCAATCAATCCTACAATCAGATACATCGCAAACCCATTATTCTTGAAAGTAAACCCGAATATTCCTTCCACATTCCAATATCCACAATCAACTATACATGAATTCATCTCATTCCAACGACTGATAGACTAACGGCATAAGACAATGACTACTAGCTGAAAGACCTACGGTCGATAGCCATTTAACCATTAATTAACCATAAATGTATTAATTTAATTTAGGTCACAATAAAGATGTTTGTGTATATTTTGGTGCTTTTGGTAAAATAATATTTTTATTTATTTTCGAATATTAATTAATTCAATCCACAAAAATTGTTATCAAACAACATAAATTTAAATTCACCAATGAATGAATAAACTAATCGATTTAATTGCGTAAATAAGAAACGCACTCATCAATGAAACCAAGCGTCATTCATGCTCCAATAAAATCAAACATAATTAATTCCACGAATTCGCACTAGAAAATCATTAAGTGTTACTTTGTTCCAGCGCACTTAATCAATTCTACCTTTAATCGATAATTTGTTTATGCGTTACGATTGTAAATAAAGTGCGTCTGTTTTGCGGTCTCGGACGAAACCGAAACATTGTTTGCAGTGTTGTTATTATTTAAATTGTACGCAACGCGACATTGAAAAGATGACCGACCATTTTTGCGGTCAATGTTTCATCCGTATTAAATGTTCGACATTTTTTTTTCAGTGTGATTTTTTTTAATTAAAAAATACAACTTTATATTACATCTAAGAAATTTGAAACTTAAAAATCTAAGAGCCCAACACCATATGGTAAAAGGGATTACTGATTATATAAACATATTTTATTTATTTATTTAGTCTTATATAACATCGTCATATGTTCCTCTCTACTTCTCAGTGTGAGGTGTATAAACATAAAAAACTAAAAACATCAGCATATTCTACTAAAACCTTAAGATCATTTTTACTGCATATAAATATCTTATCAAATAAAAACGTTATCTTAATATTTTTAAATTGGTAAAATTTGACGTATAACTCGAAAACAATTCAAGATTGTGATTTTTTAAACAACAACAACAATACATGCTTCCAGTGGTCAATTTTAGTGCATTGTCATTAGAATTGGCCCCTGGATGCATATTTTGTTTTGTCTCTATCTTTAATATTAATGGCATTTGAAGAAACCATCGAAAATAGGACACCCTGTACATTTCGTTCACGATGTGAACATTTTTAATGGTTCACAATTGAAAATGTTCACAGCGTGATCGAAATGTATATCTAGTATTAAAAATAAAAAAAATAAGAAAAGCGAACAAATGTTTCATTATGTTTAAATTAATCTTGAAGCAACTTACAACAATATTTTTGTGAAATTAAAAAAAAACCGTTATTATATTTACAAATAGTGAATTACGGGGTTTCATTATAAAAATGCTCAACCGTCGATAATTTAGAATATATATATATATATATATTTAAAATATAAATTATCTGCCTCATGATGCCACTGTGTTAACAAAACAATTGTAGCAGTGTCTCTAAAATAAAAATGTTTATGAAACTTAAAAACTTAAAAATTTAGATATAATCTAAATGATCGAAGGTTGGGAATTTTACTTGATGAAACTGACGAAAACAACGGTTATTTAAGTTTCATTTTTTTATTGAAAAGATACTGCTACAATTGTTTCACATACGCAGTGGTATCATCAGGCAGATCATTAATATTTTAAATAATTGGCATCAGTAATGGGCGATTATTTGATGAATTGAATTGTTTGAAAAATCCAAAGATTTTAAAAGTCTAATTCCAACGTAAGTCAATTAATTATACGAGGGTCATTCAGTAATTCTTTATAATGTCCAAACTATAGCGCTCGTAGAATACAATTTTTCCAAGTAAGCAGCACTCATAATAAATCAGTGGCATTATCAGGCAGATGATTAGTATTCTAAATGATTGGCATCAGTGATGAGTGAAAACGATTATTAAAAAAAATAATTATTTTAAAAATACAATGAAACTAAAAATTAAATTCTAACATATGTCAAATCAATTTTAATTATTTAAAAAAATCAAAGATTCTAAAAGTTACTAATATAAGCCAACTTATTATACGAGGGACGTTGAATAATTCCTTGGAAAATCCAAAAGAATAGATTTTTCCCAGTAAGAAGCACTCCTAATAAATTAGTGATATCTTGAGACAGATGATTAATATTCTAATTGATTGGCATCAGTGATTAGCGAAATCGATTATTTAAAAAATAAATAAATAAGAAGAAAAAAAGTTAAATTCTAACAGATATCAAATAAATATATTAAATAAAAATTATTTGAAAACAATTAATAAATTATTTCCACATTTAGCTCTGTGACTTTTGACTCACGTTACGTAAGTACGTGAGTCAAATGCACATTAAAACAACTACTTCCCGGACAAATAACCACGTCAGACATTGAATTACATAATGTACACCTGTCAAATAGATTAATTATACGAGGGTCGTTCAATAATTCCTCAGAAAATCCAAAAGATGGGGTTCGTAGAATAGATTTTTCCCAGCAATTAACACTCCTAATAAATGAGTGGTATCATCAGGCAAATAATCAATATTCTAAATGATTGGCATTAGTGATGGGTAAAATAAATAATTTAAAGATTTTAATTATTAGAAAAAAAATGGAAAGATTCTAAAAGTTTAATTCTAACATAAATCAATTAATCATACGAGGGCCATTCATTAATTTCTTAGAAAATCTAAAAGATGGCGTTGGTTTTTCCCAGTAAGCAGCACTCCTAATAAATTAGTGATATCATGAGACATAATTAATATTCTAAGTGATAGGCATGAGTGATTAGCGAAATCGATTATTTAAAAAATAAATAAATAAGAAGAAACAAAAGTTAAATTCTAACAGATGTCAAATAAATATATTAAATAAAAATTATTTCCACATTTAGCTCTGTGACTTTTGACTCACGTTACGTAAGTACGTGAGTCAAATGCACATTAAAACAACTACTTCCCGGACAAATAACCACGCCAGACATTGAATTACATAATGTACACCTGTCAAATAGATTAATTATACGAGGGTCGTTTAATAATTCCTTAGAAAATCCAAAAGATGGCGTTCGTAGAATAGATTTTTCACAGCAAATAACACTAAGTGGTATTATCAGGGAGATAATTAATATTCTAAATGATTGACATCAGTGATGGGCAAAATAAATAATTTAAAGATTTTAATTATTAGAAAAAAATGGAAAGATTCTATAAGTTTAATTCTAACATAAGTCAATTAATTATACGAGGGCTATTCAATAATTCCTTAGAAAATCCAAAAGATGGTGCTTATAGAATTTTTTTCCTTATAAGCAGCATTCTTAATAAATCAGCTGTTTGGGTTTTAGTTGTATCCATCCTACTGAACAAAATATTTAGAAATAACTTTTGTTAATATTAAACGTTGAAAAGTTCATTCAAAGTTATTTATGAATAATAATAATAATAATTTATTTACCAGCAGAAATACATATTTCAAATTACAGGGAAAAATGTATAATATTATAACAGAAAATCCATTATGTACTTAAAACTTAGTAATACAATATTTAACAAAGTGATATTAAATAACTATATTAAATCGTAAACGTTGATGCAACATTCATGCAACATTTTTATGTCCGTTTTGTTCAGTGGGATTCCGTATATTCAATTTTGTTGTGGATTGAAGAAACAATTTTCATTGTAATCAAGTGAACATTGTTTATTCATTCCATAACCGAAATGAATCTATGTAATCCTACTGAACAAACCGTGATCCTAATTTTTATATGTTTTGTAATTTTTATTTTAAGTATTTTTTTCTCACACTCTATTCATTTAGTTTATATTATGATTATTTTAAGTTACTTTTGTATGTTATATTTTGGCCAAAGGAGATATACGTTTATATATAAATAAATAAATGTCGCGTCAATGTTGAATATAATGGATAGAAGTAGGTAGGATGAAACAATTTTTTTAATTAATTAGAGAAAAGTCAAAGCTGAGTTGGTTGAAGTTCGTGGCATTACAATTGAGCAAAAGGTTTTAAATGTGGCCGTGCATTAATAAAATATAAAGATCGTTTCGCTTAAATTAAATTCATAATTGAACAACTGAACCAGAGAAACGATTCAATCGACATTTGATTAACGATTTATAAATAAAACAATATTTTATAAGTATTTTCAAAGTATATTACTGAGAGTTTCATCAAAAAAAAAGCCTCAACCATCGATTATTTAACATTTATTCAATATCAAATGTTGAATAATCGATGGTTGAGGCTTTTACTTGATGAAACTTTCAGTAATACACTATTTGTAAATAAAATAACCATAAAAAATATGAAACCTAAAAAAACATTCTTTTATTGTACTATATTCAGTTTCCTGATAAATGTTTGAATTTCACAAACGAAATTTATTTTAATTTGAAAACAACATGACGCTTAATTTAAGTCGAATTAAAAAAAAACAAGATTTTGTTGGTTAAGCATCTTTATTCACAAGTTTTTTGAGTTTACAATAATAATAATTAAAATATTTTGAAAATGTCTTGTCAATCGGCTATCGACCAGGTCTTTCTGCTTGTCTTATAATTCATTGTCTTTCTTCTTTTGCAAATAAGATTTCGTGTTTTCCAAATAATTAAATTCTTCAAATAATCAATTTCGCTCATCACTGATGCCAATCAATCATTTGGAATATTAATCATCTGCCTCATGTGTTGACGAAACGATAATAGCAGTGTGTCAATATTTTTTTTGTGAAACTTAAAAATAACGTAGTTTTATTTACAAATATGGAGTTTCATGAAGTAAAATCTTTAATCATTAATTATTTCACATTTGTAGGTTTCATTGTAGTATGTTCAGTTTCTCGACAAATGTTTGATTTTCATAAAACGGAATTTATTTTAATTTTAAACCAACGGTTAATTTAAATTGAATTCAAAAAAGTAAAGATTGTGTGTTTGCAAAACAATTAAATTCTTCAAATAATCATTTCGCTCATCACTGATGTCACTCATTTGAAATATTATTCTCCTCTTGATAATGCTACTATGTTGACGAAACAATTGCAGCAGTTTTTCTACAATATTTTTTTATGAAACTTAAAAAAATGTTGCTTTATTTACAAATTGTGTATTATGGAGTTTCATCAAGTAAAAGCCTCAACTATAGATTTGATGTTTCATTCTACTATAATAATATAAAAAGGATTTATTCACATTGTCACAGTTATAATAAAAATGGAATAATTTATTAATTACTTTAAAATTCTACTCGTTTAATTCATTGTACTATATTCAGTTTCATGAAAAATGTTTGATTTCCACAGATGGAATTTATTTTAATTATAAACCAACCTGACGATTAATTTAAATCAAATAAAAAAAGTAAAGATTGTGGAAGTAATCATTTTTTCACTTTCAGTGCAATCTGTAATGGTTCTGAATTATTAGTTGTGGTTTTTTTTTTCTAACGCAATAATTAGAAATTATCACGATAACACATTTTAGGGAACAATACACCGAGCGAGCAATGAATACGTCGCTTATCAGCGTATGGTGTTGAAAAATATGCATGCAAAAAAATATATATAAAAGCAAAAGATAACGGACCTTTAATTGTTGTTATCGGGAGAGAGCTAATTTCGTCCATGACATCATCCACATAAAACAAAATTAAATACATATATTTTTTGTATAAATTAATTTTCTAAAAAAAGCTGATCCATTAATTCATCTTAATTTTTGAGGCCAATTTTTTGATCTATATATTACCCAAAAATGTTACTTTTGCTTTATTAGAAAAAAATAAACATCTAAAAAAGACACAGTCTCTAGAATTTAATAATATAAACAGAATTTAATGAAACAAATAAAAATAACTAGAAAATTAAATTAATTATTTTCTAGTTATTTCAATTAAATAATTAATTATTTTTTCTTTATCTACTGCAAATTTTGATTTACGTTACCTAAACACATTTAAAAGAATAAACATTGATACAACTACTTCTCGGGCAATAACCCGCCAGACGTTGAACTACATAATGAACGTTGCTGTTGCGTAACAAATAATTTTATTTTCATTTGATTTAAATTAAATAACTATAAATAAGTGAATAAATACTCTTTTCTATTAAAATTTAATAATATTTGCAGATAAAAAAATATAACTATATACAATTTTTAATCTATTAATGAAATTAAAATAATGAATAATTAATGACAATGTTTTAATTTCATGTTACTGAAATTTATTTAGTGATTATAGTTTCAACGTCATTAACGCGTCATTATCAAATTAACAGTGTTATCTGTTAGTCATGATCAAAATAACAGTTAATTAATCAATATTATGCAATATATTAATTAGTACATTTTAAATCCAGTAATTCGCATATTATCTTTTGAGGTTTTAGCAGATGTGCCCGTTTAACAAATTTCATAATTTTATCTATAAAAGTTTAGGAAAAAAAATAAATAAATAAAAACCTATTTCGGGACCCCACCTTTCAAGAGACGTATCCCTGTTTGGAGACATATTTGATAAACGTTGTATTAAGACTTTCTTCATAGTTTGCCATTCTCTACGTGCTCACAGAATTTGACCACCTATTTTAGGAACACTTTGTATATAAATTGTGATTAAGATATAACAATAGTTATATTCATAATTAAATAAAAACACAATAGTATTTTAATTTCACTGTTGTTTTTATTGTAGAAGCAGTGAAACTAAAATACTATTATGTTTTTATTTAATTGTCAATATGCAGTGGACCATTGAATTTTTAATAGTATATTTTTAAGTTAATAGCCAATAATAATAGAGTTATCTCATTCTTTTAAACCGTACAAACTCAAATAATGACATCTAACAATAGAAATATACGCAATTAATGAAAACAAAAATAACCTTCGACTTTGCTAGATAACGTGCACCTTAGTGACC
Organism: Philonthus spinipes; assembly: GCA_963082785.1. Classification (NCBI taxonomy): domain Eukaryota; kingdom Metazoa; phylum Arthropoda; class Insecta; order Coleoptera; family Staphylinidae; genus Philonthus; species Philonthus spinipes. The sequence continues at coordinate 18,514,093 of OY720307.1, read as the reverse complement.
AAGCAAGCATCCGTATGTTTTGATTAAACGAAGGTTGTTCATACAACGAACGTATAATTTTTGTACGTGCATATTTATGAATGGCAACACGCACGTCTTAAACGTGTCCACAGTAAAACATCGGAAGAATGAAAACGATTGATTAAATTACAACTTATTAAGAAAATTATTATATACAAGTTACTTAGATAAAGGAATGCAAAAAGTAATTAATTTTATTAATTTAAATATAAAAATACTCATTAAGTAAAAAGAAATCACTAAATAAAAATAAGTACATATCTCAGTCGAAGCTATAAAGATGAAACAATCCTCCAGATTCAAGATTAGTCGATCATGTCGATAGCGACTCAAAGTAAAGATGGAGCGATTCCAAACAACCGTTGTTAGAGAGAGAACTCCGATTCGCTTTTGCAATATCGTTTCATTTAGAATCCCATAGAATATTTCGTCCACTATGTAGAAAAGTACATCTAGCGTTTGAAATAAATAAGTGATGGAAAAGAATTATTAAGTGTTTCATTTGAATTAAATTTTACGCAACATGTTAAATTTCTTTAAATTGTTATTATTATTATTACTATAATTTATTATCCTCATTGTTTGTGATGCAATGTCGGACACTTGTGTTTCATTTGTTCAACTGAATTTTTGCTTATTTAATCCATTGTGGATTGATGAATGGAATTCAGCGGACGAATGAATGAATGGACGAGCAAAAAAAAACAAAACAAATGGAAATACGACGCTCAGCGTTTGTAAACTTACTACGAGCGGATTGGGTTGATTCGTGCGAATTTTGCAAAATTCGCGAATGCTCTCGGTAGCCACTTCCTATTTGCTAACGTAACAAGAAAATTCCGCGCGTCGCATGAAATCTTTCACTAAATATGGAAACGGTGAAGTTTAAAACATATTTGCGATTTCATTTAAATAATTATTCAAGATAATAGAACACAGTTAGCTAAAGGGTAAATAATTTATTAATTAATTATTTTCAAATTATTTTTATTTAATTTATTTAAATAACTGTGACCAAGTGAATAAATCATTTTTTTTCTATTATAATAGAACACAATTTATAAATAAAAAATTAAATAATGTTACTTGCTGTGCCTTAAGTTATACTTTATTTAACCACTGTATTTTCACTTAAAATGTGAATATTTTAAAATGACTACTAAATAGTTGAAACTATAATCACATTTCAATGGGTCACGTTGACAAGAAGTCACCAACAACAACTCTGAGCTCAAACTTTAACTTATACTTGAATTCAAAATTTACACAATTAGTACATGTATCACTATTAACAAAAATTAATAGACTAATGGTTTTAATATTTAGACATTGGTAGTTCATATTGTATGAAATAAATATGAATAAATTATTAAAACTCAACCAATAAAACACAGATTAGATTGAATAACTTTAAATTCTCGACTAGTTTCGGGTTATTAGCCCATTTTCAAGAGAATATAATATAATGTAATATAGACATCTGGTCAGCCCAACGGCCGATTCTTTTCTTCCGTGAAAAACAATTTCAGATTTAAAATTAAAACACAATGATTATAACGAGGGGATGATACGAGGGTAAAATAATTTATAAACTAATGTTTTTTTTATATCAAAATATTTACATAGATTGGACAGAAGGACCTCCGGTCGATAGCCCAGGACAGACGAACCTTTATTTTAGTGTATATGCTCAATGTTTGTAAAAATATAATTGTCTAAATAAATATATTATATATTTACATAATCCTTTATCAGTTGAAAACATTTCTTGGATATTTAAAATCTAATTACTTTTCTTCAAAATATATACGTTTTAATAATGTTCAAAACAAGAATTGCTGATTGATAATTTTATTCGTTAAATATAATTATATCGAATAATATCATGAAATGCTAAGAGATGTTTACAATAATAAATCATATAATGACATTTATGTTTCATCAAAGCTAAGTCATGAAAAGTGCAGATGCGTCTCGGATTTGTACGTCTTCATAAGTGTGCCCGTAACATGAACAATTGTGTTTTACGTTGAACTTTATTTACCCACTGTATTTTCACTTAAAATGTGAATATAGTTTCGACCATCTAAATAAAGACTACTTGTATAACTGTATAAAATATTTTGAATAATGTCTAGATAACAACAAGCAAGAATTTTCACTTGAAATATGACAATAGTTTCGACTATTCATGTTTAATAATGACTACTATATAGTTGAAACTGTAAACACAATTCAAGTAAAAATACAGTGTAAATTATTTTATGCAATAAATCTTGTAACGAATTTTGTGTTCCCAAAATGCTAAGCCATAAAAAGTGTTTATGGACCTGTTAATGGTCGATATTTTGAGAAGTAATTATATATGTTCTATGCATACAGATGAAAACATTTGAATCCGACAACATAAATAATTCCTTCTCAAAATATTGACCATAAACAGGTCCAAAAAACACCATATTCAATAGTTGACAATTAATAAAGTAAATTTTATTTAAAATTATGGTATTCATTTTTTATTACTTCACCTTTATTTTTTTTTTAAGATTTCAGCACATGAAGTTAATTGTAAACGTAACTCATTGGTAGCGGTACAGGAAGGCTGAATAGCCAAACTAGGGGGAGGGAATTCCATGGATTTAGGGGTTATTTGAATATTCAATCTGTTTAATAATAAAATTAAACAGATTGAATCTGTGCAACAGAGGTTTGTATCACATTGTTCATTTTGTATGGGTATTGAGAGATCTAATTATAGCATGTTAAGAACCGTTAACATGGTGCCTATAAGAGATAGACGAGTTGTGATTGACTTGGGTATTTTGATAAATAGTTAATGATATTATTGATTTATTATCATCTGTAAATTTCTGTATTCCATCCATTATTAGAACAAGATCTGTATTTAAAGAAACATTCCAGAGAACTAATTACAGTAATAAATATATAATTATTGCATGGTTAAAGTTGCGAATAATTTATGTACATAACTTCATTTTGAGTTATTTGGTACATACTTCAATATATTTAAAATAAATTTGATGCGAGTAATTTTTGAAAATGTATCTATATAATATAAAAAGCAATAATAATTGATACCTTTATAAATATACATATATATTCATAAAGGTATGAATTGTTATTGCTATATATTTATTGTTATTTAGATTTTTGTTTAAGTTTTCAATGTTTTATAATATTTTGTAAAAGGTGTTTACCGTCCATAAAGTTATTATTATTATTTTACCACTTAACGTAATGCCATTATAAATATTCATTTAAATTTCGCAGAGTTTAAAATTAAATATTTATCAGTTAATACAATATAGTCAACTGTTTCATTGCATCGTTACTTCATTAGCATTTTATTACGAATTAATTTCATTTATACATATATATATATATATATATATATATATATATATATATATATACAGAGAGATTTTTTTATAAGTATACATTAGGGGAAGTGTATACCTGCAAAAAACGCGAGCCAACCGCATTGAATAATTAATGTGTCTATGTTAAGTTGACTATTTAGCATATATATCAGTTGCGTGTTATAGGCAACTAAACACACATATATTAATGCATTTGACTCGCGTATTTTGCAGGTATACATAGGGGAAATGTATACTGATAAAAAGAGCTCTCTGTATATATATATATTCAATGACCCTTTCTACTCATATGGGTGTATACAAATAATATATAATATTTGCAATAGAAATTTTTATTATGTAATTCAATGTCTGGAGAGCTATATGCTCGTGAAGTAGTTTTGTCAAAGCAGCTAAAAGAAAAATGATTGATTAATAATTAATTATTTTCAAATTCTTTTTCTTGTAATTTATGATGATTTCAACAGGTGTCACCCCTACAATCACGTTATAACCATTTTTTGTTCGTTTATTAAAACACTCGACTCATATGCTATTTTTTAACATTTACCAAAAAGATTGAATTACTTCAATTAATTGATTTTTTAAATATGGGATTAGTAATGATGTTAGTTTTGTCATATGAATTAGTAATTCGCTTCATTGGAGTTTTGTGTTCGGTTTAATTCGATCATATATTGATAACTGGATGCTATTTTCACACAATATTAATCCAATTATCGTGGCTATTCTGTATAGAAAATGTTAAGTTTAACGTATACATTATTAATTAATTTCACAATCTAGGAATACATATATTAATTAAAAAGCTGCTTAGACTGTGATGACAAAAACTAACGTATCTATTAAACTTAACATTTCCTTTACTGAATAGCCCCGTATGATGCATATTAATATTTTTATTTTAAATTTTACATCGAAGTAAACTTTCTAAATTTAAAACACACTTACTATCATTGCAATTTCAATTATCCTCCATAAATGATTTCCATAAAAGTAAGAATTTAATTCAATCTAGAAAATGTTTGTTTTAAAATATCATTGATCAATTTTTCTTAAAATATAATCAACAAGGTAGAAAACTCGACAGTCCCTTCCAGACACAGCATTGTATACATGTCTATAGAAAGTTCTTAATTTTAATAAAATTATTTTCCATTCTCCCATTTTCAGTTAATTAGTATTTATATCTCATTATTAAAATAAAATTCTTTTGCATTGTTTTAATTTGCTGTTGAATGGAAATCCTTGCGTGATTTATGGTGAATGCGCCGGGCAATAACTTATAAGTCTCATGTAAAGTTTCGGACGAAACATTTCAGAAAAGAATAACATTTAGCGCAGTCACGCACTTTTCGCGTTATAAGTTCCTGGGTCCATAACCTATTAGCAGAGCTTTTATTTGCATAAGATTATAATGTATCAGAAACACGAGGTGCTGTCAACGGTTTTATTTGAAAAACTGTTTTGGTTATTTTAATCGCCGTTCGAACAACATCTCTAAAGAAAATAAATGCAAAACACAAATTTTACAGTAAAGCAATTATTACCAATGGACTATAAGTTATTGTCAGAATTAGATATGGTAAAGAATGTCGATAAAAATTTTAAATAAATGTCTGGTCAGCTAGGATGTTAGATTAGTTCTTTGTTTTCGAAGTAATTGCAAAATAAAATCTATATTTAGCAAGGCGCTTAGGAATCAATAAGAACTGGTTTTTCAATTGTGACTTTAACTTTAAGCTCTACTTACACATGCTAACATCACTAAAGAAATATATACAGAGAGCTTTTTTATCAGTATACATTTGGGGAAGGGTATACCTGCAAAAAACGCAAGTCAATCGCATTGAACCGATTAATGTGTGTATGTTTAGTTGGCTATTTGACATATGTGTGTTCAGTTGCGTGTTATAGGCAACTAAACACACATACATTAATGCATTTGACTCGCGTATTTTGCAGGTATACATAGGGGAAATGTATACTGATAAAAAAGCTCTCTCTCTCTCTCTCTCTATATATATATATATATATATATATATATATCAGGTATAAACAATACCAAGTATTTTCTAATCAGTAGTTTACAGTTCAAACTATTTTCATCACGGATTAAGTGAGAAATTAATTAATGATAAGTATAAATGAAATTTACTAACTCAATATAATGCGAATTATTCTTTTGGTTTGATTTTAAATAGTAAAACTATTGATTATTATCTTAATAGAAAATAATTCATTAACAAAAAGTATTTAAATAAAAAGTATACAAGTGAATTTTAGTTAAACCAAACTTAAGCCACAATTGAAGAATCGGATCTTACAGTTAAATTTATTGGAAATTAAATAGTATTTCTTTTTAATAATTTCTACCATAATCTGTTATTTTTGTATGTATGTATAAAAAAAATCGTATAAAAAAGATTAACTGTTTTTCTTAATGTACATGAATTTACAATTTCTACATATTTTTGAAAATATATCTCGATATGAATATCTTTAAGATACTAGATCAATATTTTATTTTATGTGATTAAACTTTCGACAAATTTAGGACGTCTTTATCAAATATAAAGCATTTCACGTTTGATAATGACACTAAATTTGAATAACATTCAAATTTAGCTTCATTATCAACATTATAAACAAAGATAAAATTGTTTTTTTAATGAGAATTTATAAACGAGTTAAGAAATGTTTACAACTAAATATGCACACTATTCTAAGAAAATTTTACGTACAAAATTTCCCAAGGCAATTAAAAATAGTTTATTCTGTAGAAAATAAACATAAACGTTAAATTTATTTCATAATTCAAATTTCCACGCTACAATAAAATCAGTACAAACAAACAAATAAACTAAACTATTAACTCCCGATTATTCATCTTAATTTTATTGTTGTTTTTTTTTCTGGCATGACTCACGATTATTAAGCAATTGACCTTTTCTCCGCGCATAAATGCGTGGATTTTTATTGGATTGCGCAAAAATTAATTAATCGCGATCGTTTATTATCGTTTTGGCAGTACAACGTCCATAAATAACCCGCGGGAGGAAAGAGAGAAAAAAATCACAAACACACGCGAAAACTTTCGCGAATATTTGACCTAGAACTAGATTCGGTTGGTTCAATGATGCAATGTTATTTGGAGAGAGAGAGAAGAAATAATGGGAATATGAATTGATTCAATGACGCAATCTAATTCGGAAATAGATTGAGGATTTTAAATGAAATGGAAAGGTAATAATAATTCGGTTTATAGTTTAGTGCTTTTCTACAATTTGTTTTTGCTATGTTGTTTTTTTCTTTTATTATTTACTGCTTGTGTAAATGTGGAACAATTTTTATTCGTAGAATAATCGGATGATAACTGAATATTTTGAAGGTTAGTTATTATTTTATCTGTAGCGTATGCGGCAAGTAGCCGATGTCGTAGAGGCGACTGCGAGGCGCGAAAAAAAAAAAAGATAGAACTGTTAAGAGGGAAGACTAGCAAGTTTATATTTTGTCGCCAGATTTCTCCATTATTATTCAATTTAGAACATTTTTTCAAATAAAAGTTAAATATTATCAGGTTGTGCGATCTAACTTACAAAAAAATATTTATTTATTAATAACATAATAACAAAGATAATGAAATAATTTGTTATTAAATGAAGGATTTGTGAAAAAAGAAGCTTAGTTCGCAATAAATAATATTTAAGTATCTTTTTTTGAAATATATATATATATATATAATGAATTTGCTGAGAATAATCAAAAAGATGCTGATTTTTCCCTTTGGCGAGGTGCAGTACTGACGATAGGTTGTGCCATGATCGTAATTGCTGCTCAGCTCGCCTCCTCTTCCCAAAGCAAGGAACTTGTAATTGAAAATTGTTTGTATTTTAACAGGCTGTTAATTTTTGTAAGTCCTTGTTAACATTTTAAGTTTTTTTGTTAAATTAAATACACTTTCAAAATATAAATTTGTTCTTTATTAGCGACAATTTTTTCGTACGCTTTTGGGATTTCTTCAGGCGAAGAATGATAATTAAAACATAGTCTTACAAATCTATATACACTTTGTAGAGGGGTGGGGGTAAGTTAAATAAATTTAATAAAGGGGTCTGTTTGATAATTCATTAATGTTCCTGTTAATTTTCTTTTATTTATTTCCATTTGTTCTCGGGCGTTTCTCGGAAGTATACAGTTTTGTACCGACACACTTCGGTCGTCATTATAGGTTGGAACAGTGAGGAGTGTGCTGTTGTGGACTACTTTTTTAGTGGATATTCTGTGATCGCAATAAAAACTGCCTTACGGAATTGCTTTAATTTAACCACATTGACTCCTGCCCCGAACTGGAAATCAATTGTTACTTGGATCAGTAGATTTAGACAAACTGCAAATGCGACAAGAACTTGGATCCAACGGCCCATTAGATCACTTCTTAACATTGAGGCAGTAAGGGCTTCAATGTTCCGATCATCACTGCGCGCAAACATGTGTCTGCCTTGGACATCGTTCTATCAGCAGAATTATTTATGATGCTCTTTATTTCCATCCTGATAAGATGGAGATTGTGGAGGAAATTTCTGAACATGACTTTAATTCTCGGATGAATACGAGTGGGGTTCTTCTGTTTATGTTATTTTTTAGTAACGAAGCCCATTTTCATTCGAGAATTGTATCAAAGGTCATTGCATTCATCTAAAGTCACAGTGTGCTGTGCAATTTTCTCATCTCGAATTATTGGTCCCTGGTTCTTCGAAGAAAATGAAGTCACAGTGAAAATGAATTCGGATCGGTTAAATGAATTTTGTTTTCCACGGTCCAACACTTAAGGGACATTTGGTTCCTACAAGATGGTGCAACGGTATAAACTTAAAGAGCATCGATAGCTGTTTTGAGGGAACACTTCCAAGAGCGCCATTTTTTTTTGGAAATACCGTGTTTATATGAACTGTCCAAGGACACTACAAGATATGAAGACCAACATCTAGGAAGAAACTGCCAACATAATGCCTGCTATGCTGGTAAGAGTCATGACAAACGCCAGAAATCGGTTTTCTCAGTAAAGAGAATGGAGGACGTCACCTAACTGATTTTATCTTCAAAACTATACAAAACAAACTTTTAGGCATGCGCGTACATTATAAAAAATATAATGTACACGCATGCCTACATTATATTTTAATAATGTACACGCATGCCTAAATACAAATATTTTGATTCATTCAATGGGTTTTATTAATTTTTGAAGAAAAAAATAAATATAGCAGAAAGCGCCATTTTTTGCTTAATTTACAAGTGGCATGGTCAACAATTTAGGTCTACAAGGTAGAGGCCCAAAATCATTGTTTCGCTAACCAAATAAAGGCGAACTTGTCCTGTTTATGACCGGGAAACGAAATTAATTTAATAAAATGTTCAACCACCATTCATCTAGTATATGGATAACTGGTAATGGCCATTTCTGTCTTTCGGACCAGCGTGCTCTATGTGAAATGTCTTGATATAGGTCGTTGAATAGATGCTGTGTTATGATTAAATAACGAAATCACCAGATATACATATGCTAGATGTTGAATATTTCATTAAAAATCTATGCTGTTGTAACTTGATGAAACTCTATTTTATATGTAAACAATAAAACAATTTGTTTTTTTTTAGTTTCACAACTTTAATGCAGTATAAATACAATTGTTTTGATGATTTTAATATTTAGACATTGGTAGTTCATATTGTATGAAATAAATATGAATAAATTATTAAAAATCAACCAATAAAACACAGATTAGATTGAATAACTTTAAATTCTCGACTAGTTTCGGGTTATCAGCCCATTTTCAAGAGAATTTGATACACAGTATCATCATCAGGTTGTAAATTAATGTCTATTGTACAATTTAAAGTATTTTTTAAAATACCATATTTTGTAATAATGTTTACTCTAGTTTTATAATTTATTTTAATAGCTAATAAAACACGATTTGATTTCCTTTCTTCACTAAAATACTAATTTAGTCAAGATATGAAAGAATCTTCATCTTCTCGAATCCTTGCGACACGCATGAAAGGAAAGAATCAAATTACTAATTTAGTGAAGAAAGGAAATCAGTGATTAGTACTTCACATAACTCAAAATAAATACTGAATATTTTAACAGCAATACAATAAATTCAAGTGAAATGCAAAGAATTTTATAAAATTTGAGTTGTCAATGCAAGTATTTGCGATCATTTTTTTGTCGTTATAATTTTTGTTCTCCAAACAAACGCACCGAGTACGGAACAATGCGAACCGATTAGCATGCATAAGTAAGTATTTTTAAAATTAAAATGATATCACGCCTATATTTAACGATTATGAAATTCGTTTGCCGACAGAAACACACGCACACATGCAGAGTGAGAAAGAGATATACGAGGAGAAGTGAAACGCTTAACGTTACTCGTGTAATTGCCACCGTGTGTGTAATTAATTAATGGGAGTACAAGGCAAGACACGAGGTTCCTCACGACAAATTGTGACAAATTTCCAAATGAACATCATTTTTAATTTTTATTCAGCATAAAAAAAGTGCGCAAAATACTTTCCAATTATTTTTCAAAGTTTATTTTTTTAAATTTTATGAATACCAAATACTTCAGGTACAAATTTTTATATTTTCAGTAAAACTCTTCAACGCACAGGGTGTAAAAGATATAAGAAAATATACTGTGATAATTTTATTTCATTGAACCCGGTGGGTCGGTGGCTAGTTTGTCCAATGGGCCGATTGGTATATTAGACAAACTTTTTGTTGGGATGACACTATATATATAATATTTCACAGGCCGCTACTATGCTACCTACTAGAAATGGAGCGATAATCTTTAGGTAGTGTTACTTTTTAATTTATTTTGTATAAATAATTAAAAAAATGAATTAGTGCAATATTAACAATAATGAGCCCGTTATATATTGTATGATTTGAAATTAGTATTATTCTCTAAATAATTTGGTTAAAATCTATAGAACTTACCATCAAAATTTCATCGACATAAGTGGTTAATGAATTGGAAATTTAAACAATTTCTTCTTCAGAAGCTGTTAGCATTAATCGCGGCAATATTTTCTTATGTATATATATATATATATATATATATATATATTGTTTACTTTTTTTAGCATTTCTTTTGATAATATAGAATCATTCTTTTCCATTTTATGGGAATTTGTAAACCGTTTCTAATATTTACATTTATTACATATTTATCGCTGTTTTGGAAACGAAAGGCGATTTTACGATCGAGTGAGGACAAACCTTTCATAAACGGGGAACCTAATAAGAGATTTCACGATCCATTTGATAAGAAATTCCATTGTTCGCCGAGCAAACTTGTAAAAAATAGGAACAAGTTTGTTCGGTGAACAATGGAATTTCTTATCAAATGGTTCATGAAATCTCTTATTGGGTTCTTAAGCTGGAAATAATTTTACGTGACGAAGCCAATTGTTCAACCCTTTCCAATGTTTTTCCTGAAAAATTCCCCACCAACTTACTACCTTATTTCGAAAAATTCTTGAATTCCCAGACAGTTCTCTCTCGTCTTCGAAATTAGTAAGTTAAAAATCTGTTATAATTTATGAAACTCTGTAACTTCAGTTCATGTTTAATTTCTTGTAATTTTCATATAACAACAATGACTTTTTGCACTTTGAAAATTATACAAATTTCATTGAATTCTTACTGTAATAAATTACGGAAAAGTTTTTTTTTAAGTTTTTAAAGTCATTTGAGGATTATTAATGGGTTAACACTATTTTGTAAATAATTGTTTGAGATAATATCAAAATTTCATGTTTAGTCAGATGGTGGAGGCGCCGGATTCGTTACCAACTTCTCATCGGTAAAGTATGCGAGTTTTTATTACTTAACACTTATTTCATTCATCGTCATCAAATTTACATTTTTTTCGATTTTCTTATGTGGATTTATAAATAACAATACAATATTTTTCTCCTCCTAGAAATTAATCAACGAACCATTTTTTTCCTACTAGATATTAATCAAAGAACCACTCTACCTGAACATTATCACACATTTTCTGTCCACCTTAAACATATTTATTTTTTAAAAATCTTAAAAAGGAAATTTTATAACATTATTATTATCTCGAAACAACTCATCAAATTCATAAATAAACCAATCAAGGATAGAGAGAGTGTTTAATAGAGTGTGTTTTATGGCCAGCCCATTTCTGTTTTTAGTAAAGCAATTAATTAACAGCTTAAAGCTTATTAATATTAATAACGCATTAAAGAAAAGCGTATCAAATATTATTTAAATCCGAGCACATATCGAATAAAAAAAAACATGATGTAACGCGCTGAGAATTAATAACACAAATATTTTTCAAAATATTAGAATGACATAATTACAATCCGCACTTTGCTTCTTAGATAACAATGAATAATTTGCATCGTTCAATAAAAAAAATAAACACACAATGTGTACTTATCATTATTACTGTTTAATTTAAAATTCACATTGAATGGTTTGTATCATTTATGATAATTTCTTTTTTATTTGCAGATTTAAATGTATTGTGTTGGATAATAAAAAGCAGTTTCGTGACATTTTAAAAAGTTACAACAAGGGACAGGTATTCTAATTGATCTTGTCGCAAATAAATCAGATTTCGAATTAGGAATAACGAAAAAAGTGACCTAGAAAAATTGTAAACAGGCAGCGTCTGGGTGTTTGAATATTTATTGACTTATTTTGATTTGTGGCTGGTGTGGATCCAGGATGTTGAAGGATATTATTTTGTTTTGATGAGAAATATTTTATGACCTTGTATACTTTTTCAAAGAGAAGAAAGTATTGAAAAAAAATAGATGTAATTTATATTTAATAATGAAAATAAAGTGAAATGAAGAAGAATAATGAAGTAAATAAGTAATTGTATTAAAATTATTTTCTGTTGATGGAAAATTGTTTCAGACCTTTAAAAAGTTTTCAAAGATAAGAAAGTATTTTGAAAATGGATTTAATTTATTTAATAATGAAATTTAAGTAAAAATCTTGACAATAGAAAATATGCAATTTTCAAGCTATTTTTTTATTAAAGTAAATGAAAATTTTATTAAAATTAAATAAGAAAAAATATTGAAAATTATTAATAAAAATTCAATAATTCTATTTGTCATGACTGTCAAAACTTACACTGTAATTATTTTATTTATATTATATTTAATTTCATTTCGTGAATATCCATTACAGAGAGAGCGAGCAAAAGCTTTTTGCCAAACTGATACAAAGTAATATTAGAAATATTCCTACAATATATAAAAATATAATATTGTTGTGATTTGGTTACCGCGCTTTTCAAGAATGATTTTCAAAAACAATATTGCAAAATGTATAATTGAAAACTATAACAGTATTAAATATATATATTTTAATTATAATTCATAGTTTGAAAATCCTCCCCCGCCTATTTGTTGTTGAAAATATTGACACACTATTATGAGAACACAACAGTGGGCGTGGCTTGCTACAATAATACAATAATGAATGCTATATTGGGCGAGTTTCAGAAAACAATTGTGGGCGTGGCTTAATAAAAGAAGAGTATAGAGGGCGTTATTAAGGAAAAAAGATACTCTATTACCTAATTCCAAAACCCAATTTCGAATAAGAAGCAATAGTAGACGTGATCGCTATAAGAAAGCAATAGTATTCGTGAATTAATGTTCTGTCTTACTGTATAAATGCGATTATGGGCGTAGTTTCGTTTCGTTAAGTATAGTGGGCGTGACTTACTTTTTGTAATATTTGAAAGTATAAACAATTTCTAAATAAAATTGCTATTGTTGGGTTTTTTATTCAGAAATATAAACGAAAAAAAAAAAGACAACACACATTTTTAGCCGATGTTGCCTTACTATAAGAATACGATGTGAGCGTAGTTCAATTTCTTTAAGAATACGATAGGAGTGATTTACTTAAGAAATGCGATAGTGTCTCCCACTTACTCATTTAGAAATATTGGAAATTATAAACAATTTCTAAATAAAATTGCTGTTTTTTTCAGAAGTATAAATTGGGCAAAAAATAGACAACACATTTATTTTCGATACGCCCTTACTGTAAGAATACGATTGTGGGCGTAGTTTAATCTCTCTAAGAATATGACAGTAGGTGTGATTTACTTAAATAATACGATAGATTTGCCACTTTTTCACTCATTTATATATGAAAGTATGAATAAATTCTAAATAAGGTTTTTTAAGAAGTATAAATTGATCGAAAAAAGAAAGAGACAACACAAATTTTTCATCGATACTGCCCTACTGTAAGAATATTATTGTGGGCATAGTTTAGTTTCTTTAAAAATACGATAGTGGGCGTGACTAACTAAAAGAACACAACACTATCGTGTTCTTTTAGTTAGTCACGCCCACACTTTTTCACTCCTTTAGCCACATTCTATACATGCAAATTCTTAATAAAATTGTTGGGATTTTTTCAAAAGTATAAATCGAACGAAAAAAAAAAAAGAGGGAGAACAGAAATTTTTCATCGATTTATTAGATATAGAGGAAGACAGTTTAATCAATACTATATCTTTATATAGAATTGTGGGCGTAGTTTCATTTCTTTAAGAATACGATGGTGGGCGTGACTTACATTTGGTGTGTTTCACTAACAATTACTGACTTTAATGTTACCAAAAAAAAAAGAGGAATTGATCGTGGCCTAGTTTTGACTTGTAGCTTAATAAAAAAGACCTGTATTGACAGTTTCATCACATTTTGCAAATATATACCATTAAACAACTTAAACCTTCTTCTCTCCCGTTCTGACCCTAACATTATAGCTTAGTATTTGTTTCAGTAACAAATAATTTTCACTATAAAGTCATTCTCATTGCCTAATTTTGACATTAAAATTAATCAGATTACCTGATTTTGGCAGTTCTCATTATCTGGTTCTTTCGTTTTTTTTATTGCTTAGATTTGACTTTCCTTGCCTGATTTTGACTTTAAAGACACTGTGCCTAATCTTGACAATAAAGTCACGATCATTGCCTAATATTTGAAATTAAAAAAAACTTTATTAATTTCAAAATTAATTAATTAAATTTAAGTAAGGAATTATACAGTCGTAATTATATTTTATTTAATAAATCATTCAAAAAAATGTGTTAATTGTAAAAAAAACACTCGGTTTGTTTCACAAAATGTTGTTTATTCTCCAACTAGTTTCGATAATGACTCAACTAGTTTCGATTAGTTGCAAAATAAACAACATTTGCGAAACAACCTGAGCGTGTGTTTATTTTTTTAATTTCAAAGATTATTCAAAAATTTTTCACCGCGGGTTAAGTGAGAAAGTGATTAAAAATCATTGCCTGATTTTAATTTCAACATTCTTATATTTGAACGTAAATGATAATGAAAGACAGAACAAGTATGTTACCTAAATACAAAAACAGTATAGAGCACATAGTTCATGATATAAATACAACAATAACCATGGTTTATCATAAGAATATGATTGTGGGCGTGGCTTGCTATAAGAACATGATAGTGGGCGAGCTTCACTTCAAGGACACGATTGTGATTCTGCTAAAATACAATAAATAATAGTGGACGTGGTTCAGTATAATATTACAATAGTGGAAGAGTTTCACTATACGAACTTGATTGTGGGGGTTGCTTAATACAAGAACAATATAGATTGCTGGTTCATGATATGACAATGATCACGACTTATCCTAAGAACACGATTGTGGGCGTGGGTTGCTATAATATAGTGGGCGAGTTTCACTAAAAGAAAACGCTATATTGCAAGAACACTGTAGTGGGCGTAATTTAGTATAATGATACAATAGTAGGCAAGTTTCACTATAAGAACACGGTTGTGATACAAGAACAGTATAGTGGGCGTGATTTAATAATAATACAATAGTGGGCGACTTTCACTATAAGAAAACGATTAATGTTCTTGCATCGAAGAACATGATTTAATAATAATAATAATAATCGTGAATGTGGTCTGATATAAGAATAGGATAGTGGGCATGGTTCAATATAATAATTAGATAGTGTACGAGTATAACGGATTGTTTATTATGGGAATACGATAATGGGGATGGTTTACTATAAAAATACTGTAACGGGTGGTGCAGAAATTGTGAAAAACTACTTCAACATGATCTGAAGAAGGATATACAAAGAAGGCGTTTAATAATAATAAATAAGTTTATTTTCAGGTAATATTTATAAACCATTTTCTTTATATAAAACTAATTTCGTATTTTATATTAATTAATTAAAACGTACTTTTATTAAATTATTTAATTTTCTATTTTCTTTTTATTAGTGTGTGTTTGTTTTTCTGTCTGTATTTTTTTGGTATGCGTAAATTATTATCGTTATTGTTACTAGCACTAATACTTATTTAATGGACAGATAAAACAATCAGAAACAAATACATACACCATAAATCATACAAAGTAGAGATATAACTGACACGATTTAATTTATTTCAAATCAGTGAAACTAGAGCGCAATGAAATTATAATTTTTGTTCACGTTTCAGTGCGTTTTATCTATTCCAGCAGAAACTAACCACACTCACACACACACACATACGCATAGTAAATTCCAGATAAGATAATTTCGAGAATACCGCTCGAAATTCCGGGAAATCATTACGCGCCGCAATGAGCTTTCCGTTCCAACAAAATCCTCTCTCCGCGAATATTCCCCAACAGTTTGTGAAATCGTGTTAAAAAAATAAACATTTCGCAAACTCTGAAAAGAAAACATCTTCATAGACAGACAGCCAACTGGGCTGGCCTGGTCTACCTGGTGTTGTTAACCTCTCCGCCCGAATGCACACCTTTAGCTGCAGTGCCCGTTGAAAAAGGAGATCTGTGTGTTTTCAATAGGAGGGAATGAGAGGTTGGAGCGTGAGATCACCGATATTTCTGCGGCGTGATCGATCCTGGTGAGGTGGGAGAGAGCCGAAGGCTCACCTGATCACGAACGGCTTTGTTGCTAATTGGAGAGAAAAAATTGTAATAATAAATAAATTAAAGAAAAAGAACGCGGAAGTGATAATTAAAGGCGTAGTTTTCCAAATGGGTTGAGTGTTTTGAAGAATTAATGGGGAAAATTGTTTTTAAAAATTCAAAGAAGCCTCTATTATTAACAATTTAAATCTTTTTCTATAACTAATTGAATCAGTAGAAACTTACATTATCTTTTTTTTTTAAATAAATCGATTCTTCAAATAATCGAGTTTGCCCATCGCTGCAAAATTAAAACAGCAAAATATTCTTTTATTTATTACATATTGATAAATGTAATAAATAAAAGAATATTTTGCTGTTTTAATTTTGCAGCGATGGGCATAATAAAATGTCAAATTCTTTCGATTAAATTATTTTAATTAAGGTGGATTAAAACACAATCAGATTTATTACGCTTGATAACTTTCCTTTGTAATTAGAATAATCGAGACACGCTTTCGCAATGCCCGTCGCGAATAAATAGTTGCACAGACAAGAAAGATGGCTGCAGCGGAGTGTCCCACTTCCCGAGACTATTTTCAAAATTGCGAAATTCGCACGCAATTAGAATAAATTAAGAACGCCGTTGAATATTTAAAAATATCTGATTTAGTTTAAATATTCTGTATTTGTTTCGTAAAGCTATTACATGTTCTTCAATCCTCTTTGAGATTATAATCTTCACGTAATTCACAAAGCTAAATATGCCTTGTCATCTAGAGAACATTTAATGTTTTCTTTAAAATAATAATGTTTAGCGTTACTCATAAAAAATGTCATCTTCAGAATTTGTGACGTTTTCTTGAAATTATAATCTTCACCAAATATTTTTGTAATTTATAGAACTCACCAAACAATATGCGTTTTGCCATCTAAGGAAATGTTTTCCTCAAAGTATAATCTTGAAATAACTCACAAAACATTAGAAGTTTTTGTTATCTGGAAAATTTTCCGTTTAAATATTCTGTCTTTGTTTCGTGAAAGCGTTTTTATGGTCTTCAATCCTTTTCGAAATACTAATCTTCATGTAACTCACAACGCTAAATATTTGTTGTCATCGTGATAATTTTTAATGTAATTTTTAAAATAACAATGTTTAATGTTACTCACAAAACCATATGAGTTTTAGTCATCTGCAGAACGTGTGATGTTTTCTTCAAATTAATAATCTTGACGTAATTCGCAATACCAAATATTTTTGCAATCTGTAGAACTCACAAAACACTATGAGTTTTTGCCATCTATTTTTTATTATCTGTAAGACTTGATGTTTTCTTCAAAATAATAATGTTTACGTAATTCATAAAACAAACGAGTTTTTATCATCTGTAGAACTAATCTTCACACAATTCGCAACACAAAATATTTTTTGCAACCTGTGAAACCTACAAAACAATATGAGCTTTGTCGTCTGTAGAGTAAAATAAGAAAGCTGGTGAATATTCAAAAATATTTCATTTAGCTTAAATTTCCCGATCTATTCCAATGACTTTTAGGGTTCCTCAAGGGTCCCTCATAGAACCGCTGCTCTTTAAAATTTTTATTAATGACGTAGTCGATTGCTTTTGTTATGCTTATCAATGCGACGAATTTCGATATTTCAATGGTTTTGTAAACAACTTGCGGCGAGCTCTTAAACAGTGATATTTATTTTATTTGTATTTTGTTATTCGTTTATTAATCTTTTAAGCCTCATGTTATTATTATTAGTTTTAAGTTTTAATACGTTAATTTATTGTATTTTGTTTTTAATGGCCACCGTCAATAATTGATTATTATTATTATTAAATTTTGTGTCATTGTTTGGTGAATGCTTATGTTCTTCAATTCCCTCCGATTTTCTACAAAACAATAACAATAATATTTATTTATTTATTTATTAACGACCGAGCCTTTTTGAATAAAATATTTAACAAAAATAGATAATACAATATATAAGTAAATATAATATAATACAAACACAATACTATTTATACTAAGAAGTACATATAAATTAAGGTATAATTTAATACCGCACAAATCGAACACTAGTACATGAAATTAAATTAACCTTCACGTAATTCACAAGATAATATGAGTTTTTTGTCATCTCCAGAACTTGAAAGGTTTTTCTTTAAAATAATTATCAAGTAATTCATAACATTAAATATTTTTTGATATCGGCTGAGTTTTTAACGTTTTCTTCAAAATAACTATCTTTACGAAAATCTTAATAGGATTTGAGATATGCTTTTTTAAAAAATAATAATAATTTGTTGCAGAAATTATGCGTTTCATTTTTTTCCCTGTTTTGTAAAAGCTTTTTATGTGATTTTTTTTTGTAATATGCTTTAAAAAATATAATTTGTTGTGGAACTTATGAATTTCATGCATTACATGGTTTGAAAAAATCTGATTTTTTTTCCTGTTTTGTGAAAGCTTTGATTTTTTTGCAATAAGCTTTCTTTTAAATAATTTGTTATAAAAATTGCGAATAGATTATTTGGAAAAATATGATTTTTTTGTGAAAGCTATTTTGTATTCGATTCTTCTCTTTTTTTTTGCATACGCTTTTCACCAACAAAAACTTAAAAATAAGGTAAATCAAAATAAGGGATATTTTGATTTAGCTAATTTTTCATTTTAATTATACTGGATTTTTGAGTTGCGTGAAGATAAAGATTTATTTAAATTTAAAATAAAAGTAGTAGCAGATTAATGCTCGGTTTTTTAACTTGAGGCGCGGATTTGTCAAGTTTGACTCAGACATAGCTTAAAACCGTATTTATGGTGAGACAACATTGCACCTTAAAGGAGACTAATTTGTGGTGTGCACGCACACGAAATTCAAATTGTACACACAAATGTGTGCGCGCGCTCTAAAAATTAGCCTCTTTTGAAGCACGATGCAGCTTGATCTAGCATTATGTTTCATCAATATAAACGCGGCCTAAGACAGATTTACGTTTCACGACTATTTTAAATAAATCAAGCAATATTGCTGTTATTTGCGTAATAGCATTATGATTCGTTGTTTAAAACTGTAATGATTGGATTTGTATTTATATGAATTATCCAACATTAAGTAGAATTATTTAAACAATGCAAATTTCCCATCGTTTACATTCCTGATTATTCTGTATAGAATTATGACTAGTCAGCATAATAAAACGTGTTATCCTTTGCTTGACTAGTGGGTGAATAAACTTCGGGAATAATTTGGTTGTGAATCATTTCCGCTTTGAAATTTGCAGATAATCTTAAATTTTCTCATTTTTATTTTCGATCTTATATTTCGTCAACAGTTCAAGATAGATATATGATAATATCCAAAATTCAAAGAATTATATGTAATAATATATAGGGTGTTCCATTTAAAGAAATGTAATGGGACACCCTGTATATACAATTTTTACTGAAAGAAAAAAAAACGTAAGATTAAAAAAAAACTCCGCAGATTTCAAGCCGGAAATGAATCACAACCAAATCACTCCCGAGGTTTATTAACCCACTAGCCAAGCAAACAAAACATTCGGCTCTAACGAATGTTAATATCCAAATCGCTTAAATTTTCGCACGCGCGCCGTAAATCACGAACAGGAACCAAATTAAATGTGCGTGCCTTTTTTTTGGTATATCTAATCTCCATTCAAACGACGCAACGCGCTTTCGCAGGAGAAAGACATTTATTTTTTTCGCGCGTGTGTGTGATTTGCATTGACAAACACCCGAAAATAAGCGTGATGTCACTTTTCGGACGAAACGTCGAAGCTAACGAACGAAATTAACGGAACAAAACGCGAAAACATAACGTTATTATTTGTCTATACAATATGGAAATAATTAATTGAATTCAGTTTATTTATTGCATATTGAATTTAATTGATTCCCAACATACACTTGCCTCCGTAATTACCTAACCGATCATTCTGCACATAAAATAAGGAATGCATTATTTTCTCCATGATTTTACTTAGAAATATTCACATAGAGATATAAAGAAATAGAGGTTTGACCTCTATACTTTACTATACTTTATAATATTGTATAAATAAATAGAGGTGTGACCTCTATTTCTTTATAAATTGTTTTTACATTCATAACACACAACAGTGAAAAAATAGTGTTTCATTGGTGTAAATCATTGGTTTTAAATTATCGCGAATTATTTTTAATAATAAAACTTTAGTTTATTTTAGAAATATTGCAGATTTATGCCCACTTGCTCCGATTAGTTCATGATTAATTTTAATGGGTGGATTTTGGTTGTACTGTATGTCGATTAACTAATGGGAGTCCATCGTAACTAGATCATTCGCATTTTTCTATAAGTTTTTATTTCTGTTTTGTGGGATTTTTAGTATTTTTCACGCTCCTAAGTTAAAATTAGCCGAAGCACGTTTTTGTCATGTTTGTACACTAAGGTAAATCAAAATTAATTGGATCATTTACTTCTAAATTATCTAGTTATCCATACGCTAGATGAATGGTGGCTGAACATTCCATTAAATGTGTACTTCTAAATTATTAATTTTTAAATCGACGCTTAGTTATTTCCGTCAAATATTTATCAAACATTCTCTTTCTATCTATGATCTCTATCAACTGTAAACAACTTCACGATTAACCTCAATCAACGTGAAGTTGCACGTGCATGATTAAATTGACTGATTAAATATTCGACTTTTTTAGGTTATCTTAATCATGTTTAAGCTTGGTTCAAGGCAATTTCAGACTTAATCGTGATTAAGTATGTAACCCGCTATGCAAGTGGGCATTAAACGCAATTTTTCTATACATAAATTTAAACAATTCATAACACACAACATTAAAAAATAGTGTTTTATTTGTTAAAGTGATTCGTTTTAAATTTTCGCGAATTGGTTTTAGTTATTAAATTTTAGTATAATTTATTTTAGAAATATTAAATATTCAAACCATTAGTAAATTTTTCGTTGCATTCCCCATTGAAATTAAGCGGAATCTTAATCATTCGAAAACCACAGGAGTGTTTAATTCGCGGTTTTCGAATGATTAAAATTCCGCTTAATCCGAATCTACATATTACAAGCGAAGACATTTACGAATAGGAAAATTCTTTAAATTCTCTAAACTGGAGTCCAGAGTCCGCGATTAATTAAGCTCGTTAAAATATTCTACGTGATAAATAACGGAGGGTTTTAAGGAATCCAGCTTTCAATTAATTTTAAACATCAATCGCTTGCAAATAAAGGCATTCTTCTCTCAATTCAAAAAAAATCTCAAGGTTTTAAATTACTTAATTCAGATTTATAAATATATCTAGAATGATTCAATTTATTTGTTTAATTTTGAAAATGGACAGTCGAAGTACGAATGTTAGTATTATTATTATTATGATGTTAAGTTGTTTTCTATATTGTTCCTTTTTATTTTACCCGGACCCCTGTCTAATGGAAAGTATTGTGATCGGAAAAAAATTGGAACCGCCAATTTCAGCGGATATGCACGTTTTGAGGTCCCTTAAGTTCATTCCATCGATTTTTAAAAAATGTCAGTGTGTGTGTGTTTCCGCGGAAGTGCATAATATATCCAAGCTTTATATAACAGTCGAATGACCTGAAAATCTTTTGCTTAGAATCAAAACTCATTAAGTGCTTAACCGCTATTATTTTTTATTCGGATAGAAAAATGTTACAAATCAAAGTTGTAAATCTTAAAAAAACTAAATACTTCTTGTTATATATCTTTTTATCCAAAGACCTTTAGTTTCATCTGTCTGATAAATTCCCTTAAAAATAAACAATTATGTTTAGATGAATGGTTGTTGAATATTTTATTAAATTATTTTTATGTCAAATAAAACATCAAAATGCCGCTATATTTCAATAAGTGAATCAAATTTTGTGAACGACTACAAAATGTTTCTAAATATAATATAAGGTATGAAATAACAAAATAACTTGTAACATTCTTCTAAATATTTGGCTTTAACTTTAAAAGACAACAATTCATATTTTTATTAAATAATTTTTCATTTACTATTAAAAGTTTATTCAAAAACTCATTCGACCGAATTCACCGGAGAAAGTATCACAATTTTTTGAGACTATGTTCCGGAAATATTATATTTACTTAATGAACATTTCTAGAAATAAAGTTAGTTGTTATTGTTATGTTCAGATTATTTTAAAGAACATTTCATCAAAAATAAATATTTATAAAGTAGTACATTGGTCTTGACTGATATATATATTCCTACGTCTGTTAACGTAGGTAGAGTAGAAAAGTTTAGATTATTTTAAAGAACATGTCGTAGGTATGTAACATTTATAAATAAAACTGAAATAATCCTGCGATTAAGAGTACGAATATAGGATTATTTTTTAACAAGAAGTGTATAGTAGGCATGATTAACAATGAAACACATTAATGGGCGTTGTTATGACAAACAGAGTAGTGGGCGGAGCTTGCTACAACAATAGAATAATGGGCGTGGTTGCTATAAGAGCACATTAGTGGGTGTAGTTTGCTATACGAACGTCCCAACATGGCTTCATCAAAAGTCTGAACTGAATAAACAATATGAAACTAAACAATAAAATATATAAATGGGCGTTGTTATGACAAACAGAGTAGTGGGCGGAGCTTGCTACAACAATAGATTAATGGGCGTGATTGCTATAAGAGCGCATTAGTGGGCGTAGTTTGTTATACGAACGTCCCAACACCCAACATATCTTCATCAAAAATCTGAACTGAATAAACAATATGAAACTATACAATAAAATATATCAATGGGCGTTGTTATGACAGAGTAGTGGGTGGAGCTTGCTACAACTATAGAATAATGGACGTGGTTGCTATAAGAGCACATTAGTGGGTGTAGTTTGCTATACGAACGTCCCAACACCCAACATGGCTTCATCAATACACTTATTATCACAGGACTGGATAGGAAAGAAACTCTTTAACTGTATTTCTAGATTTTACGAAAGCATTAGATAGAGTATGGCACGAAGACCTCCTATATAAACTCTTGACTGAACTACCCCCAATTTCCTGATCAAGGAATTCTTCAAACAACGTACATTCTAAGCTTGTTTAAAAAATCCGTGCAAAATTGCTATAGGGCTGGCTTCACCCACGGCCATAGGGACAGGGCCATGGGTGAAGCCAGCCCTTTCTACGAAGCTGAAACTATTTCCTAATGTAAAAGAAACATTACGTTTTTTGTGATAGAATGACCGTTCTATTTAATGATATATAATAATGCACTGTGATCCATAATCAATGGAATGTAAATTATTTTTAACCCTAATCTAACGTCTGACTATACCCATGCCTAAGTATTTGTATTAGGCGCTAAACACAGGGGGTATAAAGGGGATAATAACACCTCCTCCCAGAATTTCAATTACAAAAGTTTTTTTTTTTAGTTTTCACCGAAGCGTTTGTCAAAATTTGAACATTGAACCACGTTTCCATTGATGAGTTTCAAAATTTCAGTATTATGTACCCGCCCCTCTCCCCCCAGAAGGATTAACTGGATACGTTATCTACTGCCCTCTTTCTTCTTCAAAAGCTTTTTCGGTAACAATGCTATAAGAAGACAATGGTAGGCGTGGTTTATATTTTGTGGAATATTACATTTTACATTATTAATATTAAAATATTTAAAAATACAACAAGAAATAAAAGTAAAGGTTTTCAATGTTATGCGTTGTTATTATCAGAAGCGAGCAGTTGGTTTTTATTGTTATAGTAATGTCACAACAAATGTATTAACAACACAATACGCGGGCATGGTTTTCTATAAGAATACAATAGTAGGCGTGGTTTATAAATATTTAAAAATACATCGAAAATAACGCTCAAGAATAAATTTGTAAGATTGGCCGGTAAGAATAGTACAGTAGGCGTGGTTTTTATATTATGTGTTGTTATTATAGGAAGAGAGTAGTTGGTTTTTCTTATTGCAGCAATGTCATTGTATCAATACGAGGGCGTGATTTCCTATAAGAATAAAATAGTAGGCATGGTTTATATTTTGTTAGAAAACATTTCATTAATATAAAATATTTAAAAATATAACAAAAATAACCCTGCGCATAAGAGTACAGTTGTAGGATTCTTTGATAATAAGAACAGCAACAGTAGGCGTGGTTTTCTATGTTGTGTTGTGATTATAGGAAAATAGTAGTTTGCTTTGCTTGCTTTAGCAATGGTGGTCGTGGTTACTATAATAACAGTGGAAATGTGGAAAACCACAATTTCCACATGTATTTCTAATTTAGTTATAAGTTTTAAGTTATTATTATTATTGATAGCTATATAACCCCATGCATCTCTCAGTGAGAACCGTCTCCCAGTCACATAATTGTATATCTTGATGTTCAACAATATGCAGATATATTTCTGTGCAGTAATTCGCCAATAATTTGTTACAACCATTTTTGTATTTTTGTTTAATTATCGTATGCCATTATTATGTCTAATTTCTATATTAGTATTATTTTCTTACACTTAGCTTAAGTAACCTTTATATGTATTTTTCGCTTTTTTTACAAATCTACAATATAATTAATAAATTGTATAACAAAAATAAAGAAATAATTACTTACTCCCTGTATTCAACAACACAATAGTGGGCGTCGTTTATATTTAAAAAAAATCAATAATATTTAATAGACAAAAATATAACAGAAATGACCCTGTGTAACTAATTCGAGTGTAGGATTGACTTCTAATAAAAATAGTAAAGTAGGCGTGATATTATTAGAACGCAGTAGTGGGCATGGCTTCCTAGAAAAATACTATAGTAGGCGTGGCTACCTTACGTCCACTACTTTCCTTAAGGTCTGTCTTATTCTGGCGAAAGACATAAAATATCTAAACAAGTGTTTTAATTCGAAATTATCTAATATTACAATTTCGTTTCATCAAGAGTGCAGTGAAGAAAGTATATACCGTATTAAAAATTGAATTCAAAAATCTCTTTTGTGCTCCATTCAGACTTATTAAGTATTTCATATACGAAAAGAATCTCAGACAAGCAAATTTCACTTAGTAAAATTAGTCAAGTAATTCTCAATTATTTATTTCTTTGGCGTTTGTGTTACAAACAAAGCTAATTGCTTTAGTCGGACGTGTGTGTATGTTTTTTTTAAATCATTTGAATGAAAATCGCGAGTGAATACGCAAAACGCCTTTTAATCGCCTCGAAACAATTCGTGGAAATTCTCAGAGTGCGCTACAATCCTTTAATTAAGACAATCTCGTCTAATTATGTAAATCCGTTCATAATTAATAAAGAGGCTGTAATTTACATTTCATTTGACGCGAGGCCCTAATTTGATAATCGCAAGGTCGAAAAGAAGCCATGTCTAGTTAGATTTAATTCGAATTAAAGGTAAAGATAATTCGAAGTCGCAGAATTTAATAAATTCTCTGAGTGGTTAAATAAATAAATTTAATTAATTCTGCGATTTGCATAAGAAATTCGTTGAATTATAAAATTGAATAAATTGTTAGTTTCTTTTATCAACAACTTTTCATCAATTTAAAATACCAAATGGATTTCTTAATTAGCATTACAACCTCAACTGTGCTTGCTTAATAATAATATCATTTGATATATTAATTTAATTTACAATGTAATACAGATGGAATTTAAGTATTGTTAAGTTCACAGTTATGTACAGATAGAATTAGAGAGAGAGTTAAAATTGAAAATGTCTCATTTAGTTACAGAAATAATAGTTATAATAGTATTATAATAAATAGAATTAGTAATTATAATAATTTTAGGATTCTGAATGTTAAATTTCATATTTATTAAATCAATATTCGAAAATCGAAAACATTCAATTATCTCGTATTCGATTATTAAAATAATTGATTTTGCCCAGCACTAGTTGAAATAACAGAATGAATTCTTGGCAACTTTAGTGAGAATTGCTTATTATTGATAATCTTGGAATGTGAACAATATTTACCTTACAAGTTATTTGCTTTTTTACGAGATAATTACAAATCAGCTATATTTATTTACAAAGTGATTCAAATGAATATCATCGTTATACAGAAAACATTTTTTCGGTTTAAAAAATTACATTACTTTAATTCGAATTAAAACTATTCCTTTCATTTATCAAAATTAACAGAAAATATAGAAAATTGTTTTTCTTTATTTTTTTAAATAGTATTTCAATACATAACATGTAAAAAATAATGCAGTTAATAAATTATTTATTAAATTTATATTTTATATATTACAAGTTGACAACTTCATTAATAATCGTTCATAGTATATAATATACAAATATGAAGTAGAACTGAATAAATTTCACTATAATATATAATTTTCTAATTTGTTTGTATAACAGTATTTTATAGTTAGTGACTATAGTTGACTAAATATAAAAATGTACTACATAAAAAATGTTTTATTTGATTTTACAAATAATAAAGAAGTAAAAGTATTAATGATCAATAATTTAAAACATATTCAAATTAAGCCTAATTCTTAAAGAATCCGCCGATATTTCACGGTTATGTAACGTAATTTACATAAAACCGCGAGAGTCGTTAACATTTTTTTTTAATAAAACCGCGCATCCGGGATTTTTTTTCTAATTCACTTCCATGCGAATTTTGTGATGTCTATCTGTGACTCAGACTAATTAAATCGATCTCCTTTCGTTTTTCGTCTGGCGCCGGCAACAGGTGTTTAAATGTGACACTGTATAAATAGATTATAAGATCGTTATTAAACGACGAGATTAGTTTCAATGAGCGAAACATAGATTGCGTGGTTTTAAACTAATTTATAACATAAAATATATGATGCAAAGAATATATTATCTGCTCCATTTCATATACCAAATGATTTTCTTAATAAGCTTAAGAATTAGTTGATCTATTGACACACAAATAATACATAATTATAATTGCACTCTAATTACAATTTATATTTGTTTAAGTAGAAAAAATATTATTATTAGCATAAAATGTTGTATTCGTGATGTATAATTTAAGATTTAAGTCACGACATAAGAAGTTCTTTTCATACATTTATTAATTCTGTTTTCTATAATTATCTTATAATTCTCACTTCATCAATAATTAAAATTAACTTAAGTTTATATTCATTTCTCTATTTGTTTTTTTTTTTCGTTTTGCTTACGAAAGCGGATCCGTAAATGTACGAATTACGGCAAGGTCTTCCTTTTCGCCTTGGGAATAATTTATAAACGGCGCTTGTTCGCAATTGTACGATAAGAGAAATGTTTACGAAACACGACGCAATACGTAATTTGTTTATGTTTTTTTTGCTCGAAAGAAATTGTTGCCTACACGAAGGGGTTCCATTTTTAATACATTTTATTCACTTTATAATGAAGCACAGAGCTAGAAGCTAGAGATGTATACATTTATTTTATTGAAATCAAAATTGAAACATTGTTTTTGTCTATTGGTCTTACAATTTAGAAATTCTAATAGAAAATAGAATGTTAGAAATTCGAACAGAAAATATAAATAATCGTGCGTATAAGGATTCAGTAGTAGATTCGGTTTGTCTTCCTAATGTAAACCAACAAACCGAACCTACTATTGCATCCTTATACGCACGATTATGTATATTTTCTGTTCGAATTTCTAATATTCTATTGGCTTCGTTAAAAAAAAAACAATAATGGGCGTGGTTTACTAATAATCAAATAGTAGGCATTATTTACTATAAAAAAACCCAATAATGGGCATGGTTTACTATATTAATCAAAAGTAGGCACTATAGGGTGTTTCAATAAGGACGTAACAATTTTGTATTAAAATAAAACACAGAATAACTGATATTAAGGATGAAACTTATTCCAGATGAAGTGCACATATTACATTTTACATATGCGAGGATATAATAGTAGGCTTGGTTTGTATTACGAACAGTACAGAAGGCGTGGTTTACTATAAAAACCCAATAGTGGGCGGGTTTACCATGAGAATCCAATTGTGGGCGTGATTTACTATAAAAACCAAATAGTGGGCGTGGTTTACTATAATAAGCAAATGGTGGGCGTGGCTTACTATAGATATTTTTCAATAAAGCCATAACAATTTTTATTGAAATAATACACAGAATAACTGATATAGGATGAAAGTTATTCCAGATATAGTATTTATCTTGTTCATATGACCACCGTGTGCATATTTGGAGCTATAGTTTCTATGCAGCCATTTTTCTTACACTTTTGAACACATATCGGTCTCAATGTTGGCAATTTCGCATTTGATATTGTTTCTGAGCTCCACTAAAGTTGTTCATTTGTTGGCATATCCTAATAACTTAATGTAATCCTATTAAGGTCATGATCCTGCTAAAGCGTTACCGTTTTTTTTTGTTTACACGCTTCAACAGATTATTTAAAAAAATAAACAAAACATCTAGATTTTTTGTTTATTTTTTAATCTAATTTTATTAGGAATAACGTGAACTATTTTTTTTAAATAAAAAAATGTTTTTCAAAAATTAATTTGATTTAAAAAAATATGTTTATTTAATTTAAATAAATGTTTGCTGCAAGTGGGAAATCGTCTTCCTTATAACGTTATAATCCCGCCTAAGCAAAAATACAAAAATAAACGCTATTGATAATCAATTTGGTTGGTTAAAAGTAGAAATCTAACGGAGTTAAATCGCATGAGCGAGGTGGCTATTTAATCGAACCATTTCTCGAGATTATACGATTACTGAACTTTCCCGTTAATAAATATTATTGATATCAAGCCCATCCACTTCTGTCTAAACTTCTTTACTTTAGCTTCATCTTGGCCAAGATCTGTTTGCAAAATTTGCTACAATGTTGTTACCGGCGCTCATATCGCGAACGCCGGTCCCTTAGATTTTAATTGTTTTATATTCGCGATCATCGGTCACCACGTCATTTCATTAATTAAATTATTTATTTTTCATAATTTCATTCCGTGTTTGCAGCATAATCGCTCGCACAAGTAAAATCCTTTCTTTTGTTATAAAATATGTTAAGTTTGTTTGAGGCAATAAAATTTGTATAATCTCGTTTTTGTCATAAACAAGGTATTACGGCGCATCCGAAAGCGGATTATCGTCCCTTTCAGGCATGGGATTTTTAAACGGTTTTGGTACAGAAAAATTTGCACATCTGTGCCAAAACTTTGGATTTCCAAATCCCTCGAAAAACCCATGCCAGATAATTGCGCGCCGTAATGCTTTGTTCTCGATTGCGGCCCTAATAGCTTTTTCGCCGCACCGCGCCGGCCGCACCGCCCTAAAGGTACAGACTTGTAACAAGATCAGGTAAAACGGGAAAAGTACAGTCTTTATAAAATTGTTAATTTAATCGAAATTATTGCACAAATAATCAACGACAACAACAAAAACTAATAAATATCGTGTGCTATTTGTTGCTGGATGCTACAAGGAAATTGACAGTATTGTATTTCTATGGCCAAGCAGGAGTTTGGTCATCAGAATTGATTTGTTTATTTTTATATTTATATATTTTGTTTTTTTGGAAAAAAAAAAAAAACACAACAACACAATACTCGACAATATTGTTATTTCAAATCGACGGCAAAGTCCAGTAGCATCCAGTAAAGTATTTAATGATAAACTTACCGTGCAATAATTTCGATTCGCGGACTAAAAATTATGTTTTAAGATTTAATTTCATTTCGTTGTTTTTTTTTTTTTTTTTGCAATTACCTGATCTTCGTTATAAGTCTGAAACAATTGTAAATATTATAAATATGTAATATTATTGCGTATCGGGGTGACACTCAGCCGTCCACGCACATCCGACGACTGAGCGCGCTGTTACCCCCCACTTAAGGGATGTTGAGCGCGCCCTTAAATACTGGACGCGTTCAACCCCTAAGGCAGTTTTCCCTTCACTCTTCGGAGTCGTAAGTTTTAGTTTCCCTTCACTCTTCGGAGTCGTAAGTTTTCCCTTCACTCTTCGGAGTCGTAAGTTTTAGTTTCCCTTCACTCTTCGGAGTCGTAAGTTTCCCTTCACTCTTCGGAGTCGTAAGTTTTCGTCATCGGACACTTACAGTCAACAAGTTAGTTTTCGTCCATCGGACACGTGTACAATACTTGTAAGTTTTTTTTGTTTGTAAATCTTTATATTTTGCAAAAATATTGTTCCATTTAAATTTTTTTTTGCCTTAATTCTTTTCGTTTGATAGTCTTTTAATATATTTATTCTTGTCTGTGCACTATTATTCATTTTTTCTAACCCCATCACGTTTACATGAAATTAAGCGAGAACCGTAAATAACACCCTGAGCTAAAGTTCTCATGTCGAGCTAACCCTTATTACCAAAGCCGTCGTGTTTTCACGAGCGCAACTTGCCACCTTTTTTTTATATATATATATAAAAAAGGAGCAATAATAGCAGGGTCGGTTGTGCTAGGCTAGCATCCCGCGGATTTTAATTAAAGTCAATCACTTAAATTCAAAATCCAACCGCGTGGATCGCGCCCCCCCGTAATAATGTGAACTGAGAATTCTTGTGAATGGCTTAATCGACGGTTTTGGCTCATTTTCAAATGTCTTACTGACACAGGAACATTTAATAGTGAATACGTTTGGACCTAAATTTGTCAACTATAGTACGCACAACCTGTCTAGTAGGATGATTATTGCGACCGAAAATTGGTGTAAGAGCTCTTAAAGTTGGGACCATCGACTCAGAATTTTGTTAGTATTTTTCAATAATTTCCAAACTTTGCTCGTTCTTGAACTTCATCATAATAAAATTATTAAAATTAATTGATGTTTTAATAACGATAGATCATTATTATTACAAATGCACCCTTTGTATAAAAATAAAAATAAATATGTTTTTATTAAAAAATCAATTACAAAAAGTCAATATCGAGATTTACTATGAGAACCCAATAGTGGGCGTGGTTTACTTTAAGAACACAATAATGAAGGGATCATAAGAATATTATTGAAGGCGTGGTTTAATATAGAAACACGATTTTGGGTCTTGTTTGATATAAGAACCAAATAGTCTAATAAAATCAGTAAAGTAGGCGTGACTACCATACATCCACTAATCGGCATTATTAATCGCCTCGAAACTTTCCGTGAAAATTCTCATAGTGCGTTATAGTTTACTTAAATTATCAATATTGTGTTTAATTTACTATAAAAATTGAATATTGAGTAGGCGTGGCCTATTATAAGTAAGTAGTGGGCATGACTTATCAGAAGGATACTATGCGTAGCTATCATACATTCACTAATCGTCATTATTAATTGCCTTGAAACATTTCGTGGAAATTATCAGAGAGCGCTACAGTTTACTATAGTAATCATTATTGTGTGTGATTTACTATGGCAATTGAATAGTAGGCGTGGCTTATTATATAGATATATAAGTGGGCGTGGTTTACTATAAGAACCCAGTAGCTATGACTCGTCAGAAGAATACTATATGTGGCTTCCATACATCTACCTAACGCCATTATTAATCGATTCGAAATATTTCATGGAAATTCTCAGAATGCGCTACAGTTTACTATAATAATCATTATTGTGTGTGATTTACTATAACAATCGAATAGTAGGTGTGGTTTGCTACGCAGACCTAATAGCAGGCGGGCAATAAGAATATAATAGTAGGCGTGGTTTATTATAGAAACACGGTTGTAGGTTTTGTTTTATATTAAAATCGACTAGTGGGCGGTGACGTACCATGAGGATATTTTCGTACAAGACAGTCAATAATTAAAGATTCTCTTTTCTTAATTCCCGTGTATTTTACAAAATGCAAATACTGCATTGTGTATTATTCTTTCGACATAAATAATTCACATCTCGATGAAAACAAGATTCTCACGTCCGGAATTAGCATCGGATTATTATTAAGATCCCCGTGCGTTTGTCGCTGATGAAAATCTTGACGTCACGTCCGGTTTCGGGTCGAAAAGGTGCAAACAGAAAAATCACGCGCGCGCTCACACAGAAAGAAAGAGTGTTTGACTCACGCTTTTATTTTATTATATTTTTGGGACGTGCGCTCTTGAAATTGAAAACAAACATAAAATCATCTCTATAATAAAATTTTCGAAACGTAAAGCGACGACTCACAATCTCACTCATGGACTGTTCAAATATTTGATCAATAAAAAAAACAGGAAGACAAACTATAGATCTTTTTTAACGAGCAATAATCACATCTCGAGTAAACCTCTTTGATTATATTATTGCCACTTCGCAAAGCTAAAACTATAAATTAAATTAAATAAAAAAAAATAATTATTATTTTTCCTTAACAGATTGAACGCCATAGTTTCGAATGATTCGGTCTTTTTTTCAAGTTTCGTAGATATTTTTTAAATATTGAGTTGTATTATAGTGATTTTTTTTTAATGGTGCCGAGCGAATTTTGTATTTTGTTTTATTTTGACTTACTTGTGTTAAAAGGTGATAAATATCCCTTCTCAACAAAACTAAAATGTATATGTACTTTTAGTTTAATAATAATAACTGTAAATTATCGAAACTATAGTTACTAAATATATTAGGTAAATTATTGTTTTAAAAAGAATGGAATGCGAAAATAATTAAAATAAAACTATACATTCACACACTAACTTTCTAATTGAAACCTTCATTTCAATCGGGTTTCTTATATTTTTCCTTAAATATAAAAACTTACAAAAAATAAACCTTCATTCCGATCAGGTTTACTTATAAAGAACGATATTTTTTCTTTAGAAAACTGTCTTTTATGACATTGCAAAATACCCTATGGAATATTTCTCATTTTTAAGATGTTATTAAGAAATGTTTGGGTTTAACTCGTAAATTAATTTAAAAAAAAAATGTTAAATAAGACATTTTCAATAACATCACAATTAAGACTATTGTTTATTATAATTACCTTGTGTATTTTCCATTCAAGTAGCAATCATCGATATCCCTCGAAGCGTTACCGTTGCTATCCCTATGCTTCCAGTGCTGCTTATTCCGTAAGCCATTTCTCAGCGGTCTTTTCTGATGGTTCTTCTGCGGGCAATTCCTACTCCTTCTGCGCGCCAGAATTTCCGGAGAACCGGATGACGAGGATCTCAGCCTGTGTTTAAGGCGGGCAGCACTGTTTCCCGGTGCTGACGGCATCAACACACCTTCCATCTCGGTTCACACACCACACACTCACACACACTCACAAACGTGTTCACTTATTGTTCACTCATCATTGGAGAGTTTATTGAATCGGCGCTGGTTTAGGATTGTTCATATTGAGATGCTCGTACTTTTGGAAAGATCTCGGGCATTTTCGGCAAGTCTAAAATGGAGATTCGTAAATTTCAAGATTTTTTATTTGGATTATTGGAAAATTTTTATTTTTAATTTATATTAACACTGCAATCTTCATCTTAATTGAAATTTATACCGAGTGGTCAATCGCAACTGCCTAGGATTGGCAACAAAACAGTCCCTTTTTTGCAAACATTGTATTAATGTATTTTTTCATGTTTGATAGACTGAATTCTATGAACTAAATTTGACCTGAATTACAAACATGATTCATTAATTCAGCCGAAATGTCAGATATCATTCTTGCTGACAGTTTTATAATTACCATTATAAGATAAAAATATAATCTTCTGCAGAAAGACCTACAGCCTTTATTTGAGAATATATTATGGATCATAATAAATGGAAGACGACGCAAGTGCCATCTTTTGCCTAATTTCACGTGGCACCGACAACAATTCGAGTCTATAAGGTAGACAAACGAGATTCGTTGTTTCGTCCACTAAAGGAAGGCGAACTTATCCTGTTTAGAACAGGAAATGAAATTTATTTAATAAAATGTACAACCATCATTCAGATAGATAAACTATATTATGAAAATATATTTTTTTAATTTTATGTTAGATTATATACAATGTTTTTCTTTTAGATGAAAATTTAGTCGTTCAACAAAATTTAAACCACATATGGAAGACTAGGCAATGTTCCATATATCCCTACTTAAAGTCAGCATTGCCAATCCAGGACAGTTGACACTGATTCCTCGGTATGTATTAACAATGTAATCTTCCTTATTTGGGATCATATTTATAGTAAGTGTTCTGACACAGTCATATTGTAAATATTTTAAATTAATTTTCACATCCTAATATGGTTTAAAGACTTAAATAAATAGTACGAAGCTTCAACATTGTTTATAGTTTCACAATTAAAACGAAGACAAAATTGTCCTGTTATAACAGACATGAAATCAGAAGTCCCTTAAAACAGGAAAATTTTGCATTCCTTTTAAATCAGAAATAATAGGCAATAGATTCTGAATCTATTGCGAGTAACAATAGAAGATGATGGAGCAAATCCTAACTACGGTTGATAAAGAACTCCGACTGGCTCTCGGATTACCGTCTTATTTGGAATTCTATGGGAGTTTGAAATGACTCAAATTCAAATTGACGATATGACTTCATGTGGCAAAATATAGTGCTGCTATTAATGAATGTTTATAAGCACCTCATAAGATCAGTGTGTTCCAAGTGGAATACTTAAGGAAAGCAGTTGAGCAGATATACAGGGTGCAGTAGAGAAACTTTCTTTTTTGAAAGGTTAATAAAAACGAAACTATTACAGATATAGATAAATTTCTTTTTTTTCCTTTCCCTTACAGTTTATCTCATTTTTTTTTTTTTCATGAAGTTTTGAAAATTACATCTATAAAATTATGGCTGCTATTGTTTATGCACTGATTGAATCGATTTCTGAAGTTTCGCACCACTTTCTGAAGTATATCCACCGGTATTTCGGGGATGGCATTCCGAATGTTTGTCTTCAGATGATCTAGTGTCTGTGGTCGGACGTTGTAAACGATAGACTTCGAATAATCCCATAGATTATTCGAAGTCTATCGTTTACTATCGTCTATCGTAGGAGTCGCATGAAGCCAAATCTGGAGAGCACGCCGGTCAAAGGAGATCGTCTCTGAGAGAAATGAGGTGATCAAAAAAGTGTTCCCTCAACAATTCAATCGAGGACCGTGCTGTGTGGGCCGTGGCTTCGTCTTGTTCAAACCACACATCCCCCAAGTCCATTACTTGCAGTCTTCCAGATGTGGAAGGAAAAAATCTTCGATCATCTCTTTGTAACGATTTCGTTCAAAAAAAAAAAGGACCGATGATCCCGACGGACGAAATTTCTTCCAAACGATAACACGCTCACAATGGCAAGGGTTACAAAAAAGAGGTCTTATTTGAAACCACACATCTCCTACGTCCATTTCTTAAAGTTTTCCAGATGTGGAAGGAACAAATCTTCGATTATCTCCCAGCTTGTTACAGCTGCATTCAAGGATCAATAATCCTGACCGACGAACTTGCGCAAACGGAGAGAGGAACAAAAATTGAGAAAATAAATTCTCAGGTAAGGAGCTGAAAAGGGGGTCCTTTCAGCTCCTTACCTTCACCCTTTGCCGTTTGACGAATTAAAAAAGAATAAGTTTCTCGCCGCACGTTGTACTACACCCGTTCAATTGCCTTCCTCCAGCATTCCACTCGGAACGCATTAATCTTATGAGATGTTTATAAAAAATTAAGCACCATCTTTTACCGAATGAAATCATATCGGCAATTTGAATTTGAGTCTTCAAGATATGGTCTTGTGAGACCAGAAAGATTGAAATCTATCGTTGTATTTGCGACTTCAGTTTACAGGAAATAAATCCATAATCCATGAAATTATTATCTATAAATTAAAAAAAATATTTTCGTTTCTGAAAATTTTCTGGGGCATGAAAATGTATGCTTTTAACTAAATATAGAATTTTTAAAGTTTGATGAAGGTGTTAAAGAAAATGGTTTCTATCATTATAATTTCTCGTAATAGCGTGTCTATATTTTTTAAATTTTCTGGAGCATGAAAATGTATGCTTTTAATTAAATATAGAATTTTTAAAGTTTAATGAAGGTGTTAAAGAAAATGGTTTCTATCATTACAATTTCTCGTAATACAATTTCTTTTTGAAAAACAAACAAAAAAACTATGCATTCATAGACTAACTTCTTAATAAGTGAACCTGAAGGAAACGAAGGTTCAAATTATTTGAAAATATTTAAAAAAATATAGACACCATATTACGAGAAATTGTAATGATAGAAACCATTTTCTTTTGCACCTCAAAATATTCAATTTTACTTTCTTTAAAAACTGTCTTCCAGAGAGTAAAATTTGGAATGTTTTCTCCTTTTCAAAATGTTATTAACAAATTTAAAGGATTAAATCGCACAATAATTATACGAAAGAAGGCAAGTCTAAAAATTGGAAGGTATTCATGCGAAGGAAATTATTAGCAATAAAAATTCATCGTTACATTTGCGTTTAAAGATTACAGGAAATAAGTCCATGATCCATGAAATTGGTATTTACAAAATCCTAAAATATATCTGGAATTTTCTGAAACATGAAAATGCATCATTTTTAAATAACTTCCTAATTTGAACCTTCATTTCCTTCAGGTTTACTTATTATGATCCTTAATTTTACTTTCTTTAAGAAACTATCTTACAAAGAGTAGAATTTGGAATATTTTCTCCTTTTCAAAATGTTATTAACATTGAAGAAATCCATATGAAGGAAACTATTTGTAATAAAAAAAATGTCCTTACATTTACCTTTAAAGATTACACGAAGTAAGTCTACGATTGTTATTTGCAAATTCCCAAAATTTGTCTAGAATATTTTTGTAGAAATGTCTCACTTTTAAATGTGGAGTTTTTGAAGGGTTTTGAGGTGTTCCATTTAATAAACAGTTTTTATCATTACAATTCCTCATAATATGGTATTTACATTTCTAAAATATTTTCCAATAGTTTAGCACACCTGAAATAAAATTCTTTTGGAAAAAAAACTATACATTCATGGACTAACATCCTAATTTGAACATTAATTTCCTTCAGGTTTACTTATTAATAACTTTAATGTTACTTTATTTTAAAAAATATCTTCACTTGTAATATGTGGAATGATTTCTCTTTTTCAAAATGTTATTAACAAATTTTAGCGATTAAGTCGTGAAAGAAGGTGAGTATAACAATTTGAAGCAATAAAATTCGTAACGACAGAATTTTATTGCTAATGGTTTGAATACATTCAAATGATTAGATTCTTCTTTGCATTCGGAATTAAGAGGAAATAAGTCCTTGATCCATGAAATTGTTACAAAATTCTATACATTTTCGTAAAAGTTTTTGAAGCATGAAGATGCTTCATTTTAAATATGGACTTCTTTTGAGGTGTTCCATTTAAGAAAACGATTTTTACCGTTCTTTAACGTTAAAGGTAATTTACGAAAGAAAAGAGAAGTAATTGATATTTTCTATTCTATACTTTCGGTGTTTTTTTTTGTGTATGGTACTATAATTCATATCTAGAGTTGGATTTACAAAACTTGGCCTTATTTTGTAACGTGTGGAATGATTTCTCCTTTCCAAAATATTATTAATAAATTAAAGGGATTAAATCGCACAATTATTATGCGAAAGAATATTTTAAGGTATTCAAACAGTTATCAATAAAATTCGTAATAATTGAAATTTGCTACTAATGGTTTGAATACCTTCAAATATTTAGAATATTTTTTTGCGTCCAGAATTAAGAGGAAATAAGTCTTTGATCCATGAAATTGTTAAGTACAAATACAGTACAATTGTTAAGTACAAATTTCTGAAAAAATTCTGGAGCATGAAGATGCTTCATTTATAAATATGGGCTTGCTTTGAGGTGTACCACTTACGAAAACGGTTTTTACCGTTACAACTCCTCCTTCATGTTAAAGGTAATTTAAAAAAGAAAAAAGAGAGAGGGATATTTTCTCTTTTTTACTTTCAGTTTTCGTTTTGTGTATTGTACGATTATTAATTTATATGGTTGGATTCACGAAACTTGGCCCTAACTTGTAATCTGTGGAATGATTTCTCCTTTCCAAAATGTTATTAACAAATTTAATTTTAATTATGCAAAAGAAGATGAGTCTAAAATTCTGAAGGTATCCAAACTTTTATTATTTTATTGCCAATAAAATTCGTAACGATTGAATTTTATTATTAATGGAATACCTTCAAATGCTTAAACTCTTTTTTGTGCTCAGAGTTAAGAGGAAATAAGTCCTTGATCCATGTAATTGTTACGCACAAAATTCTAATTATTTCCGGAAAATTTTCTGAAGCATGAAAGAGCTTCATTTTTAAATATGGACTTCCTTTCAGGTGTTCCACTTAAGAAAACGGTTTTTACCGTTACAACTTCTCCTTAATGTTAATGGTAATTTACGAAAGAAAAGAGAAGTAATTGATGTTTTCTCTTCGTTCATTTCGGTGTTCTTTTTACAGTACCATAATTGATTTGTATGGTTGGATTCACGAAACTTGTCCCTGTCCGAGTTTATCTAAGACATGCACATCCACATCATAGATATTTATTTATTAGATGGAATGAAAAGGACGGGGATTTATTAGGATGTAATGATGATATCTCTGTTTTTATTTAGTAATTAATAATTATTTTAACGACAGAAATAAAACCTGATATTTCTGTCATTAAAATAATTTTGTGAAACTAATTAGTTTTTAAGTAAGGATTTAGAATTTTAGAATTTTTATAGTATTGACAGAAATATCAAATTTTGTGAATCTAACCAATTTTTAAAGTTAATTACTGAATGAATTTGCACTTTGTTGTAATTAGTAGCTCGAGAAATTCGTTAAAAATTCTAAGCGATTGTAGGTTACAGGAATTATGTTAAAGAAGATGAGTCTAAAAGTTTTTGTAGGCATTCATATGAAGGAAACCATTAACAATGAAAATGTAATATAGAAATATCAGGTTTTCGTGAATCTAACCATTTTTTACGTTTAATTACTGAATGAATTTAGATTTTTTGGAGAACTTCGTTGTAATTGGTCGCTCAAGAGAATAGTTAAAAATTCTGAGCAATTACAGGTTATAGAAATATGAAAGATGAGTCTAAAAATTTGAAGGTATTCATATGAAGGAAACCATTAGCAATTAAGAAAATCTACTGTTAAATTTGCGTTTAGAGTTTACAGAAAATAAGTCCACGATCCATGAAATTTGTAGATAACAATTCCCTAAATATTTTTGGAATATTTTCTGGAGCATGAAAATGCTTCACCTTCAATTATGGAGTTTTAGAAGTGTTTTGAGGTTTCCCAGTTAAGAAAATTGTTATTCGTAATATGATTTTTCCAATTTTTCCAATTTACCCTACTGATTTTATAAAGATGGAATAATATATAATGAATAGATTTGTGAAGAATTATTATTACTTATTAAAAACCTTAATTTTACTTTCTTAAAAAACTGTTTTCCTTTGCAATCTGTGGAATGATTTCTCATTTTCAAAAGGTTATTAACAAATTTGAGGCATAACAGTGAAAAATTATTGACCAAAATCAATGGAGATACCTTCCATACTGAAAATTATATCATAAATAATAAATAGGATGATTTTATTATTTGTGGATGTATATAAAAGTAATTAGTCTAAATCAATGAAGATACCATTCATACCATATATTATACCAATCATCTTATTTTTAAATAGTTTTGTATGAATTACATTTTCTTTCTTCGAGTGAAACTGTGTGATTAGTTCAATTACTGTATATGTTTGTAATTGAAAGAAAGGATTCGTTGCAGTTTGCTTACATTCACATCCTGGTAAACCATTTTCCATATTTTTTTCATTTCGTTTTATTTTGCAAACAATTCCACGTGTGTGTGTGATTTATGAAGAAAGAAGAAGATAAACAAACTGTATCCGCACACTCACTCACAAAACACACACACAAAAATTAAAACCAAACGAAACCCAACCGTTAAAGAAATCATCACTATTTCGCCAGAATTTTCATGGTGCGTATCGGGGTTGGAACTTCCGGTTCCATGCTGGGGTTCTGGTTCTCCGATTCTGGTTCGTAAACAAAATCAAGCTGATGGTGCGAGCTCTCTCGTCGCTTCCTCGACGCGCACTGCGGGCTAATAATAAAAACGGAGACCTTCTCTCCGGCTATCTCTCTCTTTCTAGCTCTCGAAAAGCCGCGCGCGCGGTAAACCTGATCGACCCCACCGCGCGCGCCGGCCAAGTTCTCATCGTTTTATTTCTAATCTTGTTCATACAACACACACACAGTCATACCGGCAAGTATTGCATACATAAATTACCAATCCATACCCACACACACATGGAAATACACGCAGATATAGGCGACATACCAACTTAAACAAGAATACCATGTG
The DNA here is from genome assembly GCA_963082785.1 of Philonthus spinipes. Classification (NCBI taxonomy): domain Eukaryota; kingdom Metazoa; phylum Arthropoda; class Insecta; order Coleoptera; family Staphylinidae; genus Philonthus; species Philonthus spinipes. Next base: position 18,473,311 of record OY720307.1, on the reverse strand, counting down.
CTTTCAGATATTTTTGTTTGTAGTACATTTACATTTCGTTTCCTGCCCGTTTTCTATTCAAATATTCTAATATGACCTTTACCTTTTTCTTCTGGAAAATAACATACCACATGTCTTACTACATATTTTATGGAGTATAGGCAACTGTATTATTAAAAAAATCTATTACGTAGATTCACCAAAAATGTAATCAATTTTTATTTGTGGGTATGGATCGAACTAAAGTATATGGAATGATACTACATAGTGAATGCTCGGATATTCAGGTGTTCTAACCAAGTTAGAACTGAACATAACTTGGATTGAAAATAAAAATGAAATGATACGTCATAATCAATAATTGAATAAACAGTTAGGTATTCTGACCAAGTTATATTCAATTTTGACTTGGTTGGAATACCTAAATATCCCATCATTCATTATGAAGCAAAATTCCATACACTTTGGGTTTAATATTACCTAAAAAGTCATTGAATATTATCCAATCTTTGATTATAACGTATAATAACATCCATTTTAATTCGATCCATACAAGGATTGTAGCCATTGGTTAGTTCGCCCCGTTTACATAAAAATGGGTCTTTTTTATATATACATGTTTTATAAATAAAGAATGTTATTACTCGACTTACAACTTTGTTTGTCCGACCAGTCCTTGGGTTTTAGCAATGGCCCTGATCCACTTCCATAACTTATAACTATGATAAAAATAACCTTGAATTTTAAGTTGTGAAAACTTTAATTTTTTTATGCATGGGATTGTTTGACTGTTCAGCCTTCTTGCACCACGCCCAATGGGGACTTACCTTTATTCCGAAAGGAATCCTACTTCTTGAGCGAACTTCAGTTTATTTTATTCTTAAAAAAATTTTCAAAAATTTAAATATAAAAACTCATGTTTTAATTAATTCCAATTTGACCATTAAAAAATATTACAACCAAACAAATTTAATAAATAAAACATTATCCCAATCAACTCGGAACAACGCACCACGTCCGCTCTAATTGATTGAAATTATATCATCACCGTCATCGCTGACGATCCTAATGCGTTTTAAATAGGTGTGAGAGAGAATCGCGATCCCAATTATGAGTTACGACTCTGGCTAGCGCCGTTCCCGAAACGATTTACGGAGGTGATCTCTATTAAAGTTTTTTTTATTGTTTTATTGCCCATAAACAATGGCGCAAGAAAAAAAAACAACGGCGATAAAACCAACGCGGTTCATTTGGGATCCAGAAATCGCATAATTTCCGCAATTAGACATGATTCAGCGCTTCGGGCAGACTGCGCGGCATCTCCAACTTTCGACGACCTTATTTAATTTATTGCCTTATTTAGCAAACAGAAATACTTGTCGTTGTTTGTATGAAAGTTTATGGATTTTATGCATTTTATTCGTTTTACTACTGTATAAATATATAAATCTTGTTCTCACGTCATTTCTATTATTATCTAAGCCTTAAAACTCGGCTTAATTGCTTAATAATAAAATACCACAACGAGCTATAAAATCGTCTACTATTGACTTGATTTATTAAGACTGTTAAGAGCGAGTACAAATGAAAATTCGAATGAGAGTGAATAATAACAATTCATAATATGAAGAAAAAAAGAAAGATGACAAATATTTTTCTTATTAATTCACTACTAAATATTTCGACCAATCAGAATTATCCCGTTTATGATTGGTCAATGGAAAACTAATAGAAAGTGCCTCGATACTGCCTATTCAAAGAAAAACCCGATGAGAATTTCGCCGATTCTGATTGCCTTAAAGAAGAACCAATAAGAATTGCCCTGATCTTAATGAGCTTAAAGAATTGCTCATTTTTTTTCTGTTTCTAATTGGTTAAAAGAAGAACCAATCAGTATTGTCTTGATTATGATTGACTAAGGAATGAGCCAATAAAAAATGCCTTGATATTAACTGGTCAAAGGAAAAACCAATGAAAATTCTCTCGATTCTGATTGCTTGATAGAAGAACTAGCAAGATTTGGCTTAAAGAAGAACCACTCAGAGTTATCCTGGTTTAAAGCAGAACGAATTAGTATTGTCTTGAATATGATTGCATAAAGGAAAAACCAATAAAAATTGCCTTGATATTGCCTGATCAAAGGAAAAACCAATGATAGTTGCGCCCTTAAAAAATAACCAATAAGAATTGCCTTGATTTGCCTTTAATTTTAATTAAAAGAACCAATCTCCATTCCCCAGAATATGATTGGCTGAAGGAAGAATAAATAAAATTTGCTCTGATTCTAACTGATGGAACGAAAAACCAGTGATTGCTCTGAATTTCGATTGGCTAAAATAAGAAGAACTAATCAAACTTCCCTGATAATGGTTGGCTGAAGGCAGAACCAATAAAAATTACCTTAATTCAAATTTGATAAAGGAAGAACCAATCAGAATTTTCATGATTTTTCAAAGATTAATTATAATGATAATGGAAAACAAAAAATAATAATTAAAAAATATTGAATCATACATAACAAACATCATTATTCAGATAATAGATATTTTACTTTAGAAACCTTTATTATATGCAATATATGTCGACGTTAATCACTTCTTGGCTATCGACCAGAGGTTTTTCTGTCCTCTTTTGAATTTATGATTTATGGTAACGTATAATAATAAATATGAGTGCTAGCTGAACTATCTTGATCCGTACTGATGAATTGATAAATGTTGAGAGTAGAATCTTTGTATTAAAAAGGGTTATTTTTTGGAATTATTTGCAGATTTTATGCATAGGTTTTTTAATCGTTGGGATATCAATGACTACACGAGAAAGCTTCTCGGATCTCCAGGTAGTACTGGCTTGTTTGTTCACCTGAGGCATGAAAGACAAAAAAATATCTCGATTCGCGATAAAGTACCGCGAACCACAAACTCTTTTACTAGTTTGTGGTTCGCGGTACTATTGTCATTATTGAATCATAACGCAATTCATAAGAGCCATTATGCAGAGAATTATTTAGAAATTGGCCTGATTTTGATTGACTAAAATAAGAACCAATCATATTTGCCTTGATTATGAAAGAAGATCCTATAAAATTGACGATTCTGATTGGCTTAAAGAAGAACTAATAATAAGAAGAAGATTCAATCAGAATTGATCTGATTCTGATTGGCTAAAGGAAGAATCAATAAAAATTGAAATGATTATGATTTGTAAAAGAAGAACTAATTAGGAAATTTAACAGATTCTAATTGATTAAAAAAAGAACCAATCATATTTGCCTTGACTCTGATGGATAAAAGGAAGAACCAAACAGAATTAAACTGATTCTGATTGGCTCAAATAAGAACCAATACAAATTGACATGATTATGATTGGATCAAGGAAGAATCAATAAAAATTGACGTAATTTTGATGGGTACAAGGAAGAACCAATAGAATTGACCTTATTCTGATTAGCCTAAAGAAGAACTAATAAAAATTGACATGATTCTGATTGGACAAAAGAACAACCAATAAAAAATGATATGTTTGTGATGGATAAAAGAAAGAACCAATCATAATGACCTGATTCTGATTGACCTGAAGAGGATCTAATCAAAATTGCCATGATTGTGATTGGGGCTAAAGCAAGAACCAATAAAAAATGACATGATTCTGATGGCTTAAAGGAAGAACCAATCAGAATTGATCTGATTCTGATTTGCTTAAAGAAGAACCAATACAAAATTGACATGATTATGATTGGTTAAAGAAAGATCCAATTAGATAATTGGCTTGATTCTTATTGACTACAATAAAAATATTTGTCCTGATTATGATTGGCTAAAGGAAGAACCAATAAAAGTTGACATGATTCTGATAGGTAAAAGAAAGAAGCAATCAGAATTGATCTGAATTTGATCGGTTTAAAAAAGAACCAATAAAAATTGACATAATTATGAGGTGTTAAAGGAAGAACCAACCAAATAATTGGATTGATTATTATTGACTACAATAAGAACCAGTCATATTTGTCCGGATAATGATTGGCTAAAGGAATAACTAATAAAAATCGACATGTTTCTGATTTACACATCAGAATCAATAAATAAGTTGTCTGATTCTAATTAATTAAAATAAGAACCAATCATATTGGCCCTGATTATGATTAGCTAAAGGAAGAACCAATAAAAATTTACAGGATTCTGATGGGTACAAGGAAGAACCAATCAGAATTGACCTGATTAAGCCAATATAAAAATTGCCCTGTTTATGATCGATTAAAGAAAAACACTTCAGAAATGCCCTGATTCTGATTGACTAAATTAAGAACCAATTAAAATTATATTGATGCGGATTGAATAAAGTAAGAAGAAATATCACTGGCTGAAAAACGTTCAATTAGACGAACAAATAAAATACATTAAAAATAAGTATTTTCAATTTAAATTAATGAAACAGTTTAATTACACGATTTATTTTAATTTTCCATAAAAGAAGAGACGATTTAAACGCTCTATTTTTTTTTTTTTCATTTTTTAATAAAATCGTTAGACGAATTACAAATGCAAACTAGCCGTTCAGTATCCTGCGAGGGTCACAAATCTGATTTATTCACGCGTTTCATTTCGGCCGGATCAAATTTGCATTTTCGTAAACGGACGGAAAGCTCGTTTGTTATTTTTGCGCAATGCACGCCGCGTTGAAAAATTAGTTTTGATATCTCAATCTTGTCCGACATTAATTCTAAAAGTGCCACATATATAAGGAAAAAAAGAAACTCCAGCGTTAATTATCGTGTAAGCGATTAATCTTATCCTAATTCAACAACAAAGATAATTAAACGGGATTTTGTTGGGATTTGGTGTTTTGCATACAATTAGACACAATTAAAGTTCATTTGTTTTTTTTTAGAGATGGTTTTTATTAAGTTGTAATAAAGTGGATGCATTATTTTGTTAATTAAACGTCAAACGTATTCTGTATATGGAAGCAATTAGATAAAATCAATAATAGATAAATATATTTTGTATGTATTTTTATTTTATTACCAATTTTCACAAGCGGATATAAATTCTATTGAGAGGATTCAATATAGATTTTTTTAGAATATGGAGTGGAGGAAGGGCAGACAGCATGTAATCGGATCTTATATTGATATTAGCGAAGATCTTAGTATGAATATCTTGGAAGACGAAAATTTGCGGATTTGTGTCTATTATATAAGCTGCTAAACTACAAAATTGATTGCCCCGCTATCTAAAATCGATTTTTACGTATCACCTTCAAGTGGTTTATGTAGGCATACGCTGGTATTTCGGATTCGGTTGCATCTTAACAATTTTGCCTGCAACAACAGCTTAACAAGAATCACGAAAACAGCGAATGTGTCAGTCAGTGTCTACTAAAGATACAGGCCGGAATGTCGGAGTGGGGAGGACTCCTGGATGTATACGTATTAAAGGCTTTGGGGCGCCTGCCGTTTTGCGCACTGCTCTAATGCAAGCGGGTTAAATTATTTTCAGATTTAGTTGTAATAATTAATCACATAATTACAGAAAATATATTATTAAAATGAATAACTAAAAATCAATGTATTAAAAAAAATGAAATTATATTAACTATACAATTTGATATAAATCCAAATAAAGCATATAATTGAATTCGAGCGAGCATTCAGAGTTCCTACACTCCAAGATTTCGAATTCCTTCACTACTACATTCCGGCCTGTATTTTTAGTAGGCACTGTTTCAGCAAATTCAGTTGGATCCAGTTTTTTTTTCTACCTGCAATTATATATTATTAAAAAAATACCAATAAAAAATACAGATTAAAATAAATAACTTTAAATTCTAGACTAGTTTCGGGTTATCAACCAATTTTCGAGGGAATTCAACTAGTTGAGAATTTAATGTTTTTCATTTTAACCTGTTTTTATTTATTTTATTGGTAGAATTTTAATAATTTATTCATATTTATTAATTCCATATTAATTTGCAATTCCCTTTGTAAAGTTTTTTTTTAACAATACACGTATGAAGTATATTACATAAACTATTGGTAACTGCTGACAATATCTGAACTGACAGTAATCTGTATATGTATATCCATTATAAAAGTTGCTTCGACTGTGATAATAAAAAAATAATGTACGAGTTAAACTTAACGTATCCCTTAGAGATTAACTCTGATTATACTTCATTCTCACCTGTTACCAAATCTACCTAACCTTCCGTGCACCTCACAAATGTAAACCTTATGGGTGACGTCACAAACTTCTACTCAGTTCAACTTAGGCCCACTTTCACATTCGTTAGGTAAAATATTAGTAGCCGTGGTTAAATATATAATACAATAGTAGGCGTGGTTTCAAACGAATAAATCTGCTATAGCTTAATATATCGAGCATATAACAAAAATCGACGACGAAGTTGGCGTTGGAAGTCTCGAGTCATGTCTGTACTAAGATCACACGCGTGACTTGTCAACGTACTTTACGCGTACGCGTGTGATTTTAGTTCACACATGACTTTACATTTCCACTGCCAACTTCGTCGTCGATTTTTGTTATACGCTTGATAGAAGAGTAACAGAATATTTTCTGTGTATTCAAATTCTTCACCTAAAGAAGCTACACCAGTAGTGAAATTTAGTTGTTGTTGTTTTTAAAAAAAGAGCAATGTAAACTTTATCTGCAACTTCATAAATTTACATTAAGTTTGTACAGCACTTTTTACACTGACAGCAATGTAAACCACATGGGTGGTGTCATAAATTTTCACTTAATTCAACTTAGGCTCGCTTTCACAATTGTTAGGTAAAAAAATGGTAACTTAATTAACTCTTCGTTAACTTACCAACGATATTATGTATTAATAATAAAGCGTATTTGTTCAATTGATCTATTAAATCCTCTATTTCACACTGTTTATACAAAGTTCGGCACAAAAAATAGATGGTTTTTAAAAAATCATCTATTTTTACTAAAAAACAAAATTATGTACTGATTCGGGTTCACAATGAAATAGCGCACTGTGCCAATTAAGGGTGGAAAATCACATCAGTCATGTGGTGACCATTTTTGATAATGTATTGCCGATGCTGGACTCTCTCCAACATCACTTCCTCAACTCGGGCGGCTTCCACGCGAATTGCCTTCTTCAACTCGTCCAGAGTTCGGGGCTTATGGTTGTATATGCGCCTTGAAGTGTTCCCATAGAAAAAAACTCGCAGATGGATAAATCTGGGGACCGAGGACCAAACCTGGAAATAAGGCGACCACGGAAGAGAGAGCTGTGTAGGCGGTCACCTCATCCTGTTGGAACCACACACATTGGACTGGCATACGTCGTCGTCTTTTTCAGGTAAAAAGAAGTTGGTGATCATTTCGACATAGCGCTCCGAGATCACGATAACAGCATTGCTATTACCATCTTCGAAGAAGCAAGTTTGCGATACAGTGCAGGAAACTGTCGCTTTTGGGGTGTGCAGCGGTTTTTTTGTGTATTTGTCGCGGATTACTCCAATAACGGCAATTCGGCTGGTTTACCGTGCCATTAAGATGAATGTGAGCTTCATCACTCATAAACAAAATGAGGTTCTCATTTTGTTCGATAAGTGCTTTCATTTCACGTGCGAAGTTCATTTGTTATGGGTAATCTCCGGGTTGTAAATGTTGCAAAAAGGCCAATTTGTAGGGGTGAAAGTAGAGCTCCAAATGCAAAATTTGCCTTACCAAACGATCACTGAGGCGAATTTTAGCAGCATGTAGCTGAATAGATCAAGTCGGAATGTGAAGAAGGGCTTGTCGAACGCGTTTCACATTTCAGTGATTCGAACCATTTGTGAAGTTCCTGGTGGTCTTTTGTTCGTCAGTGCACCAATAGAGTCATTATTTCAGACAAAAATGTCGTACGCGAAAACACGGTGCTTAACCGTCCAAGGCTCCATAATGTCAACTGACAACAAAATGCTAGGAACTCGCGAGTCGAACGGCATACTCTCCACCTCTCTCGCACTAATAGGGGGAGAGTACTAGCCATTTTAATAATGTCTGTCCTTTATGCCGGACTCTCTATATCTTAGTTATGATTTCATATAGATTTCGAGCCACTGAGTCCAGAAAAAAGTTAGTTTTCCGAAATACTTGGAAACAGTTTTTGTAGATACTGGAAACCATCACAAATTTTATCCATAGCTTTCACAACATTTTTCATGAGGCCTAATTTAATATGTTTCTTTAACACTTATTATTTGTCTTGGAATAAATTCATTTCGAGCAAGCCATACTCTTTTTATGTTGTGATGTTCTCTGTCCCAAACCCAATAGGAAGCCAATCGCTATTAAGTCTCCACATACTTTTCAGTTGTACTCTTTATATTTTAATAATTTCATTTAAATAGACATCACGTCATATGTCTGTTTATTGTTTATAGTATGGAGAATTGGTAAAGTTTGTTTGCTTCATAATTGTAAGCAATACGGCTTTTATGCCATATTTTGATAAATCAATTAATAATCGCCACTCTTTTAAGTCATATTTTCCGTCCAATGCCTTGAAAAATCCTGAAATATCCTGGCAGACGAAAAACTCATCCCATTTTAATGAAGACATCATTGCAACTTTTACTTCTTTCAATGTAATATGTCACTTGTGTGCTTCATGTCAGTAGGATCTATTATGATTGTCGAGAGGTAAGAAGTTCTGCCTGGAATCTAGACAGTTGTCTCATATTAGATCGATCAATTCATTCTGGCCAATTAAATACGATTAATCGTCTTCTATGCATAAACGTTTCATCAAAATCGACGTCTTCGACAAAATTCTGTTCCTCGTTACTTTGGCTACGTATTATACCTGGACAATCAGTTTGTGGTAGGATGCATGAATGAAATAATGAAATTGTGACAGAGAATATCAGGATAAACAATTCAATTTATTTTTGGTCAATTAAATGTGGTTCGTCGACTTCAATGCAGAACGTTTTATCAAAGTAAACATCAACAAAATTCTGCTCATCGTTACTTTGGCTACGTGTCATATCTAGACAAATAGGATCCGAATGATGTATGTAGCATTGTTTTTAAAATTAAAACCAGAAATCTGTGTCATACAGAAGTAACAGTCGTTTTCGTGATTCGTGGGCTTTTATCAAAATACCAGAATTCCAAATTGAAGAAATATATTTTCTTCTGATACAGAAGTAAAAGTCGTTTTCGTGATTCGTGGGCTTTTGCCATAATACTGGAACCCAAAATTGAAGAAATACATTTTCTTCTAATATTCATCACACTAAAGTCATCCTACAACTTTCACAAAAAAACATGTGACAGTTTTTGTCTTGATTAGAATTTGAAATCCAAAATATTACAGATATGCTGTTTTCAGAACTTTTGCTATAGGTCTTCCTTTTTTGCAAATATGAATTATCCACAAACGTAACAAAAAAACGATCACAATCTATTTTGCAAAATCTATTTTATAAAATTTAAAATATTTTCTGTTATTGTAGACTTCAAAACACTAAACTTTAAATCACAGGCATTCGAACAAATAAGAAAGAACAAATTTTATCTATTCAACCATAGAAGTTTGACGTGATAAAAATTTCGAATGTCATTGTTGTTTAATAAAAGCGCAATAAACAAATAATAAACGTTTGTTCAAAGGTATATAAAAAATAAATTATTTGTAAACTAGTGTTATTTTCAAATTGCTTTTTATTTAACTTAATATATATTTAATAAAATATTCAATTATTCATTATTCAATTATTTCGGTTTTTCGAACCCCATTAGACCAGTATGTTCCATGTACAGTGCAGAGATCAAGTTATTGAATATTGAACACACTGGTCTGATAAGGTTTGAAAAACTGAAATGGCCATCACCAGTTCTATCCATACTCTAGATGAATAGTGGTTGAATATTTTATTATAAATTAATAAAAGGGACAAGTTCGCCTTTATTGGACGAAACATCGATTACCTTGTAGATGCAAATTGTTGTTGATGCCACTTGAAATTAAGCAACAGATGGCGCTTGTGTTATTTTTCTAATTTTTATGATATTATTTTTTATATATATTTAATTTTTATATATTATTTAAAAACACGATAAAATTATATTCACAATTTGTTTTGAGTAATGTGAAGTAACAAATCATTAATACAACAGGACTTCATTTTCTTTCTTCACTTAATTATTTTCACTGTTAGATGTACATTTCGAGCACCATGAGCTCATTTCCAATAACTGAATACTTAAGAACTAGTTACAACTGTTCACATACGGTATAGAGATTAATGGAAAAACCTAAATCTTATAAAATCGACTATCTGTTGGTGGATCGGAATCGTTATTACTGGGAGAGGTGTCGGCAAATATGATATAGGGACCTGAGGATACGCTTGTCCTTCGGAAGACCGAATCAGACTAAATAAACTTTAAACCCCTGTTTTTTTTTTCATTTATTAAAGGCAAAACGTTAGGTTACCAGATAGACTCTCTTTAATCAGCAGTTGTAAAAGTAAAACCAAACTTTTATGAATTCACATTAACATTTCAGTAATTGCTAACGTTTAGAAAAAAAAATCGGCAATTAAAATCTCCTGCTGTGCATAACAAACGATCAAACTTTTTCTACTACTAATTCTCTTGCTTCTCTCAACTATACGTGTTTACATTTGTGTTTCTATTTGTGTGTGAGTGTGTGTGGAAATCGAAAGTGTTCGAAGTGAAGAGAAGTCACTGATATTTTTAGAAGCCGTCTGTTTCCAAGAAGCAATTTATTAGCGTTATTTGCCGTTACGTGATTTATTGTGTTTCCGCGATCGTGAATAATAACGTAATGTCGATTAATCGGACTCGATTATCTGTGAATAGACGCGAGATCAAGGACGTTTCGTTGCAATAATAATTAGTAATAGTAATGATAAGAAATATATTGTTGCTATTCATTCAAAGTCGCGACATAAAAGTGGTCGTAATATAAACTAGTTAAAAGATATAATTCAATTGATAAAAAGATATTTAAATAGGCAATTAGGGTATGGAAATATAAAAGGGATTTTTTTTATGATTTTTTTGTTTTCAAATGGAAGCTAATAAAAGTTCACTGCAATCAAAATTAGTGTATATGACGCAATAAACTAGAATCTAACATTTAAAATTGATTTGAAAAATAAAACAAGTAATCGGTATAAATTTGAAATTAATCACTTTGCTGGTATTACGTAGATACTTTATTTGTGACTATTTTCGACCTATACGCTCATTTTCAAGCAAATGATCATTTAATTTGTGTTGTTTATTTGATTATTAAGGCTTTCACTTGCTTATATATTTTGAATTTCCTAAATAAAACACTTTTTTAACTTTGTTCGTACAATTTGTTATTTTATTTTAGTGACAATAGTTTCGAAGCACAGAGCATCATTATCAAACATTTAATAAATTTTCATTTGTTTAAAAATGTGTTTAATTAAAAAATATCTTACTGATTTAAACATGTATCCCAAAGTAACGGCTTCAAACATCCAAAACAATTAGTTCTTTTAAGTATCACAGATGTATTCTAGAAAACACTGCTAAAATTGTTTCGATACACAGTATCTTAAAAAAATGTAAATTAGTAAATGTTTTACTTAACAAATTAGTTACGATTGAATCTCATCAAGTAATCATTGAATTTTTAGAGGTATTTAAAGTTATGAATGAAATAAACTTAAAGTTTGAGTTTAAGATTTTTATTTTGTAGAAACATACACTTGAAGAATATACAAGGTCTGGCTATTTAATAATGAGACTGCTTATGAAAAAAAGTTTTATTTTAAAAAATACTCCCCTCGCCATAAACCGTTCCATTCGTTGTTTTCCATTGCTCGATGCAATGCTGGAAGTCTTTTTTTATAGGAGCATTTAGGAGCTCCGCCGATTTTCGCTTTACCTCTTCCATCAACTCAAAGCGGGTTCCTTTTAAGACTTGGTCTTCGAAAATAGAAAAAAGTCACAGGGTGCTAAATCCGGTGAGCAGGGCGCGCGTGTTCTAACCAAAATTTTCAAGTAGTAAGTTTGGTCTACAGTTTAAACCTCTGGAACCCATTCAGCCATCACGATGCCATTGATGTCGAAAAAATTATTGTCATGACTTTACATTTTGATTTTGATATGCTTGCTTTTTTCATTATTGACGATCCAGGAGTTTTTCAGTGCATGGATTGCCGCTTAGTTTCAACATCCTATTGGAATATCCAGGTATGGATGATATTTTCCATAAGTTCAGGTTCTTCATCTAACCTCTCAAGAAAATCTGAGCAGATCTGTTGACGGAGAGCTTTTGGTCAGGGATTAATTTTTTTGGGAAAAACTTCGCACAAAATTTCTACATGTTCAACTTGTCATGTAAAAACAGTTTTACCATTAGCGTTTACAGTTTCAGCAACTATTATAATGCTCAAACGAGGTTCTCCGCGCACAATTTCATTGATTTTTGTTACAGCTTGCGGAGTTGAAACAGAGACAGGTCGACCTGGACGTTGATCATCTTCGCTGCTCTTGCGGCCTTTAGAAAACCGTTTATACTATTTGAAAACACGCGCACGAGATAAAGAATTCTCATCATAGGCCTCATTCGGAGTTTTTTTTTTCAATTTAACGTGAAATTTCACATTGGTCCATGCTTGTGTATTTTTGTCACACATTGTTATCGGCATGTGAAAGAACACGTTTATTTCTAACCTCTATAGAACAAAATAGTACAGCAGCGACATAAACATACTGAAATAGTATACACTTCTGACACATCCATCTATCCAACGCTGCATTCGTTCGTTATGACTTAAGGAAATTAAAAAAATAGAATATTAAATGCCCCCACTCTTCAAGCAGCACAACGATCACTACAAACTTCATTCGACTCGATACAAGCCTGGTGCTCAAAATGGCGCATTAAAATTAATCCTGCTAAATCGAAACTCTTTATCCCATTCCACAAAATTACACCGCAGTCTCCCACAATTTCTATCAATAATACCTTAGTCTCTCCTTCAAACACCTGCAAATACCTAGGCATTCTATTCGACTCCAAACTCTCCTTTAAACCTCATATCCTTTCATCTAAAATTAAAATTCAAAACAGGGCCCGGCATTTCAGATCTCTTACGTACAAGCAACAAGGTATATCCATTAAAACCGCCACTCATATATACAAAGCTATCTGCCGGCCCCTGCTTGATTACGGTGCTATACTCTTCACTCAACTCATTCCTTCCACTATGTATCACCTCCAAGTCGCCGAAAGATCCTCCCTAAGAATCCTTACCAAACTCAGGCATCCCAACAACCCACTTCACAATCCCTCCAACGAATACCTTTATGAATCCACCCAAATCCCACCCATAGCCCAGCGTATATTAGCCCTAAGTAAAAAATTTGCCAATAATTCTGATAATCTACCCCTTCTTACAAAATTCTGTATTCCCCGTAACCCTAATATCCTTCCTAAATACAAACATCCTACAATCACCATTCATCAATTCATTTGCGCAAATCATCAGGACAGTTCAGCTAGCTAGCATAGATTTTTCTTTAACTTCATCATAAATTCACGACAGGGCAGAAAGACCTCTGGTCGATAGCCCAGACAGACTAACACCTACATGTATTGTAATTATTTATATTGTTATATTGTTAAAATTATCTATATAGTCTGAATAAAGATATATATATATATAGAATATTAAGATTAAAATAGTTTATTAACGGAATCTCCTTTTTTACAAAATTATTACAAATAGTCTTACAAATTAAACATACAAATATATAAGAAGAAACAAGTAAATTATTTAGTAGAAGATATATCGTTATACATTTTAAATATTATATTAAGAGGGCTGTGTGTATATGAACGCTTATTCCCCATAAGAATTCAATGTAAAGTGTTAACCCAAATTTAAATTCAAATATTCAATATTTTTTAATTATTTTCGCCCGAGAAGCGATTTCATGATTAGAAAACGTTACCTACTAATTAATTTTTATTTATTTTTGCAATTATGGTTTTTGCGATATAACAAAGTGCGAAAAAAATTAACTGAAATGCTTCCTCTAGTTTATATCTAAATAACTTCACAAATAATTCAAATAATCGAAAGTAATCTGTTCTGTGACTTAGATAAAGAATGGTCGAAAATAAATATATCCAAAATATTGCTTAATTTCGAGTGTATATATTTAATATTTGGGTTAAAAAACAACAATTTTTCAATGATCATTTTCAAAGGCTCGCGATTGGCAATGCTCGTCACACTTTTTGTAGGTGTAGGTGTAAAGTGATTCGTTTCACAATTTATTTAATTTTTCCCCAACTAGTTTATTTATTAGCTTTACTTTCCGTTACGTGATTTATTGTGTGAATAATTCTCCAACTACTTCCGAGACTTGGTTGTTATCAAGGAGGTATGTATTAAAGCTTACAATATTCTAAATTTATTCAGAATTAACAACTACATACGTGCATTATATCAAAATTTGCGTACAGATTTATATAGTTCACCCTGAATCGATTTTCAGGCGCCAATATAAATTTGCTACAGACACATTCGGGCTACAACCGTAAAACAAGTCCGGCTGGTTTAAAATAGCCACCGCTGCGGCATTAAAAGCTCTCGGTGTTGTGGTTTCAGCGATTTTAGGGCTGTCATGGACCCATTTACAAGCCGCGTATGTGTTTAGAGGAGTGAGTTTCAAGTTTAGAATTTTTATTAGCCTTCACCTTTCCGCTTTCCATGGGCGCGATGGAGAAAAACGCGGTAGCAGATGTTTCTCATTTCCTTAAACACCGCGAATACATTTGTATAATTTATATTCAAGTGACATCACTCGATAAGTACGCGCATAAATCAGCAGCGCTTTCGAATGTTACCGTTTGTTTTAGTTTTTTTTATACACATAAACATTCACATGGAAAATAAATTTGTAAATTGAAAATTTGTTTGAAAATGACATTTCTCAAAATTGTCACAAATATAATTATACAAAATATTCGCAATAACTTTTGATTGTAAGAAAATTACTACTTGACTTTCAACGAATTTGCAAATTCTTCTTTGGTTTGATAAGAAATTTCATTTAATAAATAAATAAATAAATAATTCTCAACTTAAAAATAGTTTAATAAGGTATACTCTAAAGCAAATAACAATCCTCATGTTTAAATTTTTAACGCAAATAATTTTCCAGTTTTTTTTTTTTTCATTTCTTAAAGAATTTCATCCTCTAAAACAAATTACTTGTGTTCAAAGTTTAACCTTTAGGTTCTTGTGGATTATTGGTAGCAATCCACAAGAAGCTAGATTAAACTTTGAACACAAGTAATTTGTTTTCTTTCATTTGAAAAGTTAGTTTATCCAACGAAAGAATGAAAAGTAAATGAATTTTAAACTCAATGATTTTTCAAGGTCTACTTTCATTTGTTATTGAATTTCATCCACTAAAGCAATCAAAAATCCCCAAGTTATCTGTCGTTTGATAAAGAATTTCATTCAATAAAACAACCAACAATATTCAAGTATTTTTTTAATTTGTAAGTTCTTTTTTCATAGAAGAGTTGGTTCTAATTTCTAGTGGGATGTGTTATTATTGCGCTGAAACTGGAGCTTATTGATAAATTCTTGGAAACATTCTAAACATGCGGGGGCGTAGGTTCAAATCCCATTAGAGATGTTTTCTTTTCGTGTTTTGTTAATGATTGATTTCTCAGTTAAATTAAATCTGTGTTTCATGATTTAATTTAACTGAGGAATCATTATTAAAACACGGATGTAAAGAAAATATCTCTAGTGGGATTTGAACCTGCGCCCCCGCATGTTTAGAAAGTTTCCAAGAATTGATAAATAAGTTCCAGTTTCAGTGCATTTTTTTTAGGTCGGCGGGGGCGACAAAATAACACATTTTGATAACCAAAACTGTGATGTCATTCTCCATACATGCGTAAACGTATACTAAAAACCCTACAAGACGCGGTTTTTCCAATTTCCATTACAACATTTATAAAAATAATAATTACACCTATTTCCTGATTCATCCATCCTCCACACACAAAGAAATACAACCCACAATTTTCGAATCCGATTCGATTAACAGCGATAACAAGAACATCATCATCTGCGACATTAAAATTTTATCTGTTGACTTAATGGAAATATCAGCACGTATCGTTTATGCAAATGTCGGTGCGTAAGCGCCGTTTTTGGCGCGCTGTGACAGAGCATAGCTGAATAAGATCGATATCGGTTCGTAATCGTTTAAATTAGCCGCCCGGTTTGAATAACAAACGCCCGTTTCGATACGATTCGATCGATTGTGTAATTAACACGTCGCGAAATAGAATTTGAAACACTAAAAAAAAAAGAAAGAAAGAAAAAATGCATGAAGTGAATATATAGAGAAGGCCGAATACAGAATATGATAGTAAGTGGAGCTTTATAAAAGAGAGAATGTTGAAATTGTTTGTTTTTTTAGATATAATAAGATTGTAGGCGTGGCTTAATTTAGAAGAGATTGAAAGCACAGAATAGGAATAGGAAATTAAGCTATAGCTTATTAATTAATCGGGGCTGTTCTGTACGTGACATGTTAAATTTAAGGTACACGTTATTTTTTTATATTCACAGTGTAAGCGATAATTTGAAAATCTTCTCTTGTTTGATAAACAATTTCATTCAGTAGGCTACTAAAAATTCCTAAGCATAACCTTTTAACCAGTTCTTTAATTTAAAAAAAAATCTTCTTTTAAGACTACTAAAAAAGAAATACAAATCATTTGCATGTTTTATTTCATTTAAAAAAGAATTTCATTCAGTAAAGTAATCAAAAAGTCCTCACGTTTAAATTTTAAACTGAAAGAATTTGTCAGTTCTTCTTTCAATTGGTAAAGAATTTCATTCTGCAAAGCTACCGAAAATCCTGAGTTAAAAATTAGAGGAGGCCTAATGCAGAATACGATAGTAGTCGTGGCTTAATAAAGGAGAGATTATTAACATGTTTTTTTTATACATATTTATAATGAGATAGTAGGCGCGGCTTAATTCAGAAGTGATTAAATATAGCAATATTATTTAATCGTAGCTATTCTGTAAATGAAAGTATTAAATTTAAAGTAAACTATATTTTGTATCGTCACAGTATAAGCGATTTATATATAACATCTTTATTTGGACAATTTTTGATACAATTTTCTTTAAAATATTTACAAGTATTATTAATATTTCGTGTTAGTCTGTGTGGGCTACCGACCGATGGTCTTTCTTCCCTGTCTGTATCTACTATATGTTATAAAAATCAAAATTATATTTAGGGACGAGTTTTCTAAATGATTATTTTTAATAAAAAGCAATCTTTATTCCTTTAAACATATATATAGAAAAACATATAGTTAGCATATGAATTTGCGTTAGATATAATACTCAAATTATGAGATTGAAAAATAACATAAATTTTAAATTCAAAATTTGATTGGCAGAAAGGCTACTGGCCGATTACCATTTATCAAAATAAAAATTTACTACTTATTGTATTATTTCAAACTATTGTACAAATGTATGATAATAAAGATATTTACTACTTAACAGTTGACATACGACATAGCCCCGAATAAGTTAGTCACTATGAACCAATTATTTTCAGTTGTTATAGACAAAATAAAAAAAAAATACATTTACAATATAGTTAAAAATGCAGATTTAATATAGTTATGCATTTATATGAATAAAATGTTGTGTGAAATTTAATACACAATATAATAGTAGGCGTGGCTTATTACTAAATTTATATAGTAGGCGTGATCTATTAGGGGAATACGATTGTAGGCGTAGCTTAATATTAAATAAAATAGTAGGTGTGTGAAGCCACGCCTACTATAGTATTACGAACACATTTAAACAGGTAAGAGGTTTGATCATAATATAATAACAATTTATTATCTAACAGACTATATTATGAACGATAGACGCTTCTACTTCATTATACATGTTAATTCAATACAATAATACACTTTTAACTTTGTTTGTATTACACAAACACTCTGTTTGATAATGGCAAATTGAGTGGCAAAAACTGCAATCACAAAATTAAAAATATTGTGTTATACAAAGCTAAAAGTGTTTTATTGTATTTAACAGAATACATACAAAAATATAACACCATATAATAATCAATTTACAATTATTAAAGATTTGTCATTACGGATAGGGCGATGACATTTAATAATTCGTTAAACATAATCGCTGCAATTCTGTAAGAGAAATATTGAGTTTAACGGATACGTTAATTTTTATCATCTTAGTCATAAATGAATATTCATACAATGTGAAATTAATTAATAACGTACACATTAAACTTAACATTTCCCGTATAGAATAGCCCTGATCATATCCATTGAAGATTATTTTGTTTTTAAAAACACTTAAATAAACAATAAGTTTCTTTCACACATTGCTTTATTTCATGTTTTCAAGTAACGTTGTTTCAAATATATATTTACATTTCGTAAATTTCGAACGAAAAAGTACAAAATAAAAATGGAAAAACAGATCGAGTTCAATAATTAAATTGTTTACTTGAATACCAGACGTCGAGCGCGAATTGAAAACATCGTGAGATCACGCTTATTTTATAGCTTTTGCAAAACAATGAGTTAAGTCCTTAAAAGGGGGATCTAGAACGAGGTAAAACTATATAAGTTATGACCATAACGAAATACCACAATTCAGAAATAAATGTATAGAATTTTTAGTTGAAAAATGATTGAAAAGCGTAACAGAATTTTTATATGCATTAAAATTATATCCTAGAACTAATCTTAAACTGGTGAAAATTAAATATTATTTACAGACACTTCAATATAAATAAGCAAATCTTCAATCTTTCCTTTTGATTCAGTTATTTTTTTTTAAATTAATATATACATATAAGGTTTTCCAATAGGGATGATATGATTTTGAAGTGACGTTTCGGCCATTTGTAATATGTCATGATCTGTCATTTATTTTTCATTGTATTCAGTAGTGCTTATAATTTCATTATGGAGAGATATACATAAGAAGAACGTTTAGAAATTATTCAGTTTTATTATCAAAATAATCGTTCTCCAATTGCAACTTTTCGTGTACTTTTTCCATTTTATGGTGTGCTCGCTATTAGTCGAATTATTGAAAATTGTGAGCGTACATTTTCTTTACATAATGTTAAAGTACCAATAAGACAAAGAAGTATTTGCTCAAAGTAATGCAAATATTGCTGCCGTTCAGGCAAGTATTGCTAAAGACCGCAATTCCAAGACGTTCTCAACAATTGGGACTATCTCAAACCACAATTTGGCGGATTTTGAAAAAGGATTTGGGTTTCAATCCGGATAAAATTGTTCTCACTCATGATCTGAAGCCATTGGGCCACCGTAAACGTCGTGAATTTGCTGATTTTGCCTTGGAACAACATGAAAACGATAACGATTTTTTTAAGAAAATCATCTCCGATGAGGCTCACTTTCATTTGAGTGGTAAATAAACAAAACTGTCGATTCTGGTGCGAAGAAAATCCACAAATTATTAAAAAAAAAACATTACATTCATCTAAATTGACAGTTGGTTGGTTGGTGGTGTTTGGTCTGGTGGAATCATCGATCCGTACTTCTTTCGAAATGAAGATGGTAACACCGTTACTGTCAATGGAGAGCGGTATAGATCGATGATAACCAACTTTTTATGGCCGAAATTGGAAGAAGTTGATCTTGACAACATTTAGTTCCAACAAGATGGGGCTACATGCCAGACAGCAAATGCAACAATAGAATTATTAAGAGAAAAGTTTGGAGATTCGATTATTTCAAGAAATTGTGATATTGAATGGCCTCCAAGAAGTTGTGATTTAACACCATTAGACTATTTTTTTGTGGGGTTATTTGAAGTCGTTGGTCTTTCGAAATAAACCAGACTTTCTTCAAGCTTTACAAGTCAATATTGAAAGTGCTATTCATGACATACGACTTGAGTTAGTAGAAAAAGTGCTCGAAAATTGGGTTCATCGAATTCGTTGCTGCAGAAGAAGTCGTGGAGGCCATTTGAATGACGTTTTAAGGACGTTGAAATGTGTTCTAATTACAATACTAGATATGGACAAGTATATGCATTACCGAAACATAGTTTAGCTAAATATGAAAAGTGACCATACTACGTCATGCTAAAAAGGGTCAGCAGATGACTTTATATATATAACTGCTATTCACGCCTTATAAGTTACAATTCTATAACGTCTCGCCCTGCTTTTAACTTTTTTAAGGAATGACGAGTGAGTTTTGAACGTAAGTTTAGGATCAAGGGTAATCTCGAGATATTTGCAGAAGTTTGTGGGAGTTCCTGGTTGATTGTTATGACAAGCAATGGAGAATTTGTGTTACGATGAAATAGGTTGAGAAGACGGGATTTATTTGGATTAATAAGGATTCTTCATTTAACAAACCACAGTTTAATTCTGTCTATGACACCCCGGACCATGTGTGTGTCATGGTTATCAAAATTATGGGGCAGATAGGTCTCTGGTCAATAACACGACAAACATCTACATATTTATAAGTTAAAAAAAGTTAATATTTTAAATTGTTTTGCATTATTTGTATAGTATGAATAAAGACGTATATCTCTCTCAACATTATTGTTTCTATTAATTAATTTCAAATTGCAATTCATCGATGAATCAACTTGTACTTCTAATAAAAAAATAATAATAACGAAAGTAAAAAATTGCAAAAAAAATCCTAAAGCATGAATTTCCACAGAACCGTGCGTTAGCACATTGCAAAAGTTTAGATGTAATTACCAGTATTAATAATTAATTATCCATTCTAATACACATTTCCGAGTGTTCGGCGTGCGATCGATTAAAATTTCAAAGAACAAAGGTTGATCATAACAATAATGGCAACAATAAACGCCGGATTGCGTCATCGGGTTTCGAACACATCCGCGTTTATTACTCTCGCTTTATGCAAATCGACGCGGATTACACCTGTTTGCTCTTTTACGGTGAGCCGTAAACATTATTTATGGCTTTCTGAAAGCGCACGAGAGTGAAATCAGCTGTGCCTGTTCAATTAATTGATTAATGCGGTTTTTAATTTGGGTTTTTCTTTGTTCGCATTTAAAAATGTTCTTAGTTTGATTACGTAAAAATGATTTTTTTAGCATCTCAGACACTAAAGCGATTTTTGAAGAACTTGAAGGCCTCAAGATCCAATTAAAGGTAAATTGAAGCTGGCTTTAATACATTTGATTGAAGACTTCAAAACCTATTTCAAAACAATATCTGATAGTAACTTCAATACACTTGATAACTTCAAGATCTAATTGAAGGTAATAAAACAGTGCCTTCAACAAATTTGAGAACTTGAAGTAATTTCTGAGTTTGATTAAGTAAAAACATTTTTTTCTAAGGAATTTATTTACTATCAACTTATTTTTGAAATACTTGATCCAACTATAGGTAATTTAAGGCTGCTTTTAACATATTTGAAGACCTCAGGACCTAATTAAAAGTAATATCTGATTAGCTTCAATACACTTGAAGGCTTCAAGATCTAATTGAATGTAATGTGAAAGTGCCTTTAATATACCCGCTCCTTAGTTTTCGAGAATTTCCAATCGAAAGCAAAAATCGACGTTTTCTATTGAAAGTGCCTTTAATATACTTGAAGACTCAAATAATTTCTGAGATTGATTATGTAAGAAAACAATTCTTTTCTAAGGATTTTTTTATCATTACAGACAGTCAAGCTATTTTTGAAGAAATTGAAAACCTCAAGATCTGATAAAAAGTTATCTTCATTTCAATACACTTAAAGGCTTCCAAACCTAATTAAAAGTAAAATCTAAGAGTAGCTTCAATATAATTGAAGGCCTTAAGATTTAATTGAAGTCAATCTAAAAGTGGCTTCAATATACTTGAAGGCTTCGAGATCTAATTAAAGGTTATCTACAGTTTAATACAGTTAAAGATTTCAAAGGTTAATTAAAGGTCAATTTTGAGAGTAGCTTCAATATATTTGAAGGCCTTAAGATTTAATTGAAGGTAATCTGAAAGTGGCTTCAATACACTTGAAGGTTCCAAGAGGTAATTAAAGGTATAATAAATATGGCTTTAATACACTTGAAGGCCTCAAGATCTACTTAAAAGTAATCTGAAAGCGGCTTCAATAGATTTGGAGGCTTCAAGGTATAAATAAAGAAAATCTGAATCTGGCTTCGTTTCAATAAACTTGAAAGCCCAAAAATCTAATTAACAGTAATATCTGAGAGTAGCTTCAATATACTTGAAGGCTTCACGATCTAATTGAAGGTAATCTGAAAGTAACTTCAATACACTTGAAGATTCCAAGATTTAATTAATGATAATCTGAAAGTGATGGAAAAGCACTTAAAGGCCTCAAGATCTAATTAAAGGTAATCTGAATGAGGCTTTAATATAAATAGAAAACAGTATTCATTCACTAACGCTAAATGTGGAAATAATTTATTAATTATTTTCAAATCATTTTTATTTAATAGAGGCTTTAATATACTTGAAGAGTACAAGGACTAATTAAAGGTAATATAATTGTGGTTTCAATATATTTTTAGGCTTCAAGATCTAGTTAAAATTAATATGAGTGTCTTCAATACACATTAAGGCATCAAGATATAATTAAATATTTTCTGAAAGTATTGAAGATTGAAGCTTCTATTTCGTGGTATACCGTTTTTAATTGCAATTAGAAAATTCTCAAAGCTTGCTCGTAAAATATCTCATTCATAGTTTTTGAGATATTTGGAATTCAAAGAGAATTTGATGTTTTCCATCGATTTTTTCTGAAATTTGGGAATTTAAAAAATTGGAATAATTATAATTTTCGAGGTATCCTCATAACATTTCTTGAGGATATTAAGTAAAGCTTGCTCTTTCGGAATATGTAAAAATCTAGAAATACTGCATACTAAGTTTGCGAGGTATTTCCAATTAAAAAGCAAAAATCGATGTGTTCCAAAGATTTTTTCTTGTAATTTTGGAATTAAAATTCGCAATAATTTAAATTTTTGAGATGTCTTAATGAAATGACTTGGAGATATCAAGCGAAGCTTCCTTTTTCAGAATGTGTAAAAATCTAAAAATTCCCGCTCCTTAGTTTTCGAGAATTTCCAATCGAGAGCAAAAATCGACGTTTTCTATTGAAATTTTCTGCAATAGTGGAATTTAAAAAAAAAGCAATAATTATAATTTTCGAGGTACACTTATAAAATTTCTTTGGGATATTAAGTAAAGCTTGCTATTTCCGAATATGTGAAAATCTGATAATACCTTATTCTTAGTTTTCGAGATATTTTCAATTGAAAGCAAAAATCGATGTGTTCTATCGAAATTTTCTGTAATTTTGGATTTAAAAATTGGCAATAATTTAAAATTTTGAGATGTCTTAATGACATTTCTTGGAGATATCAAGCAAAGCTTTCTCTTTCAGAATGTGCAAAAATCTAAAAATACTCCCTCCTTAGTTTTCGAGAAATTTCTAATTGAAGTTTTGCGATTCCTAGGCGTGACCTTACTCATGACCCTACTAAAAATTAAATAATAATGTACCATTTATTGATATTTTTATATAATAAATACAAATGTATTGTCATCTAGAAAGAGGCTTCAATATTTGAGAAAACAAGCTGGCTTAAACACAGTGACCCTACAATGAATACTGGTTATGTAAAAGAGGAAGGTACTTAGACGACTGGCACAAAAGAAAACTCCATTTTTTGGCAAATTAATGATTCAGAACCAACGTTAAGTAT
This sequence comes from Philonthus spinipes, assembly GCA_963082785.1. NCBI lineage: Eukaryota > Metazoa > Arthropoda > Insecta > Coleoptera > Staphylinidae > Philonthus > Philonthus spinipes. The sequence goes on along the minus strand of OY720307.1, from coordinate 18,449,493 downwards.
ATCTTTTCAAATATGACGCCATCTATGTTCGTGTTTCGTTATTATTAGTATGGCCATTATTCATTTCGTGTCTTTGATTTAACCATAATTCGAGCCAATTCAAAATTTTGCGTCGTATATCACGCGAACGTAATTCGCACTGTCCTGCTTTTAGTTTAGAATAATTTATTTACGAGACGAGACGATTTGCGTCGAGGACGTCGCTGTTTTTCATTGGATAATTTCATTATTTCCACCGACGGATTGAATGACAAACGTTTCACAAACGCACCACTCAAATCACAAAAGATTATTTTTTAAAATACAAAAATGTGACAATAAATCGTATATTACTTTAAACACTCAGTTACAAATATAACTAATTTGTTTGTGTAATTGTTAGCAATAAATATTTGAAATAGCTCAATCAAATATTTATTGTTAACAATTTATGAAACTGGATGAAACAATCAAATAAACGGCCAGAATTGGTAAATCAGGAGTCATGTTCCACCAGGACAATGCTAAGCCTAGCACATCTTTGGTAACTCGAATCACCACTAGTGAAGAAGAAAAATTGATCATGTACAGTAGCACTTCTCAGAAACAATCACGGTCCAAGCGTGGTGATTTAACACAAATCACAGGGTAAGATATATTGTATAAAAGTAAATAAATAAAATCATGCTATCAGTTTGTTGGGACCTCCATACGCTAGATGAATGGCGGCTGAACATTTCATTAAATGTGAATTTCGTTTTTCTTGTTTTCATAAACAGGACAAGTTCGCCTTCCTTTAGTGAACGAAACAATGATTCTCGCTCGTCTACCTTGTAGACCCAAATCGTTGACGATGCCACTTGAAAATAGGCAAAAGGTGACGCTGGCGTCGTCTTTAATTTACTATACCTCAGAAATGTTGTGTATTTTGAGCTAATTCAATTAATTCAGATGTTTATTGTCGTTCAGTTTCATAAATAATGAAACAATCAAAGAAAAACGACCAGAATTCGTAATTCGTACAGGAATCATGTTCCACCATGACCTTATATACTTTGGTAACGCGTATCGTAGGAAATTGTTGAAACGAATCATCACTGGCGGTGAGAAACGGATCGTGTATAGTAACATCGTAACTCCACATAAAAATAATCATGGTCAAAGCGTGATGATTCAGCACAAACCACATAGAAAGCTATATTGTATAAAAAATAATGCGTTGAGTTTAGTAGAACTTCACAAGTGTGTATTTTGAGCTGTTTCAATTAATTCAGATGTTGACTGCAGCAACTTATCAAACTAGATTTGATTATTTCACCTAATGCAGAAAAACTAGTCAGAATTGGTAAATCGCACAGGAATCATCATCCACTATGAAAATGCTAGGTCATACACATTTTTGGTAACTCGTAGGTAATTGTCGAAACGAATCATCACTGGATCATGAACAATGGATCATGTACAGTAACTCGAAAACAATCACAGTCCATGCGTGATGATTCAGCACAAACCACATGGAAAGCTATATTGCATTAAAAAAATTGCTGTTAGTTTGATGAAACTATAATTTTGAGCTATTTCAATTAATTTGGATGTTTACTCGCAACAACTGGATGAAACAAAGAAAAATTAGCAAAAACGATGATTCGAACATGACAATGCTAGGCGTCACACATCTTTTGGTAATTCGTAGGAAATCGTTGGAGCTTGATTGGAAAGTGATGTTGCATCCCCCATACAGTCATGACTTTCTTCTAATTACTAGTTATTTAAAAATTGTAGAACTATTTGGATTATAAAACTTCTTTTTAATGATAATGTAGTAAAATCGCACTTGGTTCAGTTTATTGCTGATTTTTTCAGAGGCTTTATGAGCGCGGAATCATGAAGTTGCCATTAAGATGGCAAAAGGTCATCGAACGAAATGAAATATTAAATTTTATAATATTTATTCATTCTATAAAAGAATGAGTTTTATTTCGCGCCATAAAATCGAAATTACTTCCTTGCCAACCCAATAATACGTCCTTAAATAAATGACAAACAAGTAAATGATTTATGTCCTTATAGTTCCCCTTGAAGCATGGCACATAATTTAATTCTTCCTGGAAATATTTGTTTTCAGAACATCACCAGCATTAGTCGTCCAATTTGCAACCTCACATATATATTTTTTTCTAAACGAGAATTTACTTGTTTACTTTATTCCTGGGTAGTTTGATGTTTTCGTATAAAATTATGAAGTTCAACACGCGCGCGAAATGAAAAAAAAAAAATAAATGGTCAATCCGATTCGGAATCGACCTTCGGAGCGGGAACAACGTGTGTTATACGGTCATCGCTTAATCGGTACTAAAATACTAATTTTAACCTTTGTTTTCGGAATGCGATCATCGCTGGACGCGAGCAAAGACGCATCGCGAATAACGAGACCGTCAATTAAAAACGATTTATACAAATAAGGACGACGACAAAATGGTATCAAAAATAGGTATGTATTAATTAAATAAATCGCAAGCTTCTATTTGTGTTATTATTATCGGCGCAAGAGCGAGCTCCACTGATGAGGACGGGAAGTCCGAAACGCCTCTGCGTTTCATTTCGAATCACTTAATGATAAACCAACTGTACTATCATGTAATAAAAATATTATTTAAATAAACATTTTTGAACTTTACGAATATGGCAAAGCGCCATCTTTTGCCTTATTTGGGGAAGTGACATAGTCAACAGTTTCAGTCAACAAGATAGATGACATTGCTGTTGTTCACTAAAAGGAAAGCCAACTTACCGTATTAAAAAACAGAAATAAATCATTACACAATAAATCTAGCCTAACTACAACTTTCAAGGGCCGGATTCTAATAAAAAGTCCAATACAAGTAACAACCAAGTCCACTGTTAAAATTTACAGGAAATGAAAAATAAACCTTTTAATCTTTGTATAACAATTAATAAATAACTTTGAATATAGCAAGTTATAGACATAGCCACACATAATGTATATATAAATTTTAGTTAATTTGGAATTAATTGTTTTAAAGATATTATATATATATATATATATATATATACGGACTTGTTCTTGCATATTTTTTTAAGAACAAAAATTTAAAAAGTCACACAAAATGGAAGTTTACAAGGACATTTAATTTATTCGAACAGCATACAATTAACATGCATATACAAAGTTAAAAAATATTTTTATTGCATATTTTAGTTTTGTGGTTCAGTCGTCATCGCTATATTCAGACACAGCCGATTGATGCTCCTCCGATTGATTGAAAAGTACGGTGTTACCTCTCGATGTCATTATAGAACCACATTTCAGCCTTTGGTACGTAGTTACGGCCTACATTCATAACATTTTCAAATTTCTTTCTTTTTTTAATGGTCGTTTCGCTGTGTATAGTTTTTCGTCGCTACCTGTTAATATTAGTGGCTCCGAAACCCTCCTGTTTAGGATACTAAAATCTTGAAATGCTGGAAATGATACACTTTCACTGCATTGTAGTACTGTTGTAGTTTCTTGTCGTAACACATTATTCTGTATTTCAATGTCGTAAATTTATTATCTTTTCTTGAAGGATTGTTAATAAAGAACACTTTGAAGTATTCATAGAAGTTGTAAAACATATCTTGCGTTATTGGAACTACCTGAAACTTCTTGCATCTTCGAGCAAGAAAAATTGTATCATATATTTTTTGTTTAGATTTCAATGACCCCAGTGAGACACCTGTGCTGTGTCATTCGGATTTTTTTACTATCAACTGGAGTGTAGAAAGCTGAGTGAGGACATTTTTTTTATTCTACGAGGATCAGTTAACATAAAAAATGTTCAAATCAGTGATTTTTGATGTCATGTGTGTGTTAATAAAATGCAGTAAATGTTACCTCATTTCGTCGTTTGCCTCCTAACGTTTCGTCATAAACATAAATAAAGCTTTGCTCTGTACTCCCAACATGAATACCAAAACTATATATCCATAGTAGGTTCTGTTGAAAGTCAAAAGATATTACTTCAATATTAAGTTCACGTATAAAATACATCTGCTTTTGTTACATGCAGATTTTTATCGCGTTGTAGTGTTCGTAGTTCTTCGTCAGACTCAGCAGCATTGATTTTCTTCTCCAACTTTTCACACTTTTGACAGGTGTCCTGTTTTGGGTTTCCAAAGAATAGTATCTGATAATTTTCAGGAAAAAATGTTCTGTGGTACACGTATTTTACCATAGTATTGATGGTTTGTTTTGAAGATAAAGAACATTTAATGGTGGGGAAAGATAATAATGGTACATATTATTCCTCCTGCTATAATGTGACATATTTTGGAAAACTCAAAATGTGTTGAAATGTGTTGGCGAATCCTTTCTTCAATATCTTCCGGCAGTTTGTTTGGTCTATTATTGTTTACCTTTTTTGTTCCGGAGGGGTTTCATGTCTAAAGTGTATGTGTTGCTACAAGCAGTCAAGCCAGCTCTTGGTAATTGCATGTAAAGCTAAAAATGCTGTCTTGTAAACTTTCAGAGTCGTAAATTCAAGACAAACATACAATTAATTGTTAAAATTATTTTAAACTGAATTGAACATAACAAGGAGCAAAATTAATAAATTATTTACCTGATAAATATACGAAAAATGTTTACCATTATTTTCTCCCAGCCGAAGCCTTTTTCATTCTACAGGTTTACTATGAAGAAGGCTATACAAATAAGCATCCTTAATGTCTTATAATTTTAGCACAGCCCATAGCACCAACTTTATCAAAGCACTGCGTTTTTTAGTTGCAGCTATCTCCCAGAACTTTTTATTGTAACTAAAACACTTGTTACTTTGTTTGTTTGTTCTTTCTCTTATGTTAATTTCGCTTTTGCTTGCAAATGTTCGTATTATTTTTGTACCTGGTTTTACTAGTTTTGCTGGGTCAGCAGAAGTGCTGCCTTCTTCCAACTGTACAGAATATTCTAAATCCTCATTAGTTCCAAACTCCGCAAAACCTTCCTCGGACAAACATCGTGAGTTTCAGTATTGAGGTTATGTTTATAATTTTCTGGTAAAGACTCATCACCACTGGACTGAAATACACTTTCTTCTGAACTAGATGACATAGTGGGAACCGTAATTGTTTTTTTAACAAAGTTAGGTACACACAAATTGTAAAAATACAGTAATAATGTTCACAAAATAAGCGTACTGCCAAACATTTGCAAATCAATTTTTGAATGCAAGAATAGGTTAAGTCCAGGAATTGGCTTGTTATTGCAAAATTTGAAAAATAGGTCATCTATTAATCACTAACTTAGATCCGTGGCTTTCTTGCATAGGATGAAAGAGTATTTGAAACTGTGCAACAACCAACCCCAAACTTATTTTTGCGTAAAAGTAGACTTAGCTGGTTCTTGCATTGGTCCCTTCAATTGAGTCAAGTCTATTGCAACTGAAAATGAAGTTGAAACGAATCCGAATCACGGTTGATAGTGAGACAACTCAACAATACTGTCTCATTCGGAATCCCCTAGCTGTTTACTGTTATAATTAATTCCAATTGGAATGCAAGCTGAAAATAATGCAGATTTTTTTATAAATAATAAAAACCAAGCAACTGCCTGAAGCAACTACAGTGTGGTTTAACAACTATTGCAGTATCAACTAATAACTAGTGACATCTTGAAAGTCTTGTGTTTTATTAAATAAAAAAATATCTATTAAATTTATTATATATGGCTGGTATCGAATAGTATATCTATTTTGTTTTATTTTAATTTTTTGTATATTTATTGTAATTAAGTGATTGGTATTTATGATATTCTGTTATTATTGCTAGAGGTTATTTATGTTTTTGCGGGTTAGCATGTGCGTATGTATATGTACATGTTTTTCATTTATCTTCTAAGATTATTTTATTGTTTGTATGTAAAAAAAGAAGATTCCGTTAATAATCAATAAATATGGTGTTTTAATAAATTATCAATAAATATACTACAAAACTGATTAGAAATTATATGTTGTTTCAATTATTAATTATCAAGTCATTAAATAATGCGTGGAGAAATCGCTTTAATCAATTTTTGAATTTTGTGCTTCGTGTCGAGGCGGAATCTCCGCGTTTCGGATTTGATTTATCGCCGCTTTCGTCACGCGATTAATAATAATAATTTCTATTTGCATACGCGCTCAGTGGGCGCCTAAATAATTATTCAAATTAACAGAAATTATGCCGTGAATAAATATTAAATAAATAAAAAACTGGTAGCGGACGTAATGAGAGGAGATAATCCATATAATTTAATAATTGCGTGTTTTTACCCATGCTGTTTATTCGTAATTATTTATATTAAAAAATACTCAGTGCTTATTCAAGGATATTAGTCTAAGTATTGATCTTATATATTATTTTTTAAGTGATACTCTATACATTTTATTTTATTACATTTGATTAATAGGTCATGGTTTACGGATATAGAAGCAAATTTTTAAGATAATTGGCACAGTCTTTGAGAAATTAAAATTATTTCAGTTTTGTGGGTTATAAGGGATTTTTATAGGATTAATGGCACGTTTTTTTTGATAATTGGCAAAGTTTTTGCGAAATTGGAATTAGGTCAGTGTTATAGGTATGTAAGGGATTTTTACGATATTAGTGAAAGCGTTTTAGGATAATTGGCACAGCCTTTGGAATATTTGAATTATGGCAGTTTTATCATAAAGGAGTGTGTAGGATGGGTTATGTAAGGGATTATTTGGTTGACGGATTTTGGTGAGGATACCAAGGACTAATCGTTCAGCTACCTGTATGTTGTTATGGGTTGGAACTAGAAACATTAATACAGTTTACATTACTGTTTTAAATATGCCACGCATTTCAGCATCATTAAGAATAATTGTGATTTTTTCAGATTTTTTTCTGAAGAAAAAACAATTCACCGAAATTTAAATAAGTTTTTTTTAAAAGAGGAAGTAGTGGATTTTGGTGAAATATCTGAAAAGAACATTTTCTAATAAAATAAATATACAAGCATAATAATGTATATTTGTGATTAAAATTTTTAATTTTTTTGAAGGCAAAATATTTTCATCGAAATTTCAATATTTTCAAAGTGTGTGGAAAAAAGTCGATTTTGGCGATAAATCCAAAACTAGCGAAACATTTTAAAATTATACCAAAATGTTCCCTATGAGTGGAACTATCAACTATATAAATTTAAGCAATAAATAGTTTTCATACAGTAGACTTGTAATTTCACCTTATGAAAAATTTGCGGAAGAATTGTCGAATTTTATGAATTTTCTAGAGATGCACAAAACCTCCATTTCATTAATTTTTGGATGAAATATAGATAAACCATTCCCAAATCTTATTCTCAAGTTCTACTATTATTTCGCATCTATGAACAAAGATATTTTAGGCAGCGTCACGTTCAAAAGGGTTGATCGGTAGTTCTCATTTAAACCGTTCCTGTTAGACTCAATGTGAATACGACTCATGAATTAAAATGGCCTTAATGTATATCTTACGATGGTTTAAATTAGAGATAATTCATGATTGAAACAAACAATATAACAAGATAAACCAGCATTAAATTTATTTTATCATTTTCCAGTTAAACTAGATACAGTCCATCTGTTTACTATAAAAATCTTTTTAATTGTAAAACTTTCACTCATGTGCTGAAATCGAACCTGGTTCAGTTTTTTTGCTGATAAGTTCGAGAAATTTTATGGGCGCAGAATCAAGAAGTCACCAGAAAGATGGCAAAAGGCTATCTAACGAAATGAAATATTGAATTGATTAATGTTTATTTTTTATATAAATTGAAACCGTTCCAATAAGACTTGATGTAAAGATGACTCATTAATTCAAAAGGCCTTAATGTCTTACGATAATTTAGATTAGCCCTAATATAAATTATCCTAAGATAATTTATTGATTTTTTTTTCTTTATTTTATATTTTTATATTATGAACCACTGAATCTAAATTAACATTTTTATTTTCTGCTGTTATTTTTTTATTATTACAAATAGAATGTAATATACAGGGTGACCCACTTTAATCCACCCAGTGGAATATCTCGTCAAATATGCATTATACAAAAAATGTTTCGGACAAAAGTTTAATGGTTTCGAATGGAAATCTGATTCTGTAAAAAATATATAACGGGCGAGATGGTTGAGTTTGAAATCTTAAATTGGAACCTGTATTTTTTAATGCAAATTCGAATTCTACGCCAACAATAATAAAAGTTCTCACTGAGGATTTTTTTTTGAAATATTGATAGATGGCACGGTATTCGCAATGTTAAATCCACACAGATGGCATTCATAGGGTATAAAATATGCATCGTACAAAAAAATGTTTTAGACAAAAGTACATTTAAGTGACATCTGAGTCTGTAAAAAAATGCAACCACAGCCCGGAAGGCGGAGGAGGTGGTCAACTTTAAAATCTTAAATAGTAACCCATATATTTATTGCAGATTCGGATCACCAAAAATTATGTAGGTTTTATCCGAAGATTTTATTTGACAGATGGCGTATTAGTCGCATTAATAAAAAAAACTCAATTAAAAAAATAAAACAAATATCGACAATTTCAACTCCTCTTCTCGGAAGTAAAAAAAAATTTCTAAGTAAACTATTTATTTATTATTTATTTATTTCATTTATAAGGAGCTACCGTACTCCTTGAACACCGTTTGGTTCTTGGTTTTTGTTACTACTACGCCATCTATCACGATTTAAAAAATATCTTGGGATAAAACCTACATAATTTTTGGTGTACTATCCGAATCTGTAATAAAATGAATGGGTTACTATTTAAGATTTGAAATTTCACTCTTATTTTTTTGTTTTTTATAAATAAAAAAAAAACACTCTAAAGGAGAAAAGCTCTCGATCATATGGTTTTACGGAGTCTTTAAATTGTTAGATCGTTAAAATTAGTATTTATTTTAAATACATGGATTAAATTACTTAATTATAAAAGAAAACATCCTGAAACAATGTATTCAATTGTAATCTCACCTGTCGTTGTCCTCCGAGCACATGATGGAGCGTAAAATCCTGAGCACGAAAAGTAAGCACAGGATAAACATTTAAAACACAAAATAACTGCCCAAACAACTTTTACACAAACTGCAGAAAGATTAATAACACTACATGTATTTATAATTTAAATGATAATTTTATTTTTAAATCGCATAAAAAATAAAATGTCTCTCGCATTCTCAACTTTGCTCTTAATATTGTACTCTGAACTTGAATAATTTTAATTTTTTATTTAAATATTAATATTTTCTTTTAAGATACACAGTATTTGAATTTCAAGTTTTATGCAATAGTTTACACTAAATTTTAAGCGATTGATTGATTTTATATATTTAAAACACTTTAGGTAATCATTAATAAAGAATAAATATACAATAATTGTTTAAATGCAAACAAAAAATAATAGAAACTTTACATTTTTTTTAATATTAAGCGATTGATTATTTTAATATATTTAAAAGGATTATAGGTAATACTCCACACAGAATAAATATTTAAAGGTTAATAACGATTTTAATACAAACAGAAAAAAATTGAAACGTTAGATTTACAATAATTGTTTAAATGCAAACAAAAAATAATAGAAACATTACATTTTTTTAATATTAAGCGATTGATTATTTTAATATATTTAAAAGGATTATAGGTAATACTCTACACAGAATAAATATTTAAAGGTTAATAACGATTTTAATACAAACAGAAAAAAATTGAAACGTTAGATTTGTTTAAATTTAAAACGACCAATAATTAAAAATTACGACAGTAACTCTGACATTTTTTTGTGTTTTATTAACTTTGTACTTTAAATTGAAATAATTTGAATATTTATTTTATAAAACTTATTAGTTTTAAAATATTCGTTATACTAAAACTTTGATTTTGTTTATTTAATTTAAATCGTATTATTTTTAAATGTTCTTTGTACTCAGGATCTGAATGGATTTCACTTGCTAGTTTTATGCATTTAGCAATAGACGAGTGATTTATTCAACATTTTTAAAGCAACTTATGCTAATCCTTTATGCAATTTATTTAAACCAAGTTATTATGTTTATTTAGACAAGGCAAACGACTATTCGTATTATATTTTAATATATAATTAAATTCACACTTTATTTTTGCACTAAAATTAATTAACTTACTGATTTACATTCACCCATTATATCATTATAGTTTCCACCTGCAGGATTTAATTTTATGCTAATTAACTTGTTTTTTTTTATAAAATCCTCTATTATTAAATTAATTTAAGCAACAAATTAATGGACGCAAAAAAGCGTGTATACAACACAATTTTAGCGACGTAATAAATAGCTCAAATAAATCACACAACGAAAGTAAGCAGTCACAAAATAAAACAAAAAAAGTTCGAATTATACACAAATATAAATTTTCCTTTACGGATCAAACTGTTTTACGCTGTATCGCAATCGTGTTTATTGTTTAATTAAATCACGGATTGAGTTTGTTATTGTTAAACTGGCAGTGTTTTGTGTACGGTGGACCGGAGTGGACTAAAGCCGGGCCGCCATTGACGGACGATTCACGGCCAGAGCTGAGGAGCTCTTCGCCTCACAATGGATCGACCGAGGTCGTTTTCGGTTTCGAATTAACGCACTGACCTCACGCAATGTTTTCTTTGTGTGGACTTTTCTTTCTGCTGTTAATTGAAATCGATTCATTAATCAGAATTGAAATTCCGTAAATGGAATATTGAATAAAAATAGCTTATTAGGATTACTCACTGCTGTATTCTGGATCATGGCAGATATGAACTCATGAAAGAATTTTCTGGAGAGTTCTATGAAATGTGTTCATATTTACACTTGTCACAGAAAATTATATATGCTTCTATGTAATTAATATTAATTTATTTTATATTCATACTTCTGAGAAAATATTGTAGATAATTCTAAGTCACCAATTCGAATATATACTTTAATAGTAATATTAAAATAACAATCTTCTTCTTCTGCTGCTATCCCTTGTTGTCCCTTAGGGCATTAAATGATACTAATTTGTATTTATACTTGCAAACTAATATTGTAGATATTATGTGCTTGCTTGTATTTTGATCATTTTTCCCTTTAAAGAAGCATTTATTCAGAAAAATTGGTGCAATATAAATAGAAAGGAGTATTTACTCACTTGATTACAGTTATTTAAATAAATTAAATAAAAATGATTTGAAAATAATTAATGAATTATTTCCACATTTAGCTTATTTTTGACTTACGTTACGTAAACGTTAAACAAATGCACATTAAAATAACTACTTCCCGGGAAAATAGCCCGCTAGACATTGAATTACATAATGTACACCTGCTGTTGCATATCAATAAAATATTGCATAATGTAACAAATTTTGATCCGAGAAAAACTTAAAAATTTAAAAACAACAAAAAGAACGTTACTTAATATAAGGCCATCTGCAGACACGTGTTCCTGGATCTATCCCTCGTCAGTACTTACGTAACGTAAGTCAAAAGTCACAGAGCTTAATGTGGAAATAATTTATTAATTATTTAATTTTGGTACAATATACATTAGTCAAAATATTTTCTATTATTTCCTACATCTTTTACCAAATTTTCTTGCAACATGATGATACCGTGTCGAAAGAACGATGATGGTTTAGTAATGATCCAATTATCAATCAATTTGACACTTCATCAGTATTTTGAAGTCGTGTACCAGCCAAGCCATGGTGTATCGATCTAAAGAGGTGGGAATCAGAAGACGCTATGTCTGGGCGAATACAGAACTTCATATTCCGATTGCAACAGTGTATCATTCGCAACTCTTGCAACGCGTGGCCGAACGATTTCGTGAAAGAGGATGACTCATATTTGTTCAATTGACTTTGGGAGACATCTGCAGTAAAAGCTTCATTAGATTCTAGCAGCTCGTAGTATAATATACCTTGCTGATTCCACCATTGGCATAATGAAACTATGGCCATGAATATTTCGTTTAGTGTCGATGTGGATGGCTCTCTTGGACTAACTCATGAATTTTTATAATTGGGAATGTCGAAATATATCCACTTTTCATAGCCTTTTCCCTCCATTATGATCTTTTCCACTGCATGAAAACGTCTTGCAACAGTTGATTTATCAACTGGTAAACTGTCTGCATTTTTTTTTTTGAGAGTTTGAGTTCAATAAGTCTTGCAATTCATTGTCTTCGAACTTCTTTGGTCCTCCAGGTTGTTGTGTTTTTTTTTTCATTGCCATCAAAATCACAACATTAACATAGTTAAAACAAAAACTGACAATTGGGATATAACGGGCAGCAACACTATACGTTTCTAAAGAAGTTTGATGTTCTTTGGCAACAGATTTCTTCAAGTTAAACAACAAAATTAATGAATGTCAAAATTACAATTTTGAGCATCCCATGATTAGCCTAATTATATATGCACTGAATAATTTAATAATACTGAATGGAAAACTGTTTATTTATATTGTTAAAACCACCGAATTTAAGAGTAAGATTAGGTTGTTTGCATTTTCATCAATAGAAAACTGATCAAAAATCATGCATGCACCTAATTTTTGGTATACTTGTTAAGGAATATTGTGGATAAGTCTATCTCTAATTCGAGTTTATACTTGTGAAAGAATATTATAACTAATTCTATGGATAGTACATTCATGTTTACATTTATGAATGAATGTTTTGATGCAATTGCACTTCTTGGGGTACAAACCACAGAAATGAGTACCTGGAAGCCGGAAATACGTCGGCGGGTTTTCCTCATTGTTAAAAAAGTAATACATTTATTGAAGTAATTATTATTGTGAAATTACTTGGACATAAATACATTTTATGATTTAATAATCATAATCAATTATTATTACATTAGAGAAGATGTTAGATAAAGGATATATAATTAATTTCAATCAATTGCAATCATCCAGTCAATAGATTGGAATGTGATTTAAAAGCGATAAATCTCAACGGAAGATATAATTGAGACGCTCTTCGGCTTTCCCACAGGAGCATAAGTCAACTGAATAAACTGACCTTTTTATTCAATCAAGCTAACTTAATTAGCGTCTGTCGCATCGCGACCTCACCAGGCGCTTACGCATTCCCCGTTCATTTTTATTTTTATTGCTCCATTACGATAAATTTACTTTCATCTAGCTTTTTGATTCATATCCACAGTGGCAATAAAAATAAATATAAGTACATACATAAAAACTGATTAAGAAATAATAAAATTTAAATGAATTATAATGATTATTGATTGACTCAAGACATTAAATAAATTACATTTTATTACAATTAAGGAGGAAATTAAGGGATTTTATTAAAATTAAAATTATTGTCCTAGATAAACATTAATATTCCCGGCCATAAAGTATAAGGATTGCCGGCTGAAATACCAATGGTCGATAGCCATTTGTAAATACTAAATTAATGTATTGTTAATTTTATGTAATTGTAAGTGTCCCAAACAAAGATGATTATGTATTATAATTCCTTATTCAAGCTTTCTTTTGTGTCTAGAAATGCAAATAGTTAATTTGCAATAAAAATCAAAACATGTATATTATATCTGTTAATTGGAAAACAACCTGTGATACTTCGTTTTAAATTTTATATTATTACGTTAATCGGAATTAACTTATATATATATATATATATATATAAGATTAAATATATATATATATATATAAATATATATATATCTTAATTAATTAATTTTAACAATATAACATAAATAATTACAATACATGTAGGTGTTAGTCTGTTTGGGCTATCGACCACAAGTCGATATGAATTTATGAGGAGGTGGCTTTTTTATTTTTCAATGATTTTTTGTTAATTACGCTTCTTAATTATGTAAAATTATTCCTAAAGGACATTTAAACAATTTATAAAGCGGTTTAATTTTTTGATTTTGCAAGGATTTTTTGTTAATTATTTTTTAATTATGTAAAATTATAAATAGAAAAGAGTATTCATTCATTTTGATTTAAATTGAATTGATTTGGTTCAATTTAATTTAAATGGATTTAGTTTAATTTGATTTAATATAATTGATTTAATTTTGCTGATTGTATTTGGATTATTTTAATTGATTTATTTTAACATCTTTAAATTATGTAAGGCATAGCTATACTGACGAGGGATAGATCCCGAAACACGTGTCTGCAGATGGCCTTATATTAAGTAACGTTCCTTTTGTTGTTTTTACATTAAATTTTTCTCGGATAAAAACTTTGTTGCATTATGCAATATTTTATTGATGTGCAAAGCAGGTGTGCATTATGTAATTCAATGTCCGGCGTGGGTATTTGCCCGGGAAGTAGTTGTTTTAATGTGCATTTGTTTAACGTACTTACGTAACGTAAGTCAAAAGTCACAGAGCTAAATGTGAAAATAATTTATTAATTATTTTCAAATCATTTTTATTTAATATATGTAAAATTATTTGAAGAGATGACCAGAAGAATTATTGTCGATAGATAATTTGAGAAATGTGCATTAATTATGTATTATTCAATTAATATGTAAATATGTTGCTGTAGACTCATAAATTAAGATTTTTATATATATATATTTGAAGAGGAATTTTTAACAATTGAAAAAGCGATGTTTTAAATCACCCAACACGAACAACTGTACTGGCAATTTAATTAAATCTAAGAAAAAGATAATTTCTATTACTAAATTACATTTTCCAAGATTTCATTCCGTCTAAATTGGCGTAATCAAAGCCAGCAACAGAGCGTCCTAACTAGATGTCAAATTACGTTCTAGAACAACTCAAAACACGTAAACAATTTCAGATGACTAACTCGGCTAATGTGTGATTTTCGTTTTATAAATAATAAATGTTAAAAAGCGAGCTAATTTCAAGATAATCGCCGTTCGCAAGGTTGAAACGAAACAATAATAATAATGATGGGCAGGAAGGAATCACCCCGCGTGACTCACACGGTAATTTCACGCACTATTTAACGATTGTTTCGTTATTGGGCGAATTAGTCGGAAAAACGGTGACCTCACCAAATAATGATATCCAGAAATATGTTACGAATTCTGTCGCAATTCGGTTTTAAATATTTAATCAAAGATTGATTACATTTCTGAAGCGTTTGTGTGTTTAAAAAGTACGATTCATTTACAAATATAAATGATTAATTTGATTCGATTTTATTATGATTGGTGATGAAAGATATTTTTTGTAATAATTAAACAAAAATGTTTAATATTTAAATATTTTGTAATTTACTCATATCATTTTATAGAATAAAAATAATGTTAAATTCAAGTTGACAAAATTCAAAATAATTTTGTTAGGTATTTGGCTTGCAAATTTAATACATTAGTAAATCTTAAATCAATTAGTAATCGTCATAAAATTGCAGGAGTATGTTTTTTTTTCACAAACTTATACACGGTAATATCACTTCTCCCGCTTTGTTAGCTTTGTTAAATTTTAATTTTTATCCGCATAATATTCCCATTCGTGGCGCATCCTTGTTTCGGCCAAATTTCCATCACAGTAATTATGGTTTCAATTCTCCCTTTGAAATAATTAAAATAAAATAAAAAATAATTATGAGAAATATTAATAAACTAAATTTATCTGGAGAGTTTGACTTATTTAATGTTTCTTTAGCCTCATTGAAGGCAGCCATTACTTCGCAATACGATTAATTATTTCAATCTGAATATAATTTTTCCTTTCATTCATTCAGCTAAATTTAATTCTCTCGAATCAATAGTAATTTATCAATATGTTTAACGATATGTCTCTGTATTCTACTATTTTTTTTTTTTTCATTTCTTGTTTTATACTTGCATCTTTAATTTGTAATACTATTTGTAATAATTTTGTAAAAAAAAGAAGATAAAACAAAATATATAATAAACTAAATTAAGCATTTAGAGAAATATTCTTTTATTATTCGATATGTCTCTGTATTCTACTATTTTTTTTTTTCATTTCTTGTTTTATACTTGTATCTTTAATTTGTAATACTGTTTGTAATAATTTTGTAAAAAAAGGAGATAAAACAAAATATATAATAAACTAAATTAAGCATTTAGAGAAATATTCTTTTATTATTCCTCAAGAATATTTCCCCAAATGCATTTCCCAGTATTTTAATTTCATAAAATGGCATGATTAAATTTTAAAATAATTCATATTTAATTAGTATTACAATAGCTTTTATCGCCAATCATATTTTCAACACACAAAAGCTTCAGCAATGTTGGTCATTAAGGGTTCTATGAAGTAATGATATTTGATATTTTAACGATAACGTAAAAACTACTGAACATTTTATCATCAAATTTCGAACACATATCTGAAATAAGTATGTTAATGCGTAATGTATGCCTTTTTAGTTATAACAAATTAAATATAGAAAATTGAATAATTAATTCGAGAATATAAACAAATAAAATCACTGCCTAGTGGTAAATACAAATATTAGTTTATAAAGTAATTTTAATACATAATATAAATAATATTCTTAAGTTTAAGACACAAAGCGTCTCTTATTTTAATTGTTCGTATAGTGGCTCCATCTACAACCCGCTGCGGTGGGATGTACTACGCATTTATTTCCTCATATACCAATTCGCAGTTTGCACCGCGTTGCGATTTCTGACCATAAACTGAATTTTTCCAACAAATTTGTATACACTGAAAGAAATATTTCCAAACAAGTTGGATTTTCACTGTCTGACAGTATCTTGAATGGAATAATCACAAAAGCGTTTAAAGGAAACACCTAAACATAATTGTTGGAATGAAGTTAAAATGGTTGAAATATCTTGTACTAAGTTAATAGGTAATTTCCACCAAATATTCTCTCTTGTCCAAGTAACTATAGTAAAATTATAATAAATCTTGTTTACTATAAACATGATCTTGTTTGGATTAAGCAATACATTTTATAAAATCTTAACAAAGTTAGAATGTTTGCTGGAAATACGTTACTTGGCATTCTCCCAGGCCGACAAGTTAAATTATTATATTATCATACATTTACTTGTAAACAACAAAACCTATAATTATCATATTTAAAATGATCATTTATTTCTTTTAGTGTATAATAGATTATTTATCTACTACTTATTTTAAACGTTGTTATAATTCTGTAAAACGGTGAAATTTCCATAAAAATAAATAAATATTTTTTTATTGTAACTTTATTGGCTACAATAAAGACGTTTATTATTTATATCATTAAATTCAAAATAATTTCAGTAAATAAATATTTTATGGCAGAAAGATCTCTGGTCGATAGCCCATGACAGAAAAAGACAAACATTTTCATTTTAGTGTATAAACTTAATTATATAGATGGTTGAAATGTTTCACATTGTAGTTTTAATTGAATTAAAAGAAAATAATTAAATTATTAATTGTTCCCTTTCTATTGCTCTGCATGTAGTGACTTATGAAGTAAGTAATGAAAATATAAATATCCATTAAAACAACTACTTCCGGGAAAAATACCCACACCGGACATTGAATTACAAAATAGATGATTGCCGTTGCATTTCAGCAATGCTGATAAAGCAACATTTTTTATTTTATTTTAAAAAAATGAATCATGAATGTTTTTCATTGACGATAATTGTTTGTCGGGGCTATTCTGTAAAGGAAATGATAAGGTTATCGTGTATGTTAGTTTTTATCATTACAGTCTCAGTTGTTTAATATATGTATAATATAAGTATTCATTGAATGTAAAATTAATTAATAACATATACGTTGAACTTAACATTTTCAGTACGGAATAGCCCCGTATGTCACTCCCGTCACGTCCGTTCGAATTAACGGAGAAAACTTTACGTTTGTAAATATTATTTAAAGGGTATATAATGTAAAACTGTACTGACGAGGCATAAATTCCAAAACACGTGTATACAGATGGCCTTTTATACATAGTTAATTTTATTTGTGTAAAATGTTTTTGGATAAAAAAAGTTGCTTTATCAGCATTGCTGAAATGCAACTTCAAATATCTATTGTGTAATTTAATGTCCCGCGTGGGTATTTGCCCGGTAAGTAGTTGTTTCGATAAATATTTGTATTTTCATTGTACTTACTTCGTAAGTCATTAATTGCAGAACCATAGAAAAATAATAATAAATAAATTAATTATTTTCAAATTCTTTTCTTATAAACTCCAAATATTGAGTTATGTATGTATGAAGTTGCGTGAAGATTAATTTAAATATAAAGAAACACTTGTAAATTTTCTTCACTTTTTTAATTTTTGTTTTTCGATATTTAATATTTTTTATGTATGTAATTGTCTGAATAAAAATATTTGTGATAGAAAGTCAAAATATTTTTCATGAGGAGATCGCATTCAACCGTGAAATGCAGATTTTTTTCAAATTTTTCCTCTGTCAGGAACCCCGAATAAACGTACACACTGTATAAGATCAGTTGAAATGTAAAATAAACTTAATATGCAAAGCTATATCTAAAAGAAAATCACAAATACACAACGAAAAATAGGAAATTTTAAAATATTTCACATTTTTAATATGAAACATTGCTCGACGCCCTAAGCGGCAACAAGGGATAGCAGAAGAAGAAGAATATGAAACCTTAATTTAAAGAAAAAACATTTGAAAGATGCACGCGACAGAAATTTTTATTTTTTGTGTGCAGACTCGCAGATAAAATCGAGTTCTATTTGTGCTGCTTTTATTTGTTCATGAATCATATACAGTGTGCCTGTATTCTTGTGGATGATTAATGGTTTTTTTTGCAATATTACGCAACAAATGACATTAGAAAATAAGAGATAATGTACAAAAAAAAATGAAGCAATGTGTATCAGATTGCAATAATTAGCTGATTCATAGTCTGTAATAATAGCCAATTAACTTCATCAGAAAATCGTTTGGTAATTTGTTTCTAATGACTTGCTCTTAATAATTGCAATTTAAAAACTTTAATTAACTGAGAAAACGTCAGATCAAAAAAAAAATGGATCTGACATAAAACGCAAATGTTCATTGTGTATACAATGCGAATACGTTTTAACTTCTGAATGGCGTTTATCGTTACTTTGTGATAATCCACTATATTAAATTATATATACAAATATATTTATGGATTTACAGCAAAATGTTTACATAAAAAATAAATATCTGGCTGAAAGACCGATAGCCAGTCAGGAAAAATATTATATAAAATGTATTGTATTACACATAATGTAATTTTTTTACAATGAAGATGATTGCATGTTACATATTAATTGCATAATATAATACATAATTGACCTTAAAATTCACAAATTGGCTATCGACGAAAGATCTTTCAGTAAATAAAAAACAAGAACTGGACAAAGACTGACTGTCTTTGTCCAGTTCTTGTTTTTTATTTATATATCGTGATCGTTAATGTCTTTATCTAAGCATAGATGAAATGAATTGATGGATAGTAATTGTGTGGAATTTACATTTGGCTTCTATATCAGGGTTTCGATTTATCCATAGGTGCTTGATGATACAAGATAATGGTTGCGAATTTTGTGGGTAAGAATTCAAGGCGGTGACTAATGAGAGGGATTTTGTAAGTTGCATATAGGATTGAATTCGAAGGATTATGTAAAGGATTGTCGTGATGCCTTATTTAAGTTAATATTCTTAGTGCAGCGCTTTCTGTAGCTGCGAGATCATTTAAAAATGAAGGACGAGAAAATTAAATATATTGCATTTTCTGAATATTTATTAATTGTAGGCGATAACCAATTGACGACTCTTACAGCATGCATTCCAATAGTTTATATTATATGTAGATTTTTGTGTTTATTGATACTAAAAAGATAGTTCCCAAAAGAGATTACGCAGTGGCTATAGTTTATTATTATTAAAACAAAACAAAAAATCCATTCAGGCAAATTTATCTAATTGATGTAAATATAATCATATATTTTCATCACTTTTTATTTTTGTTTTTCAATATTTAATATTTTTTATGAATTGCCTAAATGAAAATATTTATATGTAGATTCAGGAAAATTTATGAAATGAATTTTTGAAATATTGATTACTCTAAATATCGTCGCTTAATAGTAGATGCCGAAAAAAAATAATATAATTTTAGATACGTAATCAGAATCTTGCTGATTTAATACTTTGTAAAAAAAAATAAGATTTCTTTGGAGAAAGAAAGTTACAAAACATGGTGGATGCGCCGGGCCACAAAATCCGTGGCTTGAAATCAGTGGCTAAATTCTCATAGATGAAAAAAAAAACAATTTGACGAATTCTGCGATGATGAATTACGAACACTTCAATTTGTACAACATATTTCTGAGGCTAAATTGACGATATTTTTTTATTAAATTGTATTAAAAAATATATTATATTATATTATATTATATTATATTATATTATATTATATTATATTATATTATATTATATTATATTATATTATATTATATTATATTATATTATATTATATTATATTATATTATATTATATTATATTATATTATATTATATTATATTATATTATATTATCATCCTAAATTTAAAATTTTCCTTTCTCAGTGGGATTTATTCCCAATTTTATGAATTGTGCTGTGATAAATTAATCGAGTAAATCTTGAAATTCAAAAAGAAGCGCGTTTCATAACTTGAAAGTTTAATAAATTGCCTTTAAGAAAATTTTGTATAAACTAAATTTAAAATTCAGTCATAATGGGAGAAAATATTACAGTGTAATTTAATTTTCGGCAGAAAGTAGTTGTTGATATTTTTTCGTATATTCTGCTCTTCTTATGCTCCATAAACAAAATATGATGCAAACAAATTGTTGCACGCTTTTAAGAATTTGGAATTTCTTATCTATTTGATGAATTGAAAAAATAATCATTTACATTTTTAAATTAAAAAAAAATGCATCACTTTAATGAAGGGCTTGACCGAATACAAATGAATTCTGTCAGAAATTATTCATTTTTTATAAAGAAGCTACACTTTAATTCCGAATATAAAAACTTTATATCTAAGCCTTACATACACTGAATCAATAAACTAGCGAGCGAACTAGCAACGGCCTGACTAACAGTAAAAAACCTAGTAAGCGAAGCGAGCCTACCACAGATCTATAGGTAAGTTTTGAAAGAATTTATAGCAAACTTCAACTGTATGCGATTTTCAAACAATAACGAAAATTTAAGGTCATCATTTGGAAAATGATTGCTGCAGTTTTTTTACAAAATAATATTGTAAAACTTAAAAGTCTTATTATTAATTAAGGTTGCGGTTTAGTAGAAAGAGATAGCTATATAGTAAAATGAAAATAATCATTTGAAAAAAGAGCCATTCTTTTGGATTTAATAATATGAATATGTATTTACATTTTTATCTACCAAGTGTAAAGTATGAGTCTAAATAAAAAATAAATCGTTAATTTTCGTGTATTATGTCAATTTACTAGTTCAAGTTAGAAAAGAAAATTGTAAGATATAATGAAATTAATAGATCATGTCTGCTAAGTAATTTTAATGCAGAATTTAGTGAAATCCTTTAAATTTTCATTGCACAAGTTTTTATTAGCAAAAATATAATTTGAAATTTGCTATAAATTTGATCAATTTTCATTGTTTTTCATAATTGTTTTTTACACAAACTAAACATTAAAATAATTTTTAATTCGTCTGATGAAATTCCTGCTTATTTTAAGATTACTTTAATGTATAATACAATATTGTCCATTGATCACAACAGCAATCTAACTCGAATTAGTGATAGCAAATATTTATATAGCTATCTCTTTCATATAAACCGTACCTTTAAAGATTAATAAGGTTGAAGGATTGGTGGAAAGAGAGAGTCATCTTTAGAAATTCAACAACTTAAACATCAGGGGCTGATTTTCACAATATAGAGTAATATAGAGAGTAAAAGTTGAAGGATTGTTGGAAAGAGGGAGCCAGTTTTAGGTATTTTCTCGTACTAAAAAAAAGATCATGGGCTGATTTTCATAACACAGAGTCAATCGTGTAATTCAATTTTCGGCGGAATAGTAACCCGTTCAAATTAATAGAGGTTTTATATCTTCTTTATAAATCAATTCATTATATACTGTCTTCAAAAAAAAACAGAACATCAATTATTCGATAATTTTAATAACATTTCCGGAATTTATCGATTTCCATCACCTGTACCGATGATCAAAAAAACAATTGGTTTGGTTCTTATTTAATGTATTTTTTTTTATTGATTTCACCATTACGAAGAGCTGGTGATTTTTTACTTTAGCTGCTTCTAATATACTAGTAGGCTGTAACTACTTTAAAGTTTCAATTTCTAAAATTGTAAAAGATGCCCTGTATTCATGGTCGTGCACAATATCACCATCTAAGTGATTTTGACAGAGATTGCATTATTGGTAGGCGAGAAGCGGGATTATCAGTTCATGCTATTGTCGAAAAAGTAGTGTATCGGTAATTGTGCGCAGTTGGTCTACATGGTCCGAAGCTGGGGAAAATCGACGTAGCTCTGGATCAGAACAATCGAGAAGCACTACAATATTTGAAGATCGAGCTCTTCGTTTGACATCTTGACAGATTTACAACATCGCGTGCGTTGGGAAATGACTGCTTGGCTCTAAATGGTCAAAAAGTAGAGTGACCACTGTTTAAAGAAGAAACCGCAGTTTTGGTATTAGATCCTAATGTGTGTGCCTCTTACTCGCAGAGTGAGTAAGTCTTATTGGCGCAAAGAAAGACAACATTTGAGCCATGAATGAAATAAAATTATCGTCAATGATGAGTATCCGTTCTGTTTATGGGATCGTGATGGTTGCAGAAGAGTGAGATATTGATGCGGTAAACGGAGAATTTTAAAATTTGCTGCCCTTACCCAGTGAACGATGGTTTGGGGAGCGATAACATATGGTAGTCGGTCTCCTGTAGTTTTTATTGAGGGAATTCTTAAAGCTGAAAAATCGAGTTGTGCAAGCCATTCACATAAGGCACTAACACTGGCTGTAAAATAGTGTTAATGTACCGAATACACCATTTTACAGCCAGTGTTAGTGCCTTATGTAAATGGCTTGCACAACCTGATTTTTCAACAAGATAATGCTCGGCGTCATACAGCGGCCATTTCAAGACAGTTTTTTTTATCGTGCTGAAATCACTTTATTGCTCTGGTCATCTCGTTCTCCAGATCTATCGCCGATATAACATGTTCCCCTAACGCAATAATAGGACTTAAACGTCAAATTATCGAAGCTTGGTATGCAATTCAATAAGTAGATATTGATTACCTGATTTCTAGTATGCCTCGATGTGTTAATAAGTGCTTAGGAAATCCTTGTGGGCCAACACACATTAATTGCCATTTATTTGTTTTTTGTATTGCAAGTTGATTTTTTGAATATGTAAAAAACAAAAAATACCCCTTCCGTAGTTTTCGAGATATTTTCGTTTAAACCCAAAATGGGCGATTTTTAAAGCAATTTTCTGTATAACTCAAATTTGAAAATTCGTAATAATTATTATTTCCGGCCAATCCTTATGAAACTACGTAAGGATACTAATTAAAGCCTGCTCTTTCAGAATATGGAAAAAACAAAAAATACCCCTTCGGTAGTTTTCGAGATATTTTCGTTTAAACCCAAAATGAGCGATTTTTAAAGCAATTTTCTGTATAACTCAAATTTGAAAATTCGTAATAATTATTATTTCCGGCCAATTTTTATGAAACTACGTAAGGATACTAATTAAAGTCTACTCTTTTAGAATATGCAAAAAACAAAAAATACCCCATCCATAGTTTTCGAGATATTTCCGTGTAAACCCAAAATGGGCGATTTTTAAAGCAATTTTCTGTATAACTCAAATTTGAAAATTCGTAATAATTATTATTTCCGGCCAATCTTTGTTTCATTAAAAATCCAATAAATTTAAAGTCCAATAAAATCTTAGTATTTTGATTTTTTTGAAAGGCAGTATGTTAAGATAGAAATTTTTTATAATTCTTATTTATTTCCATTTTAATTATCATTGAATAAAAAATAAAATAAAAAGGTTTTATTGTATTAAAAAAAACTATTTATCATTTATTGATCAATTTCATGTATAATTAACTAACAATCATCATTCATCTAATCCTTTCATTATAATTTAATATGGTTAAAGAATTTGTGGGAAGAGTGGGAGGCAAAGTTAGGTATAAGGAAATAATCCTTTCATTATAATTTAATATGGTTAAAGGATTTGTGGGAAGAGTGCGAGGCAATGTTAGGTATAAGGAAATAGTTGTTTAAATTAATAATTTTGTATCTTCTTTTCAAGTCAATTCATTTTATCAAGGAATTGATTGTTTTAATTATTCTCATTTATTTCATTTTTAATTTTAATTATCATTGAGTTAAAAAACAACGATTAATCCTTTATTAATCACTTTCGTGCGTAATTAATTGACAATCAACGTTTCTCGTTCAATCTTTCGACGTAACGTCGCTCGCGGACCAAATATGTCCGTTTGCGACGGGCTCGCCAATAAATTAAAACACGAACCAGTTAAATGCGCGCGCTCGACACTCATTAATAAATATCAGAAAACGTGGGTCTGCCGTATCGACTTTCTACAAAAAGCGTCGGCGATAATAACGCAAAAAAAGCGATGATGAAAAAAAAAATGTGGGCGCAAAATCGCGAACGAAATCTCGCCTACATTAAAAAAAATGTGTTCGATGTTTGCGTTATAACTCAATTTAATTTGCGAAAGAAAGAAAAAATGGATTGATTGGAATTAATATATAGATGATTGGATATTTGAATATTTGTTTAGAAAGAACGAAGGTGGGATTGCAATAATTCAAATTAAAGCGAAAAAAAAAAGAGATTTAATTTGATTGATTCAGATTAAAAATTAACATAGAATAATAATTAGCAATTATTATGGGAAGAAAAAATATACAAGTATAAACGATAAAATGCCAAAAAAACGTGAAATCGATACGTTATTTCAAATCATCCGGTTTGATTGATTGATCAATAACATTATATTCTATTTCATTGAACATAGCCCAACTTATGCATTCGTATCGTAGTTTTAATTGTAGACGTTGGTAAATAACGCATAATTAAATGATCGAAACCCGCCTATCCCGTTTAGCCGAAAAATTTGCCTCAAACCCTATCAATTACAATCTCCTACACCCTTTGTGCATTCCCCGAAACCAAAATGTCAATCCCAAACGTAAACGTTTCACCATCACCATTCATGATCTCATTTCATCATTTCATGACTTTAGTGATCACGACGAATAAATTCAATTCACAAGACAATGGACGACATTAGCGATCAAAACCTTTTTGACACAGCAACTGACAAGGTCGATAGCCAATTGGCAGAAGAATTTATTTTTATGGTAGTTATTTATTGTATTTATTTATTATTATTACTTTGTTAAAAATAATCTGCCAATAAAGATTTATATATATATATATATATATATATATTAATAAATGTTAATTTTGGGGGTTTCTGTATTAAAATTGCAAACTATATGAAAATTCTATGAAAGTACGATTATACTATTCCCCTAAAGTATGCCTTAAATAAGAAAGTTTGAGTGCGAGCCTGAACATAACTGCGGTTATTTTTTAACGACTGAAACTTTTAGAAAGGAAAAGGGTTATCCAATCACGGTTTTAGATAAATATTGTTTAAAACACTCATGAAAAGAAAAAAAACTTTTAAATTGCGGTTTTATGTAAATATAGTTATCGAATCGATTTTTTTTTTCATTTTAAGAAAAAAACGCAATCAAAGTTTGAGTGCGAGCCTGAACATCATTGCGGATATTTTTTTAATATTGAAACTTTTGGAAAGAAAATGGACTTCCCAATTGCGGTTCATTCTTATCGAATAAGATATATTTTTATTTTTTTTTGTCGAAAGAGAAGAAAAGTTCTCGATCATATGGTACTTTAAAACAAACATCCATTGAAATAACTACTTATAAGGTAAATACCCCGCCAGACACAATGAACATCTGCTTTTGCATTGTAATATTGTACATTTACAACATTTATATAAGCAATATAATTAGATGTTAGTCTGCCTGGGCTATCGACCGAAAGCCTTTCTGTAAGATTTGTTCAATAATTGCAGAAACTTGAAACTTGTCATGAAAATCAGATTTAGGTGTTACATTTATTCATTCCCGTTGTTTTTGTAAAGAATTAAAATTAAATTAATTATTAAATACTCAAGGCAAAAGCAATACAATTACGTGAAACAAAGGACTAACACTACAGACTTGAAATCAGTTATTTAAAAAAAATATTCAAAGCCTTGTTTACTTTGTATTATTTTTTTCCTCCATTCGAATTATTTTACGCTCATTTTAAATTTAAATAAAAAACGCGACAAAATTAATTCACACACAAACGTATAATTCTACAAAATAAAAAAATAAAACAATAACAAATATGACTCACCAATAAAAATAAACTGGCGCTTATTGGCCGCGAACGGCGCGTTTTTTATCGCACGCATTTTCGCGATTAAAGACAACAACAAAAATGGCTTTCGGTAATTAAATACAATTACTTCGCTTTTCGCGTAAGAATTTCTTTCTGTTTATGGAAAACGCGTTTGTTGCGTTGGCGAAATATCGACTTTTAAACGCGTGTTGGTCTGAAACTGGCACGGGAAAAATCGAATTGTGCGCTCGCCGCGAAAAAAGACACGCTGCGACATCTATGTTTGTGCACCGGAAGTTTTCCGGGTGATTTGAAGGGATCTGCTTTTTCTTATTCGGAGGAAGTTTTTAATGCGAGGGGATCTGTTATATTGTATTTTTAAAGAGAAATTTCTTTGAGTGAAAACAGATGTGGCTAAATTACAAGTTTGGCTATAATAATATTAAAATATTAATATTTCAATAAGTTCCTTTTTTAACTTTGTATAACAGAATTTAATATTTAGTGACTATAGTTTCAACAATTTACACTTATCACTTGTAACAAACAAATTAAAAAACGTAGTTAAGTGTTTTACATTTGATTAATTAAAAAAAAAGGTTTATTATAATCTTACACAAAGTAGAAGACTCAGTTATCAGTATTTTATTTTAATATCTCAATAATAAAATCCACGAGATTTATTATTTGAATCAAAACTATTTAGCACAAAAAATAGTAAAAATAATTAAAATTAATTAACATAAATCACTTTAAACAGAATAAATATTTGTGAATTTAATCATGTGCCTATCTTTTCGATTTAATTTGAATCCTCGGCGTTCAAGAACCGTTTCGTCTTCTTGGAATGCTTCTCGATCGTCTGGTTGATTATTTCCGACTTGGGGCCATCCACCAGGTTTATGTTTTTTTTAAAATAAATTCTATTATTAAAAAGAATTTGAAAATAATTATAATTAATTTACTCTCTTGAATAATTTAAAATATATTCGCAACTGAAACTCATGAAAAGAAAAAAAACTTTTTTTCAATAAATTATTTTGGAATATTAATTTCACGTAGTTTTATTTTAATTATTGATTTTCATAAATGAAGTAAACAATTTGAAAATAATTAATAAATTAATCCTTCTTTAGCTACTGCGACTTTTCGACTAGCGTTACGTAAGTACTTTAAGACAAATATCCATTAAAACAACTACTTCTCGGGCCTATATTTCTCCAGATATTGAATTATATTATGCATAACAATAAAATATTCTATAATCCAAAACTTTTTGATTTGAGAATACTAAATGTAAAGAACAAAAAAAAAAACGAAAAACTGTATGTATCTGCAGATAAGTGTTTTTTGATCTATCCATCGTCAGTATAGCTCTGCCTTATATAATTTTAAAGATTACGTGACGTTAATCAAAAAGTTGTAGTATAGCTACTGTTTTAGCAAACGGAAATAATTTATTGATTATTTTCAAATTCTTTTTATCTAAATAACTGTCGCCAAGTGAATAAATACTCATTTATATTGTTTTGTTTTTCTTCAATTTATTTTGTTTTTTTTTTATATTTATTTACAAATTAAAATTTATTTTAAATAATTAAAATTACTTATTATTAGTTGCCATCATGCCGCTTGATTGATATAAACAACCCCATAATTACCACAATGTTTCAATTTAAATTAACCATTACCCGGGGTTAGAGGTCCATCCACTGACACCCTCTTTAAAGCGGGGCGAAGGGGGTGGCGTGTAATAGAGACTCGTTAGGGTAATAATTCGCGCAAATTACAGCCCGTGCTTGCGACGAATTAGGCGACATTTGTGTAGGAAATGGCATTCATCCCCTCGAATCAAAACCGCCGCCCCTCCGCCCCCCGGACCGTCCCTCCTCGCGGCTCTGCAGCTGCATTTCACCCTCAACGAGATAATCATTTTCTCCCTCAACAATATAATCAGTGTCTCGTGTTGTTGGCAAATTGAGGAGCAACGGAGATTATCGCGATACATGTACAAACATCACAAACCTTCTTTTTTAGATAATTTGTGGCTTTGATAGTTACTTAGAGATTTAATTTTATCGTAGTTAAATAAAAGTTAAAAATAAATTTAAAATAATTAAGAGTTTAAAATGCTTCACAAAAGATATACATTTCAGTCTACAAATAATATTTACATGCGAGAGAAAAGTTAGTTTGTAATATCAGGATTATTATTTATTTATTTATTTAGATACAGAGGAATACACACAGGACAAGTCCCAAAATAGTATCCTAAAAATATACTTAAATGTATAGTGAATATATAATTTAAATTAAATAAAATAACAAAAAAAACGCAAAATAACATAAATACAACTATTAACTATTGAAAACAATAATAATAAAATGTCAGTTAGTTTACAAGTGTCAACGCGTGTTTTATTTATTTAACATAACATTACATGGTGGCAGCGGAAAATCAAATACATACCAGTAATTGCCACTCTTCAATTGAACATTCTTAATTCTATTTCCTGATCAATTTAATTTTGCTGAGACGACAAGATGACCAATTTGGAAGAAGAATATTACAACAATTACAAAAGAATGAAGTTGCCATGAGCAAAAATAAATGTATAATCGGGGTTAAGCGTATTATATTTCTTGGCTACGTAATAGATGAAACAGAAATTCAAATTGGTCGAATGATAGCTATTGCAAGTCTACTTCCGCTTTAGAAATAAAACTTAGATTTTTTTATTAGTACTGTAAATTGTTTAAGATTTTAATAATAAATTTAGCAGAAATAAAATGATTTACCTCGCGAAAAAAAAAATCATTGTGGGGAAGTCTACAAAAAGAAGCCTAGGAAAAGTTGAAACTAATGTACATATAGTAACAAATAAAGTAGCGAAGAAAGGATTCTAAGTGTTTTTATTCAAGTTATTATCATCATCACGTAACTCACTCAATCCAAAAAGTAGGTTTCACGTTCTTGTATCGTCGATATTGAAATTAGACGTCATCGTTATAATTTGGTGTTATTGCCCAAAACAAAAAAGCCATTGAGCAAAGACGCTAAAACAATACCCGATAATTCTTTTTCAGAATCTATAATCTCAACAAAGGAGGAAAAGTTCAAGGTAGTAAGTACAGTAAGTACTGGCGAGGAAGCAAGTACAGCAGGGTGGTAAGGTAGAAAGTAAGTTATATCAGGGTGGGTGGTGCAGACATTACAAACATAGAAGATATTCAAGGGAAAGAAGAAGTATCTATTCATGTAGAAGCCAACGCGGATGTACTTTATACAACAAGATCTAGAAGAACTGTGAAAACACTAAATAGGTTGTAGGAGTTTAATTTTGTTATTTATTAGTATAATAATTTTAAAGGTGGAAGCATAAATTATTCCTAGAGTACCGAAAGCTTCCGTTTTACCTCTTTCTTGTCTAATAATGTGGGAGATTATACCAAATCCTGGTAGAATATGAATGTAAACTTCTGGATGTCCAAAAAATCAGAATAAATGTTGGTAGAATTGGGTCACCTCCTCCAGCGGGATCGAAAAATGAGGTATTTAGGTTGTGATATCAACAATATTATGAAAACAATAATAATAAAATGTGAATTACTTTACAAGTGTCAACACGTGTATTATTAATTCAATATAACATTACAGTTTGAGTGTTCCATTAAAAGTTGGAGCATGGAAGACGATCTGTTTTAGAATTTCAGCACTGTTAATTTTGTTGTTTAGAACCTTATACATGATGCAATATGTATGATATTTGTACTCGAGAGACTCTATGTTAACACTTTTTAGAAGTGAAGTGTTACCACGTACGTGAAGAGGGTAGAAAGTGAAGTGAAGTATGGATATTTTATAAATTTTCAGCAAATATAATCTGTTGTTGGGTTATCAGATCAAAGAACTATACTCCAGCTTAAATTTTAATTAAACGCTTACATCAGATCTAAGCTGGAGTAGATCTGATATAAGCGTTGAATAAAAATTTAAAAACACCAGGATCAAATAAATCTGCTGAATTACAGCAAGAGTACAAAGTCTAGAACTTTGAATGAACTTAAAGCGACAGTTTGTATATGGAAGTTAACATTAAAGTTATCACACATCGAGGTCCTTGAAAGTACGCACCCTTTCCCAAATGTTGTTTTCTAGTAAACGTAATAAAAACGACCGAGTTGATGCAACTCTCTTTGTGTACTTACAAAATCGGCTTAGCATTTTTTCCGATTGTTTTTATTACATTTACTAGAAAACAACATTTGGGAAAGGGTGCGTACTTTCAAAGACCTCGATGTATGATAACCTTCATGACTAGATTTTTACACTTGATTACACGTGAAAGATCAAACTGTGTGATTAGTAGTGTTGTAATCAACACTTCTAACCTGAAAGGTAGTAATTAATAAATATATTACAAATAAGTAATACTAGACAGATCCTTGTGGAACCCCAGATGTCTACATCCCACCTCTGGAGGACCTTCCTTGGCGCCACTCCTTTCAAATATGTTTCCTCAAAGAAAGATCCTTGTGCAGCCCCAGAGATCTTACATCGCAACTCTAGGGTTCCACAAGGACCTGCTTTGGGGCCACATCGAAGCGAAATATTCATGTCCTTAAAATCTTGCTGTATGATCCTATCATATAATTAGCAATGTATTAAGAACTGCTAAAACCTAACGACACTTACTGCAAATATCTCCAAGACCAATTGAAAAAAATGTTCAAAAAAGTCCAGCAATAGCGAGTAACATAAAAAAAATATAAAAGCTTAATTTAATAAGGATCTGCAGATTATCCAATACATTAATGTGGTGTTTTTTGTATATAGGTGATTTTAATTATTTAAATTAAAAATATACCAAGAAGTGAAAGCCTATAAGATGCAAGGATTTCAAATATGTTTTTTGAATAATTTAATAATAATAATTTTAACTATAATTAAAATTTAAAAAAATAATAAATAATTCTAACTATAACAAAACACATTCACACTTTATTCACAATTTCTCTTCGGTCCATTTTTTTCCTTCCATCCTCGTTAACATCCCCATTTTACAAACCGGGAAAATAAATAAAATTTTTGTCTAAACCCCGCGATCCTTTCAAAACCGCGCTCCTCTCCTCGATTCCAACTGTTTTTTTGTTGTTGCGTGTTTTCATTTTTCTCTCCGGCTTCCGTTCCGCGGGACCGGGGGGTAAAGAAAGGCCCTCTCCCTCATTAAAATGTGAAGTAGAGAAAGAGCGCGTCCGCACAGATAAACTGAAAGGCCGAAAGGGCGCTCGGAAAGGGATGGTTTTGCTTTTTTTAATGGGATTTCAATTTAGCATCGTTAGAAACGTACGTATTCTAAGTGTTTGCGGTCGTCGTTGTTGCTTTTTTCCTTCTGGGTTGTTGCATTTTGCGCGGCGCAGTTTTATTTCAGGTTCCGCGGCCCGCGAAATGGAAATTATTAAACCGTCTTGTTGAAGTCCGCCGGTTTAATATAGTTTTAATTTGTTTGCAATGATAATTAATTAAATATAAAATTAAAAAAAAAAGAAAGATAATACCAGAGAAGGACTGATATTCAACTTACATTCTCGGGCAAGTACCCCGCCTGAAGTAATTGTTTTAATGCATATTTGTTTTAAACTACTTACATAATGTAAGTAAAAATGTGACAGTATCTAAAAAGAAAATAATTTATTAAATATTTTTATTTAATTTGTGTAAATAACTGATGGAAATATATGTTGAATTAATGTTATTTTTAATAACAATATTTGCAGATAAAAAAGATTACACGAGTAATTTATATAAATTAACTATCTCCACAACCAACATAAAAAAGATTATAAATTAGCTGACTGAAAACCTCTGGTCGATTGCCATTTCGCAATATCGTTACTTATATATATTGTAAATAATAATTAATCAATATTCTGAAGAATATAAATAAAATCCAAATGACAGTATGTGAGATGCGCAAGAAAATTGCTCATACATATATTTTTAAGAGGTCTGTATGTACTCAAGTCAGAGTTAATTACAGGTTTATTGGTTTACATTTCACATGATATCAAGTCATGATCGCTATAATAATTTAAACTTCTTGTCAAGATATATATTATCAAAATCCTCCTTTCGGGTGTCGGGGAGTAAAGAGATTAACAGATTTAATTAAATTTATATTCCTTTATAAAATTAAAGCACTGAATGGAGATTTGATATCATATGTCTGAGTGTAGTTAGTAACGCACTCGGATAGAAATCGAGAGATATGGGTTCAAATCCCATCAAAGATATTTCTTTTCCACTTATATTTAATTAACTTAAATTATATTTAAATATTGTCCATTGAAATTTCTGCAATTAACAGAATTAATATTAATACCTAACATGTTATTCCTTACTTCACAATTGTGAAGTAAGGAATAACATGTCATAAGTCTTTTTATTTGTGATTAAACACTTTACATAAACTCGAAAACTATATAGTTATCTAACATGTTATTATTTATGTCGCCGATAAAGAATATCTCGTATATTTGGGGTATTAATTTGCATAGACTAAGATCAGGTGCGCCAACGAACATATAAGCGTTCAATCACAGAGGAAAATATATGCATTGAGTGTGACGCTAAAATCCCTAATGGTTGCCTCTCTATGTACCCCTTTCTCAATGGTTGAATGTTGGAAGCCTATAAACAGATACTCCATACACTATTTATTACTATTAAAGGTAAAAGTAATCTGTAACTGTTCAATGGAAAAGTCAAAATTTATATTAGAAAAACGAATACTAAATCTAATATAAACGCCACTCCACCACATATAGAGTTCTTTCTCGCCTAATAAACGTATAACCATCAATATAATATTGATTGTCCGGAATATGGTAAAATTTAACCTAATATTGTGTAATGCTATAATGTCATAGTTATAGAAACAATTTAATGTCTGAGTACATCAAAATTTGCAAGAAGAGATCTACAATTGGTGCCTGTAAATCACCACTTATTCATTTTGCAAGAATTGATTAAAATAAAATTATCGTGTTATAGAAATTAATAATAAAAGTGGAAAATGGAGAAATAAGAAATAAAAGAACTGTAATCTATAAAGTTAATAATAATATTAATTTAAATATTGAAATAGAATTTAAAAAGTGTACTATGAAAAAACCAAACAGCAAAATAAATATTCCTACAATCACTTAGTCTAACCAAAATTATGTATAAAACGAATGTCTTATAAAAAACATATTATTAGTTTATTTCTTAATAATTTTGTTGTTACAGAAAATTCTTTAACCTATGCGAAACAAAAATAAATCTTTAAAAATAAAGTGAGTTTTTGTATAAAGTAAATACACAATTTTGATGTTGCACAAAAATAATAAAAAAAATTAACGTAGATTTAATAAATATGTTTTTTGCGGAATTTTTGTATTTAAAGTAAATTTTCATTGTCTAAACATTTCGAATACAGTATTTTTCAGTAAGCTTCTTTAATTCACTTACTTTGTTAGGTGTCAAGTTGGAATTAATTAATATATGTGTAATAAGTTTGGACTTATTAAGATACATACAATTTTTAAATTTCTGTGCGGTGCATTTAACTAATATATGTCATTTATTTTTACCTGCTCTTGCACATATAACACGATAAAACTCATCAATGTATTCAGATGGAACATAATGGAATGAAAGTGTTAGTCTGTCCTGAGTTGTTTCCAGAGGTCTGTCTTTAAACCCTTATAATTTGTATTTTAATGATAATAATGATGAAAAAATAAGTAATTATTATTATTGTTATATGCATTGAATTTAATAATGCATATATTAGGCAAAAAAATAAATAATAATTCATGTTACATTAATTTCCAAATTAATTGACAATATTGTATTATATATTGAAATAATATTATAACATGCAGAAACTTCGCGAATTAAATAAAAACAAAATATTGAAAAAAATCGTTTTTCCGAATAACAATTATGAAAAAGAATGTAAATATGCCGTGTTTATGTCAATTTTCTATCTATTTTTTTACGAATAAAAACATACAATGGAAATTTCAAAGATTTTACTAACAATTTATAACTCGCCATAAATGTTATATTTTTTGTATTAATTATATATTTATAAATGTAATTTTTAATTATCCATCGCTTTATATTGTTTTGAGTAGCAAACATTTATATCATTCCGCCTTAAAGTATTTACTGCAGGGCCTCGCCTGGCGCATTCACCATTTATTTCCGAATTTATTTAATTAAGTAAATCCATTTCTTGTTCTTTCTCATACTTGTTTTAATAAAATAATTTTAATTTAATTTTCACAAAATTCATAGAGTGTGAAATTAATTAATAACGATCACGTTAATTTAACATTTCCCGTATGGAAAATCCCCGCTTATTTCACCTTAGTGTTGGTAGTTATTGTTCATTATTACGGATACTCGGGACGTATGCGATGCTAATAATTCCCAATGTGACAATTAAAACAATTAAATAAAACGTCTTTCAGATGTCCAAAATTTTATTTGCATGTAATTTCTCGTTTGAATTTTATGGAGGCACAAATTAGCGATCCGCTAATTGTTTTGAGCAGTTTGTATATACAAATTATTCAGATAATTACATACGTTTTTTTAAAACAGTATTAAGTATTTGTATTTGTTAAGTATACATAAATAAAAATATTGGTCTGTCCTAGGTTGTCGATCAGAGATTCTTCAGAGATATAATTTATTATATTATTTATTATATATGTCACAAATAAAGCACAGTTTTAATTTGTTTTAAATAACTAAAATTGTGTGAAAGAAAACAGTAAAATAGTGTATTAATTAATGTTGTATATAGAAGTATAATTCGAAATTATTTTTATTTCTCGTATTAATTAATAAAATATATACTTTCAGACGTTTATTTCTAATAGAAAAATTAATTGCTGCAAACGATGAACTCTATAAAAACAAAATAAATAAAAGCTAAACGCGAATTTCCATTGAAAAATAATAATAAAAAAACTAATGAAACGAATTACGCGCTTTCACGCAGCTTCCGTCGTTATTTACAAAACATCATCATCTATTAGTCCCGATTGAAATAAACCCGGATGCGAGGGTAATCCGCCCCTACCAATCAAAGCGCATTCGTCGGACGCGGAGCGTGAATAACGAACGCAAACACCGCTCGAATGATATGTTAATTGCTGTATAACTCGAGGGTAAACTAAGCCCCGGATTCGAAATTGCGGGGAACGTAACCGGCCTTGTTAGCCGACTTGAAAACGCGCTTCCCTCTTTGTCTCCCGTCCGGATGGCAATTATCCCTGTTTACTTCGCGGGAATCTATAAATAATCACTTTTACGGGAGGGTATGAATGCTAATAAGGGACGTTAGTGTTCATTTTCGGTTTGAATAATAATTCGTGCTTAAAAATAAATTGTTCGTCTTTTGCATATTCACTTATTATTTTATTTCAATCTTCTTTTATTGTTATAAATAAAAATATTAAGTATACTCTCTCTGCAGTTGAATATAAAACTTTGTCTAACATTTCTGAGGATAAATAGAAAAGAGTATTATTCATTCACTTGGTCACAGTTATTTAAATATATTAAATAAAAATGATTTGAAAATAATTAATAAATTATTTTCACATTTAAAAATGTGTGAAAATAATTTATTAATTATTTTCAAATCATTTTTATTTAATTTGTTTCTGAGGATATTATGTTAACTGCCGCCATAATCGATGGCAATAAATATTCTTTATTTTCAAAAGCTGAATCATATACATAACAGAAAAAAAGTATAACGGGCACAAATCTAGTGATCGGGCTGGCCAAGAACTTCACTGTAGTTCCAATCCATTTTTCAGGAAACTTCTGCGGCAAATACAGATATATTTCTTGAGTTA
This sequence comes from Philonthus spinipes, assembly GCA_963082785.1. Lineage (NCBI taxonomy): Eukaryota > Metazoa > Arthropoda > Insecta > Coleoptera > Staphylinidae > Philonthus > Philonthus spinipes. The sequence continues at coordinate 18,413,083 of OY720307.1, read as the reverse complement.
TGTGCTGAAACCAGCAGATGTTAATTATTATTAATGGTAATTCAACCAAGGCGTCTTCCAATTCAGTCTGCAGTAGGTCAAGCTACCGCTTATATTATTCTGATCTGCTACCTAAAATACCTATCCATATATAAATTTAAATCAATGTTGATGCCTTGCATCTTTTTTTCTTTAAGTGAGACAGACAATGTCCAATAATGTTTGTTACAACGCGCCGGTGGAAAATGCATTTGTTGGTTTTCATCCTTTTATCAAACCAAATTATTTGAAAAGGAAAAGTTTGGTTTTCTTGACATTTTTTTGATATACCGTTCACAATAATTCTATCGTCGCGTCACCAGGTCTAAGATCCTGACAAATTCTAAATTTACATGTATGAAATTTATTCTTTTGTAAAATGAAGTGTAAATCTAGCTTCCCAGTGTGACGTCCAATTAGACTTGTTGATATTTCAAGATTTTCAGCAATGCCTCGTGGGACAGTATTTGCTTTTTCTTCGTTGGATTGTTTATTATGAAATAAAAACTGTTTGTTTATGGCTTTAAAAGCATAAACTAATAAAAAAAATCGCCCATTAATCAAATAAGAAATCGAAACGAATGATGAACGCTTAGTTTTAAATAATGCATTCAGCTTCCAAGAGAAAAACAAAAGTAAAGGACGCAAGAAAAATCTCTGTACTATTAAATAAAGATAAAACTGTTTTATTTGCAGCTGTTTATAAAATGTACCACAAAGTATAATGACGCACAAGAATTAAAATGTTTCATTGTGAATATATTGACATAAATAATAAAATAAAACGATTACATAAAATTAAAATCTTTCTGTATTGTGGAGGCTTCTACTTCGTTATACATAAAAAATCACATTAAAACGCTTATAAAAATAAAGAAACAGATGTTTTTTTTGTTTTCTTTTATAATAACATTTTTTACAATTTTTACAAAAACGCTTATTATTTTGTTTGTATAACATTTGGTTATTTTATGCACCTACAGTTTCATTATCAAACATGTAGTACATATTAAGCAAGTTAAATTTGTCGAAAATGCAGTCAAATAAAGTATAAAAGTGTAATACAAAGAAAGTAATAAATGTTTTATTTTTCAAGTCTTTCATTATTGTAAAACAAAACAATATATATATATATATATATATATATATATAATCGATGTCCCCTTTTACCAATTAGTGTCGGGGACAAAAAAACATCTGTATCGTTATTTTTATAAATTCAACAATAATTTCTTTCTTTAATTTCGCTTTGAATTTGAATTTGTGGCGATTCTAAATATAAAAATCACCCATTATTCAAATGAGGAAAGAAACGAAAGATCAACGCTGTGTTTTAAATAATGCATTCACCCTCCGAGAGAAAGAAGAAAATAAAGGGCGCGAGAAAAATCATTATCAAGTACCGGCGAAAAGTGACGGTTGGTTTCACTCTCGGGTGAAATAAGGAGAAGCTGTGGGCGCAAGGAGGGCCATTACGAGATGCAAATGTGCGATTTGTTATTCATATCCCTTTGGGATAGAAAAATGTGTGTATATAAAGAAAAAAAAAATGCAGAAACATCTGGAAAATGTGAGGATAATCGAGGGATGAGTTGGGTAAATTGATGTTGATTTATGTGCGAGTTAAAATGGATGTGACTTTTTGTATATATATATATATATATATATGATATATTTCTTGAATGATTTTCTCAATTAACTCTTGGTTAAACATTTTAACTATTACTGATGAAGATTTAAATTAAATTACATTTGCTGTTTCTTTCAAAATTTTTCTGTATTTACATTATCATGCCCTGAAAAGCGAAAATAGTAGAGTAAATAAAGAAAAATTGTGAAACAAACCAAGTGTAATTAATTTAAATAAATATGTTAAATTAAATAAAAAGAATTCAGGCTGAAAAACCACTGTTCGATAGGCAATTTGTTAAATTTATTATTTATAATAAATAATTTCATAAATAAAGATGTTTGTATATATAAACAGAATTTGAAAATAATTAATAAATTAGATCCTCTTTAGCTAGTGTTATATTTTGACTTATGTTTCAAAAGTACTTTAAAACAAATGTTCAATGAAGGACATTTATTATTTAATTTCAAATTCTTTTTATCTAATTTATTTAAATAAATGTACACCAGGAGCAGAAAGACCTCCGGTCGATAGCCCACGACGGACTACTAACCCAACAATATGTATTGTAAATATAAATATTTGTAAAGAATTGTAATTCTGCTGTCTGAATAAAGATGTTTGTATAACTGTGTACCCCACACTGAGAAGTAGAGAGGCACATATAACGACGTTAAGACTAAAATAAAAAAAATAACTGTGACCAAGAGAATAAATCCTATTTTTCTATTAAATATATATATATATATATATATATATATATACAGAGAGCTTTTTTATCGGTATACATTTCCCCTATGTATACTTGCAAAATAGGCGAGTAAAACGCATTGATGTATGTGTGTTTGGTTGCCTATAACACGCAACTGAACACACATATGTCAAATAATCAACTAAACATACACACATTAATCAGTTCAATGCGTTTGACTCGCATTTTTGCAGGTATACACTTCCCCTAATATATACTGATAAAAAAAACCTCCCTGTATATATCATCTTTATTGTAGAATTTACATTAAGTATAATACAATACATTTTATATAATATTCTTACTAAATGGCTATCGACCATCGGTCTTTCAGCCAGCAACCAGTGATTATATCATTTAAATCGAATGAATTAATTATTCTCATTATAATGATCGATTCATTCGAAAAATAACTCGAAAAATTAATTAAATGTGCTAACAAGCGATTATAACAGTCTAAACAAACAAATTGATTATTCTCAACACAATGATCCCATTACTAATCCGAACATTTTTCGAATACATTTTCCAAGTAATTATAATCTCGATAGTTATTTATTATCGCCTCAGCGGACAAAGCGAACAATTATCATACAATTCGTCCGATAAACCAATCTAACAATCCGCACAGACATGTTTTTCCGAAAGCCGACGGCCGTTTCCGCTCAATTAGGGGCGCGCAAATCCATTGTGTAAATTAGGGGCTCGCTTATAAATAAGGGGGACGGAGCCAATTACCACCCGATTTACAAGCACACCCCGAATAACGCAAATCCCTCTTAACTTTCTCTCAATCGCCCGGGGGGAGGGCGAGCGCGTTTTATTTATTCCTTTTTTATACACAGCGATGATACAAACAAGTTGCTGATTATTTAAAAGTAGCGAAGGGTCGGGGGGGTTATTCACTGTGGTTTTTTGTTACTTTTATTTTCTTTGTCCGAAAAAAAAAAAACAGACGTGAGGGTTGATAGTTGAGGATTTGATTACGTTTTAATCATTTTTTTATTTAATACAGATAATTTTAAATGTTTAGTTTTTTTCTTGTTTATTTGTTTAACAGTTTTGGTTTAATCCGTAACAAAATGCATTTTGCTTGAATAATTTTGAACTATCTTACATTATTCATACAAAAATATTTCATTTTTATTACAAAAATGATTATTACTTACCTATTATTGCACCATGTTAAAATTTGTATTAATTATGTAACGTTCATTAATAAACATATTTTGAAATTATTTCGATTACGTTCAATCAAAAGAAGAAAGAAAGGGAATAAAAAAAATAAAGAGGGTCGAAATCGCATTAGTGGACAATTTTCAATCGCGCTCTATCAAAAGAAGAAGCGGAATAAAAAAATAAATAGAGGGAAAATCTAATTGGTGAACAATTATAAAATCACAAAGGTATATTCTCTTACTGGAACGCCACAAGATGAACTTCTTCAACGTCACAGCATGGATTCTCTTGACTCGAGAAGAAATCTGTTCTGTTCGAGATTTATGAAGAAGTTAGTCGATGGAAGAATTGACTGTACGAAAATCCTAGCTGAAGTGCCATTTAACGTGGCGGCAAAACACATAAGATTTGCCTCTACATTTAGATTGACAACCTCTAACTCAAATGTCCTGCAATGATCATCAGTTCATGTACTGTGCAAAAGTTCAGAAGAGTGCTACGAAGACAGTTCCTTTTAAAATAATTATATATTTTCACCGTTATTCCAAACAGAACTTTTGCCATTTTTATTCTTACTTATATTGTATTTACGTTTGTTTTTTTCTTTTAATATCTTGTATTATTCTTTAATTGGGTTTTTCCTGTTGAATAATAAAGCTTATATTATTAAAACGGCTGATTTTATTTGGTAACTATAATTAAAAGTCATTAAATGAAAATAGTTATACACATTAATTCAAACGACGCTATTTCATTATTTCGCTCCTTTTCTCAAACCTAATTGTTCACCGATGCGATTTTCACCCTCTTTATTATATTTTTTTTTCTGCTCCTTTTCTTTCTTCTTTTGATTGAACGCAATCGAAATAATTTCGAAATATGGATATGAATGAAAGGGGGAGGCTTTCGAGTAGCGCACGACGGACAATCGGGGTAGTCGAGTGTCCGCACGAGGCCATTATACGGGGAGAGAATCACGCGTGGAGGGCCCTTCGGGCACAATGAGGGCCGCCGTTCCTTCAATCGTCGATTGGTTTTGTTACTGCATTGATCGCAAAGACGCGATTTTCGTCCGGTCAAAAGAAATGAATCAGTTAATGCTTTTTCTGGTTTGACCAACTGTAAAATTTACTCGTTTGAATATAATCATATGTTTTTAACTTTATTTAAGAAAATTCTAAAGAAAAATTGTGGCTTAGTGACTTTAAATGATTCAACACGACTGATCACAGATATTGAAGTACCCTAAAACTCACATATTTAAGAACATTCTGAGAATGATTACCATAGTAGTAATTTTAATAGTAACTATCTGTACTCTTTTCATCGGATTTGTGAGCTCTCATTTTCTTTTTGAAACAAATAATTTTTGTTGAAATAACCCCATTAAATCAATCATCTTCGTATCAAACTCCATTACATTTTCAATTATTTTCGTATTTACGAAAAATCGTATGTGAATTTTTTATAATTGGCTTATTTAATCACATTCCGATTAAATAAATCGGAATGTGTTTAAACACCACTTATTATCAAATTGCGACCGCTTCTCCCATGTAAATTTTTAAGGCGACAGCTGGCTTGTCATGTATGGTCGTTTGTGGTTGACGAGCGATCCCTGCGAAATCCGCGCCTTGGCAATGATAATTGACACGCAGATGTAAAAAAATAAGTACTTACCTGTTACTCGAACAGGACACAATCAGGGGCGAAGAAAAACATTGCCATTTTCGAAATACGAAGGAAGCGTAGGGAAGCGTATTCCATACTTCTGATTTCTAGCGCCATCTTGTGGTTTCTCAATGTGTTTAAACTGACCCAATTGACGAGTATGTATTGTTACGGTTGTTCGTATGTGTGTGTCGGTGAAAATTACTGTACACATTGGCGCGTGGCTCACATACTCAAACATAAATGTAATATAGAATTAATAAACTAAAATACAAACAAATATTTACAAAATAAATTAAATTATAAAAATATAAATCAATTTAGAAAAATCGAATCATTTATCAATATGATATGGAAATTTTATAGTATTTAAATTGTATCCCCTTCAAAAATCTTCCTGGTTGAATTTTGAAAAAATCCAAGCATATTCTGAACTAATTTTATACTTAAGTATTCATTTCTATTATCATTCGAATTTGAAAGAGTTTCTGCAATGATATATTCAAACCTTTCGAGGGATAAATATGTAATAAAGCAGAAATTCTAAAATGTAGTATTTCCCAGAGCCTACTAAATATACACGAAATATACACGGAATATTGGAGTGGGAATTTCGAATTCTCGGAGTCCATACGAAAAAAATAATTAACCTACAAACCATCGTGACGGAAACATCTCCCATTCACAATCATTTCTTTGCCTAAATACAATATTTTTTAATTAAATCCCGTATACATTCTTATTTAATAATTTTGAATTATTTTAATTAATACACTGTTGTTCGTTGGTTTTGGTTGTCCACTAATTTTATATTTGAGTCCCAACTAGTTTTAACGAGTAGTCATTTTCAAGGAACCAATTAAATTAAAAGTACAAACATGCCAATATAAATTAAGAGAAGATGTACAATGACATAAATGACAAATAGTCATTCATAGTCGGGAGTCAAATATAAAATTAGTGAAACGAACAACCAAGTGTATTAATTAAAATACTTCCTAATTATTATACGTATCAATATTTCGTTAAAGAATTAAGTATTGTGATTTTTAAATCCTCTATAATATTTAAGATTATTATTGTTATTTATATAAACAAACGTCTTTATTTATCAATTTGCAGAAATATATTTACATAATTAATGTAAAATTCACGAATTTATTTATTTAATTCTGATTTGTAGATTCGAAAGAATGGAAGACTAATTATGTTGAAACAACTGTTCGCAACAAACACGCCCTAAATTTGGTCATATTTAAAAAAAAACAGACTTTGGAATTTGGTAAATATATGCAGCTCAATTGCAACCACAAAAGTTATTGCTACTATTAAAATAATTTGCACTGTCGGATTCAAAAAATATATATATTAATGGTTAAAAAATGCATCAATGATTCCTCTAATTATTTATATTTTCTATTTCTTCTTGTCAATAAATTTAACACTTCCGTTTTAATTGTACCGCTCATCTATTCAAAGAAATGTATTAGTTTGGCCTAGAAGTAATTCAATTGAATTGAGTTCAGAATGAGAGAGCCGTAATTGAAACTCAGTTTTATTACACATTTTTCAACACTTGTGTTACCAAATGTTCGATACTTATCGTTTAATTTTGCGTATGTCATTTTTATTTCAATTTTCCCAACCCGTTTGGAGCTCACTAGCATGGGAAAGAGCAGAGGACACTTACGCTGCACAAAAACTGCGTGTAGTCCGGTAATTAGTGCCATTTTATTCGATAGTTCGCTACTTTCATCGCAGAAGTACCTCAGAGCCCATCAGCAGCATATAATTTAGATTTGGAATAAAATGGTGAGCTTCCTTTACCAACTTCCAATATTTTTATAGCTTTGAAAATAAACGATACATGCTAAGAGACCCTCGTTGCAGCTTGATTCCTCTCTATTTTAGCCAATTTTCTCTCAAAAGGAATATTTTTCGAGGTTGAGGAATCTTGCATATCCTTTCCACATCCAGGCACTGAGCCATCTCCAGTATCTGACCAAGGCAGCAATACACGGATGGATGAAAGGAGAGATGCTACAATGTTGGAGGAACGCTCCCGGTATGAGAGTAGCTAAAGCTACGGACTAACCGGTAATATAGCCAAAGCTCTACTAGATATGAGCAGACCTCAGAGCTGCAGTGGCCATACTAAGTGGATATTGTCGCCTTAACCCACCATCTCACCAGAATAAGGACGTGATAACCCTACCAGTAGACTGTCTAGAAGGTGATGAAATACTGTGTACTATGTGTCTGTCCAGTGGGACGTCAAACCAGGCAACTGATTCTCGAGTCTACAGAGCTGGATCTGAATGTGAATGTGATTTCTCTGAGTAAGATCATAGAATACTTAGAAACCATGGACTTTAAAAACAAGGTGTAAGGTCTCTCAAATGAGTCACAATAGATTGTCTGATCGCGGCGAAGGGGCTGACATGAAAAACAAGTTGTAAGGTCTCTCAAATGAGTCACAATAGATTGTCTGATCGCAGCGAAGGGGCTGAATGATATTATTATTATTATTATCCATTGCTTACTGTTACGGTTTTGCCGTATGATTTTGTGGGAGTTTTTCACAAACACATAAGCATGCTAGGTTGTCCTCAGTACAGCCAGCCCACCTTGGTGGATCCCTAATTGTCGCCATTTGTAGCTATTCTTCGCCCAGTATGGATCTTCTACTAGACTTAAAAGCTGGGCAGTTTCTAAGGATATACTTTGCTGTTTCGTCCTCAAATCAGAATTCTCCACAGTATGGCGATTGTGCAATCCCCAGTTTAAAGATGTGTGCTCTGAGTCTGTAGTGCCCTGTTTGAATGGATGGTATTTAAGTTTGCTCTAAACAGGTATTGGCTGATCTTTAATTCGGATACTAAAGGGTTTGCTTTACAAGCAGTCTATTGTGTCACCCAAACTATTGTATTTCCATATTCCTTCCTTTTCTGCATATGGATAAAACTTGTTTCGAGTTTTGTATTATTATCAGATAGCAATCAATTTGTTTAAATAAATAGAAAACAGTATTCATTCACTGTGGAAATCATTTATTAATTATTTTCAAATCATTTTTATTTAATATAATCACTTTGTTTTCAAATAAACCCTCAATCCATTCTTCAGATTGATGCAGTTAGTTCTACATAGCGTTCTCTAGATTTCTTGCCTTTTAAATCCCAAATATTGATACAGTTATTTCTACATGCCATTCTCTTTTATGAAAACGATGTTTTCCATCATAGGATTGGAACAAAATAATCAACCTGATCCTAAAAATTCCGAAAATTGGACACTGATGGTAATTCTGCTTAAAAATGATAAACTAGTTTTGAGATGGAAGGCTAAACATTCTTTTTACTTTATAGATTATTAAGTTATGGATCTATACCAAAAAAGTTATGAAAGCCATATGAGTAAATTTTTATTATAATATTGATTTTACTTCAAATTACTCCACAAAACCATAGACATTTTTTCAAATTGTATTTTAAGTCCTATGTAAGATTAAAAACTTACTGCCATTTTAACTTTACCCACGTTAAGTAATAAACTAATGTAGGCTAAAATAAGTGTATATTAGAAATGTATTATTTCCTATGATTGAGCAATTTTAAATAGTCAATAAACAACAATTAATTAACATTTATTAATAAATAGCGAACAATTACTGATATTATTAGTATAATAAGTTCATTTAATAAAATTACCATATAATTGATTTTTCACTTATAACAAAAAGCGAAAAGATAGACTACAAAATAAACATTGTAAATTTCATTCGCTGTTATTTTTTTAATACCAGATGTACATTTCGATTACAAGATAAACATTATTAATGGTAAGTACTGCTAGAGGATTCCGAATAAGAAGCTATTGCGACTGCGATTTAGAGTTTTCTTTTCTATCAACTGTATTTATCGCTTCAAATTCGTTTTTATTTGTAATAGACCCGGATCGACTCATTCCAAATCAGGCCGCAGATACGCGGTAAGGAAGGATTTATGAAGGAGATTGAGTTACGTGAAGTTTTTCAATACAGAAAAAAAATAGACAGTTGTATCCATTTTCAATAGTACAATAGTTGTACTATAGTGTATATAACTTGTGAAGTAAAGGTTATATAAGGAAGGATTTAAATTAAAATACTACGAAGGAATGTTATATTCTTGTTTTAATTTATTCATTTTACGCGAAAATTAAATAAAACGCATTAAATTTCATTATAAAAATGCTTTATATAACAATCTACGATAACACATGTAATCACAAGAAGACGTAACGTAACAACCACTAGAATGGCTAACCTTAAGAATAATATCAACAACGGAAATATAACTTACAAAATATCTACACAAAATATTTGTTTCTTTCTTTCTTTTTGGTATTCATTGACTAGAATAACAAATCTATATATTTACATAATTTACAATCAGAATTACAGTTCGTCCTCCATATAACATTAATTTTATTACTTAATGATCCTTGTGGGTGTGAAAATTCATCCTGAACTGATTTATTTCATTTGTTTTTTCTTCAGATTTTTAAAGTTGACATCCGTGTACGTATGTGACGTTGTGAAATATTGCGGCAGCCGCTGAGGTGAGGAAGGCGCATGGAGATTGACTGCCGTAGCGTGGGATCCCCGTTTGGGGGCAGCAAGGAGGTCCCTCGCCCCCAGAACGCAATCCCCCTGTGGTGAGAAGCTCTTTCTCGACTGTGGCCTGGTGTCGGAGTTGCTCTAATCTAAGTTGATTCTGCCGTTTCCATTTCGTCCTTAAAATAATGTAATAAACAACAATAAATTATATCTTAATATATATCACAATAAAGGACCTGCCTGGTTTATACACACGGTATATTAGAAATGGATCGGTTTAAAAATTAATGCTTCCATTTATAATAAGTAAATGTCACTATTATTAATTATGAATACATATTTTCAACTGTTTGGTGTTGTAGGCGTTCACTTTGTGGTACATCTTAAATACACTTGTAAATAAAACACTTTTTACTTAAAACAGTGGTTAAACAAAGTAAAACGTGTTTTATTTACATATTTTCAACTGTCTTTATCATTCCATTTGGAACACAATGGTCTGACTAGGTCCGAAAGACCGAAATCACCATTAACAGTTATCCATAACGATAGGTGATGATGGTTAAAAAAATAAATCAAATTCCTTTTAAATATTATGATGGTTGCGATTATATCACTGAATAAACACTTACTATGTTTTTACCACAATAATTTATTGTGTTTATTTGTAAACAAATACATAAATTCACTACTTAAGTTTCGACTTTTGACAATCATTATCAAGTAAGATTTGACATAGTAAATGTTTATTCGATGGTATAATCATGAATTAATTATTTACAAATAAATAAAATAAATAATTGTGGTAAAAACATAGGAAGTGTTTATTCATTTATTTAAATAAAAATACTTGTCCTTTCTCCTACAAGTATTTTTATTTAAATAATTAATGTCTCCACAACCAACATAAAGAAGATTAGTGTTTATTCAGTTTAAATATTTTTTTAAGAACAATTTTAAGTTATTTCTAAGCTATTGCTATTTACCTTCTGTTTTGGTACCATGTCTTTACTTGGGTTTCGCTGAGGTTGAGAGCGTCGGCGACGTCGCTGCGGTCCGCCACCGAGAGGTATTTCTGGCACCGGAATTTCCTCTCGAGGTAGGCTAGCTGGGCGTGGGTGAAGGCGGTGCGCCGCCGCCGCGGCTTCCTGCCCTTGGCGGCGTCCGCCGTCCCCGCTTCCGGAACGCCCACTAGCCCTCCGCCGCTCCCGTAGCACCGCTCCCCCTCCGTCTCGCTGCCGTCTCCGTGGTCTCCATCCTCCATTTCATCTAATCGAATTGAAATGTTTAAGTAAACGCGGTGAATTTCACAATTACTATTTAACATATCATTCAGTGCAATTCTGAAGAGTTTTCGAAACTGCAATCGCCAATTAATTCTGAAATATTTTGTTATTGATAAACTCAGCATAGTAATTTTAATTAGTGAAAACACTTTATTATAGTTTTTACTAATTAAAAGCCAAATCAATTAAAGAATATACAAGGTCCGCCAGAAATATATCTAGTGAAATAAAAAATAAGTAGGAGAAAGGACAAGTATTTTTATTTAAATTATTAAAGTCTCCACAAACAACAACCAACATAAAGAAGATTAGATATATTCAAATTTAAATATCATGCTATTAGGTATCAGTAATTCAGAATTAGGTTGACATTGACATTCGGTTTTACTAATTTAATCTCAAAGAGCTGCCAAGAAGAAGCGCAAAATACAACAGATGAACGGCAATAATTGAAGTTCTGGGGTAGACGTGTACTGACACAAATTTTCCTTAGTTTGAAGACTAATATCTTGCAATAACGTCATAAACTGTTGATCTGTTGTTGCTAGATATTAGTCTTCAAAGAAGACTGAGGAAAATTCTGTTGCCAAGAAAAAGCGTAAAATACAACAGATGAGTGGCAATAGTTAAAGACTTCTGCGATAGATGCCTACCAACCGACAAAATCACAGTTTTCTAATATACAATAATGACAGTATGTGAAATTGTTCCTAGATATTGGTTTTCAGAGAAGTCTGAAGAAGATTCTAGAACCTTATCAAGAAAAAAGCAATTCTAGCAAAATACGATAAGAATTCCGCTGTCAAGAAAAAAAAAACGCAAAATAGAACAGATGATAGTTGAAGACTTATGCAGTACATATTTATTACCTGTCACAATCAAAGTTTTCCAATATACAATATCAAATTTATGAAATTGTTGGACTTCAGAGGAGTCAAAGGACAGTTCTGCTATCTTATCAAGAAATAAGCAATTTTAGCGAAAGGTCGATGAGAATTCGTTCATTTTTTACTAACCTTTCTCTAGAATGACTCTCTCTTAATAGGGTTTCAGACCTTCTCAAACTCATCTGAATACCGATAGTTAATCAAACTCATATTAGAAGATCCAGGCCAGTCTCTTAATTATTTACGCGTTTTGGTAACGGTAGTCAAGCACTGAGTAAACACTATGATCACCTTATATCTTCCAGCAAGATTGCGCACCTGCACACACACACTAATTTGGTCCAAAAATTGGCTATAGGATAATATGAATATGTTTTAGGCTTGCATCCTAACAATCCACATTTATATCTAAGCAATGGTCAATTAAGAGTGGAGTGCTATTGAAAGATGCTGGATAACAGGTCGAGACATCTTAATATTGCATCTTCCCTTATCAAGCTTTTTGAATATGGACAAACCGGTGTTGAAACTAACGTGCAATTAATTAAGGTGAAGGAACTACTTGTGGCAAAAAGTGGTTATATTGAATAATAATATTCTGTAATGATAATAAGTTAAAGACAACGCAAGCGCCACCTTTTGCCTAATTTCAAGTGCGTCGTGTTTAATTTATTATGAATAATATCGGGTATATAATTCCAACACAATTTCCGTTCAGCCGCCTTCATCAAGGCATTGCACATGGAACACAGTAGTCTGATGAGGTTCGAAAAACCGAAATACGCTAGATGAATGGTAGCTGAACATTTCATTAAATGTGAATTTCTATAATGATGCTACAACTGATAAAATAATCTTTATGTATCAGATTACCCGAAGTAATGCAGGCTTTTTTTTAAATTATTTGTTATTTATTGTTTACATAGCATTTTGAAGCTATATTTTCGCTATATATTTCTGTAATAATTATTTTTAGAAATATTTACTAGTTGTTTCTTTTTAGATGTCACAACGGGATTTTCGGCAAATTTACTTTACAACGAATTATGGGGAGTAAATCTACAATTTAACGATGGTACCAAAAGTTTCGCCGTGGAGATTAAAATGATCATGGACGCTCTTCAGCTGTTGATAACGATGATTTGAAGACTTTAGTTAAAGCAAACCTAACAACAACAGCGTGGTATTATCCGGAGGATGCAGTACGGTGCTGAGCCCCCTTACCTTCAAGGAGCAAACTCGTGCAGAACTGTTCGTGAGCTTGCAGAGGAGCTTAACGTAAGCAAAACAACGTTTTCTGATCACTTAAATCATATAGGAAAGTGAAGGAAGTTTAGAAAGTGGGTGCCACATGAATTGAGCAAAAATAAAAAAAATCGCCGTTTTATAGTTTGCTCTTCTTCTCTCTGCTACAAACGATCCTTTTCTAAATCTAATTGTTACGTGGGATAAAAAAGTAGATTCTCAACAACACACGAACAAAATTTGACAGTCAAATTACACGTAATATAACCTGAAATTAACATTGAAATTACTCCCATTTGCTCAATAATTCTTTCATTCTAAATCGGTTGTGAAGAAGAAAAACAGAGGTAATGTGCCCAAGAATGTGACAAGCGTAAAGTAAAGATTTTTAGAAGGATATCAATAACACTGATAAACAAATGGAAGATATCTTGCATGATGTTTACTATTTCCAGTACAGTTTTACGTGCCGATTTCAAATCTGAAAACCGTTTTGCTCATTTTATCATATAAGTAAGCTATCAAGTATAGTAGTCATTTGACTTGAAATGGAACAAAAATTGCTTTTTTTCTGTATTTAAAATTAAGTTATTTTATGTGAACCTCTGATTCTACTACCGATGTCTTTCACTTCATCATAGATCTCAGCTGTGAGCAATACGTTTGTACAATCAGCATATAAAGCTATTTTCTATAATATTATCAAATTATGAACTACCACGTAGTTACGATTATAACCTTCATCATCTATAAATAATTATCATTTACAGAAGAGATTAAATAAAATTAAAGAAAATATTTAAAACATACATAAACTTCGCTTCAGTGTTTTAAGAGCATTGGAAATCATGTACGCTTTCCTTCCCTTTATAAAATGAACTTGTCCTAGTTTTGACCAAGAAACGAAATTCATTTAATAAAATGTTCAACCACCACTCATCTAGCGTATGGACAACTGATGATAGCCATTTTGGTCTTAATGGTTGAAAAGGTTTTTATTAAGCAATAATAATCTTAATGGGTGTAGGAAACAAGATTGCAATGATAGCAGTGAAAAATCGGCTGGAAGAAGAAGTAAAATGGAAAGGGGTATTGCCAAAAACTCAAGGAGGATTTAGGAAAGAGAGAGGAATAAGAGATAAAATGTATATACTGGCAAGGATGGCAGAGAGAGAAATAGATTTAAAAAAAGTATGTATGCAGCATTTCTAGACCTGAATGTAGCTGTACCGTCAAATAAATTAATAAAATGTTTGAGGAAGTGAAGGATAAATGAAGAGTAGAGCTGCTAATTGTCGCTTCTTTAGTCTTCCATCCTTCAGTACCAAACACTTGATTTTTTCAACAACATCTGCAGTAATCACATCAACAGGGCACCAGGAGATCCAGTGATTCTCGAGCATATTTATCAATTTTGATCATTGCAGGTGACTTGTCATACCGGTATACAGCCAACATCTTTTCACGAATAATTTATGGGGGTTTTCCTTGTTTTGTTAGAAATTTTATAACAGCCAGGTATTCGATTTTAGTCATTTCGATGCGCGACTGACAAACTGACAAATAATAAAATTAAATCATGATAATTTAAGCATAATTTAAGTTACTGTATGCCTAAATTATTTAGAATAATAGTGTAATCGAAGTTAGTGGAAGTATTGAAACTTATTAATAGTGATGATAATTACTAATTATTCAAATTGAATTAAATAAAGATATATCTTTGGCTTGTATCTGTATTCAATTTATTAAAAATATTAAAATCAAAAAAAACACTCATTTCACGTACACAACTCATTTCTTTGTTCCCCACTTAGATAATATCATTAGCGAAGTCTTCCTTTTCACCGGTTCATTTTTTTTACCGCGTTAGCACTGATTATGCCCCGCGGTGATCCTGGCACGTCACAAAGCATAAAACCACGGAATAAACCGCTCGAAAAACGGTTAATTGCTGCGGCAGACAAAGCTTAATTAATGCCGGGGGCAGCGCGACCACTTCACTGGCGTGTGCAACTATCGGGCCCAAGCCCACCTGGGGAGCTTAACTCTAGTTTAAGTCACGTATAGGGGGCGGGGGTGGGTGGTTTTGTTTTCGCGTCGAGTGTTCGGATTTAATTAGTCGAAACGTTGTTTTCTCGCTCAATAATTGGATTGTTTACAAAAAAAGAAAAGGATTATTTTAGATGAAAATATTCGTTTAAAAATTGGATAAAATAATTAATTTTATGCTTAATTAAATTCTCACTTAACCCGTGGTGAAACATTTTTTAAATAATTCAGGTTAACTTAAATAAAATTAAAACACTTGGTTTGTTTCACTTATTAATATTTTCTATAATTCCTTTATTTATTGGTAGAATAAGTATATTTATAACGGGGTTAGGGGCTAATTTTGAAATAGGCTTCAAGAAAATTATGGTCGAAACTAGTCGGAGAAAATATAAATAAGTGAAGTGTTTTAATCTTAATTAAATTATCCTGAATTAATTATAATTAATTAAAACAGTTGGCACTTCCCACTAAGTGTTGGAGTAAACAGCGGCGCCAGCATGAACATAATCGTCATATCGCTTAAAATAATCATCTTCAAGTAAATCAATGAATATTGAATTCATTGATTTACTTGAAGATGAATTAATTTAATTTTTAATGATTTTATTAAAAATTAAATTAAAAGAGTTCGTACGCCCTTCGTCCTCAGAGCCACTGAAGAAGCCAACCGCAGTCGTCGGCGAAACATTTGCATTAAACTCCAAAGAACACAGCCTAATAGTCCTGAAATCAACAATTCTAATTAATTCATTATTTTTTATCGAATGTTTTCAGCTGGCATAATTGTTTTTTTTTTTTAATCCGTGGATTTTATCATTATTTGGCGTGAAAATTATTTTTTAATTGAATAAATCTATTTAAAAAAAAAATTGTGCTAGCTGAAAACATTCGATAAAAAAATAATCAATTAATTAGAATTGTTGATTTCAGGACTATTAGGCTGTGTTCTTTGGAGTTTAATGCAAACGTTTCGCCGACGACTGCGGTTGGCTTCTTCAGTAGCTCCGAGGATGAAGGGCGTACGAACTCTTCAATGTCTCCTCGGTGACTGATGATCGAAAATCAACAATTCTAATTACACTGGTCGTGAAATAGACCGTTTGATGATAAATTAAATATTTTGATAAATATATCAGTTATGTGAGGATTATTTTGCTTATAACATGTTGCAAGACGGTTCAATTCTTGTTCTGTTAATGATTAGAACTAATTAAAACAGTTGATACTTGTGTGATTTTAGATCATATTTTAAAATTATTTTGTGCGGGGATGTGCTTCAAATACTAACAAATTATTTGTTAATTTAACACAAACAAAATATAATTATTACCTTAAATAAAATTGCACTAAAATAAATGATACATGGAATAAGAACAAATATGTCGGAAAACAAAATCCTCAACGTAATTAATATATCAAAACACACTTGAATGAAGTTGCGTACTCGAAACGAAAAGTGTTTAGAATTTTGCCGCTTGGCGCTGCTATTTTAAATTGTAACTCCAATAATAAATATGTTATTATTTCTTTCCGTATTGGATGTCGAGGTTATGTTATTATTTACAACTTTAAAATGTTTAAATTATTTTTGAATAAAAGAAGATAAATAATATGCTCTGTAATAATATAATTAGTGAGAATGAGTGTGAATAATTATCTTATGAAATTAATAAAATATAAAATGGATGGAAAATGATAACTAGAGCAAAGTGAATAATATAGCAATTGTTTTAATGCATTTTTGCTTAACAATTTTCTTTTTTCGGAAAGACTTAAAACATATTTTTTATTACAATACACGAGTTGCTGTATCTTATATTTTGCCAAATAATGTAATTTCAGGCTTCACTTGTAACTTTAATTATTTTAGTTTGTCACTGTGACTAAAGTTTAAACAATTTAAACTTGTATCTAAATTGCAAGGTTAATTTATTTATATTAGAATAAATAAATAAAAAAAAGAAGGCCAGAAAGTTGATAGCCCAGATAAATGAGCACTTAAATGTATTGTAAATAAATATTTATAATACAAAACAATATAACATAACATAAAAATGCTATTTTGTTTTGTTGTTTTATATTATTTGTATAGCCTGACCAAGTGAATAAATCCTCCTTTCCATTATCATAACATTTAAGTTGGCAAATTTAAAATTTTCTAGAACACTATAATTGTTTCGACAATGTAGATTATATAAATTAGCCACTGTGAGTTTTTATATAAACCCATATAAAAGTCATATAAAATCTGTACCCGAACAAGACAATATATTTTTATATAATTGTAGTGTTATACAAAAATAAAAATATAAAATATGAAAAATGTGAGTATATATATTCATCGCCTTCTTTGTAAAATTGAAATTTTTATATAATAGAATTGAAATTTCATATAATAAAATTTTAAATTTGTAGAATATTTGTGAATAACTAAGAGCAAAAAAATAAAGAACCGAGGTAGATGGAAATAATTTTCCAGTGTGGGGGTTGTATAAATTCGTACTGTTAAAATTTTAAAAACAAATAAAAACACTGAACGCACATTTTAGTAATGTTTCATCAACATGAAAATAACTTTTAATGTTGTTATAGAGTTGCTAAAACGTTATTTATTTGTTGTTGTTGTTTTTTTAGTCATAAAATTATTGGGGTAGGGGGGGAATAATTGGACCAATTCATTTTTGCTATGAAAACTTAATATTCAGTTGAAGACAACTCAAGAGATATTTATGCTGTGTCACATTCTATAGCTCTCTCTTGCAATTGAACAATTTACACTTAAATTAAATAAAAAGAATTTGAAAATAATTAATAAATAATTTCTTCAAAAAGGTTTCACCAAATGTTAAATGAGAAATTAATCAAATATAAAAAAAATCCCTCTTTCGCGTAGTTAAATTTCTGCGACCAAGTGAATAAATACTCTTTCCGATTTACAGTTATCATTAAAAAAATGTTGAAACTATAGTCACTAATTATAATTTTTTTGTACAAAGTTATAAAAAGTGCTTTATTTAAGAATATTTAAAAATAAGTTAATGTTTAGTAAAATGTATATGTTTTATAAATAAAAATATATGCATTTTACTAAACATTGTTAGATTATTTTTTGATTGAATATAAAAAATGAGATTCCGTTAATAAATAAATAAATAAAATACGAAAATAAAAAGAATAAGGCAGAAAGACCTATGGTTGATAGCCCATGACAGACTACTAACACAATTGTACATATTGTTATAATAAATTTTGTAAATTTTTGTTGTCATATTGATGTTTGTATATAAAAAGAATAAATTATTTGGTATTAAAATTACCTGTAATTAAATATTATATTTGAAAATAATTACCTTCATTGCTGCCAGTATTCAAAACATCCCCCAAGAGATCCCTTATCAGGAAACTCTTGTGCTGATCCTGCATCATCCCCTCAGCTCCACACACTAACCACACGCAGGAGAAATAAACAAAACAAAAAAACTACAAAAAACAATGACGCCTTCCAACGCGAATGAACTTTAATCCCGTACGGTTCCTGTTGCTTCCTGTTTCCGAATGTCGCGAAACGGAATCATAGACGATGTGCACTTTCGCTCCCTCGGGATCCCCGTGCGTGAGGCCACGCCCTCCACCCCCGTGGTCTCCGCCCCTCGCGGCCAATGGAAAACGCTCGCGTTTTCGGGAGCAACTGTCTGGATAATCATCCCCATTACGCGGGTGGGTTAAACAGCAGCAAAACATTGCGGGGGATAAAGAAATAAAAAATGGAAGAAGAAAGAAAGCGCGCGCGAGTTTATTTAAGTGGGTGAGTTCGTTAGGCGGGGGCGGGGGTGGTTGCGCGAGGGGTTGAATGAGAGGGATGTTTGTCGTTAATTTAAACGTGTATTCGAGCGTGAGTCGGTTAAAGGTAGCGTGAATTATTGTAAGAAAATCGATTGACTTCAATTAATTAATTGAAAATCTATTGATATTTAATTTGCCGATGCTTAGACATTTCGCTTTTTATTTATCTTTATGATTTGTTTGTAAAATATTTATATATTTTAAAAACAGATCATAAAGTTACGTTTTTTTGCAATTTAAAAACGTATTTTTTTTTTTTTCGAAAACGAAACATGATAAATAAAATCCAATTGCACTAGTATTTGATATACATTTGTCGTCAATTTATATTTTTTTTTTGTCTTCTCAGTAGAAGACCTACTTAAAAAGGTCAAAAGTTGCTGTCATTTTGAATCAATACATGTTGAATTATCGCCGTCGCCGATTTTGAAAAAGTGGTTTCAAGATAATCGCTTTTAAAGGTTTGAGACGTGTTCACTCTGATCTTGAATAACTTTGCCTAAACTCGCATAACTTCGGCAAACCAATCAATATGAAACTTTTTATAAAATAATCTTAAATGTACACACTTTCGAACTCCACGAAAAACAACATTTTTTTTAACTTATGCAGGTAGGCATCAAACCATAAGAAAAGATGTATCATGCTTTAAATTCTATTCTCTCCACAGAATAGAATGAGATTTTTTTCTAAAATACTGTTGAATGTATTTTAGAAAAAAATCTCATTAATTTTAGAAATTGTAAGTTGAAACTAGGAACGAACACTTCAATTTCATGTTTACATTATGTATTTCAATAAACATTAATTTATATTTTATTTACCACTCAACAAAATTTTTACAAATAACTTTACGACAAAATATTGTATCAATATTATACCATATGACCGCGAACTTTTCGTCTCTAGAGTGCTTTGATTTTTTTGCTTTATTTTACATTTTGTTGGAACAAGTAAATAAAAACAAAATAAAACGTCACATGTGTCATTATTAATCAAATAAACTATGGGATTCTAAATGAAACGATATTGCTACAGTTTCCGATTCACTGTCGCAATATCGACATCAAAACACTCTGTCCAACCGTTGTTTAAATAGCTCCATCTTCGTATTGAGTCGCTATCGACTAAACTAGAACCGGTAACAAATTCTTCAATTTGTTGGAATAACTTAACCTATTGGGTGTGCCTAATTTACAAATGGTCTGGTCAATAATTTGGTTTTACAAGGTAGACAAGCGGGAATCGTTATTTCGTCCAAAGAAAGAAGGCGTTGCACATGGAAAACACTGTTCTTACGAGGTCCGATAGACCGAAATGGCTATGCATCAGATAAGCGGTGGTTGAACATTTTATTAAATAAATTAAAGCATGTTTAATAGTTAATTTTTCTGGTACTATTTAATTCGCACGCTTCAACTGAATTTTATTCTTCGAAAGATTTAGATTCTGATAAATAATACTTATTAAATATATCGTTAATATAAAATATAAGTCAATTTTCTTAAATTGTGTTCAAAATGGTGTAAAATGAATGGAAAGCAATCTATGAAAAAGATTGGAATTTTATAATACAAATTTTTGTAACTTCTCTTCCTTGTCGTTCACATCTTACAACTATGATATTCAACATTTATTGTAGCTAAAGTGATAAAAAAATAAAATAAAAATAAAATAAAATTCTTATTAATTATTGCATCTTTGGGGCATTTACTTCGTGGTTAATTCTCAAAATTATAATAAACACTTAATTACTAATTTATACTAGTTATTAATTGTTATATCCTTAAATTATTATATTAATTATAATTTTTTAGAAATAACAGCAACAATTTAATAGTTCATAAACACTTCAATAGATGGCAACATGTATTATCATTATAGTAATTAACGAATATGTTGATAGATAGCAGCACCTACTTGATTTTTTTTGTTACTGAGCATTATTCCTGAAATCGATCGCACGTTTCGATCGTGACTGTTAAATTCACGTGTAAAATTTACACGTGAATTTAAATGGGAATTTACAGAGTAAATTCCCATTTAAATAATAAATTTCATAAGACTGAAACGTATGATCAATTTTATGAATACGGCCCTTGTGCATAGACATGAAAAGCTCTATGATTCTGTACGTGAAATGATAAATTTAATGTACTCGTTATTCTCATCATCACAATATATATGATTCAGGGCTATTCTATAAGGAAAATGGTTTATCGTTATTTTTATCATCACAGTCTAAGCAACTTTTGTAATAGATATGTGCGCAAAGATTGTGAATTTCATTAATTACGTACATGTTAAACGTAACATTTCCCATAGGGAATAGCCCCGATTGATATGTATTGTGAAGATAAATTAAAACATTTAAAATTTCTTGTGCGGAATATCCCCGATCAATAGATATAGATTGTGATTGGTTGAAGATGAATTTTTATAGATTACTGTTTAAACAGTTTAAAGAAAGTGTTAAGAGATGGCGATACTTCTTTAATCATAAATAGCAGATTATTGAAAACGATAATTACTACGTAAAATGTTAAATTTAACATACACTTAGATTATTAATTACATTTTTTGGCAAGCAAATTAGTATTTTATTAAATTAATTAATATGTTTTGATGCGCGTATTAGTGCTGCTTTTTGAAAGAGGAAACCAAGAGTTCATAGATTTGTATTAGCCGTAAGGGGTATTTTTATTGAAAAAAATGCGTCCCTAATTTATTAATTTCGGGCCACCTCAACACTTCAAGTAATAAAACGGGAATATAGTATTGGATCAACCATGATTGTGAACGGTAATAGAAATATTCTAGGTTTCAACTTTTTTCGTTGCTTTCTTATTTTATTG
Source organism: Philonthus spinipes (assembly GCA_963082785.1). Classification (NCBI taxonomy): domain Eukaryota; kingdom Metazoa; phylum Arthropoda; class Insecta; order Coleoptera; family Staphylinidae; genus Philonthus; species Philonthus spinipes. Next base: position 18,391,060 of record OY720307.1, on the reverse strand, counting down.
TGAATTGAAGAGTATATTTTTCGTTTTTAAAAAGATATTTTAAAATGAAAATTAATGTTCTTATGAATTAAAAGATTTGAATGAAATCTTTTAATTATATAGGTGTAGTACATATACTACATCTATGTTTTATATTATAACTCTATGTCTTTTATAATTCAGCAATGTAATTTGGATTGCCTATAACTGTAATCGAATATTCTCTGGAATTTTTGAATCTTATTTCAGTGGGATTTTCTTTCATTTTACAAAAGGATTTATAATAAAATAAAAATCTCTCAGAATTTTAAATAAAACAATATATACGAAATAAAATAATACTACATCTATGTTTTATATTATAACTCTATGTCTTTTATAATTCAGCAATGTAATTTGGATTGCCTATAACTGTAATCGAATATTCTCTGGAATTTTTGAATCTTATTTGAGTGAGATTTTCTTTCATTTTACAAAAGGATTTATAATAAAATAAAAAAAACTCTCAGAATTTTAAATAAAACTACATATACGAAATAAAATAATAATCACGTTATTATTGTTTTTAATAATAATTGCTTATCCTCATTTAGGGCGATTTTTTTAATTTTAATTATTGTTGGCAACAAACATTTCTTGTTGTCAAAAATAGAGTGTCACATTTATAATTCCTCTTCAGTAATTTTTGAATTTGTTTATGTTTAACTTCACAAAATCCGGTTTGCAAATAGTTTACTGTTTACTTCTGCTCTAATTGGTTTAAAGTCTGATGAAACTACAAATTAAAGTGCTCATATTACAAAATCTCAAATTCTTAATTAATTTAAATATTACGTTTTAAATATATAAAAAAGATAATATTTCGAGTTATAATTTTAAAGTGATAACTGAACGTTTAAATCCTTAATCAATTCGTGTACCGCGTAATTATAAGATGGAGTGACCCTGAGAAAAAAGGGAATATATATTTTTATCCCGCAACACTTCCGGATCGTAATTTCTGATAAAGATTTAGGTAATTGTTTATCTATGGGCTTTTTTTATTAATACACACTGATAATGATAAGTCGAGTGAATTTAAAAAAAAATATTCCGTTATTTTGAGATTATTTTGCTATCACTATGGGAGTCTCATACAACACAACCTCAAAAAAGTATAAACTTGAATCTGCAAAAGAAATGTAATCAGCATGCTAAAAAAGCTTTTTCGTACAAATTTGAGGGAAAATTGAGTTCTTATGTTTAAATGTGTATTCATGGAAATAATTGCTCTTTACAGGTATTAAATTTTTATTGTTTTTTTTTTGTTATTTCTCTTTATGTGTTTACTTTTAATTAATTAATTAATGAATTTATTTCAACTCTTTGATACAAATATTCATTATAAATAAATCTAAATTATTATTTTTTTTTCTAATTTATATATTTTCACTAATGTTTGACAAAATTGAGTAATATAAGTAATCGAGTAATTCTGAATAGGCAACATTAAATAGTTAGTAAATTAAATCGAACTAAATTAATGTATATTAATAAATAAGGGGAAACTACTAAGTAAAATAAGTAAGGGTCGATTGAAAATCACCTGGGAACAAGAACGGAAATAGGAACAATGAATCATAGGATTTACATATATAGATACACAATCATCTTGAAAGGACCTTATGGACTTTCTGTATATGATCTGTTTCTATTTCCAAGTGATTGCGAATTGGCCTTAAGTAATAAGCAATATTAAGAAAATTATTCTATATTTAATTTAGCAATACTTCCTTTGTATTCAACATGAGTAATTTTAAAACAAACGAATGAATATATTAAATAAAAATGATTTGAAAATAATTAATAAATTATTTTCACATTTAGCTTTGTGACTTTTGACTTACATTACGTAAGTACGTTAAACAAATTTACATTAAAACAACTACTTCCCGGGCAAATACCCACGCCGGATAATTTATTAATTATTTTCAAATCATTTTTATTTAATATATTTAAATAACTGTGACCAAGTGAATGAATACTGTTTTCTATTTATATTCAAACCAATAAATATGAAAAATATTATTTTTTTTCACAGTTTTTTCCACAATCAATCAGATAATTTTAAATCTTTTTATCGTCGGCAATTTTAAATAGTTAAAGTTAATATTAACAATAATTATTTATGTGTATGTATTAATAAGTCTCCTTACACCTAACGGTAGAAAGGAAAAAGATTTAAAAAAAATGGTGATGTGTCCATCATGGCACTTTCCCCGGTGAATACGGTCAAATAACTTTCTGATAGAAAATTTAATAGGGAAGCAAAATGATTAATAGAAAAAATTGATTGTTATCTTTTAAAGTTAAACCCGAGTATTTAGAAGAATATTGTAATTATGTGTGTTATTTCTTACCTTACAATAGGTTAAAACCATTCCTCCACACTCTTCTTCATTTTTGCAAACTGGAGGCGTTTGCGAATGATAAGTTCAATTTGACGGCACTTTGACGTTTTATTTGTCATTAAAATAATTATTTCAATAATTAAAATCTCTAAGGGAATTTATCAGATAAATGCTTATAAAATGAAAACCGGAGGTCCTACAATAAAAGTTTTATAACAGAAATTATTTATTTTCCAAGATCTAAAACTTTTATTTGAAACATTTTTCTATCCGAATTAAAAAATGAAAAATTGCTAAGAGTAAAGTTGCACTTAATGAGTTTTGATTCTAACCAAAAGCTTTTCAGATCATTCCACTGTTATATAAAGCTTAGATATAAAGTTTGGTCTTAATCCATTTAGCCGTTTAGGCGCTATCGCGGAAACACACAGACACACACACAGACATTTTTCAAAACTCGATGGAATGGACTCAGGGGACCTTAAAACGTGCATATTTGTTGAAATTGGCGGTTCGAAAATTTTCACGATCACAATACTTTCCCTTGGACAGGGGTCCGGGGAAAGTAAAAATGTATTAATAAGTAAGGAGAAACTATTAAGTAGAATAACTTATTACATAGTTATTCTACTTAATAGTTTCTCCTAACACTAAAAAAAATATTTTTTGCTTATCACAGCATTAATTCCTGTATCAGTTTCAACACAATTTTTTTTATTGTTTGTGAAACTTTGTAATTTAGTTTTTATTTAAATCAATAATTAAATAAATGCTAGGGAATTCCAAATAAGAAGCTGTTGCGACTTGGAGTTTTCTTTCTATCAACCGAAGGTTGGTATTACTCCAAACATTTTTGTAGGAATATAAGAGATTGAGATATAAACGATTTAGACTTAAACTACTTAAAAAAACATAATTAGAAAGAAAAACAAAATATTAAGTATAAAACCATGCAGAATTCAAATAAAGCTATTGAATTTTCTTTTTATCTAAAACTCATTTTTAGAAATAAAGGATACAAAAGTTGTAAAGAAAAAATAAAATTTTATATTGGGATGTTTTCATTTTGTTTAGGTTAAATGGACGAACCACGGGAGATTGGTGATTGGAAAAATATCAGCACTTTAGGCTCTGGCGGCTTTGGAGTGGTTTCACTGTGGGAAAATAAAGTGACGAAGGAAAAAATAGGTGAGGTACATTTAATAAAAAAAAAAACACATTCACTTTTTAATCTGTAAAAATTCTTGATTTTTAATTCACTTTTTAGTCTGTAAAAATTCTTGATTTTTAATGCATTTTACAACAATTTCTTTATTCATTAAATCTTATCCATGAGGTCAAAGAATTTCAGACCGATGAAAAGGCTTAGCGCAATGAAAGTGGCCAGATTATGTGTGACTCCGAAGAGCATGAGCATGGTGATCATCTCCATGATGCTTGATAGATAGATATCAGAGGATGTTACTAAGTCGCTGGAGTAGATGTATGAGACTGCGATGTACTTGAGTGCACCGTCCATCAAGTGTCTCGGAATTGTCATTTCTTTGATGCTATGTCTGCTGTAGACTATTCCCGTTTCATCGCAACTGACAATAGTCGCTAGAGTAAGCAGGACTAGGATTTTTGATGCTAGTGAAGCCATCTAGAATTTATAAAATGTTTCATTGTTCTCACTTTTAATTCATTAAGAATGTGTAGATATTAATTCAATTTGTATTAATTATGAAAATTGTTTGAAATTATTGAAGATAATATTCAATTACTATTTCTATATAAATTTTGAAATGAGGTCCAGATCAAAGGTTGTAAAAAATTACACTGCAGGTAAAAGTTAAACGTTGACACTGATATCGATTTTTATTATTCTGCTTCGGAAGCCATTACAGGCATTGCGGCCTGAGGTCGAACAAAAGATGCATTTGTACACAATTTTAAATTTTTTAAAACTAAGCTGTGGAATGATATAAATAGAAATCCACAATTTCCAATTTTTTTGTATCCATAGTTATTTTATATTATATAGAATAGTATTTTAGAATTTATTCACAAATTATATGCACCTACTTTAAAATAAAAAAAAAACTTTCAATTATTTACCTTGACGATTTAAATCACTTTTCCCTGAGTTTTTGATGGAAACACTTCAAGGGTTTCAGTTTCTTTCGTATGCACACACTAAAAGTGGGTTTTGACTCATTAACAATTGAGATTCGAGAGATAAGAGATGGTTTAAATTTATGCGAACAAAAAAAAACAATGAATTATTATTTCCATTTACGCATTACGTCAGTAAAACCGAGTAATTGGTTTAATTCCACTTTATTTTTAATTGACTATCAAGTTTTAAATTAATTTCCATTATGTATTTTAAAATAGCCATTTTCTTTTTTTTTAAACAATTGATAATTAGTTAATGAAAAACAAGCAATAATTTAAATTTAAGAAATTGTTTGTTCACCTCAGTTTGTCGATTCCAGGTTTTTGCTGGTCGTTGTATAAATAGTGGAAATTTTGAAATTACAAATTTACAAAAGTTATTGGGTTATATGATTAAAAATATTACCGATACCCATGTGTGAGTGGAAGAAGAAAAAAAAAAAGAAATTATTTCTACCTGGTAGCAAATTTTCGTATTTAGAATTGATTAGTGTTATTTTTTTCATAACACTGTATTTGGAGTCGGCATGTAATTTTATACATATTTTTTTTTTTTAAAAACGTACCCCATCAAAAAACCTCCTTCACACTTTAACAAACCGAGCCAGATCACATTCCAGCAGGACCCGTTCAAATCGCAACCAGCACCACACCCATGTGTAACCTTCCTGGTATTAAAAAGTAGCCTAGTGAAATATCCAAAACAGGACTTTTATTTAAAGTATCGTAATTCAACAATAGAAAAAAATGTACATATGTTTTAATGAAGATAGAATGCTTCTCGAGACTCTCAGGGTAAATGACAGGGTATTATGCAAATATAACAGAAATTGGCTGCTTGATACCAATTAGGGTCAGGATTTTAGTTTACCCGATATCGTCATGCAATATGGAGGTGCTCGATGGCCGATTTAATTGATTTGGCTGGACAAAGGAAAGTAGCTTCGTACAGAAACAGGATCTGATTTCCTACTATTGAAACACTTTGTAGTGAATTTTTATTAGAAGCACCGACAGGCCGGTTACCTGTCCCAGGCCAAATATTCATATGGGTAAATCCCGTCGCAGCGTTCTCAAGTGCTAACTATGGCAAGAGATTGCGCATGGATTACCCACAGCTAAGGTACTCGAGAGACGCGCTAGACATTCGTCGGCCAATTAAATAAATAAAAATAAACTGCATGAAAATTCCATCTTATTTTTTTTTCCAAGTCATAACCACTAAGTGCTGTTACAAAGCACGCAAACTACACAAATTTATAGACTGTGTTATTTTTATTTATAACTTTCAATAGTGTTCTTTTTTGTTCTAGCAATAAAAAAATGTCGCTGGTACATGCGAGAACACATCCCACCGAACCAGCAACGTCGCTGGACACAAGAAGTCGAAATGCTGCGAGACTCAATCCGCCACGAAAACATAGCAGCCTACAAAAAAATCCCAGAGGATCTTCACGTCGAGCTCGAAAAGTACAACCACAGCGGGCTTCCGTTCCTCCCGATGGAATACTGCACTAAAGGCAACTTGAGACACTTTTTAAGTAAACAACAGCACATGTGCGGGTTGCCGGAAGATGAGGTTGTGAACGTCTTGAAGGATTTGTCTTCTGCCGTCGCCTATTTGCACCGGTTGAATATTACGCATCGAGATATAAAGCCGGAGAACGTTGTGTTGCACAAGTCTGATTCGAGACCCAGAGGGATTGTTTATAAATTGATCGATTTGGGATACGCGAAAGAATTAGGGTCGCAGGTCGCGAGTTTCGTCGGGACGCTGCCTTATTTAGCTCCGGAGATTTTTTGCAAGTCGAGCTACACGAAAAATGTGGATTATTGGTCGTTTGGGATTTTAGCGTTTGAAATCGTTTGTGGAATTCATCCGTTTTTACCGAAAATGGAACCCGTTAGAAGGTATTAATCATTTTTTAATCACATTAAAAAGGTATTAAAAGGAAACGATGAAATCATTTTTTTTGGTCATGAAATAAACTAATTGAGATCAATTAAAGGTTCGAATATCTACAGAAGAAAACCCGGGAGCAGATTTGTCTTTACATGTCCGCCAAAGGTGACTTAACTTACTCGGAGAAAATATTCTCGGAAAATCACATAAACCCCGTTCTCAGAGACCACCTGCAGGAGTGGCTGAAGTCGATGCTGGACTACGATCCTTCTAGACGCGGTGTTCTTAACTCCAAGAAGGATGTTTTTCAACTCTTGAACGAAATCCTCTCGGTGAAAATCCTTACTGTTTTTTCCGTTTATAATTTCCAGTATTTTTATTATGAATGCACTCCCGGGATGGATGTGAAGGCGCTGCTGGAGAAGGATAGTGAGATTCCGGTGGGAGAGCAGATTTTGTTCAATGATGCTGGGGAGGATGTTCCAAATTGCCTGGATGAGGTAATGTTTTATTAATAAAACTAAAAGGGATTATTCGATTAAGTATGCGCAAAGACCTCCCACCCCAAAATCCTTTTTGAGACTTTTATAAACCTTTGGGTTAGTGTTATCTACCTTATTTCCAAGTCTTTAAAATATATTCTATAATTTCATCTGTTTCTGTGTGAACCTGAGTCCAACCAATCCTGTAGTGGCAAGTTCGCCCTCTATTGGCGCTATTGTGAAATGTGTATCGACACATGAGGCTGATAATTTTTGAAAGTTTATTCAACTTTAATGGATTAAAACACTTGAAAATGTTCAAATATTTATTGTTAATCATAATTTCTTCAACTAGATGCTGTTGTGTAGTAAAACAATTGCAATTTTAGATTAAGTAAAAAGAATTTGAAAATAATTAATTTATTCAACTCAATAATTATTTTTTCTTCAGTTACTCCGACTTTTTTTTTATTGATGTTATGTAACCACTTTAAACAAACATCCATTGAAACATTTAAGGAAAATATCCTGCCAGACATTGAACTATACAAGGATTTGTTGTTACATAATATTTTTATGTAACAGCAAAATTGTTCTATCATACAATATGTTATTTACATATTGTATGATAGAACATTTTTTTAATAGAAAATATTTAATGCAAAGAAACATACCTTCCCTACTGCAATACCAGGTGTAAATGATCGAGCACGCCAACGGACACGAACAAGTTGCATGTTATTGTTCACAACAAAAAACATTTTTGACTTGGATTGATATGACAACCTTACTCGCTATTATAATTTATTGTAGTTTAATTCATCAAAGTTAAATATGAACAATGCTCAATTCTATTATAGTTCTAATCAATAGTAGCAATAATCTTTAAATTTTTAAAAAAGTATATTGAAAAAAAAAAAATAAGATAATTTTTAATATATATATAATCGATGTCCCCTTTTACCAATTGGTGTCGGGGTATAATTTTTAATGGTAATTTAAAAACATAATTTTTAATAATAATTTAAGAACCTAGCTTGGAATTTAATGTTTAAATTCATGTTTTTAATGAAATTTATATTCAAATAATTATATTTCAATAGGCTTACATTTCTTCTTTACCATCCACGATGTCTCACTGGACTCTCATAAGAAAATCGCACATGGTGAAGTGCCCCGACCACACACTCCCTCCAATCGTGAAAAATCTAATGGCCAACCCAAAGAAAGAATTCACCTGGCAAAGTTTGTACATACAAATCGGCAAGAGTGTGCATTACATCCACAAAGAAACCACCCTGATGGATTCATTACTGAAATCAAACTGCAGATTATACCATTACATTAAAAATTGCTTAAGAAAAGAAGCTCTGATGTTTGAACGGGTGAAAGCACAGACTGAGCGCATTTTGGTGCAGATTGAGGTTCACAGAAGTATTAACCTCGGTTTGAAAGATGTGGTGGTGAAGAACGGTCTTAGGGAGGACTACAAGAAATACAAGCAGGTGCTTTGGAGGAGCAGGGAGCTTGTGGAGAATTTTAACGCTGTCATTGTGCGGCATTGTAAAATTCAAGCCAAGGAAGGTGTTGTCGATGAGGTTGGAATCTCACTGGAGAATGACGCTGAGGAGAATGAACCAGAAAACATGTAAGTTTAAATATATTTTTTAGAAAGATAAAAATAAGTTAATGTTTTGTTATTAATTGAAATAACAGTGATTTGTATTTTATAAATAGCGCCATCTCTGGAAGTGATTTCTGTTTAACTATCGGCCCTATTCCCTAACGAAAACGTTAAACTTAAAGGTAGGACAGTTATGTTAAGATAGTTGTCATTGAATTCCAACCTATTACAAAATTCCATTTCAACCACCACTAAAAAACTGTTTGACTTGAAAATAACTTCGAAAGAAGGTAAAACGTTATAAATTTTGGTGGTAACTGAGATAATGGTTTAGGGCAATACGGAATATAACCTAAAAGAATAACATGCTGTCAAACATAACGTTTTCGATAAGGAATAGGGCCGATTATCAAACATTGTAGGGTGTACGGTCTGTGGGGGGGGGGGGGTTACTGAATGGGTTGATCCCATCTATTCCTATAATGATGGTGAAAATATTTCAACTTCAGTTTAAATTAAAAGAATTTGAAAATAATTAATTCTCTTTCAATTGCTTCGCAATTTATAGACTTTTTTGAAGTAAGTACTAACAAAAAACAAATATTAATTGAAACAACTACTTCCCGGACAAATACCCACGCCTAAAAACGAAACTGAAGCAATTCAGAGAGAGATTTCAAATTTCAACTTTAGCTTCTCATTCGGAATCCCCTCCCCTAGCTGATGTGGTCCGAAAGATTGAATTTACAAATGTCAGTTATCCAAATGCTAGAAGATGGTAGTTAAAACAATATTTAGTGATTTTTATATTCTCATATTTTTAAGCTACAAAAAGGCGGTCGATTTAATGACAATTAGCAATCATGAGACAGCCCTAACATCACAGAATATAGTCAAAGTCTTGTCTACCTGCTTCCAGAAACGCTATAAAATGACAACAAATTTATATTATTCACATTTTGTAAGGTAAGTCATCTTTAATCAAGTATTGTTCTTAAAAATACAATTTTTGCTATACTAAAAAAATGAGTGGAAATAATCTTACAAAATTCCTTATTTTTTCTCACTAGGTTCGCTTCCAAAGTCCTCCGGGAGATCGATAGATTGATAAATTGGATGAGTGCTCTAGAAGAACAGATGCAGAAGATTTTCACAGAGTCTACAGCCATTCAGACGGAAATACTAAAACACGTTTTAAAAAATGAAGGTTTGTCGAAGCTGATTTATACCAAAGGCAATTTAATCATTTGCTACTTTGTTTATTCCTCAGGGAAAGCTCAGTCTACTTTTTTCATTAGTGATGATTTAAATGCCAAAGACCTCATTGAGGATAACACAAAGTTGAGATTTGAGTAAGTCTTGAATTTTTGTTTCTTTCAATTTATGATTTTTATTTTTTAATTTTTTTTAAGTGTTCAAAGTGTAATGAGCCGAATTTTCTCGGAACATAGAGAGCACTCCTTGATATTCGAGGACAACCTGGAGACTCCAGTATGAGAGAAACAGGACTGATTTATTTGTGCCATGTACAATGTTTTTGTTGTGTTTTGTTTTATTAATGAAGTTTTGTGTTAACTTCACATTAAGTAATTAATTATATTTTCTCGGATGAGTGAGATGTTATACAAATTTATATTATTATATTCTTTAATGTTTAATATATTATTATATTCTAGATTAGACCAAGGTGTTATTCCTGAAATTGATTGTATATTTTGGTCATATCTGTAATGTACAAAGAGATTTCACAGGCGAATTTTACAGGCCACTGATGACTTACATTGCCAACTATTTTCAATTAATGCTATCTTTCTAAGTAGTTAGATATCAGTACAAGTACTATATGATCAAGAACTTTTTTCCTCAAGTGTTTATTTTTGCATTATTTTACATTTTGTTAGCACCAGTGAATAAAAGCAAATAAAACATCATGTGTGATTATTTATCAATTCAATTTGTTAGAATAACATAACCTATAGAGTGTGGTTATTTTTATTGCCGTCATTTCTTTAATAAAAAAATCAAAACATATATTAATTATACATATGTTTTGTAACGTTTTTAGTGTGTCACATTTTTCTTGTAAAATTTTTAATATGTAATTTGGAAATGGAGATTTCGTTAATAAAGTGAAATTGAAAACACTAGAGGAGAAAAGTTCTCGATAATAATCGAGATTTCTTGACTTTTATAAGTACAAAAATAATGTGCAAGAGCTTAAATAACTAAGGCTATATTAAATAAAAATGATTTGAAAATAATTAATAAATTATTTTCACATTTAGCTCTGTGACTCTTGACTTACGTCGCTATTTGCGAGTTTGACCCCCTATAAAATAAATAATTTTTAAGAACTAAATCTCTTTAATTGTAATATGTTAGGTTTAGAGTAAATCCTCCATATTTTCATCTTGGCTCTTGACATCAATCTTTCTATAAAAAAAAATATTTTTAATAACAAAAAAGTCTTTGTTATTTTAATATGTAAAGTTTAATTTTTTTTGTCATATTTTTAATGATTTTACAAGAGTAAATCCTGCAAATACTCTTCCATTTCTTCATCTCGACTCTTGACATCAACAGGCTTGATATTATCCCAAGGAGATTCCACATTTTCACTGGTTTTTCCTTCATCTTTCCCATCCTCCTGTATTTCACTCGAACAAGAAGGATTATCTTCAGTTTTCTCTTGGCCGATTGAATCATTCATTTCAGTGTTGCCCTTTATTTTTGTTTTTTTCCTCAATCTCTTCACCTCCTTTTTCTTGCTGTGGTAATTTAATTTCTTCGAACACCCCGGACATAATCCTAAACATTAAAAAATAATTAAATTGTTATTAACTGAAGCTTCAACTTTGTTATACAGTTATGTTTAAACAAAGTTTAAAGAGTTTAATTTATATAAAAAATAATTACTTTTTAAATCACAAATTAAAATGCAGAATGATTAAATGAGAAATCAAATAAAATAATCGAAATTAATTAATTAACAATACACAATTTTATATTTAAAAAGAAAAATAATTTCATATAACAATAAAAATGAGTTATTTTCTCTTCAGCCACTACAATACTAAAATATTTTAAAGACCTGTGACCAAGTGAATAAACTATTCTATTACTAATAGTATTATTTGGAAAGATAACGCAAGCGCTATTTTCATCAAGGCATTGCACATGAAACGCACTGGTTTGATGAAGTTCGAAAAACGAAATGGCCATCACCAGTTATCCATAGATGATGGTGGTTCAACATTTTATTAAATAATTTTATTTGCTTACTTATTTTAACCAAGGCATTCTTCTTCACACCATCTTCACGGTAAGCGAAATTCACTTCCCATGTCCTCAAATCATCCTCCTCAGTGCACTTTTTATTAGCACAGATGAACTGTCCTTTTCCTGAGACTACCTCCCCCTCTGTTCTCCATCGCATCGCTATCTTCCGGCAAAAACCTATGATTCAGTTAAATACCCTACTACTCTTCCACGAGCCTCACCTTGTTTTCCTTGTACAAACTCAAATCGCTTATACAGTACTCCTTAAACAACTTGTCGTAGTAACGTTTGGCAAACTGTTCTTCCCATGTCAGCTCCTTTCCGATAGTGTCCTCCCATAAGAATTTATGGTGCTGCCTAAGGACGTCAGTGTCTGTTTTGTCTCTGGACGTGTCTCTTGTGATTAATCTAGTGTCTCCAGGTTTTCGTAACACGTATTCGTTTATTAAAGCCTTGTGGATATCGTAGGGGTTCATATAGCGCATTCGGGGTCTGAGTGACATTGTTGCTTAAATGATTTGATTAACTTTTTACTTGAATCAATCGATATAATTATCTGTTATATTAAACAATTTTATTATTATTCCAGTAAGTAGATTACTCAAAGTTACTCAACTAATAATGTTAGGTTATGTTGTCAATATTCATAGAGTATGGTTGTTTCAGAGTATAATCACAAAAAGTATGTCAATTCTATGACTACAGTTTTTAGTATATTGATTTTTTTTAAATGATAAATGAATTTAATAATCAAACATGCATTAAATCAATTTCAATTCATTGATTTAAAAATTCCAACCTGTCATTATCTTTTTTAATCTTCTCAATCCTTCTTCTATGATTATTACATTCTATGATAGATGTGTATTTTAGGTTGCATAGTGATATTATACATAGAAAAATACTACATCTATGAGCATACAAAATAATTTAAATTCATTATTTTATATACATACTTAAATTACTTGCAATTTATATTAAATTTAATCTATTTTATTACTTCAAAATTAAGCATATTAATGTTACTTTTTCCATTAATATCTCTGCCCTATTTATTAATTAACACCAATTTATAGTTAATTTTATACTTAAAATGGGTTAAATAAAATTATTTTTTAAAGTTTTTAATTATTTTCAAAATGTTACTATTGATTTCAGTAATAATGTATTAATACTATATATTTTTTAAATAAATATACTTTTCATTTCGCTCAACATTATTATTAATCAATTTTATAATTAATTATAATTACAACAAAATAAAAATCAAGTTGAAGTAAAATTGTGGGATTTTTTTGTGGGAGACTTTTAATTGTTTAAATAAAAATAAATATCCTTTCTTCTATTCTGTTTATTATATTTATAAAACTTCTATCTGCACTAGTGCAGATTGAAACATAGTTTTCGAAATATATATTTAGTATAATAAACAAACATTGGGAGAAAGGACAATAATTTTTATTTAAATAATTAAATAAATTTGTGGGAAATTAATATTCACTATTAATTTTGATAAACTCATTTTCAAATTATATTATTAGTCAACGATACAAAAAATAAACAATAATACTGAAGGTTATTCAAATTTCGGAATGTAAACCTTGAATGAACAGATTTCCTCCACTTTCGACTTCGGTTTTAAGTTTTTTAACAAAACTCATTAATTCCTCATCAGACATATCTGTGCTTGCATTTCTTTTCCAGTTTTCAATGGCGTTGGAAATTAATTCATCCCCTTTCTGCATTTCAATGGAAATGAACAAATATTATAATATTACTTATAATTTAAAAATAATATAAGTAAGAAATGCAGTGTTTTTCAAATGCATTTCCCTACTGAATAAATGATATTTACTGCAATAATAAACTAACCCACTGAACAAAATGTTTACAAAAAACTTTGAATCAATATTAAAGAAACATTAATGTAACAGTAGTGCAGTATTTTATGTCCATTTTGTACTTTTTACATTTTTTTGCACTCAGTTTAAGTTAGCACAGAACAAATAAAGAAGGCAGAAAAACTTCTGGTTGATAGCCAATTTCAGAACAAGATAATCATATTTTATGTATAATAACAAAATCATATAATGTAAATAATTCTATTACTTATATGGAATAAAGATATACAGCGTGTGTAAGTCTAGAGCTATCGCAATAAATCTTTTGGGAAATGTTTTGAAAAAAAAAACCTCCATCAGGTCAATTTTTATCATAAATTAGACATATTTTACTGTAATTGTTATTTAAGGATCGTCTTTTGTTTTTGAAATATGACATAAGCATTATTTTTTTAGTAGTAGGGTTTCCATTTTTGAAAGCGCATGAAATTCTGGACCAAATATGTTGAAAAAAGTATGATACTGTATTTTGAAATATTCGAGGCAATTGCTTTTAAACTTTTAAAACCAAAAACCCAATAACAAGAGTTCCAAGTTTTAATAAAAAAAGCAAGTTTCAGTGAAATATCCCACCATTATTTTTAATTACGTAAATATCACACAATAAAAATAGATAAACAAGCTAATGTAGAACTGTTATCATTTTAACGGTAATTGTTACATGGCTAATTGGTTTTTTTATTAAAATTTGGAAACTATTGATTGTTATTAGGTTTTACAACTTTAAAAGCAATTATTTAAAATTTTTCGAAATACTGTATCATACTTTTTAAAGCGTATTTAGTCGTATAATTTCATGCTCTTTTCAAATTCAGCATAAAAAAATAGGGTTTAAAAAATTATTGCTTAAGTCATATCTCAAAAACAAAAGACAATCCTTAACACATTCGCTGTCAACAATTTTTTTTTGTAAAATGTCAAAACAAAAATTTCTTTGTTTTTAAGTTTTATTTTATATAATGGGCAAGAATATGCTTATTTAATTCATTTTGATGCATTTTTTAGACGAAAAGTAAGTTAAAGTAGGTACTCACTGTCAGTTATCAGTGACTGACTTGGCCCCATTAGAATACTTCATTGTCAGTCAATGACAGTGTTAAGTGACAATTACAGTAAAATGTGTCCCAATTAAGATAAAAATTGAACTGTTGAGTATTTTTTCAAAATTTTCAAAATTACCTAAAGATTTATTGCCTCACACACGTACTGTATATTATTATTAAAGAAGCTTTCTGTCACAAATATATTTCACATTGTTAAATAAGTGTCAATAAAATTAAACGGAGAAATGTATTTGATATAAAGTGAAATGCATTAGAAAAATTCTGCATTTAGTTAAGTTACTCACTTCAAGCTGTTCCTTCTTTTGCTCGATATCTAAATCTTGCAGGTGCTTCATTCCCTCAGAATATTCCAATTTTTTTTGGTATTCAATTGCAAACTGAAAACAATAAAAACAAAAATATAGTATATGTTGATTCAAGTAAAATAAATTTTTATTTACGTTTATGACATCTTCAGGGAAGTTAACAATCCTGGCACAGTGGATTCCGTAGCTCTTGTCACAAATACCCTCCTTCACTTGGTATAGAGGGGTGACATTTTTCTCACCCACAATAGCCGTGACGTGGACATTGATGACACCTTTCACTAGATCTGAGAGTTGGGTTATTTCATGGTAGTGTGTTGCAAAAAGGCTGAATGCTTTAGTTTCCTGTACCAAGTGTCTATGAAATGGAATAAAATGTAATGAATTTCTGAATTTTTTAATTTTTACTTCAACAAACTTTTAGTTGAAATTAATACATAAAACTTACTGAGCTATTGACCATGCAATTCCACATCCATCATAAGTTGATGTACCCCTTCCTAATTCATCAATGATCACAAGGGAATCTGATGTTGCACTCTGAAAAAAAAAAGAAATTTTATTATTTTCCCTTCATTGAGCCATACATTTTCTCCAAAGCTGTGATTAAAAATTATTATTTCATAATTATGTTAATCCCAAATAAATACGTTATGTAACATAAAATGAGTTTTTAGTTTTATATAAAATGAATCGTCTTACGCGTTGGACATATTGCTCTATAATTGTTCCAAATGTGCTCTGTGATACAATTGGTGGTTTTATTGTCTAATTTTTAACCATTAAATAAAAAAATAATGTACTCCATTTATTTACAGGTTGTTTAATGATTCTAATGCTCTTATATTGACTTTTATAGAATCTAATACAGATTTTATGGAAATTAAAATTCTGTTATAATTTATGGTGATTCACAAATATCAGTAAGTGGTTACTGAATTATAAAAGAATGTTAATTAAATATGTTTAGTAGATATACATTCACTGATATTTGTGTAATATGATTCAATTTTAAGGTCAGCAGTTTTTGGTGCTTCATATCTATTTTAATAGATACATATAAACACATCTGGATATTATTGAAGTTTGGCTAAAACAGCTTTGGGGAACATTTGTTGAAACAAAACAGTAATAGTACCCTAATAATGCCGCAAGTTTCGACCATCTCCAGCATGAACGTCGACAATCCTTTCAGCTCGCAATCATCCGCCCCAACGCGCGCCATTATCGAATCAACTATCGAAATCTCGGCAGAGTCGCAAGGGACGAAACAACCGATATGAGCCAGAAGCACCGAAATCCCAACCGTGCGCATATACGTGCTCTTTCCGCCCATATTAGGACCTACGACACAATAAAAGAAATTAAATAACAATACTAGTAAGTAATTTATCCGAATAAAAAATAATATACATTCGCAAAAATAATATTTTATTATTATTTAATTTCAAGTTTCTATTGTTCGACTTTCAACACATCTATTTCTACTAAGACATAGATGTGTTGAAAGTGGAACAATAGAAAGGAGTATTTATTCATTGGTCGCAGTTATTTAAATAAAAATAATTATCAATAAACAACAATAGAGTAAAAGAAACTTGAAATTAAATAATAATAAAACATAACAAAAATATAATTATAATGAAATAATAAAAATATTGAACTTAAATTGGTTACGGTTTACCTGGGTCGCCGTAACCCTTTACCCCTTCTCATTTACACATTATTGCCTATAATATTTTAAATAAGTTCAGCGAAATATTTATTACTTAGGATAAATGTTTATAGGTTCGCAATTAATTTTACAACAGTCCCTTACGAACTAGGTTTTTACAAGTTCGGAGTATTTTTTATGGTGTTTACCTAAATTGCGCGTTTCGGACAAGGATAAAGCAATAACTGTTCGAAGAAACCGAACTAGAAGCGCGGCCAATCGGAAGTGTGACAACGCCGCAGACAGCAGTAATTGTGAGTCGTCAATAACCAATTACAATTTCTCTTATTACCACCACCTAACCCCACCCAGTTTTTACATACCCTTGTGGACATATGAGGAAGCCAAAAAGATATCAGAGTTCATCTCAAAACGTCAAACAAGACACACGCTCGCGATTTATAACTTTGTAAATTTTGTACATTTTATTTGATTATATTCAATAATCAAATAAAATGTACAAAAATTGTATTCTATTTAAAATTGTATTCAATTTTTACTTAATTTTATTTGTAACTTACGTTAAAAAATTGCTCCTTCATTAAGTATACAAAATCGTAGCTAAATATAAGAATTCTATTAAGTTTGTAATTATATTAAAGATTGTAAATTTTAATAATAAATTACCTGTGATGATTAAAAGATTCCTTTCTCCCTGCTTGAACTCGACATCATTGGGGATGAAGCTGATTCCATCCTGTCGCTCCAAGCACGGATGTCTTGCTTCCTTCAACCTCAAAATCCCTGACCCCTGAGGAAGCAATTTCGGCCTCACGTAGGGAATCGGCGCTGATGCAGAAGCCTGCGCGAACGCCGTAAGCACATCAACGAGCGCAATAGACGCATTCAAACTCCTCAAAGCATCTGCGTAACCGCTGGCCACTTCGAGTATTTCCAAAAACACCTTCTTCTGTGTGGCTTCGTAATTTTCATTCACGGATCTGTACACGGAATTGAGCGTATCCAAGCGTTTGGTTGTGAAGCGGATTCCGCCTTTAACGGCGTCGATTATGTTGTACTTGTTGCTGGATCTCAGCGCGCGCTCTTCTTTTAGTGTGACGCGGAAATACCG
The DNA here is from genome assembly GCA_963082785.1 of Philonthus spinipes. NCBI lineage: Eukaryota > Metazoa > Arthropoda > Insecta > Coleoptera > Staphylinidae > Philonthus > Philonthus spinipes. Next base: position 18,373,190 of record OY720307.1, on the reverse strand, counting down.
GCCCAGCTGATCGTTGCTTTCCATTTTAATCGTTTTCCCCGCTTCGAAATTCAAATCATCAGCTGCGGTTTTGAAGAGCCCGCTGATTTCCTCTTCGATTTCATTCTTTTGCGCGTATAAATCCTGCAACACCTCATCGAATTTCGGTTTGATGAAAAATTCCCCTCTTTCCACCAAATCCATATCTAAAGTCTCCTCAATCATCGCTTGGTATTTTTCTAAATCGGCTAACAACTCGCTAATCGGTTCAATAATCAAAGCTTTAATCGAAGTACTCAGTTTTTTCGATTTTATTTTTCTGAAAATATCAATTAAAGTCGGTACGTAGGAAATTGCTTGATACACTTTGTAGCAGCCTTGTAAATTACATTTCTTAGCGCCCAGCTTTTTCGCAAGCAAAGCCAAATCGGGGATTTTATTAAGGGCGAAAGTCGATAAATTCCCGCGCGCTTCGGAATCCGTAATTAGAGCTTCTACAACGTCCAAGCGTTCCGCGAGTAAACTAACATCGCGGATGGGCTGTTTAATCCATGTTTCCAGCAACCTTTTTCCCTGTTGGGTCGCGCAACAATTCAAAACGCCGTAAACAGTGTCGTATTTATCAGAATTCGCACCGGCTAGCAGGTGCAGCGCTTTCACAGCGGCGTTATCCAAACGTACGTAGCGCTCCATTTTAAAAACGCTCAATTTGAATTGGTTGTGATTGTCATCATTCCCCGCTAGATCCAAATATTTAATCACCGCTTGAAGACTGGCTATTCCTTCCTTTTTATTAAATTCAACCAACGTGGAAGCGCTTCGTTTTTGTTCTTCGGGAAAATACAAAAGCGAGTTTAGATTCTGCTCGGCGTCTTCGCATGAGAAATCGCTTTTTTTCACCTGAGTGGCTAGGACGCCGTTTCTGCTTAACATTTTGTTTAACCGGATGACCTCCGGGGTGTTTCCAGCTGGGATGAGGCATTCCCGTGGAGTAAACTGAGCTATTAAACCCTCTAATTCGGTGAAGTATTCATTATCGACTAGCTCGGTGACGGTGAAGGTGTTTTCCAACACGTTGACACAACTCAATCCTAAATACTGTTAAAAATATATTTCATTTAAAAACAATTCTAATTAATTTAAATAGTGTGTTTTCTTATGTTAACAAGAAAACTTAGGATATGTTTATTCAGGGCCTACTATACAGGCCGGAATGTCGGAGTGAGGAAATCGAAATCTCGGAATCCACGCGAGAGAATTCATTCGCCTACGAACCATAGTGATGGAAACATCTCGTGTTAACAAAAAAATTTTCTTTACCTACACTTAAATTGTAATAGATATATATTCATGGAATATGAAATTAATTAATAAGGTATACATTAAATTTAACATTTCCCGTACACAATAGCCCCGATAATTTAAAAAGAGATATTTATGCGTTCAGCATTCCAAGTTTTTTCCAGGACATACTACGAAACTTTGAAAGGAAAAATTCATATTTAACAGGGACTGGCCTTTCGTAGTTGAATGGATGATTAAACCTTATATGAATCTTATCATTGGAAAGATAGCGCAAGCGCCATCTTTTGCCTAATTTCAATCCGCATGTCATCAATTTGAGTCTAATTAGGAAAAATATGGCACTTGCACTATCTTTCCAATTATATGATTTATATCAGGTGATATTAATCTTTCCACCTTCACACAATTCTTATCATATACACCTCTTACATTTGATTTTGCTATGTGAACACCCATAATCGCTCCAGTATCGGTTGCTGTGTCTCCATCGATCTTCCCATAGAGGATCTCTTCAAACTGCTGTAAATTTCCCGGAGATCCCTTGTACTCCAGCAGCCATGAATCGTTCTTTTGGCTGCCGTTGGATTGTGAGTAAACTTCGACGCGGTACAGTCTCACCAGCAGGAGTTCTTTGACGATTTTCTCAAAGCTCCTTTTGTTGACACGCATCGAAATCAGAATGGAATCGTTTTCCAGGTCGCCCAGTTCGGGGAGCATTTCCACAAGGAGCTTAGCGTCCGCGTCGTAGGCAAGGTAGAAGTCTTCGTGCATGAAAAAGCGGATTGTCGTTGAGGGTTTCTGAAATAAATGAAATTGAGATACATCGAGGAAATTTGGAATTATTTTTAAATTAACTAATTGAAGCTCTTCCTTACTGTCCTCATTAATTTATTATTTACATCAATTTATACAGGACAAGTTCGCCTTCTTCACAAATCATCGTAGGAAACTGTAATGACAGAAAATGCAGTGTGTAATGAATCCTTGATTTTCTCTCTTAGTCCCATTTCAAAAGTAGCTTTCGACAAGGAACATTTTATGTTTGGTGTAAATATTTTTACTGATTTCATAAATAATGACACATGTGACGTTTTATTTATTTTTATTCAGTAACAAAATGTAAAATAAAGAAAAAAAAATCAAAGCATGCTAGATGAGAAAAGTTCTAGACCATATGGTATATACATACGAAGGATTTGTAAATATTATTGATAATTTATAGCAATAGTTCAATAAAATAATAAATTTTATCAAATAATTAATTCTTATCCATACAAGAAATTTAAATTAAAAAGAATTATTTAAAATAATTGATTGATGAGGCTGTTAATTGTTCAAAGTTCATAATTACTTATAATAAAAAATATTATATTTAATATAAGAATTATTTGAGTAAATGATTATGAAACGAAAGAGATTAAAGTCTGAAATATTTATTGTTTCATAAGAATGAGTGGATTGCGTCATTCGCACACAGCAATCAGTGCACATTTTGTTTTCTTTCACGATTAAGAAATTATCTACACATTAATCGTGTATAATAACAAACACATTAATCAGAGAATTAAGCGGCATTTTATAACAACAATTAATTTAAGCGGAAATTATTAATTTATTCATCACTCGGCTTTTTTCTGCAAAAATGTGATTTGTAACAATTCTTTTGAAATTATGGGATGGAATATATTTTTGTTTACATATAATGAGCTAGAATCGAGTAGCACAGTGATATTGAACCAGATATTAAATGAACCGTTGTGCTTATCTTGTGTAACCTTAATTTTTCCAATTGATGTAAACACGTGCTATTCTAGCAAAAATTATAAATCAATATTGTTGGAATTGAAAATAATCACTGAAATGATTTTGTTCAGTGGGTATGATTTTTTTAAGAAGAATTTTAATTACTTCAAGCAATAGTTGGACTTTTATTGAGTAGTAAATCATAAACAAAAGTTCCACTTATAATTATATAGGTTGTTCTAAATTAAGTGCACACCATTGCTAACTTTGTTATTAGTTGATATCGACTAATTATTACTTTGCTAATTTAACCGACTATCTAGTTGGTTAAATTAGCAAAGTAGTAATAAATTTTCTGGGGATTACAACTGCGAAATCAGAAAAACAAAAGAACATTGCGTTTTAACAAAATATTAACTTTTTTATACTCTTTTATTACCATTTGATAGAAAAGATTATTTAAAAAAAAAAGTTATAAGAGATCATTATGAAAAAATCACAAATAATGAAGTTGTTCGGGTTTTAATATTTAGTTATCAATGAAATTAAGTCGCTATAAAAAACAAAACACTAACAAATAATGTAAACATACTCATGTGTAGAAGCAGGATTACTAGGTTTGAGCTGGTTCGCTTGGGGTAGGCACTGGCGTATGCTGGAAGTGGTAGCATGAGGCTTCCCTCTGTGGTGATTGTTAATGCTGGGTGTAAGGTATTGCAGGGTGAGGGAGAAATTGTTCTCTGAGGTTTTTTTTGATTTGACTCAAGACTGGTTTGAATTTGATTTATTTTTTAAATTTCCAGGATATTTATACTATAATATTCTTTACATAACAACTATTCTAGAATGATGGAACATGGATGAATAAACTAAAATTGTTGTTGTAATACATCAATAAACAAGGATTAAGTAGATGGTGAATTAACTGACAGATGAGAAAACAAATTTTGTTTTCATTATTTGTTGCTATTTTGTTATTTACAAGAACTGAATTTTATTGAAAACACAATATTAATGTACAAATAACTTCTTTATTTATCATTTTTTGTGATGGTTGTTTATAATTTTTTTGTTAAGAATTATCTTCTCTATAAAATTATAATAAAATATATAGGAATTTCCATTTAAAAAAAATTGTTTGTTAATATCTTAAAAACGCAATGCTATTTTGATTTTCTGATTTCACCGCTGCTCAAATAATAACAAAGTTGGCAATGGTGCGCACTTAATATAGAACAACCTGTATACACAAATATCTTTATTGAGAAAGTACAAATTATGCTGGACGTTTTTGGAAGTAGTTTTTTGTAAAGTTGTTTTTCGTGGAGAATTACATTTATTTTATTACTGCTCGATTATAAGGTTAATACAAGATTCGTGCATAATTAGCATTAATATTTATGTAAAGAAAAGTCAAAGGCATGACAATATGCATATTTTCTTATAGCAATGTAGACACTGGCAGCGATTATAATTTTTATTCCATGTAAAATACACATACCCGTTTTTTTAGTTGTGGTTTTAACTTAAGCTTTGCTGAGTTAATGCAATGCCACTAAAGAAGTATATAAACAAGTAAAATACTTCATTAAGAGGCGGAAAGACCACTGGTCGATAGTCAGTTGGCAAACTCTTACAGCATGTATTGTAATATTTTATGTTATATGTAGCTGTTGTAGTACATTTGTTAGTAAAGATTATGTATATATATATATTTAATTAAGTTTAGTGAGAGTTTGATTTTCACACATTATGTGAAGCTCTATTAAATCAAGCTTAAGCCACAATTGAGAAAAGCAGGCCTATATTCTTCTAAATTAGTCAACTGTCAGTATTTGAGCCATATTTTTATTATATATATTACATAATTGATTTTTTAAGATTTGAATATTATTCCATTTTAAATAAAACACAGATTTACTTCATATAATCTTGATATTTATTTTGATAACTATAATTTCAAGAATTTTATCTTGTCCTTATCAAACGAAAAATTTTAGTTTTTGTTTAATTTGTTGAAACTAGTGACTATTTAATATAAATATTAAATGTTATGATTATAAATAAAAAAGTGTATGTTTCAAAGTTATACAAACAAAGTAAATTAGTGTTAAATGTAAGCTTACATTGATTAAGCTTAAAGGAAGTAGAAGTGTTTAATTTAGTCTTAAACAATGTATAACGAATTAGAACGCCTAACTAATTATTAATGGAAATGTTCTGCATTTTATTAAGTTTTTTGTTTTGATAGTCGTTTATTGATGCAATTTATTATTTATCCCAACAATACAATTAATCTGACAATTAAAAATTGATGCCACATTGTCAGACGGTGATAAACACAAAAATAGCCCATATCTGCCGTGACCCTTGACCTCACCGCGGCAGCTAGCGATCCAGAAAAGGCGCTCTACTAACCCTCATCAACCTTGCAAATTATTATAAATAAATAAATACCCGAAAATTAGGCAATGGAATAAAACGATTCCAGAAATTCATTTCGAAAGAAATTAATTCCCTGTTAACAGAGTGAATGATCCTTCCCGGTTCTGGTTTCTTCTTAATTTTTTAGCAAAACACTTCTGGGAATTCCTTGGGAGAGATGAAGGAGGGGGATTGATAAGTGATGTGTATTTATTAAACAACTTTTTCTTATTGCGACTGAAATCAGTGTGAAGCGAGAGGCAGCAAAGTGAAGTTATTTTCGTTCAGTTGAAGTTATCTGAATAAATCTCAATTAATTACGTAAGTGTACATTTCAATTAATTTAAATTTCATAATAAACAACTGTATATATTTCACCTTAAGAAAAATTTAATCTTATTTATTTTAATTTTACACCATTCAAACAAATTTAAAAAGTATTACAGTTATTAATAAAATATATTTTTCATTTTGTACCAAACATCTTGGCTATGTTTATAAGATACCCAAAACTTTTTTTATTAACATATTGATACATTAATTTTTCCAAATCATTTTTTAAATGTATTTAGAAAGATATATTAAAAAAAAACTCAACACAATTTTGTTTTGTTGACGTAATCAGATATATATAGGGATTATTCAAGTAAAAACATTTTTTTGCAAATTCCTGATTCCCACATTTTTCAGAAAAACTTAAGAATTCAAATGTATTTGAATTTCAAAATCTATGAAAAACGATAATTCATTAACTTTTAAAGTTATTGTATAATTCACAAATAATTAATGAATATTGATTACATTTGCAAAATATTACGTGTTTAAATTGCATTAGTCATGACTTACGAAAAAAAATCCATGTTAAATTGCAATCATAGAAATATGTTTAAATGATGTTAATTTTCAAATTTAATCATTTCAATTAATTATTTGTTAATTATACATTGATTCTAAAATTTAACACAGTAACATTGTAAACAGATTTTGAAATTTTGAACACATTTTAATTCTATCAGTGTTTCTCTGAAATTAAACAGAAAGAAGGAATTTGAAAAAAAACTGTTTTTATATGTAAAATCATTATGTGTACATCAACACTCGGTATATATATTAATATAATCTTTATTAACAGATATTAAAGATAAATTAAAGATATATTTAATTTTGTGACTTTCATTATTTATTTTGTATGTCTATTAATAAAGGTTATATTAATTAATTGGCCATCAACCTGCGGTCTTTCCACCTTTCACAATTTTATTTGATTAAATTTTATAATTCAGGATGAAACTGCTTTTTCTCTGTGCCCTTGTGGGTACGGTGGTCCACTGCAAACCAGGGGGTTACTTTAGGCAAGAATACCAGTTCAAAAAATCCTCAGCTACGTATCAAAACAACCAACTCCAAACGAAAGACGATGACCAGGGTTTTTACCACAAACAGGGCGACCTTGAAGGACCAGCTAAAGTCCAGCAGCACAACGAACAGAGCCAGTATGTGAGCCCCGATTTAGGAGGGTTGGGACAAACGGTAACCAGCTACGATAATCGTGATTTGACTGAGGAGGCCGAAAGGGCTTTCAATAATCATGGATTGGATGTTCAAGGTAATGAACAAAAACTCTCAATACGGAAAAATAAATTTTAAAAGTTGATTTATTTCTTTATAAATGACAGGAAAATAGAAGGTGATCAGAAAATGTGTGATATTTTTTTTTTTTTGTTGGTTCATTGATTGAAATATAATCTAAAAAAAATATTGAATTCTTCACTTGATATTAAATGTGTCTAAATTCAGGTAGAGTGGTTTATTGGTAATAAGTTTTACAAATGCGCATTTTATTGTAAGTTCTACCGATTGTATCCTAAATATTTTTATCTTACAAAATAGTACAAAATTTCATATTATTTTTTACATATTTTGAATAAAATTAATAGAACTAAAATGCCACACTCCACTTGAATATTGTCACACCTTTTTTGTGGCCACCTTATATATTTATGGATTTAATTATCCAATGATTAAATTCTATCGTTGATTGAAAATGTAATTTTTCATTTCTATTATTTTATTACAAGGTCTCAAAAATGGAGGAGGTGGTTCCTACAGCTCTTACAGCTCCTACAGTAGTTATGAAACAACCGGAAGAGCTAATCTTCAGAATTTAAAGCAAAACCTTCAAAGAAATGTCGAAGAGTGTCTTCGCGAAGCGATGGCCAAATACAGAAGCGAGGGAAGCTACAGATCTCAAGCTTATATGGAAAACCAGCTCAAAGCAAACGTAACCAGACTAATGCAAGAAGCTTTATATAGAGCCAACCCTTCTTCCACAGCAACATACACGATTACAGCAACGGGAGTTTATAACAACCAAAACCAAATCAATCCGGATTTGACCAATCTGCGCAATGAAATCGAGAGGAGGTATATAAGTGACTTATACCAGGAGTTACAAAGAAAATCTGTTGGGCGCACTAGGAATTACGATTCTGAGGAGATTGAGGATCTCAACAGGCAGACAAAGATTGGAAGTGGTTACTCGCATGGTGCAGCTGATAACTACAACAGGCAGAGTTATTCGCACAATGCAGCTGAGGATTATAATAGGCAACATGGTTACACGGGCAGCAATCATTACGTTGGGTCGAATATGCAGCGGCGCGCGTTTTCACAATCGCAATCATCTTATGGGGAAAGTCAGGTCACAGAAAGGACTAGCTATGCTTCCGCTCTGAACTCAGGAAGAGGGTCCAAACCCAATTATAACACACATTCTGCAAACACTGGGTAAATATTAACAAGTAACAAACAACAAGTAATCTTGAGATTAAACAAATATCATAGACAACTTTAAATATGTATTAAAAATAAAATAACAAGAAAACAAACAAAATTTACAACAATTAGTGTAATTTAATTATTGTAAGTAATTATTTGTTTTTGTTTCAAGGTATCAACCAATCCATGTGCAAATAAACCCTAATGTTCACCTTACGGACATCATGCAAAATGTTCAAAACACAATCCACAGGCAAATCTCCGAGGCTTTAAGAACCCATGAAGAAAAATACAGCGATACCTCCTCATACAGATTAACAAACTCTAGACCCACCTATGACGCTGCCCTTAGCAATTTTAAAGAACAAATCCGTCATAACCTAACCGACCAAATCCAGCGTGAATTGGAAAGAAATTACGGAGTGCAGACCAAGTTGCAGGGATACTCTTTTTCATTGAATGCCGGAAACACAGCGAATTACAAACTCGACGATTTCGAGAACTTGAAGAGGACGGTTGAAAAAAATTTGGAGGAGTTTTTGGAAAACACATTGCGTACACAAGAAACTCATTACCAACAACAGGTTAACACGGCTAGTATGAGGAATCGGGATTACACTTCACACGGCCCGCAATTCACAAAAGGTTTAACTGATTCAGCTTCTTACACATCATACGGACAGCAATCCACAAGGGGATCGAGTGATTCATATTCTTCATACGGAACAAAATCCACGAAAGGTTCCACAAATTCTGCCGCCTACTCAACGCACAATTCTCAAGAATTAGAGGAAATTACCCGTCGACTTCAAGCCGAGCTCTCCAGGCAATTACAAAAAGCAGTCGAGGAGCATAAAAGAACGCAATCTTACACTCAACAACAGCAGAATTTAAACACTCAAGATTTATACCAGGAATTGGAAAGTGAGTTGAAGCGCAACATCACTGAACAACTGCAAAAAAGTTTACGCGAGAGTTATGGGAATCAAGGAAGGAGGGGTGGATTTTCCTACACGGTGACCTCAGGTGTTTACAACCCAAGCGCAAATTACCGAACTCAGGACTTAGACTCGATGATGAAGCAAATGCAGCTTGATTTAGAGAAGCAGTTACGCGAGCAAATGAGCAGTGGAAGTTACAAAGTTATAACTTCCGGCCCATATGTTATGCAAAGTCAAACACAACCGGCGAATTCATTCAAGAAATACCAGCAGTTTAGCAGTTATAGCCATTCAGCGGGGGATGTGGCCGGTGAAGATTGCACAGAAAACTTTGGCGATAATTTGCAGAGGAGATATAAAAGAGGAGCTTATGGGCACCATCATAGCCCCCATTATCACCAACATGAAGAATTTAATTTGCACCCGCAGAGCCAGCCACAACAAGGTTTGTAGATGAAGTGCAAATTTAAATTCTAATCGTATGTTAAGATCTACAAATAAAGCTTGTAATTATTATTATTTAGGAAGACATCAACATAACCATTATTTAAGTCAACAACAAGAAAGCGATAACTATAATTTAGGACAGCAGGTAGAGGATTTAGGGCAACAAATCGAAGATCCGGATTTAGGGCAGAGGCTCGAGGATCAGAATTTAGAAGAATTGGGCCAAATGCCAGATAGCTACGATGATTATTTTGAGCTAGTTCCGAATAAAGTCGAGAAGCCACAGGTTCAACCTAAACCTACTTATGGAAATCCTTCTACATTCACACACCCTAATTACGAAATTCATGAGAGTCCCATGAAACCAGCACATTATCCTGGAAATACTGTTGTTTATGCTAAACCACAAATCACTCCTGTAAATCCTGTTGTTTTTGTTAACCCACAAATCTCTCCAGTTTATGCTAATCCACAAGTCCTTCCTGGAAATCCTGTTTATACTAACCCACATGCCTCTCCTGGAAATCCTGTAGTTTTCATTAACCCACAAATTTCTTCAGGACATCCAAGTGGATACAACCCGCATATTTCTTCATGGAATCATGCAAAACCCACAACTGGAAATTCCCGCTCTACTGGAATGGATTTTATAAATTCAAACCCACACAGCCTTACTGAACCGAATCTTTCACCTCATTATCATTCACAGCCTCAATCACATCCTCCACAAATTCCTAAAAATTACGGTTATGGATATCCCTCGAGTCCCACAAAACCCCAATCATCATCCTCCATGACACCTCAACGTCCTCCAAGTTTCGTCCAAAATCCACCACAAACTCCAACAAATGAAAAACCAAAGTTCGTCCAACCGGCAAATGAAATCCCTGATGAAGAAGAATTTAATAAAATAATCGATGAATTAGGACAGGAACTTGAGAATTTGGATGGGGGACAACAACTGGAAGAACTTGGGCAAGAGATTGAAGATGGTTTTGATAGTTTTTACCCCGGGCAACAGGATGACGGTTTTGAAAAACTACAAACAGGAAATTTTGAAAAACAGAGAGGACAACAATTTTCTCAGCAAAATCATTTAGGTTCGACTCAAAAACCTGCAAGGTCGACTACAACCAAACCTAAATTCACACAACCGGCAAATGAAATTTCCGATGATGAAGAAATTGACAGAATGCTGGATGAATTTGGACAGGAACTCGAGAATTTGGATGGAGGACAGCAATTGGAAGAATTGGGTCAACAGTTAGAGGATGATTTTGATAGTCTTTATCCCGGGCAACAGGATGATGGTTTTGAAAAACTGCAAACGGGAAATGCTAGGGGTTTCGAAAAACCACAAAACCGACCCCAGATTTCTCAACAAAAACCTTCAACTTATAATCAAAAACCAGCAAGTACAACACCAAAGTTCAACCAGCCTGCAAATGAAATTCCTCCTGAAGATGAATTAGGGCAAGAGATTGAGGAGTTGAACCAGCAAATTGATGATTTTTATGGACAGTATATTCCTCAGCAGCCAGGGAAGAGTAATTTTGAAGAGCTACAAAGAGGAAATCCGAAGCAACAAGATTTTACAAAGCCACAAACTGGAAAAGCTGGAGTTTTAGAAAAACAACAAGCATCAGGTAGTGTTGATAGATCTGGGGCAAATAAACAACTAGGACAGGAATTGGAGGACTTATTCCAGAAAACAGAAGACGTTTATGGGAATTTGGAAACTGGACAGGTGCAAGAAGATAACTGGGGTCATATATCACAACAGAATGAAGAAAATCATGCAGGGATTAGTTTTAACCCGCAATCCCAATATGTGTATAATAAATTAACACCACAAAGTCAAATTTCTACTACACAGCCCCCATTTTCAACTCACAATTCAGAATCGTCACCTCAATTTCCTTCAAGACCGACATATGGAAATCCATGGAGTTCACAAAATAATAATAAGATTCCATCACAACCCTCGAAACCGGAAAATAAACCAGGAGCTCAGATTAATTCATCAAAACCTGCGAATACATTAAGTGCTAACTATGATGATGTCATTAATATTGAAGATTTGATCGCTTCGGCTCCGAAAAAGCGGTATCAAGGAATTGGACTTCCAAGACCTACATCAACAACATCAAAGCCGATTTACAGAGATGAGCCTAATTATGATGATCACAACGGATTTAATTACCATCCAGCAACACATGGGCACAATTACAACAGATTTAATCCAACACAACAATCAAGTTTTAATAATCAAAATTACAAACCAAGTTACACACAATCCTCATCAAGTTTGCATCAACCAGATGAGGATTCTCAGCAAATAGCAAGGGACGTATATGGAAATGTCCGTCCTGTCGATGAATATATAGACCATGGAGATTATTTGGAATACATTGGAGATCGTAAAGATATCACTCACATGGAATCGATGCATCAAGTTAGTCAGAAACAAAAGGACATGCTGCCGAAGCGTGATCATATTAGTTTGGAAGAGGCTCGAAATATGTACATCAGGAGAAACCAGGATGCTAATTCACCCCGCTATGTTCAGTTTAATCAGAATGGAGTAATTCCACAACAAACTCCAAAGGCTTTTAGCAGGGATGCGGAATTATCACAGAAAGCAGACAGCACGGAGAGTCTAACACAGCAAAGTGAGGATTTCGGCCAACAATTTGAGGACTTAACACAGCAAAGTGAATATTTTGGACAAAGATCTGAGGATTTTCATGATTTAACGCAACAATCTGAAGATTTAACACAGCAATCTGAGGACTTAACACAACAATTTGAGGATTTAACACAACAATCCGAAGATTTAACACAACAATCTGAAGATTTAACTCAGAATTTCCAATCAGTTGAGGATTTTACCCAACGCCCTATAGTAAGTTACGAACCGCCAAGGCCGTACCACTCAGCCACAACAAATAACCGCCCAGTCGTTCACTACGGACGATCACTAAGCAATTCACCCACAAAACCAATAGAAGCAAATCATCACAATCCAGTTGAAACAATGCCGTCTCAAAACCAGCATGAGGCCAGTTACAATGATTTACAGGAAGTAGAAGATATTTACAAAAATTCCGGATCAATCTACAGCCCAGTGCAAACTGGCTACCGTAGAAGTTTTAACAGTCAACCCAAACTGAATCCCCTCTCAGAAAACATTGATGTAGTTTCAAGCACGACAGAAGAAATCATAGCAGAAACAGAGCCGCCTAAACCAGCGAGTTTCTGGAAATCTGTCGGGGGTAAAATTTCTAGTTCTTTCAGTTCAGTGAAACAAAAGGCGAAAGATTTAATTGGCTGAATCGTTCAACTTAAGTGCAAAATATTAGCATGATAATTAAAGTTGTTGTATTTTCAGGATTTCAAGAAAACAGTAATATTTTCATAATAAAATGCCACACATTTTATTTGGTTTTCTTTCGAGTGATTTAATAGTTTGTTTAATTTTTGAAATGTTGAAAGAATGTCAATTTTAATTATCTATAGATTCCCACAATCGAAAACTGCGATTTATAATTTATTTTATTAGTGTTAGATATAAATATTTTTATATTATGTTTTTGTTTTTTAATTTAATCCCATCCTTATTATTATTATTTACAGTAAGATTTAATTAAAAAAAAAAAATAAGAATTTCTAGCGTGTTTGAATGAGATTATTTTCCGATTGTGTGTTATATAGTACAATCTGTCTAAAGCATTGGAATTCCAAATAATGTGATCCTGTCAATTGCAACTAAAAATGAGGTTGGAGTGATTCCAACCAAGGTTCGTAATTATCTCTTTACGAACCATGGTTGGAATTGTTTCAACTTCCATTTTTAGTCACAATTGACACAGTAATTGTCTCTTTACTAACCATGGATGGAATCACTCCAACTCTAGTTTTAGTCGTAATTGACAGGATCGAATTATTTAGAATTTAAATGCTTTAGACAGATTATACTAAATAAAGACAATAATTAATTTACAAAAAAAAATTGATATTAAAATGTTTCAATGACCATCAATTCAACTAATTGCTCTTAATAGCATAAATCAATGAGGGCTCCTTGGTAACACCAAGGAGTTTCAATGCCTTGGTTGTGGAGCCTCACATGAATTTAACCAGAGCCTACTAAATATACAGGCCGGAATATTGAAGTGGAGAAATCGAAATCTCCGAGTATATTCGGAGTATATGTGAAAAAATTCATTCACTTAAGAACCATCGTGATGGAAACATATCCTATTCACAATCATTTCTTTATCTAAATTGGAATTTTATTTTTATAGAAAAAAAATGTAATTAATGTCATAAGTCATAAGGTAGTAAGGAGATACATATGTATCTCAGAATCCTCCTCAGTCCGACATTTTGGCCTGTATACTTAGTAGGTACTGATTTAATTTAATTTTTATTAAAAGAGGGAAGAAGTAAATGTGTATGTGATCTACCCTGGCTATGTTATGAAATTAAAATTTTGGGTGGCTGCGGGATGCTTGTTTTAGTTCCATGCCTGCGATAGGACACCAGATAACCTGGTAATAACCTTGTATAAATAAATAAATAAAAAGAACACAATTTTAATAAATGAAACACTTTTTTACTTTTTACTATCAAAGTAAAAAAGTGTTTCATTTATTAAAATTGAATTACAATGTATAACAAAGTAGAAGCCTCAACAATTAACAAGTTAAAAAGAACACAGTAAATGTGCTGTTAACCTAACATGCATATATATAATATAAGGTAACATGCAGCTTATTACCGATGGCATAGCCATGTAATAATCCCTGAATCTCCGCTTCTGTTCATCACCTGAAATTTTAAAAAATAATAAAAAAATAGCAGACTAATTAAATATTTTAAATAACATTTAAATATTTATACATCATAAATTACTATTTGTATAGCAGAATTATTTATCATAAGTATAAAATTTAATTGAACTTTTCAGGTTACGTTAAAACTCTTTGTTTAAAAATATTAATTTATAAATGAATAAATATAAATATCTTACTGTAATATCGTCCTGTGGAGTTTTGTCCCCACATCCTGCGCTTTTATGCACGCTGTTATTTTTAAATTAATTATTTTTTCGATAAAATCTAATACAAAAATTAAGCGCGAAATCTTTATTTGTTTTTGTGCTAAAACATAACCTCAAATTTAATAGATAAATTATTTGTAGATTTCAATAGAATACTAACTAGAATACCGAATTTTAATAGAAATCAACTAGATGTACATAAACTCAATTTCATAGATAATAAATTTGTAGATTTCAAAAGAAAACAAACTAGAATGACGAATTTTAATAGAAATCAAGCAGATGTACAAAATGTAATAGATGATTAATTTTATAGAGATTAAAATTAGATAGAGTTGCATATCATAGAGAGTGTAATTTTAACTACAAAAATAAATAGTAGCGATTTTGATTTATTTAATTTGAATTAAATTAAAAACCTGGGCCCTTATTCCTGAAAATGATCATTCGTTTCGGTCGTATGAAATCTAAAATTTTATAGGGATTTATCATGTGAATTTGACACCCAGCAAACCATCGTGTGCCGATTCGATGTCTATGTCCGATTCGGCGTTATTATGTCCGTCCGATCGGCATCCGATCGCATGTCGACGCCGTGACGACGTCGTCATCGAATCGGCACCTATTCGAAACCTATATCGCGACGACGTCGTCAGCGAACTGTTCGAAAACAAAAATCGATATAAAAAAAGAAAATCAAATGTAATTAATCTTTTTATTATAAAATAAGTATATATAAAAAAACATATAGTGGTTAACGTAAAAAATGTATAGAAAAAACTATATAATATATAAAAAATGTAAAACTTCCTCATCGATAGCATTTCGGAACCATTCTTTTATCTATTTTTCGATGTCTTTTTGAATGGCATTTTTGAAGTTTGAAGAATAGTTACTGTAAATAAAAATGAAACATTTTAACCACATTTTATCTCTTTGTAATTAACAAACATTTTTATTTTTTTGATTAAAACCCATTCGCTTTTAAGTGCCTCATATTTTGTTCTGAACCCATATTTAAAAAAGACCCTATATATATTTTTTATGAAATTTTGCCGCCCCAAAAATTTGCCACCCCCACTACGGCACGGCTCTGACACATTGTTTTTTAAAATATATATATTTTTTGCTCGTTATGACAATACAAGCTTGCACATTTTCAGCTAGTTTTAATGAAATAATTATTTAAAATGTTTTAGACATCGAATCGGCAACAATGTTCTGATACATCGGCATCCGATCGGATGCCGATCGGCACACGATGGTTTGCTGGGACTAATTTGAAAATGAAATAGTGAAGAAAGGAATAAATGTTTTAATTTAAGTTTTGTTACTTCACATAACTCAAAATCAAATAGCGAATAATTAAACTAAATTGTTTACTTTATAAAATTCCCCACTATTTTAATTTAATTGTGACGAGAAAAAAATCTTTAAATTGACATTAAGTTAAATATGTTTGTTTAATTAAATTATTATTACTAATGTTTGAATAAAATCTATTATTTTTTTTATAAAGTTAATGTTTGATTGAATTTAGTAAAAGTAGTAACAATCAAGTTTGTAAGTATTGAACCACCTAATTACAAACCGGCAATTTTTCAATTTCACGTCGTCAAACTATATTTTCACGTTGAAATTATCGTTTTTTCCGGACAATCAATATTCCACCGAGCAAATTTATTCTATTCAGAAGTATTAACTTTTGACAAAGGACTAAAATATACGTATCGGGCTAAAAAAAGAGTAAATTCTAATGGACAATCGCCCATTGATCGCATGTCGAAGTGGAAAGTGGGCGTCCCTCTCCGCCCTTTCCTCCGACGTTCCTTTCTCCTCTGGAACATTTTTGAATAACAATAAACCCAACTTTTTTTTGTTCTCCCGAATCCATTGTGGGCCACCAATGCCACATTTTCCGATCGGAATGCAAAATACGCACGCACACATATAATAATAATTTGAAACATGGCTCACTTTTATATATGTAGTTAATTTAAAGTTAAATGTAACATTTTTAAAAAGGAAAAAAATGTTTATACGTTATATTAGTATTTGCGTCGCATAAGTGACCAAAAAGTAAATAATTATTTTTTACTTTTACTTCTATCCCGAAAATGTTCTCATTTTGTTTGTTGTCCTAATTAAGGTTTTTTTCCACTTTTTAATCGACCAAATCGTGGAGAATTTTGTAAGAACGCAAGTATTTCTTATTTAATCAGTAATATTATACAAACATTAACTCAGTATTGATTTGTTTTATTTAAATGAAATATTTCTTGTTTCATACTTAAAACAAAGTATGCACTTAAATTAATGAATTTCACCCGTTTTAATTATAACAAAATACAAGGTGAATTAAACGAGTGTATGTACGTCGTGTACTTAGTGAGGAAAGCCGTCTACATTAATTAACATTTTCTTCCAACTTTCCCCGGCTGGAAAAAAACTCGCGGTCGTAACTTTCGCGTGGAGGAGCCCGAACAATCGTCCCGGATTTCCCGACGACTGTTTTCTAATTAAATTATAGGAACGTAACGCTCTCACAACACCCCCATTAACCCTCTCCCTCCCCCTTCCGTTAAAGAGGAATTTAATCTCCGCGAAAGAGGAACGTTGGCTCGCCTATTTTTTTCGCTGCTATTTTCATGTTCTCGTTATTTAAGGCTGTTAGATCCGCGACGAGCAGTTTCTGCTGCGGGGTTTGAAGGGAGAAGAGATTATATGCGAATAATAATAGTTGATAAAATAAAAAGAAATAAGTATTTGGAATTTAATAAACAACTTGCAAATTAAAATTTTTATTTAAATCGTAAATTGAAAGTGCCATATGAATTTGCCGAAATTGATTTAATAAACGGATATTCAGCTTCTGAAAGCGGGTGGTCTCTTAAAAAATATAATATATGATATTTTATCAATTTATTTATTACTTTCATAACTTTTATATTGTGTAGTGTTATCTTAACGACTAGGCCCTTTACAATTAAATAAAAACACAATAGGATTTTAGTTTCAATGTTTTTTTTATTGTAGAATTTTTGCCAATAAAATCATTAGGAAGGTGATTAATTTACCATCAGTCTTTAAATTGTATTTTTCTGTTACCCTCCACTGTGATATTATGTTTAAGACTATACAGATTTTTCATTTATTTATTTATGAAATATAAATGTGTATATACATATTGTTATTAAATCGGATTTAAAGAGACTCGGAAATAAGTAAAACAATGTCTATTTATTTACAGTACACTTAGAACATTTATTAACATCACACTGTTACTATTTATTTATAACGAGATGTTGAGCCCTCGGACGTTCGTGATAGACTAGCGCGCTTATATAGCGTGTTTGTTTCGCGATTTTTTCAGAATTTTTCATGACGCCACGATAAACGTCGCGCGCTTGGTGGAACATTCCAGAGTATTCTTTCTAGTTGCTTCTTTCACTTTCATTACAATATATAGCACTAAAAGCGCTAATGTCCTCAGTAGACAATGCACTCTAATTAAATAAAAAATAAATAAATTTTACTTAAGATTAGACTATAAAAACATTTTTATACATATTTTATTTTTCATTCATATTATTAATTTTACAATTAAATGTGTAATACTATGAATGAACTAAGAAATTGAAAATTTTGTTCATCAAGAAGAATAAATCTGATTGTTTTATTTAAAATTTTCGCGAAAGTAATACTTTTTTTAGTTGCATATGAGAACAGGAAAATGTAAAGTAATTTGGAGAATGTGTGTGAATATAATTAGTTTTTCTTTATTATACTCTACAACTTTCCACTTTAGCTCTTGTTAATTACACAAATACTCCACCAGAATAAATGTTTCCCGTTTTAAGCCTCGCGTAATTTTTTGCGTGACTCCGCAAATATTCGCGCATTCCTCCTCGCGCATAATTATATTTTGAATACAACGCATTTAAATAAACCCCCCACGAAATATTCACCAGGAATGCAACCCCTCCCCGTAATACCGCGATCTATTCCACCTTCGCCCCTCCACTCGGCGAAGTTCATAATTGCGATTGTTTTACACGCCCCACTCTCGTACTTTTCAACCCTTAAATGGAAAACAAGCCTGGCTCGGAATGGAATATTCCGCTTAGTTCTGGGAAAATGCAAAATGTTTTAATTAATTTCAATTAATTAAAGAAAAAGAGTAATAATAATGATAGAAATTTTAGATTGCTATATTTTTTAGTTCAATTATTTTACAACGAATTGTGCGTAAAACATGATTGAAATTAAAAAAAAAGATCGCTTTGGTTGTTATGAGCGGCTTTAGGGGTGTATCAACTACAAATCAGTATTTTACAGTTCGGAGTCTAATTAAGCGATTAAGCTAAAATCTTTATTTTTGATTCGAGTTAATCAATCGAACCACATGAAAATAACACAAAATCTTATTGCTGTGAGGGGTGTGTCAGCTACAAACTATTGCCAGTATATTGTAATTCGGAATCTAAATAAGCAATTTACGTAGCCAAATTAACTATTCAATAGTTTTCTTTATTTTTAATTTGTTTTTAAATTGTAAAACAAATCTATCGGAAGTCTGATTTCCCTCTCGAGCATATAGTAAAAAAAAATTACTAATTACTATCGTGCTATAAGTTTGCATTTTAGCCATTAGTATAGTCAAAAAACTGATAATTTCAAATTAATAAAATGTTCAACCCCCATTCATGTAGCGTATGGATAACTAGTTTTTCGAACCTCATTAGACTAGTTAGTGTATAGAACACACTAACTAGTCTAATGTGCCATAATAATAAATTATTTTTTTTAATCGGGATAAGTTATTATAAAATAAATTAGGGATTTTAAGTATATAGGTGAAGGGGGACATAGAGAAAATATGTAAGTTTGAAAATGAATTGAAAAATGGGGAGGTCGATTTTGGAAAGTTCAAGGTATTTAACCGGATCTTGTGTTGCGGTTAAATACCTGATATGAATCATAAGAAATAGAAGACGACGTAAGCACCATCTTTCATTTATTATGATTCATATCCGGTATTTAACCGCAACGCGAGATCCGTTCAATTTTAAATTTCAGTATTTTTCCTAACAACCAAATTATTGTAATTAATTTGTAAAATAATCGTGATAAATGATCTATTGATAATAAAAACATCGTTTTAAAAAATGATGATTAAAAGTATATTACGTAGTTTTAATAACTAATGAAAGTAACAAATTATGCATTTTAAAAAGTTTTCTTTAAAACTCAAAATAAACATCATCGAAGCCAAAACTACGTATCACCAAAAAATAAATCCACTACGAATTTCGTTAATTCCTATAACTTCGCGTCCGTTCGATGTCACTAAATTAAACTTGGATAAACCCCCGGTGAATAATGAATATTACTCTGGGCGCTTTTTCCCGATGCAGAAATAGCTGAAGCGCCGCTCGCTCGACGTGTAAATATTTAAAGGGCCGAGACTTTTCGCGTGTGTGCATCCACTATTTTGCTTGCTTGTTGCGCCCCCTGCTTTTTTTAAGGGCGAGAGGGATGCATGTACGTACATCAACACTACCATTTCCTGAGGGCTCAGGCTGCACTTTGCCCCTTTTATTCGCACACACAAGCAAACAAGCACACGTACGGAAAAAATAGAGAGACAGACACTCAGCGTGTTCACAAAGTGAAAATTTTATATCTGAGAAATGAATATTTATTAAAAATTTAATTAATACTTACTTTATTGAGAGTTTAATTTTAATATTTTATATATTGTAATGAACAGTCTGTAAAATCCTAAATATCCCCGTATTTCTAAAAGAGCTGATAAAACACAACTAGACGAACTTCATGGGAAAAGTAATTAATAGACTTTTTAATTTACTTAATAGCAATTATTATGATTATCTAAATTTTACAACTGCAGCCTTTCTTTCTCTTCCATGAAATAAATAAATGTGTTTCATCATCTGTTCCAAACATCCTGCGATTATTTTTTTATTGCAATATATAAATTACTTAAATTAAAATTATATAAATAAGTGAAATATTGAATTACGTTTAATATAATTATGTATTTTTTTTAACTTAAACAAAATTGTATAAAATAAGCCTAAAACTGAAACATCTGTCCCTTACGTTTTTTGTCCCCGCCCAGTCCCAAAGTGTTTCTACTCCATACGTAACATAATCTTGTTGGTGGTCTTCCTCAAAATAGGCTTAGTTTGTCCACTGAGACTTTTCTCGATATTTCGGCGAATTTTGGCAAAATCGGATTTTTCTCGGGATTTCAGCTTTTTGGCCAATTTTGATAAAATAGGATTTTTCTCGGGATTTCGGCTTTTCGGCCAATTTTGGCAAAATCGGATTTTTCTCGGGATTTCAGCTTTTTGGCCAATTTTGCAAGAAAAGACCGAAATGCCGAAATCCCGAGAAAAAGCCGATTTTGCCAAAATTGGCCGAAAAGCCGAAATCCCGAGAAAAATCCGATTTTGTCAAAATTGGCCAAAAAGCTGAAATCCCGAGAAAAAGCCGATTTACCAAAAAGGACCGAAAAGCCGAAATCCCGAGGAAACGCCGATTTTGCCAAATCGGACCCAAAAGCCGAAATCCCGAGAAAAAGCCGATTTTACCAAAAAGAACCGAGAAGCCGAAATCCCGAGAAAACGCCGATTTTGCCAAAAAGGACCGAAAAGCCGAAATCCGGAGAAAACGACGATTTTGCCAGAAATGGCCGAAAAGCCGAAATACTGAGAGAACGCCGATTTTGTCAAAAAGGACCGAAAAGCCGAAATTCCGAGAATACGCCGACCTTGCCAGAAATGGCCGAAAAGCCGAAATCCAGAGAAAAAGCCGACTTTGCCAGAGATGGCTGAAATGCCGAGTATTTATCGTGATTTAGTCTTTTCGGTCATTTACAACTTTTTCTCGGCAATCGTCTTTTTCGGTCAATTTTGGAAATCCTCAGTTTTTGTCAGGATTTCGTCTTTTCGGTCATTTACAACTTTTTCTCAGAAATTCGTCTTTTTCCGTTATTTTTGGAAAATTCCTGTTTTTCACGGGATTTCGTGTTTTCGGTTATTTACAACTTCTCCGAAATTCGTCTATTTCGGTTATTTTCGGAAAATTTCAGTTTTATTCGAGACTTTGTCTTTTCGGTCATTTACAACTTTTTCTCGGAAATTCGTCTTTTTAGCTCATTTTTTAAAATCCCAGTTTTTTGAGAGATTTCGCCTTTTCGGTTATTTACAACTGTTCCTCGGCAATCGTCTTTCTCGGTCAATTTTGAAAAATTCTAGTTTTTTTCGGGATTTTGCCTTTTCGGTCATTTTCCACTTTTTCTCGGAAATTCGTCTTTTTCGGTCATTTTCGGAAACTTCTAGTTTTTCTTGGATTTCGTCTTTTCGGTCATTTACAAGAACCTTTTCTCCGAAATTCGTCTTTTTCGATTATTTTAGAAAAATTCCTTGTTTTCTCGGGATTTAAGCTTTTCGGTCAATTTTTTTGTTGAAAAAATTGGCCTTTTCTCAGAATTTCACCTTTTTCGGTCAATTTTCTCGGGATTTCGGCTTTTCGAATATTGCAAAAAATATTCGAAAAGCCGAAAAAAACAGCTTTTTCTTGGGATTTCGTTTTTTCAGCAATTTTAATCAAAATCGGCTTTTTCTTGGGATTTCAGTTTTTTGGTCATTTTGGGAAAAATCGGCCATTTCTAGAGATTTAGGTATTTCGGTCATTTTGGAAAAAATCGGCTTTTTCTCTGACTTTAGGCTTTACGGTCATTTTTGGAAAAATCGGCTTTATCTCGAGATTTCGGCTTTTCGGTCATTTTTGGCAAAATCGGCCTTTTCTCGAAATTTCGGCTTTTTCGGTCATTTTTGAAAAATCCTAATTTTTCTCGAGATTTCGTCTCTTCGTTCATTGTCACTTTTTTCGGAAATCGTCTTTTCCGGTCATTTTTGGAAAGATTTATGTTTGAAAATTCGTATATTAAGTATTCGCAGGCTGTCACGTAACTTCGTAACGTCGGTTTTTTTTCCCGAAAAGACGGGGTTTAAAATTTGATCGACGGGTTTGATTTCTTGCGCTATATTTTCGGCTATTTCTTCTACGGGCTCTAGTATCGCTTTGAGATTAAAATGCTCAATTTTGAAATATAATTAAAGCATTATATACCGTGTATTATTAAACATCATTTTAATATACACGGTGATTAATGAAATACAAAACTGGCTAATTATGCAAACAAGGAAGGGGAGCCGCCAAAAAAAAAAATGGTGACGCGTAGAGAAATCACCCTATAAAGTCTATAAATAACCTCTTTCGATTTTGCTAAGACAAAACATTTCATATTTAGCAGACCGTTGCAGAATAGCAAATATACATTAGGATGTCTATTTCTTTGAATCAATTAAATAACGCAAGTATCAGATTACTTGACTCTGACCATATTTACAATTATTACTCCGTGTCTCATTTTAAACATAACTACTTCGGAAATAGGAAAAATCTCAGAACATAATTCGCTTTATTAAATCCAAAACGGCCCACATCAAAGTTACAATTTCCGACTGAATAAGGATTTCAAGTATGTTGGGCGGAGTTGATAAAAGCGGACTGAAAAAGCGTAAGTTTGCTTTATGCATTTTTGAACGAATCAAACTTTTCAGGGAAAGGGATGGGAGCGGGGGAGGAGAAAGGCGCGCGCGCTCTTGCGAAAAGTCGCTCATTAAATAAACCTTAACGAAAATCCAGCGTTAATATTTACCTTCAGCCGCACAAACATCGCCACAACGTGTTTCCAGTTTTATTTATTTATTTTTTTCATTTCCCCATTTTCTTTCCTTTTTTTTTCGTTAATGTTTTATATTTTTACATTTCACTCTCTGCTTGTCATACGTCGGATTCACGTCCGTTCGAACGGAAAACGAACGCGAACGTTGAATCGTGAGTTGTATTTTTCTTATTATTATTTTTCGCCGCGAAGAACCGTTAGAATTTCAGGGGGTTATCAATTATTCATTAGTTACAGTTTACACCATTCGCTTCCTTATATTTAGTTTAATAGGTTCGTTTTAGAATTAATAATAAAATACATAAATGCATAAATTAAGTTTGTTTGTTGCATTAATTAAACTTTGTTTTCTTAATATGATCTTATATAGACTGTGTTTGCTCCACTAATGTGCAACCACGGATTTTGGTGCCCGGCGCATGCACCATACACGTGACGTTGTGTTTTTTCTTCTTATATGTGGCGAACCGTCAGATTTTCAAGGTGTTACCAATTATTCATTAGTTGGAGTTTACGCATTCGATTATTTTCATTTATTTTGATTGGTTCGTTTTAGAATTAAAAAAAATACATAAATGCGTAAATTAAGCTTTTTTGTTGCACGAATTAAAATTTGTTCTCTTAATATGATCTAATATAGTCTGTGTTTGCTCTACTAATGTGAAATCACGCATTTTGGTTCCCGGCGCTTCCTCTATACACGTGACGAATTTTCAGCAACGAATTTAATATGATTTATGCTTCCGTTATCTATTTTAAAGTCGAACGTTACCTAAAATTCAAAGATGATTGATTTCTGTAGTATCCTAAACAATTCATTAAAAAAACTGATATATTTAAGACCCAGTAATAAGAATTGTTCAGATAAAGTAAAAACACTTACGTATATGGATCCAAAATTATTTTTATTATCATTGTCTTAAATATTACGGTACACAGTAGCATCATCAGATGAAGATGTTAATGATAACAAAGTTGAAGTTAAAGTGCTTATATTCCAACATAGTAATGCTGATTCTAAATTATAAAAAAAATTAAATAAATCTAACAATAAACAATTTAAAAAAAAATCACATTGGTACTTATTAAAATCCATTTGGCCAATTAAAAGAATATGCATTTTATAGTTATTGTTAATTTCTGAGATTTCTAATAGTTTAACTTTTATTTTTTTTAATTAATGTGCGGTAATTTGAAGTGTTCGTTGAATAAATGATTATTATTAATTAAATGTTCTACTGTGTGATCTTCTTTAAACAAACAATTATTTTGTTATTTTATCCTTTGTTCAAACATCTCCCACGTATATTTCCTTCTTTTCCTTGCTTCCTTCTTTCTACCACTACGATCTTTTGAATTATTAATGAATTTACTAAGGGAGATGTTTCTCCGATATTCTTCAAATAAAAACCTCAACTATTCAATATAATAAGAAGAATCTTCAACCTCAAAAATGTATACGTTAAGTGTATTTTACATTTTGTTGATTTCTCTTATCTTGTTGCTAGTAGTCATAAGAATTGTTTAGAGAAAGAAATTTTGGTGTACGTATATACGAATAAATAAAAACGTCCCCTGGATGGTGAATGCGCCGGGCTTTAATATATGGCCGTGGCTGGAAATCCATCGGTAACTTTATTTCGGTGTTTGCTGCAAACTGTTGAAATTATACTTTGACATTAATCGTCTACGCCATGTCAACTGCTTATCAATTTAAAGTCTGTTTATTTTAAAATAACTAAATTTATGTTTTTGCTGTGAGCACAATGTTTAATAATGTTGGATTTTTTGAATGAATTTTTGAGACGTTATGTCAAAATGACGTGTAAATCACAACTTACCAACTTAAATTAAAACATTCTGAAAAATTAACCACACTAATCGAGCAAATCGGGAAGAATAATAAATAATTTACACATTTAGCTCTGTGACATTTTGACTTACGTAATGTAAGTACTTTAAACAAATGCACATTAAAACAACCACTTCCCGGGCAAATAACCCACCGGACATTAAACTACTTTATTTAAAATATTAAATAACTATGGCTGGGTGAATGAGTTCTCTTTTCTATTTAAATTTAGAATATGTTTCCTGCACTCGTGTTTAATTATTGCTTTCGGTGCCCGGCGCATTAATAACATATTTCTTTACATAACTAATACATTTAAGCACGAATTAGAAGACAGCACGAGAATAAACTCGTCTCAACCTAAAGCACGCAGCTTGAAAGACACACACTAAATTCTTGAAATGACTTTTTTTTAATAGTAATGTTATATTTGGGGACTCGCCATATACAGATAATCATACATTTTATAATTTTATAATATATTTTGTGAAACGTAATACTGATTTTATGTGCAAATTATAAGTTGTCAAATGAATTTACGTTGTTGATTATTTGTTTGTTTTAATATTATTATAATAAATCATAAAAGTAGTCGAGAACCTGCCTAATTATTGTGATCCCAGTTATTAATTCCTCGGCGTATGCCAGGCGTTTTTATTCGGAAAGAAAATTGGGTGTTTCCTATCGGATTCATTTACTTAGAAGTAATTTTCAGCGGATTTTGAATCATAATTCAATTATCCTTTAAATTTCTTCAGCCTATCAAAAATAATCGTGAACGATTATGTGCTCACCTCCACTGGAAGTATAATCCTTTCCATTGAAATTATGCTCTGTCAATATCTTCCCCCTTAAATTGGGTGTAGTGCCCAAACAAGTTATACACTCAGAAATCCAGTCGATTCGAGCATTGGAACCGGGTGGAATCGTAAGTCATCAAAATAATCCGATAGGCCCTGAGCTACTCGAAATCAATGGGGATTTCGAGTAGCTCAGGGCCTATCGGATTGAATTAAAACTCATTGAACTAAAAATCGTTCTTTGCAATCATAATGAGATCATAATTTCTCTTTAGAAAATGATATCAACATTATAAGTTCCAGTTATTTCCTAGACAAAATTCCCTCTCGTTTATTTGCAGCCAAACGGTTCTTATACGTATGAATTCATTTGTGAATATCTTTGCTACAACATAACTATAACCCAATACAATCCCACAGTTTAGAACTTTCTTAAAATTTAAACATTTCCCATTTAAATTTTTATGAAAGTTTAAAATTCTGGCGATTGCAATGGGTTATGCCACACCATAGAATAATCATAGTTAAGATGCAGCAAAGATATTCGTAAATATTTTAAATCTAAAGTTCGAAATTATGGAGATTCTCTGCCAACATTTATCAACATTATGAGTTCCAATTATTTCGTAGTTTAAATTCCCTCTAGTTTTATTTGCAACTTAACGGAGCTTATTTGAGTGAATTCATTCGCTAATGTCTTTGCCACAATTTCAAGCTTTCTTAAAATTTAAACGTTTCCCATTTATATGTTCTAATGTTAAGAAAGTTTTAAATTGTGGAGATTATATTGGGTTTCTTAAAATTGAAACATTTCTTATTGCTATGTTTAAATTTTAAAAAAGTTCTAAATTGCAGGGAATGCATTGGGTTATGTCACATCATGGAATAATCATAGTTATGATGCAGCAAGGATATTCGCAAATGAATTGACTCCGTTTATATCACGAACAATTCTGCATTAAGTTGAACTTGTCTTGAGTTTAATTTAGTGCAGAACTAACGAACATTATTTTTATGAATCCTTCCGTTAAATTTACATTGTGCCATTTTTGTGTATTTTAATACTTTTTTTTTTCAACAACGAGTTTCTTTCTTAATAAACTAACACTGTTTGAAAAGTTTCTGCCCTTATTCAATTTATTACACAAATAAATCCACGCTGATTAAATCTAAATAATTTTAATTAATCCTCGCTTTGAATTAAAAAAAACTGAGAGGCAAAACAAGGTAAGATTAATTCACAACAAGTTTTTCGCGCCTTCGCGCCGTTACGAAAACCGCCGCGCCGCGAACTCGAAAAGAGATGAAAAAAAAAGTGAGAGAGACCGAGAGAGCCTAAATTACGAAATCCAATTACGGAAAATGTACACCCGGAGAAAATGAAGGTGGTGGAGAGGGGAGAAAATGGGGCGGATTCCGCATGTATATTTATTTGCGCGCCGTCTGAAAAGGTCCCGATGTGAAAGTTCCGCGGAATTTTAGCCTATTGACAAATTTATAATTAGATTGTCAGCGACAGACGTGTCGGAATAAAGTACTTTTCGCGGAATAACCGCCCTCTTAAAGTCCGCAAAGCGAATAATTCGCAATTTCCAAACGTCCGTCGCGCGATTGTTAATTTGTGTTTAACTAGTTACAGAAATGTATTACTAGCTTTATTTAAATTAATCGTTCGGAACAGAATTTATTATGTTTTGAAATTAAATATGAAAACAATTTGTAATTGTTTCAAATATGCAGTCTTATAGTAAATAAATTAAAAAAGAAGAGGCGATGGATCTTTAAAATCAAACAAGGAGCACAATTTTCTCGGAATAATCATTTCAGTTCAGAATAAAAACAGAAATGATTTTACATTTGTAATTATTTAAATCAAAATTTAAAAAAAAATGAAAATTTTGAAAATGTTTTTCTTCTGCTTTTATTTAAGGTTTGCTTTAAATCAATCAAATTCAACTGCTTAACGTTACTTAATATGAGACGATATTTTAACAGCAAACATTATTACATTACTTGTATAGGGTGGTGTATATTGATGGTGCCACATATGGATTTTTTTTTTATTTTAAAACATTTCGAAAAACGGGTTTTGCGAGCGTAGGCCAATTTTTAATAATAAAAATAATGACGAAGAAAAGTATGAACTATCTTTAGCCGTTCCCGGTCAATAACCGGAAGTTGACGACAAGACTTTTTCAATTTACTTTATTATTAAAAATAGAAAACTTATTTACTTTATTATTAAAAATAGAAAACTTAAACACACAGAACAACATTGTATCTTGACTCCGAATATGTCGATTTTATTTTCCATATGTGGCACCACCAAAATGCACCACCCTATACAGTTGCGGAATTTTAAACTGGAAATTTTATCAAATCAGGTTATCGGTAAATTCAAAATTTATTTTGATATTGATACGCTTAGTTTGTCGAAAATGTGATCAAAAAATGCAATCCAAGTTAAAAAAGTAAAAAATGTTTATTTATTAAAATTGAATTAAAATGTATAATTAAGTAGAATCCTCGAAAATTAATAAGTTATTTCCTTTGGTCAAATTAGGCAAAAGATGGCGCTTGCGTCGTCTTCTATTTATTATGATACAAATAAAGAATGCTTGTCTTACAAATTAGATATTTTATTGACTCGTTAGTAAATAAATATATATACAGGGTGTCTCAGCGTGCGCGCCGAGTAGCTTTACGGGTAAATGTTTTTTTTTTTCAAATCGGCTTTAGCAGGCGTATGTAGGTCTATTAGGACCGTATTTTAAAATTAGTTTCAAATATACGGGTGTCCCGTAAAAGCATGGCGTATCATAGATATATTTTTTCTAATAGAATACCCCATATTTTATTCTTTTTTTTTCAGATTCTACATCAAAAATAAAGTTTACTTTCGTAATATGTTCATATTCCTAAACCTAATAATTATTGAAATATTAATAATATTAATAATAAATATAAATAATATTTATATTAATTAATAATGTTAATTAATATAAATATTAATATTTTTGGAAAAAAATCATAACTTTCAAATAAGTGAATGAAAACAAATGAAATTTTGTAGCAGTATATTTGACTAACGGGTGAATATTTTAGACTATTAAGAGAAATTTAAAATCTTAAGATGTTTTGATAATTCAGCTTGGTCACATAGATCCTCTGATTTAATTCGATTCGATTTCTTTCCGTCAAATCAAATATACAGCACTTTTAGAGCGATTGATGCCAAATTTATCAGACTGTAGGTTTTCACCTAGGCCTATGAAACATGCTCCGGCTCTGCCACCTTAAATGTCTGACGGACTATTTGGCTGACAGCTGATTTTGATGTGTGAAAGAGAAAGGCAGCAACACTGAAATAAAACCAAATGAAACTAATGTTTGCACAGAACCAAATGTTTATCACAATAATTTTATTTTTATCTAGTGATGCATTTGTTTGCACTTAAATTTGAATTTGAAATTGTTTAGTTTATCCGAAACAAAACAAGGACTGTGTTCAATGAAATAAAATCCACACTGTTTAATAATGAAATTACATTGAATAATATATTAAATTACTTCTTAAATCATTATTTATATTATTCTAGTTTGTTAATTGTTAAGGCTTCTAATTGTTGTACATTGTAATTCAATTTTAATAAATGAAAAACTTTTTTACTTCGTTTCGATAACCTTAACGTGTCATTACCAAAACAATCCGAGTTATACAAATGAAGTAAAAAAGTGTTTCATTTATTAAAATTAATTATTCTAAGTTAGTCTATGATGTATTTCCATAATCCACAAATTAATCCATGGTTACTCTTCAATTAATTTTTGTACAGAACCGAATGTTTATCAAAATAATTATAATTTATAATTATTTACTGATACATTATATGGACTGCAATGGAATTTGTAATTTTCGCCCAGTTTTGATTAAATCTGGATTGGTCAGTTCTGGGTTGCATTATTCTTATTAATAAACTATCCTCTAGTTTAATTAGATAATATAACTAAATTCCTTTAACTAAAGTTTTAAATAAACACATTTCACCACGGGTTAAGTGAAAAATTAATGCAACATACATTTCTGAGATGTCATAGTAAATAAAAGACTCTAAATTTGTGATTTTTTTTCAACTTATATATATTAGAAAGGAGTATTCATTCAGTTAGTCACAGATATTTAAATTAAATCAAATAAAAGAATTTGAAAAAAGTTGCGGTAGTAGCTAAAAGTGAAATAATTGATTAATAATTAATCATTTTCAAATCATTTTTTATATCGGACATTTTTTTCTCATTAATCATTAAAATAAAATATTGTTAATATTAAATTTAACTTGTAAATTAAATTCACACATAAGTAACACTAAACCAAGTAAATTTAATTTACAAATTTAATTTAATCCTTCTTTTTTATTTAATTTATTTTTAAACTCATGCATTTCATTTAGTTTAATGTAGCTACAATAATTTTCATATTCCTTTCTTCCTTAATAAAACAAAAACGTATTTCAATATTTTTCTTTCGCAAAGATCGATCAAACAATAAAAATCATGAAACTTTTTCCCGTTCCTTTCGATAATTATTGCCGCTCGTCGGAAATTCTCCGCCCTTACCTGGAAAAACTAGACGTATCGCGTGCCTTGATGCACCTTTGAATATAAATTGATTTCGCGAAACGCGCTTAAAAATAAAATCGTGAAAAAAAAAAATTGAATCCCGCAAACGCAATTCGGTTGAAAAGAGCGAGAGCGGTGAATTGCACATGCACGTACATAATGGGATCCGTGCTCTCGCTACAAACAGATTTTGCTCGCAAAAAATGCACCGACACACACACAGAAACATAAACATACTGGAATGAAAAAATATTCCCGAGATTTTGTGTTTGTGTGCGTATGGTTTTTATTTAACGAACGCTACCCATGGGAAATAATTGATGACTACGCGGGCTGATTTTGTAAATCCTGAATATTCGATGCTTTGGTATTCTGGCTATGATTAATTAATGCCCAATACTATTGATATTGCTTGAGGAAACTTAATTTTAACTATTATACAATAAAATGCACCTTTTTAAAACTTTTTATCCATAATTTTATATTGGAATTTCATCAAGTAATCGTCTCTACTAAAACTGATCAAAAGAAAGAAAAAATAGGAAACATAACAATTTCTAATAGTTAGTATATGCTTTATAAAAAAAGAGATTCCGTAGTAAATTAATTATTATTAAGAGTTTTTATTCAACCAATATAATGGCTTACTACGAACCGCAACGTAATTTTGGTTACTTTGTTTTTTAATTTCTGCAAGATCGGGGTCTGTTATATGACAACTAAATTTTCCAAAATATATATGGTTTAATTAATTTACGTGGATATCGGATTATGTATTATGAACTAGAAATATAAAAATAAAATAAAATAAAAATATATTTTGAAAAATTTAGTTGTTATATCACAGACCCCGATCTCGCAGAAATTAAAAAAAAAAAATAACCAAAATTACGTTATTTCGTAGTTGACCGAAATAGCTTGGACAAGAATGCTCGATGGAAAGATATTTAGCGCCGATGAAGAGGTAATCGCCTAAACTGAGGCCTATTTTGAGGCTAACGACAAATCGTACTATAAAAATGGTATCGAACAATAGTATGACCGCTACAATCGTTGAATGGCCTACGAAGACAACTATATTGAATAGTAAAATCAAATTTTAACATTTTTTTTTCTATGTTAGTCTATGAACTTGTCAGCCCAACTGGTATACACTGCAACACTGAACGAGTGTATGTGCAAAAATAAATCTTCAGTGCTATAACATTTAGTGTGTATTCTCCCACTAATTTTCCTCTACATTTCGAAAAATATTTATATATCGTAATTACTTCGAATACAGTGGCATACGGATGAAATGAAGTATTGACATCTGCACATGAAATCATATGAATGTGACCACTGTACTGTATACATGTCAATCAGTGATTAAAATAATCATTAAGACTGATAATAACATAAGGCTCTCTTCAAAGAAATATAAAATCTTTGCTTTATATAAAAAAACTAACATATCATTGAAGAATCCGCGCAACAATAATAAAATAAAATATAAGAAAAAATCGCGTTCTTCTCTGATATTATCCGCACGATGAAAATATAAAATGAGAAAAGGAGACGTATTCCCTCTTCCATTCGACCCCCTTCCACCTCTCTCCCGGCGCGCGCGGTAGTATTGGATGTATCAGAACGGGGAAACGAAAAAGAAAGTTGAGGGGGATTCGGAATAATTCAGAATTTCTGGATATTCGGGATTCCTTTCCCTTCTCCTCTCTCTCACTGGAGCGCGCGCTTTTCCCCGGGAACATTCAATTTCTTACGCACACGGGACGCCTATCGATTTTCCCCCCGTCGTATAAATAAATACGCGCGTCCGACTTAATCACCGGGAGAGAGAGAGAAAAGGAGGGTTTGCCGATTTGGGGTATAAAAAATCGCCTTTTCCTATTGTGTGGTTTGGTAGATCATAAAGAAGTGTATTTTAAGAGAATTATTTTTTTAAAGAAATTAATCTTTTCAATTTTTTGTACAAATAGTCGTTAAAATTACGTAACAATAAAATAGGCTTTATAGTTAAAATGCAATACATGAAGCGTGATTATATTATGAAAACTATATTTTTGAGACAAGTAAAACGATTACCAATCTTGTGAAACCCAAAAACACCGAATAAGTTCGAATACAACAAAATAATGTCAACTTATTATTCAATTCAGTAATTACGGCGGTTTATGCTTCGATATATATTATTAATCATTAATGGAACACTATTTTTTTGCTTAGTAACATACATTGTTTTATTTGTAACTAAAATTCGTTTAATTCTTAATATACCAACGTATAATTATAAGTTTCACAGTTTGATAATAAAATTAATTATTATTTATCAAATCAGGAGCTATATGGATTTTATAATTATAACTGAAATACTTTATTCGGTGGCTATAGTTTTAATACATTAACGTAACATTATTAAACCACGAGATTCATGTTGATTGTGAAGGCATTATTATTTTTTAAATCCATAATAACTTTTAATTTAACCATTGAGTTTTTGATTTTCAATAAAATTTATTGTTTGCGACAATTGTTTCGCTACACTGCAGCTTCTTCAGGTG
Source organism: Philonthus spinipes (assembly GCA_963082785.1). NCBI lineage: Eukaryota > Metazoa > Arthropoda > Insecta > Coleoptera > Staphylinidae > Philonthus > Philonthus spinipes. The sequence continues at coordinate 18,339,896 of OY720307.1, read as the reverse complement.
AAGAAATACAATAATATTTATGATATGAACACATTACATACATATTTTACGCGGTAGGTTTGTTCGTTTGTTCTGCACTAAATTGAACTGAGTCCAGGTTTTGCTAGTTCATGCCAGTTTTCATGAACTAGGATTGACTGTAACGAACTCTTTGCATGTAGTTTGGTGCAAAGTATTCAATTATTGCAGTATCCAGCAGTAATAAAAATAAAACTTAAATAATTTAGTGTTCAGAAATATTACTAGGTTATGTGTTATAGGCAAAATACATACAATTTTGATTATCGACATGTTGGAGTACAACATCGAAATTGCTGTTGGTGAAATATCACAGCCATACAATTGGAAATCCATTTTTATTTAAGATATTTTCGAATATTCGCATTGGTTTCCGCGCTTTTCACTAACATCAGTTGTTTATGAACTAACTTGCACATTTTACTCCTGCTCCGGAGCAGGAAATGTGCAACGTTCAGTACAACAAAACTGGCGCAAATAACATATTTCAGGTCGCTTTGGTTCATCTAACGAACGGTTTCAGTGCAGAAAGTGTTCGTTACATGAACTTTTTTTTGTACTGAACGTTGCGTTGCTTCACTTTTATTACATGGTAGGCTTTCCAGCTATTTTACGAGAGGACTGACGAAGGAAGAGTATGCTTGTTAGTTAGAATGGAAATGAGAAGAGAGGCGGGAAGAAATGGAATATAAAAGGTGTGTGTTTTGTGGAGAAAGTAAGGTTGAATGGGACCATTGGATTGCAATTAGCAAAAGCGAAAATGTGGATGGGAGGGGAATATGGAAAATAGGTCTGTGTAAAAGCAGAAACGGGATGAAATGTGCAAGCAAATAGGGCAGAAGTGAATAGATCTGGTCCATGGATATACACATATATACTAGTATCGTTGATTAATGAGGCACTTAATTTTTGAAAATCCATGGTTACTTTAATTAATAAAATATTTATGATTTTCAACACTATTTTATTTTTATTTAATAAAATAATGTTGAAAATCATAAATATTTTACTAATTAAAGTATATATACTAGTTATAGATTTGAAGGTAGTGTTTAAGTTTTGTGTTAAATGAATGTAGCATTGTAATTTTTTACATATATCGTAAGGACATTCACCCTTAAGAAGCAGGTTTTAGGAAATTAACAACGTGCGGTCAAACCAAAACTTATCTCCTCAAACCTGAACTTATAGAGCCCAAGAAATTCCTTAGACACTATAGACAGCACATCAGAATTTTAACCGGGCATATTACCGCCAACTACGGCTTTTGGAAGCACTTTTTAAGAATATACATTAGGTCGTCCCCCACCTATGTAGAGGATGCAACGAAGAAATCAAAACAGCAGGGCATATACTTCACGAATGCCCAGCTTTCTCGATGATGAGAAGTTTGACAAGCAGAGGGAAACCCCAAAATCGTAAAGGCTCCAAGTGGAGATTGACCTATGATCAAATACTGGAAGTAGCCAGGTTGAATCTAGCCACTTGAATTGGAGGCGCTACAATGGACCAAAGACTATGGCCTACGTGGGTGCGGTATATTTGCTGCCATCCCACTTCTAATGGTAATATGGTGGGTATTAATTTTAAGGAGAAGGGAGTTCGATAGTTCTATTAATTTTACAAAATCCCGGTTTAAAAGCTTTTGTTAACTTGTAAACCATCAAGAATGTTTAGTTTTTTTTTCTTTGTTACACACATGAAATACTTTATAATCTTCATTGAAGTGGTGTCCTTCTTCCATCAGGTGATTTCATATGTTTAAGAGTCCTATTTCTTTATGTAGGCTTTGTGCAATAACGATAAAATAAAAAAAATATCAACACTCTGCGGTTTATTTGCAAAATCGCAATGCCTGCTCTAAGAAATAAAGGTCAAACAAGAAGATGATTTTAAGAAAATAATAAAGAACACTACAATCGTTAATAGTCTCTTGAAATGACCTATATATTTCTAGGGTAGACTTTGCAATTTAACTGATAAACCCCACAGCGTTGATATATATTTTTTATTTTATCGTTATTTACCTTTAGCAACTTTTCCTATTTTTTTTAAATCCATCTTTTATATGTAATTTTTTTTCAGTTGTGATTATATTTTGGAGAGTAATGAGAGCTGTATGTGTATGGGTTTGATCGAATTTTATTGATCATTGCCAAAATTTTTCCTTGTTTAATTTCATTGTGTATGTGTCGTATTTTATACAAACATTTGTTGTTTATATATATAAATAATAAGAAGAGGGATGCTGCTGAAATTTTTAAAGATATCACACATGTTCCAATGAGAGCTGCTGATTATAAAAAAGCATACTCTGAAAAAAAAAAATAAAATAAAACGGAAAAAAAAACACAAATATCACGGATTCGGGCATTATTTTTATTTGTAGAAGGTCTTACTAGAATGCAAAAAGAAATATTATAAATGCCTAAAAAAAATATATCCTTCATACAGCATTCTACAATGACAGATATTGAACTGCTATCTAGCTGATGAATTCTTCAATGTAAGTGAGTGTATTGCAGAGATTAACATTCAAGTACTATTGAATCTAACAGCTATGCGTCTGTTAATGCATTTATGTGAAGCATTGGAAAATGTTAGTAAGTGATAACAGAATAAAAAAGAGTATATATTCACTTGGTCACAGTTATTTAATAAATTAAATAAAAAAGGTTTTTAAATAATTAATAAATTATTTCCACATTTAGCCCTGTGATTTAAGTAAGTAAGTACTTTAAACAAATGAACATTAAAACCCCTCCAGATATTGAATTACATAATGTACACCTGCTGTTGCATATCAATAAAATATTGCATTATGCAACAAATTTTTTATCCGAGAAAAAATCCATGTAAAAAACAGAAAATAATGTTACTTAATATAAGGCCATCTGTAAACACGTATTTCGGGGTCTATCCCTCGTCAGTACAGTTTTGCCGTCCATAATTTAAAGATGTTAAAATAAATTAATTAAATTCAATCAACTATGCTCATCCAAATTAAATCAAATCAAACAAAATCAATTTAAATAAAACCAAATTAATTAAATTTAAATCAAAATCGAATGAAATTAAACGAAACGAAAATTAATTGTATTCAGTAACATTCTTCTCTCTTTTTTACATTGAATTTTTCTTGGATCAAAAACTTATTGCATGATGCAATATTTTATTGATATGCAACAGTAGGTATACATTATGTAATTCAATGTCCGTAGGGGTATTTGCCCGAGAAGTAGTTGTTTTAATATGCATTCGTTTAAAGTACTTACGTAAAGTAAGTCAAAATAATAATTTAACAAAAAAATAATTTATAAGTTCGTTTAGAAAAGTTAATAACGCTGAAAACATTTTGGCGGCCCAGATGATTCAAATATCCCATTGTGCGTTGTATGTAATTAACCCATCTCATCTATATGTTTCATTTGTTTTTGCAATTGGAAATATAAATTTATTGACTACTTCTCTATTTTTGGAATTAAATTATTTATTATGTTTATAGAATAGTTATTTTGATTAGTAATATGTTTAATAATTTTTATATATTAAATATGATTTGATTATTGAAATTTTACCAATAAAATAAAACACAAACTAAATTGAATAATTTAAAATTCTCGATTAGTTTCGGGTTATCTGCCCATTATCAAGAAAATTTAAAGTTATTCAATTTAATATGTGTTTTATTTTATTAGTAATTATTTAACAATCTATTCATAATTATTATATACAATATAAACTACCAATGTATATATTAAAACCAATGAAAATATTAATATTATGACTGAAAGACCTAAGATCGATAGCCATTTATAAGTTTAGATCAAATATATTGCATAATATATGTATATGTAAATACCACAATAAAGATGATTGTATATATTAATATTAATTAATAATTTTTATTTATTTTTCTAAATTTTGTTTAGACATAGGGATAATGAAAGCTCTGTGAACAATAGATTGAAATGCTGCTAATTTTTGTCGGGTAGGATGGAAGGAGTTGTAATTGATTCTGATGTCTGTGTGGGTTGGCTTATAGTATACACAAAAGTCGTATTTTTAGTTCAAATTTGCTATTATTAGATCGAGAAGGTCAATTGACTTGTTTATTTCTGTTTCTATTTCTATCGTGAATTTTATTTTAGGATATATCTGGTTTATTTCTTTTATGAGTTTATTTAAAATATTATCTGTTCCATTGAAAGTGACAAAAATATAGTCAGAAAATTTCACCCAACAGGGGCAATTGTTAATGAATTTCAAAATGGCCCATAAACAGTTAGACTAATAGCGGGCGTAATAAATTTTCCGTTGGGGACCATCTTGTTGATTGAAAAAGTGATCGCCGAATTGTAAATGATTCTGTTGAAGCAAATATCCAGAAAGATATTATTTCATTTATCATGACCGTGCATTATTAATTTTGAAAACTCAGTGTATTGAAAAAAAAACAATAATATTATCGTAATATTTAAAATGACGTAAAATTATGCCTTTTATGTTTGGTTTTAATTTAAATCAATTAAAAGTAAACATCGCCTTATTTATTCCAGTTTCCGTGAGATTCTCAGCCCAATCATTTAACCGACGTCTGGGAAACTAGAGAAAGGAGCGTGAAACTTCCACTCCGAACTCATTTCATCGTCGAACTTTTTTCCGCAGTTTAATTGATAACCGGTAAAACAAAATCGATCGCCCGTCGCGAATTCCCGGGGGAGACAGGAAGGAGAACCCCGTTATGTTACTTCTTTAGTTAGGCGCTGCATTTTTAATGCTCTTAAAAGTTCAGCCGTAACGTACGCGTGTCTGGCCGCGAGTTTCACTTGAACTCGGGAGTATTTATTAATAGGGAAAGTTTTCAAATTTGATGGATTTGTAAATAAAGTACAAATTTTATGTTATCAACAAATTAGTTGAGTGTGCTAAGAGTTTACTCGAATCGACTTGAGAGATAATTTACTAAAAGCTAAAATTACTAAATAAATAAGAATATATACTTAATTAATTGCTCACTTAACTCGTGGTGAAAATATTTTTTAATTAATTCAGGATATTTAGAAAAACACCCTGAAGATAATCAATGGTAGAAACTCGAGAAAATATAAATGTCTTAATTTTAATTAAATATCCTGAATTAAAATATTACTGATGTCAAAAACTATTTATTATATTATTTATTTATCAAATAAAATTAGACACAATTTAAAATACCATCTTCTATTTTTGCCAACTTTATAAGTTGAATATGAACAGTGAATTTAAATCTGTGTTGGGTACTAGAATTCACAATGTAAATGAACATGAAAACTGATTTATTCTATAAAATGTAGTAATTGTAATAAAATTTATATAGGACAAACAAAAAGAAATATTTTAACAATATTTAAAAAAAAAAACATATAGCTCACATCTGAAATAAAAACTCTAACAAATCTGCAGTAGCTCATCATTCCATCGAAACAAGCCACATATTTTCAATGAATAAATTGAAATTATTTAAATATTCGAATAATTATCAATGAAACTTGACAAACAAAAAGAAATATTTTAACAATATTAAAAAAAAACATACAGCTCACATCCGAAATAAAAACTCTAACAAATCTGCAGTATCTCATCATTCCATCGAAACAAGCCACACATTTTCAATGAATAAATTGAAAATTTCGAATAATTATCAATGAAACTTGTATGAAGTTATCCAATAAAAAAAAATAAAGATAACCTTTTCAACTTTCATTTAGGTCGATTAGAAAATATATTTTTCTTATCAGAACTATTAACTATGATATATTGATGATAATTTAAAGGGGAAACCAATAAAATAATAATTTGTTCCATTTGAAATAAAAATGTAGATATCAATTCTGAGATAATGGGACACCCTGTATATAGGAAAATAATTTTACATTATGCGTCTTTAGTAGTCAAGTAAGTATTATTAATAAATTAATGCTGAATTTCTAACGACAACAATGGACACTTTGATTGATAACTCACCCTGTATATAACATCTTCATTCAGACAAATTTTTAGAGATTTTTTTTTAAATATTAATAATTATTAATATTTACTGTTAGTCTGTCTGGGCTATCGTCTATATGTCCATCCGGATGTATTTATATAAAAAAGAGCATATATTCAGTTTAATACTAATTAAATTATATGTTGGTTTTGCTATCGATATATATATATCGTTATATATAAATCAGTGATTTATTAAACCCTAAAAAAATAGTTAAGGTTGCGAACTGTCATGATTTACCAAGGAAATGATTTGACGGTTTGTAGATAATTTTACGCTAAGATTTATTTATAGTGGATAGTTTTACCCGATTACGAATTTTTAAAAATGGGTTCATTATTTATAATAACCCTGTATTATAAAATTACAAATAAATATTATTATTAATAACATCAAATCACAAGCCCCAAGTTGTTTTTTTTTTTCCTAATTTTAACAATTTTTTTTTTAAATGGTTGCAAAATTAAAAAAAAAATAAATTGATATATCCAACAGAAAGGTAACCTTAATTAAAAATTACATTTCAAATTTATCCGTGACAAAAAAATCTGGTCGTCAAACATTGCGAACGAAAAATAAACCAACGAGGAAAACAAACAAAAAATATGACGATGGTTTAGTAATGTTTATTATTTATTTATATCAATGCGAGTACGTTCGCACTCAATCACACGTAATGAATGTCACTGATTGCGATATCTGATGCATGTGCATAATAAATAAAATCCATTTTATGACCCCGGCGATTTTACATACGTAGCGATAACAAAGCGATGAAAAAAAAAATATCGATTTGTTTAAACCCGAAACGGAATAAATATTTTCAGAGGTGAAAATAAAATTCGAAAATTATTTTAGTGTTAATAAATTATGAAAAAATATTATGATAATAATATTAGTTTAATGAAATTATTTATTAAAACCCGGCGCCTTCACCAAATATTTCTCTAGAATTAAACATAATTATCTTGTTCTGGAATTTATAAAGGTCTTTCAGCCGCTTTAGAATTATTTGTTTTAGTTTAACAATTTTTCTTGTCCGATGAGCACTTTCAGACATGAATTAATCTCATTTTAATCATTGACTAAGATTCGAAAAAGGTTTTAAATCTTGTTTAAAGTTGTAACAATTATCTGATCGAAATATGATTTTTAAGTGCTTATTATAAAAATAATCGATAAATATTTTAGTTGTGTTAGATTAGGTTTGTTCAATAAAAGTTAGATTGGGTAAGGTTAGGTTAGATAGGCTGAATTGATTAGCTAATTAAGCTTAATTATGATACCGTGTAATGTTGGACGAAATCGAGTGTATTTAGTAATCGAGTATTTCTAAATAACCAATTTTAAGTAGCTAAGGTTAATAAATAGCATTAAATTGGAGTTTATTAATAAATATGTGACATTTCCCAATATTAATATAAAAAATAACATTAAGAAAATTGTGTTATGCTTCATTTTGCAGGGACAAAAAAATCATCTCTAATGCCATGGGTTTACTATATGGTAAGATATGAGAATTGAATTTAGCTGAAATAATTGAATAATATATTTGCATTTTTAATTAATAGATTAGATTAAAGATTAAAGCAATGACATTTTTTTATTGATTGATTGATTTATTTGATTATAGATACTCTTGTACTCTCCTTTTTTTGTTCCTTTATAATTAATAAACAATCTCCTATTTCCCTTATTGAGGGAAACAATTTAAGATCTCGATACATCAAAAGCGTTTTGAATAATTTCTCCCTTCCGAGACGTTTTCCTTATCCGATTCGCGCGAATTAATCAGCGGACGGAAAATACAACAATATTCGCAATCCTTGAGAGTCGGGCGACCATTTTTCATTAGGAGAAGAAGGAATTAAAATTAAGCGGCCGGTTGTGTATTTATTATATAGGCAGGTATTGCACCGCGCAATTTCCATTGATTAATGAATCGCCTTTTCCCGGGGGCCCTCCAATAATTTTACCGGGGCACTAATAGCACCGATTTTCCGTTAGGTGTGTTTTCAAATAATTAAAGTTTTCTCAATTGCCAATAAAAAGCAGAGTTTTTATTTATGCACATCTTTATTTAGATAAATAATGCGTTTTTGTAATTGATAATACATATAATATTTTTCTTAGTTAGACTACAGACTTATTGATTGATGTTTTACTTATGTGCCAAGAGAAAAAAAATTGTAAATCGGCTATTGATTCATTATTTTTTTTTCCAAACAAAATATATCCACCATAATAAATAGGAATAACGCAAGCGCCATCTATTGTCTAATTTCATGTATTATTATGGTTAATATCGGAGGCAGTATTCTAGTTTATTCGATCATGTAGATATCAACTCAAAACGAAGATAAAGTGATTCCAAATATCGGTTCATAGAGAGAGAACTTCGATTCGCTTTAACAAAATCGTTTCATTTAGAATTCCATAGCAGGTTATTTAATCACAACATCTATTCAACCTTCATATGCAATACACATGGAACACACTGATAGGGTTCGAAAAACCGAAATGGCCATCACTAGTTATCTATCTAGACGTTAGATGAATGGTGGTTGAACATTTTATTAAAAGTATATTTATACAAAATTCACAAATTGATGATAAGAATTACATGAAGACTGAATGATTAAAATCTCTATAGACTTTAAACTAGATAAGATAATTTTGAAATGGAGATAATAAACATCTGTAGTATATAAGAAAAAAATCGTCGATTTTTTTTGTCAGTTCAAAATAAAGTATATGACAATTTCAACAACAAAAATTAATGTTATTGAATCGTTGACGATGCCACAAGAAAACAGGGAAAAGATGGCGCTTGCGCCGTCTTCCAATTATTCATTTTCTTAATGTATCTGGCTGTGTTAGTACAAGTAACAGCCCACTATTTATTAGCGTTTATTAATTTATTATTAATTATTACCTTTAGCTACTTAAAAATGATCATTTACAAAAAAACTGCGTATAAAAGTGTTGGCCAAAATCGAGTAATTTCAGTAATCCAGGATACAAAAATGATTCGATTTTGGCTAAAAATTGTATAAATATTTTTATAACGAATAATTTTCTTAAGGTTGCGGTTTCGTAGAAAAAGATAGCTATATAGTAAAATGGAAATAATCGTTTAAAAAAGAGCCATTCTTTTGGATTTAATAATACGAATATGTATTTACATTTTTTACCTACCAAGTATAAAGTATCAGTCTAAATACAAAATAAATCGTTAATTTTTGTGTATTACGTCAATTTACTAGTTCAAGTTAGAAAAGAAAACTGTAAGATATAATGAAATTAATAGGTCATGTCTGCTAAGTTATTTTAATGCAGAATTTAGTGAAATCCTTTAAATTTTCATTGCACAAGTTTTTATTAGCAAAAATATAATTTGAAATTTGCTAAAAAATTGATCAATTTTCATTGTTTTTCATAAGTGATTCTCACACAAACTAAATATTAAAATAAATTTTAATTCATCTGATGAAATTACTGCTTATTTTAAGATTACTTTAATGTATAATACAATATTATTCATTGATCACAACAGCAATCTAATTCGAATTAGTGATTGTCAATATTTATATAGCTATCTCCTTCATCTAAACCGCACCCTTAATGGGGCACACTATGATTACACTATCACCTTTTTTTCCGTTAGATTGCAGTTTTTAGTAATCTATTAATTTTAGTAAGCGAGTATATTAAAATTACTAGATTTTGGCCAACATTTTTGAGTATAGTTTTTTTTTTAAAGGAATAACATTCTTTGATTAAAACACACAGCTGTTATACTCTCAACATTTTTTTTTGTTTTAATAACAAAAAAAAAACAAGGAATGATTTTATTTTCCTAGTTATTTTTAAATAAATAAATTAAAAAATAATAAATTTATCAAAATTAATAAAGTAATTTAAAATAAATCATATTTCATTAATTTTCAATCAATCTAATTAAAACTATCTATGAATCCGATGTGGACCCCCTCCACCAACATTTCATCGTCGCTTGATGTGATTTTCGTCCGAACTATTCATTATTCACCGCTATTCACTATTCGGACTAATTAATGGCCGCCTAAAACGGCCCCTTCTCGTAACTAACAAGCTCAGTTACATTACATTTCCACAACGGTGTACATCAAAGCCGGGGACACCCTCTGGATTTTACAACAAAATACCCTCATCCACCTCCCGGCACCCTCCCAACCCGCACCCGGACGACTCCAGCGCGCTCCGATTCACCGGATAATTGACAATGTCAGGGTTGACAAGTTGAATAAGTCAGCCCCCATTGTATTTTATTTATAATTGTAGTTTTTATAGTTGAAATTCGTTGGTTTTCGGTAAAAGAGTCAGAGTTCATGGTTTTTACGAAAAATAAAATATTTATCAATATGGATTTTATAAATAATTTAATAATTAAAAATAGAAATTACTGATATTTTTCTGTCGCCGAATTACGATGACTGTTATGATAGTTGTCTTAAATCATGTTGAAGAATACATACCATATTTCTAAGTCACACAATCCAACCACCTGTGGTATATGATCCAATATGTGGAAAACTGCATTTATTGATAATGATAATAATTTTCGAGATATGGTATTTCTATTAATGGTTATTATCTGGGTTAAAGGCCTAAAATCTTACTTCGTCATCCAAGTTATCTTTATTTTACCCAAATTCATAAATCCCCTACAAAGTCCGTTCCAACTAATCACTCACTATAATCATAACTATCACCTCAAACACATATTTTTTCTTTTCTCATCTATAAATTACTACTGCCTCACAATACGCCCATAACACCCATAAAAATCATCAACCTTGTCAGAAAGGCTACTGGCCGATAGCCATTTATCAAAATAAAAATGTACCACTTAATGTATTATTTTAAACTATTGTACAAACGTATGATAATAAAGATATTTACTACTACAGTATAGTTATAGACCTAACCGAATGGAGAAGCTTTTTGCTGCCAGCAAACGTCAGGATTATGTTTGAGGTGTAGGATCTCAAATACACCACACTTGCTACAGTTTATCGTTGCGGAATGGTGTGATTCTCTGAAGATGTACTCTCAACCGAGATGATCTTTGAAAACTTCATCATGTCCTTGAACATCCCCATGCAATCTTCGGACTTGTGGAAAGAAAAACTACGAGATTAACGGAAAAAGCAGTTATTTAAATGAAGTCTATGGAGGTTACGGTCCTACGCTTGGCGTGTTTCGTGTATGTGATGACGTTGCGGATGACGTTCTCGAGAAAAACCTTTAGTATGCCGCGGGTTTCTTCGTATATGAGTCCGGAGATATTTTTTACATCACCACAAGGCACAGTGGGCCAAAGCATGAAAAAACCTGGCAAAATATAAACAAAGTCACGATGGGTCAGACGTCTAATAGTGGGCTTCTCTGGATGTTGTCACACAATACTATACGATGATCACGTTTTAATTCAGATGTCCAAATTTTACGTTAAAAAACGGAAGGAGGAAAATCCATGTAAAGTTTTGACAACTAAAAGAAGAAATTATGAATAAAATAAAAAAAAATTGTACGCTTGATAACGGAGGGAGGTAAGTCCCAATGACATGAAACCCTATGGTATCCGAATAAAAGATCAGCTAATCAATACATGCGGCTGTCTAAGGCAAACTTAAAGCGAATTAACCCCGTTCTGACAGGATATTGCAGAAACTGAGCACACATGTACAGTCTGGGGATTACAGAATCGCCAGACTATATGCTACTTGGAGGACGAAACCGTGAAGCATATTCTTGGATACTGCCTAGCAGAAGATCCACGCTGGGTGAAGGATGGCCAAAAAATCTCGACGAGGTGGTTATACCAAAGGAAGGAAGCATTAGGGGATTAACATGGCCTATGCATGCTTGTGCCTTTGTGCACACCTCCTACAAAACTGTAACTGTAACCAGCATATTGCTGATGTTCTTGAAGCACGATTTATTAAAGACTCTTTTGACGTCAATGAATGTGCCAAGAATGAACGTTTTGCGATTTAGAGCTTCTTCGATTTTTGTTATTACAGTATATAAGACAGACTCATTGCTTTTACCTGCTGTGTAAACGTGTTATTGTTTGTTTTTGTGCGAAGCCTCTAATATATCAGTCAAACAGTTTCTGCGGTGTATTCAGTAGGAATGAGAAGAGATTGATTTGTAGTTATTTTCACATGTCTTGAGGATAATTATTACCTTTGTTCTTAGTTTTTTGAGGAGTTCACTTCATGGTACATTTTCAATTTTCGCAAAATTACATTTGTTTTCATCAATGACGTTGGAATGTAACTAAGTGTTAAATAATATTTCAGGTCAGTTAAGTAGGTTAGTTAGCGGAGTTCATTTTGCACCAAAACTGGACATATGCCGTCTGGATTCAAAATTGGGACTTTAAATGCGAATTGTGACCAAACGGTAAGTTTCCTACAGATTTTGACTTCGGATTCGTTCATTTCACACACGTTTACCCATGATTCCGTTTTCAAAATTTTAAAAATCATGTGACACCATTCGGAAACCTTTCCTAGAAGTTTATTGAGCATTACAGAGTAATGTAAAACTAATGGTTTTTCAAAGCTGAAGACTTGATTTTATGTCAGTGATATCTATACTAAAAGCATCTTAAAAAATCAGGTTAGTGCAATTTATTATAAACTAACGCGAAGTTTATATGGCTAGCCGAAATTCTGTTTCGGTAAATTCTGTGCAGATTATGAGGCTCATATAGTCAAAGAAGATAAGTAGTAAAAAAATGACTGAACTGATTCATTTAAGGGTTAGCTAGAGTTCTGTTAATGTGACAATAAGCAATGTTGTTAAGTTTACGGGTATGTTTAAAGAGTACCACATTGAGTGTAAGCAATTAATTTTGTACAAGACGTGTAAACATTTGTTTTCTTTTTCGGAGTGATAAAGTAGATTTTTAAGAAGTCATCAGAAATGAAGTAGAGTTACTCCATGAAATATCCGATTGGATGTGGAATTACTTTTAGGTCCTGTTTATTTGTTATGCTAACTTGGGATGTTATTGGTGGCGTAGCTGAAACTTGTGAGTGTAATAACATGAAAATCAGTTGAAAGTTTTGAAAATATCGAATTGTCAATATCCTGTCCGGGATGAAATTTGTGCGAATTTTCAGGAAAAGTGTGGAGTTTGGAAAGCAAGAAAGAAAGAAAGAAAGGAAGAAAGAAAGAAGCGTCTCGCGTGGCGCCGAATGGAAACCGTGTTGCCGTAGTAGCGCCGGCTTGCGTAACAGCCGAATAATCGGGGGCGCGCTCCAGTGCCTCACTCGCCGCGAGAGTCTGGGGCGGCAGTGTTCGATTCCGACTCCGGGCGCGCGGGTGTGAATCCGGCGGTCACCCGGTGTGTGTACGAGTGTGTGTCAGTGTGCAAGAGCAAGCAAGAGACGGAGAGGGTGGCAGCAGCAGCAGCAGCAGCGGCGGCGGCGGCGGCAGCAGCCTTTAGCGGGGCAGTGTGTTGGGCGAGCAGGGCTCCAGCGCGCCGACTCCGGGTCGACTCCGGGACGTCCGCAAGCGCACGCATTCCGCGATGAAGCTCCCGATGGTCCGCATATCGCCGCGCCGCGTCGCGTCTCGCGCCCTTCACTGAATTTATTATGGCTGTGAAACATGCCGTTTATAGGTAAAACATGTGGTGGCTTTATTGTGGACTGCTTGTCGTCCTGGCGACGTTGCGATTTAACGTCGTGCTGGCCGCTTCGAAACGAGGTAAGTCCTTCTCATCTAAAAAAGATCCCCGTACCCCACCCCCACCGCCACCCCACGACGAGCAGAGCAACACGCACACACACATAGCGGCATCAACGTGTACACCATTTCATCTCATCTCAACAGAGCATCGCTCCCTTTCACTAAAAAAAAACTCCACCATAAATAGTAGAATGTAAATTTTATATCAGTTGATTTGGTTTATTTTATGGTGGAGTTTTTTTTTCATTCATTCGAACTTTTGTCACAACTTTACACCAAATCCACATTTAAAATACTATTACAATTCTATACTAACCACATTTATTCAAAAATGCAACGCTTACTAATTTCTTTCTAACCTAAACTCATAATTACAATCTCATAGTTTCATATAAGTTAATTGAAATTAAATTTTACGAAATATGTAATAAGTAAATTGAAATATTTGAATTTTAATATAAATCGTGAAACACTTTTTCAAGTTATCCACGGATTTATTCAGAAAATTCTGCTATTTAATATAGCATATATATAAAATGTTTTACTTATTAAAAATGTAAATAAAGATTCGTAGAGTAACAACCTTAATTCTATGATTTTTAAATAATTTCTTTGTAAAATGCCGATTTCTAGAAGAAATAAATTCGCTTGTTCCTTTTTTCGATAACATTTTTAATTTTATTGATACAATTTTATGGTAAAACAAACAAAGTTAATTATTTATTTCAGAAAGCGGTTTCCGACAATGAAATTATTTGAATAAAGCAGAATTAAAACTGTTACTTAAAAATATATATGATAAAATTTTATCGCAAACGAAACTAAGTGAATTTATTTATAAAATTAAATATATTCCTAAAACATGTTTTACTAAGTGAATGAGATACAAATAAACAAAATATTAAGCCGCTTTCCATACCACTCGAATTGAATTGAGCTGAAAAAGGATTTAATTCCAATTAAACCGTATAATTCAATCATTATACTCCAAATTCTGATAACTAACTAACCATCTTTATTCAAATGTGTATATGTATGTACAATAATATACAAAAAATAGAATTATATTCTGTAGATGATGAATCGGCTATCGACCGGAGGTCTTTCAGCCAATTCTGATATTAACTATTTGTTCCTTCTTTTAAAGCATTTTAAAGCAATATAATAAACCAAATGAATTAATTTCTTAAAAAAGAAATACGTAATCTTAAAATATTTTTTACCAAGTGAATGAAACACACACAAAAAACATATTAAATCGCTTTCTATACAATTCGAATTGAATTGAACTGAAAAAGGCGTTATTTCTTATTAATCCGTCAAACTCAATCATTACACTTCAGATTCTTTTATCACCTATTCGCTCATGTTTTTCAAGAATTTTAAAACAATGTTTTATTGACGAGGGATACATTCAGAATCGCGTATACAAATGATCTAATTATTTATATACGCGTTGCTGGAATATATATAGAAAATTTCTATTTCTGAGTTCCATTAAATTACATCACAATATTTACATCATTACAATCAACAACTAATTAAGCCTCAGAAAATAGCTATTGACCGTCGGTCTTTCTGCCTGTCTCTGTCCGGTTCTGGTCGTTTTATTCAATCAGCATAATTGCTAGCGTCACTGTCTAAGTTCTCCAAATTAGTTGGGAATTATTAGTGAATGATGGACATAGAATTAATGTTAGAATTACGAGGGATATATTGGCGTTGTTGGAATAATCAATTAATACTCATTATATAATGCCTTTTATAATTATAAGAATTCAATTTATGCACAGATTATACTGAAACTGGTTTTAGAATGCAATTATTAATACTCGTCTACGCAGTTATTTGTTCTCTTTACACACACATTTTACAGATTCCCAGAATTTTTTATTATTCGTCCATTTTTTAAACATAATGATTCAAAAACGATGCTGTTTCTCAGCTAAACAATTTCTTTATCATTAATCTGGTTTTAAAACGTAATGACTCAAAAATGATACATTCGCCCCAGTTATACAATTTTCCATGACATAGTTCAATGTACGATGGTCAAGTTCAATTAAAAGTAATCGTTTTAATGAAAATTTGTTTTAGTATTTTTCTCGTAAGTTACAGTTTCACAACAGATAATAATTTATGAAGTTTCAAAATATTTATTTCTGAGGATTCTATTTAATTAAAAAAATCTATATAATTTTATAAAACAATTCTTAACGTTTATGTTTAATTATCGTAACTACAATTCCAATAATTTCGGTACGTTCCTTTTCTTTCGATACATTAGAAGCTAGATTTTCAATTCAATGGTTTGCAATATTTATTATAAATAGATTATTTGTTTATTAATTATGGTTTAAAAACGTAAAATAATTTATTTGGTTTTCAAATAATTGTTTAGTGCGGTTTCCATTTTGTTATTCTTAATTCAAATTAAATTCTTTTTAGCTTTTATTCGATAGCTTAGTGTTAAATATTGTCAATAGTTCTAACTATTAGAAAAATTGTATTCCTTTCTTCACTTCGAATGCAAAGTGTTTTTTAAATTCCTTCATAAATTATCTCTTCACATTACTCACAGAAATACATCAAGTTGAAAATAGATTGTGTATTGATTAATAACAGTTCATAAACGTAAAATAATTTACCTTGTTTCAAATAATTGATTAGTGAGGCTTATTTTTTTCGTTATTCTTAATTCAAATTAAATTCTCCATTTAGCCTTTATGCATAGCTTAGTATTAAATATTGAAAATGTTTAATCAAGTATATGTCCGATATGTATAGCTTAGGTTTGTTTATAGAGATCGTAATTCTAACAATTTATGCTGTTTTGATACGTTACTTCCCTTCAATTATTAATTTTAAGCTGTATTCTTAATTCAAACCATTTCACTGTCCATTATAAGCTGAAAATAAATCATATTTATTGTATCTTAATTCACTATTTCACATACCTACATATTAAATGTTTCTCGTTTCTCAATTAAATTTTAAAATAAATTTCAAATAAAAAAAAATACCTAAAATCATACATTTAATGCTTTTATATATATATTTTTAACAATTTTACTATTTATTGCAGTCTGAAAAATTTTGTGTAAATAAATTTACAATCACACAAATTGTCACATTAAATGTTTCCCGAATTCATGCCAAGCTTTAATTTCAAACTCAAAATAAGCAAAAATATCGCATTCCATGTATTCAGTGTTGGTGTGTATAATTTCAAGTTAAATTCAATCATAAATTATTTGTAGAAATACGCTTCAATTTGTGTATTTTCACATTGTCAAAACAATATATCGTCCATTGACGTGGCGTTCAACTAAAAATCTATATTCACTTTTGTATAAATATGAAATAATATATATATATTCATGAAATTATATTTTTATTATTACAAAATATTTTACAAAAATATATATCAGTTTCAATTAAATTCAATAATAAAAAAAATGAAAATAATTAATTTACATATCAATTTCCAGTGAACAAAAGTTTACAGTATTTTATTTGAGTAGATATCTCAGAATAAATTTATTATGCTACAAAAAGAATTTGTCAGTAGATATAACTAAGATTTATTATTGATGGAAGGTAGGAGGAGCGGTGGTTTTTTTTTTTCAAATGGAGGATTTATAATTATAATAATTTTCTGATTTCGTTCCAAGCTTTCATTTCAAGTTCCAAATAAAAAATACTGCTTTTCATATATTCAATTCTTGTATATTTAAGCTAATAAAATCATAATTAATTGTAATCTGGAAATATATTGAAATGTCTGTGTTTTAATATAATAATCTTACATAATAATTTGCCGATAGAGTTTGTGATAACACTTACAATTTTAATAATTAAAATATACAAAGAAATTGACGACTGTAAAATGTCGCATTTTTATAATAGCATCTTGTGGATTCATTAGATGGAAGAATTTTATTGATGATTCCACTACGTATATATTTATATATCGAGACAGATCCCTAAAAAAATTATAGGAAAAACACCAATGCAGCAATTTCCCCCTGCTGGGAAAGAATAGGCAAATTCACACTCGAGCGATTTGTATTTGTAATTGTAAACTTTCCATTATTGTCAATGAAATTATGACTTGTGTAGATTATTGTATGAATTAAAATCGAGTGATTTTAGTATTAAGTATTTTCATATCAGCAAATTTAAATAAACGATAAATAGTAGATAAACATTTTGCTTGATGAAGCCACTACGCATATATTTTGGTAACTTCTGTAATTTGGAAAAGTCTCTCGATTATCATCCCAATTACTTTTACGGACTCAGCGGGAAATTCTGTCGACAATTACTAATAACGTCTTCAGTTTTGTCGGAAGTTTCAAACTACAATAATTTCATTCTAGTTTGTATAATGTTGCTATTAATTGTAATTTTATTAACTTAAATTGCTCCCGGTTGCCCACTAGAACAAATTCCGCTCATAAATCGAGTGTTTGGAAATTTCTGCGGTAGCAGGAGTTTAATTTAAATTTATTAACTGCAACCTTAGTTTTATTGTGTTATGATTATATCAAAGCTACACTTATATTTAAGTAATATTTAGTATTCAATTTGTGTGGGTTGAGTTACACGAAGATGATATCAATAGAAAATTTGAAGGTAGGTCGATAGCGCAGACAAATTTTAATTATTTATGTTATGTCTGAATGAAGATGTATTTATAAATAAAAACGTTGTATTTACATTTCTTCGCTACTTTATTTAGCATTCTTTACTGGTTTCACTGCTAAATATACAATCAAGTTTGTGGTAAATAATCCAGTGATGAAAAGTGAATACCATGTTTTTATTTTCCAACATTTAAGATGTGATTAATGAGAACAGAGTGGAAGATATTATACAATTACATTTAAATAACAACCAAACATTTTTATCCTTTTTTTAATGGATAAATGGATATAAAGTCACTGACTAAACACGTATGTTTATTACTATAATTATTTATTGTATATATCCATAAATAAATACATAAATTCACGACGAAGTTTCAACGTTTAACAGTCATTATCAATTGACACAAAATACAAAAAAGTTACATTTATTCAGGTAACAATTAAAGTGAGGTTAGGAATTAGTTTAGGATGAACAAGTAAATAGATTAAAATATTACAGAATTGAGTTAGTTAGTTTTTATTAGTTTATTCAGTGATTATATAATGAATTACCACGTAGTTACGATCGCAACCATCATGATGTATATATAAATTAAGATAAGTTGTAAAAAAATTTTCTTCACTTTTTTTATTTAGTTATTATTTATTTAGTTGTACTATTCATAATGGATGCATAGCGTCCGAAATGTACATTTAGTAATAACTAAACAAAAAGTCAAGAAAATGTGTTTACAACTTATCTTACTTTATATGTAACATCTTTACGTAACTCAACCTACAAAATTTAATGATGTATACAGATTTTGTATACATCGTGGTTGCGACCGTTTATTCTTACTCCATAAAACAACATTTGCAAATAAAACAACGCTTATTTAAGTTTCACAAAATTTATTGTATAAATACTACTACAATACATTTCGTAAAATTAAAAAAAAAAACGTTTTATTTTTTGCACCACTCACACATAGGTATCGGTTTAACCATATAAGCCAATCACCTTTGTTTATTTGTAATTTCGAATTTGGGAGACAATCGCACCATTCATAGAATGACCAGTTCACTCCTGGAATCGAACCAGGGACCTCTGGCTGACTGTTTTATTTACAAATAATAATGTTTAGAAAATGTATTCTTAAATCGAAATGTGTATCGGCTATCATCTATATGTCTTTCAGCCTTTAATTTACATTTCGGATGGTTTTATTCTTATAATTGTGATAATTCAATTTATTGAAGGTTCGTAATATTTTTCTTTAATTTTAACAAAGTGTTTTTTCGTAATTATTATCTTGAAGAATTGTAATGTATAAATTGCGTGCATAAATAGCGAATGCGCCGGGAGGAACGAATTCTTTTCAACGTTTAATACGATAAATTTCGCTTACTCGAAAGATCTCTCACTGATAAAGATATTTTGTTAGTTCAATATATTTTATTAAAATTGTTCCTATATTTATAGTTATAGTTATATAAAATAAGAAGTAATCTTAGTTTGATAATGACAAGTTAAAATTGTTGGAACCATAGTCACTAAAATAAAATTAAATTTAAAGAAACAAAATGAATCAGCGTTTTTATTAAAACTTAAAATAATTTATAAGGAAGTAGAAGCCTAAATTATTAATAATACAATTTATTATAAATATTAATTAACCAATTGATTCATGAATTTGAAAATTAATATTTGTAATCAAATAACTGAGTTGAGTTATTGAAAAGTTGAGGTAATTTTCAAATTGTTCTTTTTTATAATAATGTTACTTTGAACAAAATTAGCTACTTACATAGTTTGCTAATAGCAATTAACTTGAGGCTAACTAAATTCGTTACTATAGAAAACCATTGGAAAATTATTTCGTAGAAATGAATTAGTGTATTGTGTTTTATTAAAAAAAAGAAAAATAAATCAATTTCATGTTATTGCCACAAAATGCATTGGTAACTCTGATAAAGTAAAACAATATTCTTAATGTATGTATCAATCATTTTTAGGTGCTGTCTGTTATATTTTTTTCACATCGATTTTTTTAACAGGCAGAAGTTATGCTAACTTTTTATAACACAGAAGTTAGCATAACTTCTGTGTTATAAAACGTATGCTAGCCACCACGATTAATTGGAGGCTAACTATTTTTTGTATTCAGTGGATATTGATTATTAATTAATTCTTTATTTGTCTACAAATATTTCTAATACAATACATATATAAATAAACACTTGCAGAAGTCGTTGCCTTCCTTGTCCTCGCCTCGGGAATTTTGGATCGCATTCGGTCCATCCTAGCCTAACGGCATTAGGGGTATTTATGTGTTTACCATAGAAAACTCAGTTATTGTATTATGTTTTATATAAATAAATAAATATATATAAATAATTCAGTTTTACGTTATTGTCATAAAATTGTTTATTTAAAAAAAAACAATATTTTTATTACGCGTATAAACCAATTTGAGATGCTCTCTATTTTAATTATTTTTGTTCACCTCGATTTTAAATCCCACAAAAGTTTCGCCGAATCCGCACTAGATGGCGCCAGCCGTTCCAACTTCCTCTCCCACTTCATCCCGCCTTCAGAGTCCATTATTTTTCGTTTATTACGCGCACTCGCCGTAAAATCCGTTCCCTCCCGAATCTCGAAACAGATCCCCATAATTTCACAGGACAAACACCAATACAGCAATTTCCCCCCGCCGAGAAACAATAGGCGAATTCACACCCGACCGATTTATATTTGTAAATTAAAACTTTCCATTGTGAATGAAATTATGACTCGTGTAGATTATTGTATGAATAATAGTAATAAAAAATTGACTTGTGATTGTTTGGCAGAATCGAGTGATTTTAGTATTGAGTATTTTCAAATCAGCAAATTTAAATTGTTTGTCAACCTTATTAATTTTTAAGATTATATATACACAAACATCTGTATTCAGACAATAAGACAACAAAAAATTACAAAATTTATTAAAACAATATTTACAATTGTGTTAGTAGTCTGTCGTGGGCTATCGACCATAGGTCTTTCTGCCCTGTATGAATTTATGATGATTTGCAAATTAAAGCTATGCTAGCTAGCTGAACTGTCATGTATGCATGAGTTAATGAATTGGTGGATAGCGACCGAAGGGTTGTTATGTTTGAGGGGAATATTAGGGTTGCGGGGAATACAATAACATTATATTTCTTTACACCGGAGAGGGTATAATAGAGATTTAAATGATATATATATATATATATATATATGTATACATTAAGCGCTCTTGTTTTATCATCCCTATCCTCACAAAATGAATTTAGAAATCGTGTACTTCCATTTACAAAGTAAAAAAATATGTATGTATCAAAGGAATATAATTCCGAAAATTTAAAAACGCCTCGAGATTAAAAATGGTGAAAGCGCCGGGCATTCAATAAGGTAATCTAACTAATTAAACATTTATATATAAATAGACATATGTAGGCTAAAAAACTCCAGTCGATAGCTATTTCGTAATATAATAATAATAATAATAATAATAATAATTTCGAAATATGATTACATATATATGTATTTTATATAATAATTAATTATGTAAAATTCCACGAATAAAGATGTATATACCGAGTGTTGACGCGACCAAGTATACATACGGATTTTACATGTAAAAACATTTTTTATAAATACCTGCTTTTCTGTGCATTGTTCACAAATACTGAACGAATTAAAATGTATTCGGAATTTAAAAATCTATCTGAAATTATCCTGAGTTCAATTTGAGAATTAGTGTGTAACTATTAAATTAAATGTAATTAAACTTGTTAATTATAGCAAAATTATTTTATATGGGCCGTGACTTTCTTGTAAAAGATTTATTTTAAATAAACGTCACTTTTGACACATTTAAATGATTACAATTCAAGATGGATTTTTCATAACTTAGGGTTGTTATCGTCGTTTTTCCCCAAGCGAGGATAACAAGAATTGAGGGCTTAACCTAATTCTTTTAAATTATTTCCAAACTAGTAAAATCCGTGCCATCCAAGATTATTTTTTTTTGTAAATACTTTAGATTAGAATTCATTTCATTTTTTTTTTTTGATATATATAATAACTGACTAACCATTTTTCGCCTGAACCCTATCTTACTTGTCTTATTTTTTTTTTTGTTATGCAAAATAATTTTCTTCAATGTTATGATTTATATATCATTGAAGAAAATTAGTCCCAACAATTATTTCATGTTTTTTTTTATCACTCGGGTTCCTCGAAGCGTCCACAAAGGCGGACGGGCGAGAAATGGTTTGCGCGCCCCGAAAATCGTAGTGGGGGATGCGATTTTCGGGCAAACATATATAATGATAAGGGCTGGTAACTCAAGTCAGTTGTAAACTTGTTCTGAAGTGTAAAGAAAGTGTCTAAGTTGTAAAGTCGTCGAGTTACCAGTTCGTTGTCGTCAAATTGTAAGTTTTTTTTTATTATTATTATTATTATTTGTGTGCCGTCATTTTGTATATATATATATTTACTTATATTTTTTTTGTTATTTTTTTTATTATTATTTTAATAATAAATTCGTTTGTTGTTTATTATTATTATTATTTTACAAAGTGACCGTGTTCAATTGAACTAACCGGGTAATCAGGGGGGTACCGATTCAGACATCGGGCCAAAGTCATTATTTTTGTTTTGATCGGGAGCCTTTAACTTCAAAAAGTTAAAGGCCGTAACCATCCCCCATGATAATTGGCGCCCAACGTGTATAGTAATAGAGTAAAGACCAATTATCTTCCATGATAATTGGCGACCAATGTGATTTTATTTAAGCAATTATTCGTGATAATTTCCACTTAACGTGATTTTTTTATTTTTTTTATGTCAATTTATTGTCGGGATAATTGACATATAACGTAATGTTTTTGTATTGTATTAATTTATAGAATAATTGCCGCTCAATTTATTTGTTAGTCAGCAATCATTTTTTTTTTTTTGCATGACTAATTTATTGAAATAAAATATCCTCACGACCCTGATATAATTATTTTTGGCCTAATAACGTACTAAATTTTAAATTTAATATAAAATATCAAAGCGACACGATCACTTTATCTTGTAACAAATAATTATTTTCAGTAAAACTGATTCCTGGAACTGCCGACGGAGATAATTTGTAGGAGGTTTTAATTTATTTTGCACATTCCAAAATTATTTAGGTACACTTGGTGACAACGGGGCCGCGGAGAACATTTTGTTTTTATATTTTGTGTTTTCGCTAATCGATTGTTACAAGTACAATGAGCACACACATGTCACTCCGATCCAAGGCTTCAATCCGATCCAAGGCTTCAAACCTGGACAACATCCTCAGCGGGGCCGAGGTATTTAACAACCCCACGGCTGACGACACCGTTATAAATACCTCGCTCACCCAGGGTGCGGATACAATGGAACGTCCCGAATCCCGAAATTCACTTCCTCATACCGAAGAAGATGTGGACAATCTAATACAGATGCTACTCAAACAAAAAGAAGCAATCCGCAGAAAACGAGAAGAAGAGGAAAATAATCCGGATGTCCTGAGGAAAAGGCTGCGAGAACAGCAAGAACAGTCAGCTAAAGAAATTTCCGAACTCCGAAAGCAGTTGGAAATAACTCAAGCGCTGTTAAAAACGCAGAGACAGGAGGAAAGCTCGATGCTGAGGCGTGATTTACCTACTCCACCACCCGCCAACCCGCACCCGCCTCACCAGATTACAATCGAAGCAGCCATTCACGCAAATCCCGAACCTCAACACACTCCATCTCATCACAACTTCCAAACACTAAGTACAACTCCTGTTCACGTCGATTCCAATCCTAATATGCAATTCCTTACCCTTATGCGACAATCCCTTCTTACCTCATCAAATGATAAGCGGAAATTCGACGGCCGTAATCCAAGAAGATTCGTTGCGGAATTGGAAGACGATTTCAGTGGTCTAAACCTCACTGATGAACAGAAACACAGACACGCATTGAGCAGGATGGACGATGAGGATATTCGAAAATACGGAGAATATTTTACCAACGACGTAACTTGGGAGCAAGCCAAGTCACTCTTTATTAAATCAATCAACCCCGCCGTAATTGCACACGACGAGTTAATAGAGCTGACATCAAAACCCCAAGGAGATGCTACACCTGGTGCCTTTGTCCTCCGAAAGCAGAATCTGTTCAACCGACACTTGGTATCTGCAAGCGAAGAGCTGAAAACGACAATTCTATGGCGTTTAGCTTCGCCCAACCTACGGCAAGCATTGATTTTCAAGCCGACCACAACAGCAGATTTTCTGGATCAAGCCGCTGCTCTTTCGACATCACATACAATGCCCGTCGTTGAATTTAATCCTGCGAAGGAGAAGCACTACATTCAACGACAGCAGCTGTCGAAAGATAAAGCTAGCAACGGAGAGAAAAATCAACACTCTGAGAGCGATTCCAAAGCAGCAAAGTCAAAGGATCAAAAGAACAATTTCCAGGCATCTCATAGAAAAAAGTCGAAACGTCCTCGGCAGCCGCCATTCTGCGATAAGTGTAACAATGGAAACCACTGGTACTCCGACTGTCCCGAACTACAGGGAAACGACCAGCAGCGGCAGGAAAAGAGCTAAACAACTTAACCAACTCGCCTGCCGCCACCGTAAACAGTCATCGCAAAACACCAGGACGACGATTCGCGAAAAATTCTTCGGATCACCACGACCAGGAAACTACCAATTCAAACAGCCCCGTTCGAGACACGAATGGATTGCGACACCTCCACCAAAATGGAGACAATAGGCGCCTCCACCATGACGCCAGCGACGATGGACTCCCCCAAAAGGACGACGAACAACAGGATGTCAACATAACCCCAGACCTCAATCAGGATGCCGGGAAGACACCTCATGTTGAAGAGAAATATGGAATGACGCCGAATTCCCATCCGACCACCGTCGCAAACACCGTAAGGTCCACCACGTTCACTTCACCGCCGCTTGAAAGTACCCTCAACGCAGATGATGTCAACCCCTTGAAGACGAGCTCGAACCACGTCTCACAACTGGTTCTCCTGCCACTTATCGTCGGCGAACGAACATTATCGTGCCTGCTCGATTTAGGAGCCAGCCAAAATTTTATTCGTCCAGGAATTACGCTTCGTACTCGAGCATTTCAAGGGAGAACGAAACTAGCGGGCGAAAATATGAGTGCAGAAATTACGGGCATAGCTAATCTTCAGTTTAAATTGGGAAATCACAATTTTTCTGAAGATTTCTTCATCATGCCCGGACTGCGATACGAAGCAATCTTAGGAATCGGCTTCTTTATTAAACACGACGCAGTAATAGATTGTTTCCAACGCTGTATTCATATGGGCACTGGACTACGACAAACGATACGGTGGACGGAACAACGCACCCAGGAAGTTAACAATAAACCTCCGGAACTGGACCATGATTTTCAAGGGGTCGCAGCAGAACAATTTGAAGGATTAGTACAAAGATTTGCACGAACTTTCAAAGCAAAAGATCAGTTCGCTCATCGGATCCGGACAACAGAACACACGATTCGCCTCACCAGCACTAAACCAGTCCGAATTCGACCATATCGTGTTAACGCTGCCCGAAAACAAGAGATTGACAAGCAGGTAGAGGACCTCCTAGCCCAGGGAATCATCGAGCCAAGCACGAGCCCGTATGCTTCGCCCATCGTCTTAGTCAACAAGAAGGATGGAAACAGTCGGTTTTGCATCGACTACAGAAAAGTTAATGAAATCACCGTATCAGAGCCGACCCCAATGCCGGTCATTCAAGAGACTTTGCGTGACCTGGGGGATGCCAAGATATTCTCTACGCTTGACTTAAAAAGTGGGTATTGGCAAATACCCATGGAGGAGAGTTCCAAGCCCTACACCGCCTTCTCTACACCTGATGGTGGGCACTATCAGTTTAGAGCAATGCCCTTTGGACTTAAAAATGCTCCCGCCACTTTCCAGAGAATGATGTCACAAGAGGTTCTTTCAGGAATGATACACGAATTCACGATGGTGTATCTTGATGACATCATTGTTTTCTCCAATACAGTCAAAGATCACATGAGGCACCTGGCACTGGTTTTCGAACGCCTAGATCAATTCGATCTACGACTGGGCGTAGACAAATGCGCATTTGGAAAAACATCTCTGGAATATTTGGGACACATGGTGGATGACGACCGGACCCAGCCATTGAGGAAACATCTGGATCAGATAGCGAATCATCCTGTTCCAAAGACACGACGCCAGCTACGCAAGTTTTTGGGCCTGTGTAACTGGATAAGGCAATACATACAGTGTTTTGCAAGCATCGTCGCGCCGTTGAACGACCTAACCGCCCCTACCCGACCATTTAAGTGGACAAAAGCCGCAACAGAAGCAATTGAGGCCCTAAAACAACGAATCCAGGAACCACTTCAGCTTCACCGACCCCTCCCAGATCTTCCTTACACGGTGCAAACGGATGCATCGCAGCTAGGGATATCAGCCGTATTGTTCCAGACAAATGAGACAGGAGAAAGAAGGATTATCTCATTTGACTCAGCAAAATTGAATGACACCGAGAGGCGATATCACATAAACGAGCAAGAGTGTTTAGCTCTTGTATGGGCACTACGAAGATATCGTCCTCTTCTCGAAGGCCAGCACTTCAACGTCATCACCGACAGTAGGGCTTTAACTTGGCTAACCAAGTTCAAAGACCAAAAGTCGAAACTAACCAAATGGGCTCTACTGTTACAGAGTTTTGATTTTGAAATCAGCCATTGTCCCGGACAAGCGAACGAATTACCAGACCTGCTGAGCCGCAATCCCGAAGACCAGCCTGTCGGCGACCTGCCCGAGTTGGAGGAAATTTTACCCCCTCAACTGAATGCGATTGGCGTCCCTCTCATCCAAGCAGTGATGGAAGCACAGCAGCATGATGAATATTCACAAAATATTCTGCAGCTATTAACCGACCAAACGCACCCCGATCACGACGAATACAGCCACCATTGGGAGTCACTGGATGGATGCCTCTACCGACGACCAAACCAAGATGTCAACAGGACCCTCTATGTTCCCGCCGCAGTTATTCCCAGAGTTCTCCACGTGATGCACGATGAGGCAATTCATCCAGGTCGCGACGAAACTTTACGTAGTATCCGTAATCGCTACTTCTGGACGGCGCTACCTACAGATGTAAACAACTACGTAAAGAAATGCCTCATCTGCATTACAGCGAAGCGTGGAAGAAACCAGAAGAAGGTACCCATGAAAGCACGGATCCCTTTAGCACCATTCGACACCGTAGCAGTGGATTTGATGGGGCCATATCCTGCTACAAGCACGAAGAAGAGATCAATTCTGGTCATCACCGACTTATTTACAAAATGGATTGAAGCATTTCCAATCGGGCAAGCTCGCACAAGTAATATCCTCAAGTTGCTGGAAGAACAAGTCTTTCATCGCTTCGGATTTCCAAGAGCAATAATCAGCGATAATGGATCCCAATTTACTGCTAGAAAATGGCGCGAACAACTCCAAAGCTGGGGGGTGGAAGCTTTCTACACTCCAGTATACCACCCCCAGGCCAACCCTACGGAGCGAAAGAACCAAGAGATAAAGAAATGCCTAAGAATCAGGATGCAGGGACAGGACGCCAGACAGTGGGCTAATCATATCCAACCCATTCTCTTCGAGCTACGCTCCCGTACGAATGCAGCAACAGGAGTCACACCAGCCCGAGCACTGTTAGGATATGAACTACCTCATCCAGCAGAGCGACTAATCCCAGCAGACCACCGTGACCGAGAAGAAAATAGAGAGAAGATTTTGGAGGACATTCGAAAGCGACAGCGGCAATACATCCGCCTTTACGACAACCCGAACGGCCCTGCGCAATTCACCAGAGGCCAGAAAGTGGTTATTCGTAATCATGCCATAAGTGATTCTGAAAATCCTGCAGGATTCGCTCCGAAATGGCTAGGACCATTTACGATCAATGAACATTTCCATGGACGCGTCTACCTAATAAATAGAAATGGAAGCGTGGTTAGAGTTCATGCGGATGATATGAGACCAGCACCTTCGGACGAGGCCCAGGATCCAGAACCCCTCCAGGACTCAGAAGATGAAGACGATCCCCTTCCAGGTCCCTCAAGCATTAGAAGTGCCTAGTTTTGGCGACAGAGACGATTTCCCGAACCTAGTGACATTGTGAACCCCCTTAATTGACGCTTTTTAAAGTATGTAAATAGTGACATGTATATGAGCAACCCCGACTAGACTGACAATGGGCAGTCTAAACTTCAGCAGACTACAGCAGGAAGCAAATCTACTGTAAGTGGTATTGGTAAGCAACCTGAACCAACAAAACGTACCCATTGTGGCGCCCAAAGGAGAAAACTCTTGTAAATTATTCTCCAAAATCATTCATTTTTTTGTTCATTTAATGTTTACTTTGTATATATATTTTCTTTTTCTTTTGTATTATATATATGTATATATTTTTGTGATTTTGGGTTTCGAATGTGTCACGGATTCTACTAGTTTGACGGGGCCGAATTGTTATCGTCGTTTTTCCCCAAGCGAGGATAACAAGAATTGAGGGCTTAACCTAATTCTTTTAAATTATTTCCAAACTAGTAAAATCCGTGCCATCCAAGATTATTTTTTTTTGTAAATACTTTAGATTAGAATTCATTTCATTTTTTTTTTTTGATATATATAATAACTGACTAACCATTTTTCGCCTGAACCCTATCTTACTTGTCTTATTTTTTTTTTTGTTATGCAAAATAATTTTCTTCAATGTTATGATTTATATATCATTGAAGAAAATTAGTCCCAACAATTATTTCATGTTTTTTTTTATCACTCGGGTTCCTCGAAGCGTCCACAAAGGCGGACGGGCGAGAAATGGTTTGCGCGCCCCGAAAATCGTAGTGGGGGATGCGATTTTCGGGCAAACATATATAATGATAAGGGCTGGTAACTCAAGTCAGTTGTAAACTTGTTCTGAAGTGTAAAGAAAGTGTCTAAGTTGTAAAGTCGTCGAGTTACCAGTTCGTTGTCGTCAAATTGTAAGTTTTTTTTTATTATTATTATTATTATTTGTGTGCCGTCATTTTGTATATATATATATTTACTTATATTTTTTTTGTTATTTTTTTTATTATTATTTTAATAATAAATTCGTTTGTTGTTTATTATTATTATTATTTTACAAAGTGACCGTGTTCAATTGAACTAACCGGGTAATCAGGGGGGTACCGATTCAGACATCGGGCCAAAGTCATTATTTTTGTTTTGATCGGGAGCCTTTAACTTCAAAAAGTTAAAGGCCGTAACCATCCCCCATGATAGGGTTAATGCAAGTATACACGTATAAATATAATAAAAAATAAATTTAATAGAAAGTATTCGAAAATAATTAATAAATTATTCCCTCTTTAACATAAGTACTTTTTATTATTAAATAAATATAATAAATTCATTAAATATTTATTAATTATACAACAATTTTAAAAGTTAATGAAGAATCATTTTTCATAAATCTTTAAATTCTGAATACATATCAATTCCTGTAGTTTTTCTCTAAAATCAATAGAGAAACCGGAATTTGCATAAATTTGGTTTTACATAAAAGTCCCTATGTGTACCCGGTATAAAAGAATATACGTATAATCACTTACAGAATTATATTCAATTATCAAGATATGAGCCGATTTATATCTCGATACTAGATCGGAAGTCTTTCAGCCTATCGAAATATATTTCATTTTTAACAGTATTTCCATTATGAGTACAAAAAATTAAATAAAGATTAAGAAAATGTTGACAGCTTCAATAGTTGCGTGACAAGCCTAAAATATTTCAAAAAATATATATAAATTTGAGCCGTGTAGTGATTTGGTGGAAACACAAAATGAATTTTATTTATTGCATATAAAATAAGATTTAGTATTTATAATTTTATATAAAATATAACATATGGGAACAGACAGATTATTGTTTAATTGGCGATAACAGACAAACACTTTTATTTTATTGTATGTTATTAAAGTGTATAAAACTGTATGTAATTGTGCGAATAAAAATAGTTGTACTATATCCTCTCTATATTTATATATTGTAATTTTAAATACTGTATGTCCCGTTTGAAGACACATTATAGGAAATTCCCATGTAATTTGTATAAAAATATAATTTTAAAAATTAATAAGGTTGACAAACAGTGTGAACCTTATTTATTTAAATTGGTTTATTTGAATATTCTCAATACTAAAATCACTCGATTCTGTCAAACATTCAAATTTATATTTTTTTAGTAATCATACACGAGTCATAATTCCATTCACAATGGAAAGTTTTAATTTACAAATATAAATCGCTCGGGTGTGAATTCGCCTATTATATTATTTAATTAATTTATAAATATGAATAAAGTATTTTTTTTAATAACCGCATAAAAATTTTCCGGCAAAAGTCTCATTATTCGCTAGCCGGGGTCGTTTATTATTCTCGAACGTTATTTTTAGACGTTAATAATTAAATAGTGAGAGCGATTATTCTTTCCTGCGAGTGTTACGCAAATAAAAGAAACGCAGGGAGCGAGAGAGGGGTTGGGGGGATAGAGGGAAAAAGAACCTAAAGCCAAGTGGAGAAGATTAAATCAGTGCGCGTAAAAGCTCTCTCGCCTGAAAAGAGGATTTTCCCTCACCTGCTTCGTTTAGTGAAGTGCGGAAATTAAAACGGAGAGGAAGGACAGTGCGAATTAAAAAGAGAAATAGAGCAAGAGAGAGAGAAAATAAGAGAGAAAGATGGAGGGAGTAAGAAATGGTGGGAAATGGAGGTTCAGAAAAGTGGAAAAGATTATTGGGTATTGATTATATGCGTTTATAATTGATGATTTATCATAAGATAGCTCCGCTTTTTAATAAAAATTGAATTACAAAAAAAATATTGCAATTGTTTTATTTTAAGTTTTTTTTTTTGTCATTTTCATAAAAATCTAATAGGGCTTATTTTTTGTAGATAACACATGTTTGTTTTATTTTATTTCATTTAATTCAAAACAATGCTGTTTTTTTTTTCGCACACCTAATCGATATTTTTTGTTCGGATCCGATAAATCCGCACATTGCACGCGTCCTTCGCCCAGAGCGATCTTTTATCTGAGTGAAGACGGTACGTAAAAATTGTTTAACGAGGAAGGACTTACAGGGAAGAGCAGTACTGATGAGGGATGGATCCAGAAAAATGTGTCTACAGACAGCCTTGTAATCATTATTTATCGTTTTCTTTCATTAAATATTTTCGACTCAAACCGTTGCAATGCTCAGTATTATTGGTATGCAACAAACAAATATTTATTGTGTAATCCAATGTCCGGCGGGTATATGTTCGGGAAGTAGTTGTTTCAATAAATATTTCTCAAAAACTTACAGTGTAAGTAATTTTTGCAGTTGGAAAAGGGATTGATCGAATTTTATTGATCATTACTAGAAATTAATTGTGATAAAAAACATTTTTTTCTGCTTCACAAAATTTATTGTAGAGACACTGCAATTGATTTATGAATTTGAAAATTAATATTTTTAATCAAATAACTGAGTTGATACATGTTTAATTAATTTCTCACTTAACCCGTGGTGAAACATTTTTAAATTAATTCAGGATACAAATATTGTATTTTTGAAGTTCATCAAGTAAAAGCCTCAATGATGGATTAATGTTTTGATTATTTATTATATGGCTTTCCGTATTAAAAAATAAGTAAACAAAATTGAAAAGTGATTAGAAAATGTATTTAGTTATATCTTGGTTTAGTAAAAAAATAACATGACATACGTGATTATTTTTATTACGTTTATTTCTAGAAATCAATTATAGAACGTTATATTTTTACTCAACCTAATAATACAGAAACATTGGTCTTTCGAATCGATTTCTCGCGCGGATGAGCGTGACAACTAGAAAGCTGAAAAATAGTTGCACATTTCGTTCATTGTCTGCAACACAAAACAAGGTCGTTGAGTGTAGAATCGGTCAATTGCAATGAAAAGCCATAAACCAATAAGATTTTAAAGAATAAGAAAAAAATACTTGATACTGTATCCCTTTTTTTGTACAGTTGTAATAGTTGCACTGTTCTTTAATTACGAACACAGTCGTTGAGTATACAATTGCCCAACTGCAAAGAAAAGCCATACACAAATTAACGTATTAAAAAAAACAGTTGGTACTCTTTCGGATTTTTTAAGACTTGTTAAAAATTCGTCCAAACTAGAACCAGAATGCAAACTTCGCTCTAGTTTATGGCTAAAGAATGATTTTCACGTATGGAAAATACTTCACTAATTCCCGTTTGTACCGATTTTATTTTAAGGCCTCAAAGTTAAGAGTTCCTTAGAGTTAAGGAAATAATAGTAGAGATTGGATTGCACCGCTCATATAAAATCTCCGTTTGGTGAAGGTCTCCTTAGTTGGGGAAAATCTAGGGGAAAACCAGTGCCTAACTTCATGTCGCCTACAAAAGCGTATTGCTTTGTAATCATGAAATAATAGAAAATAATTATTAATTTTAGAAAATCACAATTATTTGTAGCAATTATCACCGTTATAAATATTATAGTAATGAAAATAAATTTTTAACAATACATTTATTTAAGAATGTATATATTTCGCAATTTTCTTTATAAGATTATAGGTTCGCTTTCTCTACTTTAATCATTATGTACAAATATATAATGTATTGGTTAGAAACAATCGTAAGTCAATGCTAAGGAACCCTTAGTGAAGTTAAGCTGCCAAAATCGGCCCCTTAAATTTAAGGAGACCTTACACGTCGTGTGCGCGCGTAGCTAACCAAATGAGTAAAGGATTACTTAGCACTAAGAAGTACATATATTTAATATGATAAATTGTGAAAGCAAGTGCTTTTTATTAAAATCTGTAATTAGCGTAGATCTACTGAAAATTCTAATTATTTTCACTTAAAAAACTTAGGATGGATTATACTGAGGGGGTGTGCAGCCAATGTCGGGGGTAGTCGGTTAATGGGCTTAGCAGCCTGCGTTCCGCGTTTAACTGTCAATTAGCGCCCTCATCGATTAACGCCGATGGCTCGTAAATAACTAATAACTCGGTCTGATGTTAATTAGCGCGAGAGAACGATTTAAATAAGCCTCGGAGCGAGCGAGAGCCCACCGCGTGCCAACCCCGATTCAGTAAGGGATTAACCAACTGAAACATCGTTACGAAAATGTAGAGAAAAAATAGTTGCGGAGATATTGATGGAATCGCTTCCATTTTAGAAATGTTTTCAGTAAACTACATTTAAAATATAAACAACAAAATTCTTTAGATTTTCCATTTAAGAAATGTTTCTGATTTCAAGAATATTCATTAAATTCTAAATATTTATTATAATTCTTTCTTTCTTTCTTAATCTTATCCTCTTTTACCCGTATTGGGTGTCGAGGTTTATTTATTATAATTAATAGTTTTAATATTAAAACATTGGTAGATCATATTGTATAAATTAAATATATAAATTAAAATTAAAAATCAATCAATAAAATAAATAAACACAAATTAAATTGAATAATTTTCAATTCTCGACTATTTTCTGGTTATCGACCCATTTTCAAGAATATTCAAAACTAAATTTTGATTTGTTTTAATAATCTATTCATATCTATTTTATACTCAATATTTACTATTTCAAATCCATTTAAACTATGCACATTTAAAATATAAACAATAAAATATTTTTATTTTTCCATTTTATACTTGATTTCTTTTTTCACAAGAGTAATATAGAACACACACTGATACAATTGTAACCATTACATCCACTGATGATTATACTGTGTATCGAAGCAATTATAAAAGCTCTTTTACTACACTGTAACCATTATCAAACATAGTTTCGTGTGATCGAAACTAGTCACTGCAAATAAAGTTTATAAGTGGTATAAAAAAAGTAAAATTCTTTTCTTTATTCCTAATATTGAAAATGTACTACGAAGTGAATGCCTTTAAGATTCAAGAATTGTAAATGCGTAATTTTTATATATTAAAATATTAATTTCCTTACTTCATTTTCATTTATCAAGTACACATTTTTCATTGTACAAAAATGTGAAGTAAGGAATTACAAATGTTTTCAATTAGGCATAAATATGATTACTTTGTCATAATCTACATTCACAGATTTTGAAAATATATTTTTTTTTAAATAACACAAAGCCAACGTTTTTATCTAGTTTTTTTAAGAAATAAATTTCCTTGGTTTATTTTACAATACAATCTTGTTTATTACTTGTGTTATAAAAAAACAAATATATTTTTTAAAGCATTTTTTGCCAATTGAATAAGACAGAAATAAACAATGTAGAAACTTTTATCTTTAGAGCATCGAATTTCAAAGTAAGTATATTTTAAAGCACATTTTACCAATTGAGTGTTGAATTCCAAAATTGTAAATTTATCCTAGAATTAGAAGACTTTTTTAACCGACAAAAGTCAATTCGAAAACCAATCTTGATTATACTTACACCGTACATTTTTGATAAACATCTATTAAATATTCTATTGAGAAATACTTACAAGGTAAGCAATTTTTGCAGTTAGAAAAGGGAAATGATCGAATTTTAATTATAATTGCTAGTAATTTTTCATTGTTTATTTTAATGCAATTTAAATAAACGCAAAAGTGTCTTTTATTAAGAATATTGATAATTGTATATAAAGAAAACAAAATTACTTTTTTATACCACTTGGATTTTTTTATTAATCGTGACTAGTTTCGATCACACGGTAATAATTCTCAAACGATTTGAGAATGATTGATAATAAATCCAAGTGATATAAAATTTTTTCTTTTCTTTATATTCTATATTAAAAATGTACCACCGCCGATAAAATTAAAGAATATTTATAATTAAATTAAAAAAAA
The DNA here is from genome assembly GCA_963082785.1 of Philonthus spinipes. Lineage (NCBI taxonomy): Eukaryota > Metazoa > Arthropoda > Insecta > Coleoptera > Staphylinidae > Philonthus > Philonthus spinipes. Next base: position 18,304,466 of record OY720307.1, on the reverse strand, counting down.
AACTTGGTTTGGTTTGTCACTACAATTTTTTATTCTCTTTAACCAGTTTCGACTTATCGTAATTCTCAAGAAATATTTACAGCATATTTTTGGCAATTATTATATACAAATTTTTAGACTTTTCAGTAATAAAAGCTTAAAGAATCGGGTAGTTTACATCTGGATCTAAACAATTCTTTAAGTTCTGCTTGTCTAAAATATGTATATAAATCTTACAAAAATGTTCAGAATTACGATAAATCGAAACTAATCAAAGCCGCTTTCTTATTTACACAAATCGTATTCACTAAATTTATTGCATTTGCTTGTACGTTTATATGAAGAAACTAATTTTGTTTCGTGTACATTACTGAATATTAATATAATTAAGCGCAGGGACGCCGGGGAGAACAACGGAAAGTTTCCGAGGCACGTAGACGGCGTAAAGAAGACGTCTTCCAGCAGATATTCGCTTATTGCCATTCAGGAAGGCAAGTCAAACATAACTAAGAACTCGGTTGGCAATTATTTCACACACGGCTTCCGTGCCGAAACTTGCATTTTAAACCATCGCCGAGTTTCCCCGGATTCCGCCATATTCCAGAAATCTTTATTGCGCAAACGGAACTGAATTACCCTCTTTGTATCCGCTTTTGTTTATATGTAGAAATTATTAATCATAAAAGTATTTAATATTATTTTGAGTGCGTTTTATTAAATTTCATTGTGGTTTTGGGTAATAATAAATTGAAGGCAAAAAAATAATTATTTGAGAAATAATAAATAATCGTTATAATTAGGCAGAAAGACCTCCGGTCGATAGCCCATGACAGACTACTAACCCATCGATATGATTTGTTAATATAAATATTTGTAAAGAATTGTAATTCTGCTATCTGAATAAAGATGTTTGTAGAGTTATAATTATTATTTAAAGTATAAAAAAAAACATGGTGGAAGCGCCGGGTTATTGCTGGAATTATTACCATCTTCACACACATATAAGTTTCACAACACTTTTTGTAGGAAATACTGCTAAATTGTACCAGTATTGGTCAGAAAGAATACTATTTTTAAAAGTACTTGTATGTTAAAAACATTAAGTATGATATTTCAAATATTTATGTTTTAGTATATTTAAAAAAATAAAAAAAAATCACCAAGAAAATTAATTAATTATACTAAAAACTGAATAATATTAAATTTTGTGTTTTATTTATTATTTATTTTACAAATATTTTAATATATATTTTTAATTTTAAATGAGCAAGAATTTCTAAACATAACAGTCTCTTCTGTTGAATATTTAACAAACTAATTATATGGTGAATTAATTTCTCACATACTCCGTGATAAAATATGTTAATAAATGGAAGACGACCCAAGCGCCATCTTATGCCTAATTTCATGTGATATCGCCGACAATTCCAGTCTACAAGATAGATCGAGATAATTATGATAATTATTAAATAAAATATGATATTTTTTTACATAATTTGTTTCACAATTTTTGTGTTGTTTTAAGATACGACCAGCTTCAGAGATTTCACACAATTTGCATAATGAACCAAATTTTTATATGAGCAATTTAAGAAAACAACTATGTTGATAGAAATATATCTATCAACATAATTGCTTCCTTTTTTATATAAAATCTTGGTTGATTTCGCAATACGAAAAATTGAAAACTTAAACAAAAATCTAAATAACAATAAATATAGTGCAATAATAATTCATACTTATACAAATATATGATATTTATTCCATTTAAACAAAGTAATAAATAATGAAATAAGCTAAAAGAATATTATTTTTTTAAGATTTTAATTTGCCAATATATTATTTACTAAAACTTATTTAAACTGATTTCCAGCTTTCTACTGAAAATTACAGATACAATATTGCGAACATATTAAACTCACAAATATTTTTTGATACCGTTAGCCCGAGATCGGGTATTACCTAACATCACGAGACAAGGACAGAAGGAATCAATTCATAGGGACCAACTAAATTGAGATTCAAATTAAATTAAATATGATTAATTTAAATAATCTTCTAATATTATGTAGATACATCCACAAAATTTATTTATAAAAAAATAAAAGCATTTTTATTGTTAATTTTTATTTAATTGCATAAAGCATTTGTTATTTCAAAATGTAAGACGATAAAAAAGCATAAAACCATTTCATTTAACATCACTTGAACTATTTACATTCAACTTTTGAGCATCTCTAATTGGCCGGCGCCGACTCAATTACACGTTTTCCACCGTTTTGTTCCGCCGATTACAAAAACACGGCTGAATGAATTTTAAGGAGGGTAGCGAAACGCGAAGAATTCGATGCGCGTCCGCCATTATGAATAATCATGGTAACTAATTTATAAATTATCATAATGGCGCCTTGAGCTGCTCGTCCCTCCTCCGTCTCTTGATTTGCATGAAATAATTACTTATTAGCCGCCGTAATTTGCATATTATCCGAGAGTTAGATTACGTCGTCGCGTGCAAACGGAAAAGAAGAAGAAGAAAAAAGTATTAATGATGATATTAAGGGAGGAGCTGGGACTAAAATCAACACGCGTGAAATTTGTGTAAATATATAAATCATTTTAAGTTTACCACGTTTCTTTACTGTGACGTTTTTTTAAGATTCTAATTTGCAAATATATTATTTACTAAAACTTGTTTAAACTGATTTCCAGTTTTCTACTGAAAATTACAGATATAATATTTAAATAGTGATCATGGGTTTTCTGTTAATACTTTTCTATGAATTCTTAGTCGAAATTTCCATTGTCTGTAGTAAAAACTTCAATACTACTGAGGATAGAAACTTCGTATCTAGTATAAGTTTAACAGATAGCGGTGGATTGAACAAAGAAAGGACTCATAATAATTGAAAAGTTAATGCGAGTGACATCTATTGCATAATTTCACACTGGTCTGATTAGGTCCGAAAAACCGAAATGGCCATTACTACTGGCTATACTGAGGAGAGAAACTTTGTATCTAGTATAAGTTTAACAGATATCAATGGATTGAACAAAGAAAGGACTGATAATAATTGAAAAGATAACACAAGCGCTATCTATTGCATAATTTCACACTGGTCTGACTAGGTTCGAAAAACCGAACTGGCCATCACTTATACATATGGTTGAATATTTTATTGAAAGAAGGAAATACAGAGAAATCGTCAAGATCTCGATTGGAATGCGAGCTAGAGGTTCGGAAATTTTGGTATAAAGTATATAGATTTTTTTATGTTGTTATTATTTCTATATTTTTGTTCTATAATCCACTATACATAAATATAATTAATTATATTGTATATTTAAACTAAAACTCCAGTTTGCAATAATGTATATTTTCTCACGATAAATAGTTATTAATTCCAAAATTCATATTGATCAAGCATATATTTTCGAAAATAAATATTTTGGGAACTATTTGTGGGATCAATATGAAATTTGAAACGTATATTTGATTATTTAAAATCTATTTGTCGTAAAAAAATTAAACGTTATCTTTTAAACATTTTAAGATATAAGATCAACTTGAATTTTTTAAATGCCGCGATATTCAAAATTATATACGTATTTGAAAGCTTGTTCATGTACATTTGACAGTGTAATTATTTATATAAAAATTCTTCTCTGCGATATCTAAATAACCTTCTATATTAAGTAAAAATTAAAAGCAAGTGAAAGGTATTTATTTTCATTAAAAATAAGTGATTATGGGACCTCTGGTTCCTGTTATGTACTGGCCGATATAGTACATAACAATACAATGGAATGAAAGAAAATAACATATAGTTGCCCCAATTATTTTTTATTTCACCCGAGTTCAAACAACACTACTGACCAATAGCAACTACGCACATACTTCGGACAGTTGTATTTGTTTACATAAAAATAAAAAATAAACTTCAATAAATATAAAAATGAAATGAAAAGAATTTAAAAATAATTAATTATTAATAATAATAATTAATTATTAAATAAAATGAAACAAAGATGATTCACACATTTGCAGTTATTTAAATTACAATGAAATTAAACATGGAAAATTTCTGGCAATGATCAAATAAATTTTATCAATACCTTTTTTTTTCAACTGCAAAAAATTACTTACACTATAACTATTATTTGTTGTTTCCTTTCATTTAATAATTTCGACTCAAACCCTTACAATTCGTAATAGTGCTGCAATGTAATAACAAATATCTATTGTGTAATCTAATGTCCGGCGGGCTGAATGCTCGGGAAGTAGTTGTTTCAATAGATGTTTGTAAAACTTACAGTGTAAGTAATTTTTTGCAGTTGGAAAAAGGGATTGATCGAATTTAATTCATCATTGCCAGAAATTTTTCACGTTTAATTTCATTGTAATTAATTTTTAATAAATTATTTTACCTCTAGTTACTGCAACCTTTTTGACTTACGTTACGTAAGTACTTTAAAACAAATATACATTAAAACAACTATTTCACATACTCCTCCAGATATTGAATTAAAAAATGGACATTTGTTGCGTAGCAATAACATATTCTATAATGCAATAACTTAATTTATTATAACCGTGACCAAGTGAATGTTAGTATTCATTCACTTGGTCAAAATTTCAAAATAAACTTGATTTATACAAATATAAAAATGGAAAATCATTACTGTTACTATTAGTAACATAAAACGCTGACTTTTTGTTCCTATTAATAATATTTAAATAGTGATTAGGGAACTTTTAATGACACTCAAACATATGGCTTTAATTCTAATAACTAAGACCTCATCTCACTTTCTTTATACGAGATTAATAATAACAATGCCTTTATTTTCCTTTGATTGAAAATACAACATGGAAAATATGTCAATATCAACCTATACTAATATATATAAAATAACACAATACATACAACATAAAATAAGTAAGATAAAAATTACAAAGTTAGTTATTAAAATCAGAATTGCAGAACTCACAGAATAAAAGGAATAATACAACAAAATTCAATTTACTTTAGAATTAAATAATTTGACATTTGATATTGATTTAACTTAAATATAAAATCAATATAAAAGAAAATATGTATTAGATTTTCTATATTTATTAAAATATATTGGATTTTCTATATTTTTCCTTTTATATCGATTCAACTACTAATAATATTTAAAGAATTTCGTAAATTAGACTGGTGAGGGTAGAAAGACCTCTGGTTGATAGTCCAGGAGAGACAAACACTTTAAATTTTAATGGCCTCCGTTAAATAAATAAATAAATAAATAAATAAATTTATTGTGTATATTAAATGTTTGTAAAAATGCATGTAATTGTATGGAAATTGATATTTTTGTATGTGTGAATAAATTTATCTCTTTTCAGAAAACCCATTGTCTTATCAATAAAATTATTTTTTCTGATTATTTCATGAAAAGTTTTTATAAGCATATGCTGTGTTTCACATAATCTTTTATTTATCGTTTTAGCTTCTAAGGATATTTATCCACATGAAATAAATTAATTAAGATTGACGTAAATTACTCCCTCGCAGTGAAACTCACGAGATATAAAACGTTTTTTGTTGGCTGAAATATTAACGTTGGGCGCTGAAAATAGTAAATAGGAGTGGCCATTGTATCCTGAAAATGAAATTAATTCGAAAATTATGGGAACTCCTGTTGTTTTATAAATATATTGCTTGTAGAAAATGCAGATAATTTACTGATTATTTTAAATTGAATAAGGTGCTGAAAATTTTCATGAAAATCATTTTACCTTTCCCTGTATTTTTTCCTTATTTAGTTTTAATTTAAATAACTGCAAAAGAATGAATAACCTCCGTTTGATATTATTTTTTTTATATTTACATTATTTATTATAATCTTTATTTACGGAAATCACCTATTTTTACAAATGTAAGAAAACACAATTAGCTATACATACACATATGTAACTCATGCTTATTAAATTACTGAATAGAACACAAATGGCATTAAACAACATAATATGGGAATGGGATAATCTGAATCTAAAACAGTATTCCCCTACGGTTCAATAGCCGAGGATAAATTAATGTTCTCTAAATTTGAAAATACATTCACCATCGAAAAAATAACACAATGTAATCTAATAGAAAACCTGTAAGTTAGCATGTTGTCCAGATCGATGGGTAATATTACATAGTTTACGAATAAAATTATAGTTTATGACTGGCCGTTATTAAATCATGGAAACAAAACAGTAAACGTATGGAGGTTAAGCATTATCGATTGTAAAAACATACAATAATTTATTAATTAAAAAAAATACTTCACATAATCATTATCAATTATCTTTGAAATTTTATAAGTACTTGAATGAGTATAGACAACCAAATTTATAAGACATAACATTACGCCGTTTCTTAATATATTAATTGCCAGTTTTTTTATTTAAAATTTAATAAGTATTAATTGCTATTTTTTTTTAATTGATCAAGGGAATTTTAGTTTGTTTGCAGTTGAACGACTTTACCGTTTCCGAATTAGCCATGTTGAAATCGCCCGAACGCCCAAAGTTTTTGAATGATTTAATTAATTATGAAAACTTTATTACTTTTCAATTAATTACTAATAAAATATTTTATCAATAAAAAAAACTTCACATAAAAATATCTACGAAATGACATAAGTACTTGAATGAACATAGGCAATCAAATTTACAAGAAATGAAATTGTGCAGTGTTTTAAAATGTTAATATTTTATTGCCAGTTTTATTATTTAATATTTATTAAGTTTTAATTTGCCAGCTCTTTTTATATAACCGGGGGCATTTTAGTGTGTTCATGGTAAAACGACTTTACCGTTTCTGAATTTCCTTCTGGAAGTTCCCGAACGCGCAAGGTTTCAAAAATATGGCGGGCATTGAATCATGAAAACAAAACATTTAACGAATGGCGGTTGCGTAGTATCGCGAAGTAAGTAATGGAATAATTTTACTTATAAAACAAGCTTCAAATATTAGTCAATAAATATATTCGAAACGACATAAATACTTATAAGAATTTATGCAACCTAATTGATTGATAAGGCTGATAAATGTTGAAAGTTCATCTTCACTTTTATATAAATAAAACAATTGATAGATAAAGCACTAATAACCTTTCTTCACACTTTATTTGTTTTACCAAATGTACATTTCGGACACAAAGTGACTATTATCAATGGATTTGACACTAAATACAAAACAAAATAGAGTGTGAAGAAAGGTTATTAGTGCTTTATCTATCAATTCAATTTGATCTTCACGTAACTCAATCAATCAATTTAAATAAAACAATTTATAACTTTCAAATATATTGTAAACAGGTATATATATATATATATATATACCTGTACTGACAAATGTAATTTATCATTTCTTCGCCTGAAGAAGCCACAGTGTGGCGAAACAATTGTAGCGAGTTTACAATATATTTGAAAGTTATAAATTGTTTTATTTATGTAAAAGTTATGCAACCTAATTTACAAGAAATAGCATGATGCGTTTTCTTAATGTGTTAATATTCTTAATATTTTATTGCCAGTTTTATAGTTTAATATTTATTAAGTTTTAATTGCTAGTTTTTTTTCTTTAATGTAATAAGGGGCGTTTTGGTGTGTTCGCAGTTGAACGACTTTACCGTTTCCGAATTTAGCCGTGCTGAAAGCGCTCGAACGCGCAAAGTTTCGAAAATAGGGGCGTCGTTAAATCGCGGAAACAAAACAATAAACGTACGGCGGTTTCGTAGTATCGCGCGGTTGTTCAATAAAACCGAACGATGCGATTCGCGAAAGCACCGCGCACATATTTGTAAATGGAAATCGTGGGATAATTCGCGCTTAATATTGCTTAATTTATTTAAACAATGAAAACAAAAAATATTATTTGTCTATTTTCGAGAAATAAAATACACTTACGTATTAAATTATTGCATTTTGCTTCTGTTATTATTAGTCATTATATATGCAACCGAATTTACAATCCATGACATTTTAATAAGCATGCAGGCAACTAAATTCACAATATAAACATATTGTATTCCCCGCAAAAACAATCACTTTAATTCTCCTTAACTAGCTATGTTTAAGCATTACTTCGATGTTAAATATTCTGTTGATATTCTTTGTACTGATATCAAGAAATGTAAGAAAACACTAAAAGAAAGTTGGTTATAAATATTATAATTATTATCATGTAATCTATTACCTGTGCGATTTATAAATTAATATAGATTTTAAGTATTTAATTGTAAAAAAATTGTAAAGTACTACAAATTTTATTCTTAAATGTTCATGTTATAGCCCGGGTGAACCCAATGTCTTTTAAGGGTAGGCGTTGTTTCAACATACTTAATGCTTATAAAATTTAATGTAATTGTTTGAATAAATATAATTTTATATAACTGTAATCGAGTGAATAAACAATTATTGTTTATTATTGTAACTCGTCCATTGTTAGCATTCTCTGTTGGGCAAATAAAGTAATGATTATTCGAATGGTTTGTATGTTAATAATATCTGTCTAATAATAATCACAATTCGAGGTATTACAGTCATCACATCGACCATAAACCATAGATCACTTGTTCGCCTACTGACCTGCATTGCCCTGCTCTCTCGATCCTGATTCAATGACACACGAGGGAAATCCCTGCCTATTTATCCACCCTAATTTAACGTAATCCCCCATTTATGTGCTGAAACATTTTAATAAATTGTTATATGATTTCGTTATAAAATAGTCTTAATTTGGTTTATTATAAAATTGTGAAGCTCTTTAAGAATGAATAACTGGGCCTAAAAGAAATAAATCTTACTTCAATGTTATAAATAGAAGAAAAAACAAGACAATTATAGAGGTCAAATAATTATTTTTTAAAATATTTTTTTTTAACTTTGTATAACTGATATTTATTTCACGACCACAATTGTGACGTCATTAACGCGTAATGTAAGTTTGATAATGACGCGTATTTATTTCACGACGTGCTTAGTGAAATAAATATCAGTTATACAAAGCCAAAAATATTTTTTTTATTCGTTAAATAATAATTCACTTATTTTAAAACAAATATTAGTTAAAGTTTATTTTGACAATGACGAAAATACAAAATCCAGGCGGAAAGACCACCGGTCGATAGCCAATTGGCAAACTCTTACAGCATGTATTTTAATATTTTATGCTATATATAGGTGTTGTAGTACGTTTGTCAATAAAGATTATGTATATATATATATTAGTTAAAAACGATATTTCATTATTTAAAAAATAATTATAATTATTATGTTTTCTCTTCTATTTATATCAGTAAAGTAAGATATATTTCTCTTAGGTCCAGTTATTTAATTGTGAATTAATATTGGTTTGAAAATAATCAATAAACGAGCATTATTAAAATGAAGCTTAGCTTTTATAATATTCGTTTATGGATTATTTTCAATTGAAAAAATAATCAGTAGTTTTATCATTTAAAATAGAACCAGAATAATATTTGCACTTTAATTATTTTTTGTAAATATTACTATTTAAATTTAAAGTAAATAATAAGTTTCGATTTTTACATCATCATCATTTTCAAAAAAATATTCTTTGAAAAATATGTAAAAATTGAAACTTGTCAGAATAAAATATTATTTATTTTAAATTTATTGTGAAACACATCACGTGTATAATTTGTACTAAATTATAAATAGATTATTAAAAATGTTCGAATAAAATAATAATTAAAACACAGATTAAATTGAATAATTATGAAAAATAATAAAACACTTTGCTTGTATCACGCACTCGATTTTTTATTCCGTAAGTAGTTTCGACTTAGTACGGTCATTATCAAACGGTAAATTAGTTTACACAAATGAATTTGACTGTACTAAGTCGACACTAAGTCATAAATGAAGTGTGTGATACAAGTAAAGGGTTTTATTAATTTTTTACCTCCATATTAACAATAAACATGTATCACAAAGTAATGGCTTCAACTATGAATTATATAAATTGAATAACTTCTTGATTTTTTGGGTTATAATCCATTTTCAAGAAAATGATTTTTATTGAAATATAAATAATTACGTTAAAGTTGCATCTTCTGTTGTGAAATATTTTTTATACAATAATATATAACATTTCGAATTAATGGATTTTGCAATCAATCAGCTAACATCCAGAAGCCTTTCTGCCATTTTGTAAATATTTTACTTGTTTATATATTTATTTAGTGACATCGGCGTATCTAAGCAAAGCTTATATTAAAGCCATAAATGCATAATAATAGAATAATTAGGGCAGAAAGACCTCTGGTCGATAGCCCAGACAGACTAACACCTACATGTATTGTTATTATTTATATTGTTATATTGTTAAAATTATCTATATAGTCTGAATAAAAATATATATATATATATAGAATAATTATTTAAATACTCAAAAACTTTAAATGACATTTATAATAATGTTAACACTTTTTTTTAATTGCAACTTTAAATTTGTATTGACAATTATCGTGCATTTATCTCCTTCCTTTGTTTGACCCTATTCCTCCCTTCAGTCATAATTTTGATTATCCATTATTTCTCGCTGTGCTTGTTTCAGTGATTACGTATGCAAATTTCAGGTTTAATTCGTGATAATATCAAACCGGATCTCCGCGGACTGACGTTTAACATTCACTAACAAGTTATGAAGCGCTCGTTTGTGTGTTCCTGTGCATCCATATACACACTCATGCTTGTTGGTGTGTGTGTGTGTGTTTGTACGGTTGTATTTCGGCAGTAATTCCGTTAAGGGAAAAGGGAGGGGCGAGAAGCCAACAATGCGAAACACGGCTCAATTACTAAATTTATCTATTGATGATGAAGACGCCGGGAATTCGCCGTGATTGCGAACTAACTCTAATTGAAACCAGTTGTTCACGTTAACTACCAACTAAAAGTCGACGCCTGTCCTTGTTTCGCCGACTGTTCATCCCTCTCTAGCTCCGTGTGTTTGAGTACAGTTTGAGTGAATGCGGATACAATTAATAGCGTACAGCCATCAAGGTTCATCATTGAAATATGAATTCTAACGTTTTAGCTTATATCATATGATAGCTCACTATTTTTATCAATACAATTTCAATATAAAGAAAACTTGATAACTTTCTTAACATCACTTGGGTCCAGGATAACTTTTTAATTTTTGGATCAAAGTGGTATAAAAACGTGATCTTATTTTATTTACATCCCATTATTTTTTAAATTAAAATTGTATTACCGATTATTGAGGCTTTTACTTCGTTATACAATATATAAGATTATAATAAAACTCTATTTAACTTTAATAAATGAAACACTTTTTACTTCGTTTGTATAACTCGGATTGTTTTATTGCTGATAATAGTTTCGACAACCTTAACTATAGTCAACAATAAAACAATCTGAGTTATACAAACGAAGTAAGTTTATATTTAATTACTATACTTGGTTTGATAATGACAAATGTAAATTGTTGACACTACAGTCATTAAAATTGAATTACAAATTAGAAATCTCAACAATTAACAAACTAACTTTGTATAATAGAAGTTTATATTTAATTACTATACTTGGTTTGATAATGACAAATGTAAATTGTTGACACTACAGTCATTAAACTATATAAATTATGGTATACAAACAAAGTTAATAAGCGTTTTATTATAACTTTAAAATTGTATCACATCGCAATAAACTGTAAAATTTCATGCCTGATTGACTAGTGTAAACATTTTGTAATAACACACATGTTTCTAAATAAAAAAAATTATTAAAACAATACTGAAAACGTAGCACTGAGTTAGCATCGACAAAATTAAAAAAAAAACATAATTTCAAGTTTTATTTATTTTCCACTTATTTTTTCTTTATTTCCCTTTGTTTCATTATACGAAGTGTGATTTATGTCAGGTGTAGAATTTGGTTATGATATTGCACGCATAACTCGAAAAAATGGCGTGGAAGATTTGTCGCTTTACATAAAAGCAGAAAGAAAGGGAAAAAAACAATGCGCCAAATGTAGATGGAAAATGTTGAATGTAATGGTAAATGAAAAAAAGCAAATGCGAGTAAATTTACAACGATTTACATGAATGTTTCGTATATTTCTTTTCGTATTATTATTATTTAAAATAATAATACGTTTTATTATGTTTTATTCTTTTCTTACCGTCTGGAGGAAAAGTAATACAAAGGAAGAATTACGTTCGGCTTTATTAGGATTTATTTCCATTCAAAATTGACTTTCTTAGATTTAATCCAATCACGTTATAGTTACAACTGGAAACTAAATAATAATAATATAATTCAATTTACCTTTTATATTTAATTTATTTTTTCAGATGTTCTCGTTTATTTATTTGTGTATTCACACATAAATCGAGAGAAATGTAGCAATTTTGTGCATCTATAGAAAAAAATAGTAACATGATTAATTTGATACATCTTGAAACATGTTTAGTGTCAAGTTTGTGAGCGATAGTGAGTCTATAATGGCTTTGGGCAGTCAGCGTTTAGTATCAAGTTTGCGAGATTCTTCTGGACTGAAGAAAATTAGTAACATGGAAACGAGCGATCGCGAAGACTTTAAACTATCAGATTTTAATGTCAAGTTTGCACGTATAAGCGAGCTTATAAAAGCGAAGGCCTGGCAAAGCTTAGCGATATAGAGCAAATAAGGGCTTAATATCTGAGTGTTAGTTTGCTAATGATAATCAACTTATAAGGACTCTGAAAGAGCAATAGCGAGCCTATAAGGGCGTTGGACCGTTAAAAATTAGTGTCAGGTTTTTTAAGCGATAGAGAGCCTAAACCCTATAGGCTCGCTATCGCTCACAAACCTGATACTAATGTTTAACGGTCCAACGCCCTTGTCGACTCGCTATTGCTTCTTCAGAGTCCTTATAAGCGTTGAACCGTAAAACATTAGTGACAGGTTTGTGAGCGATAGAGAGCTTATAGGGGTTATGCTCTGGAATGAATTATTAAAAATGTTCGAATAAAATAAATAAAACACAGATTAAATTGAATAATTATGAAAAATAATAAAACACTTTGCTTGTATCACACACTTGATTTTATTTTTTATTCCGTAAGTAGTTTCGACTTAGTACAGTCATTATCAAACGGTAAATTAGCTTACATAAATGAATATGACTGTACTAAGTCGACACTAAGTCATAAATCAAGTGTGTGATACAAGCAAAGAATTCAATTTTAATATATGAAACACTTTATAAATTACAATGTATAACAAATAGAAACTTCTATAATTAATTAGTTAAAAATTCTTATATATTAACTTGGAATCCAAGTTAAACAAGTAAAGTAAAATCTGTTCCATTTATTAAACTTATTTTAATTCATATTAAAATTAGTCAAGATCAGAATCGATTATTTCAGTAACCGAATACGGAATAATCGATGATTATCGTGAATCGAATATTAATTTTATTGTTTCTGTGAAATCTGTCATTCAAAACTAAAACATAATTAAATTAAATAAAAAGAATTTGAAAATAATTAATTAATAAATTATTTTCCTTTTAGTTATTATTGGACATTTCTTAGAGTACTTATGTAACATAAGTCATAATGTCACAGTAGCTGAAGGGAAAATAATTTATTAATTAATTATTTTCAAATTCTTTTTATTTAAATAAATGTGACCAAGAGAATAAATACTTTCTCTGTTAAAACATAATTATTTTTTGTATTAAAGATTATTAATAACTCATTTAATTTAGTTCTGTATCATCCCTTGAAATGTGTGCAATAATGAGTTTTTTTTTTTGTACTGATCTTAATTAAAACCGTGATAAATAGTGTATTTAGTTGCATATAACCAGTATAAGACAGAATAAGATATAAATATTTAACTGCGCATTAAATATTTATATCTTATTTTACGGTATTGCTTCATTTTTAGCAATCTGTGTTAATACCATACTTTTACTTAGTTATCTATTTTATTTTAATTTATTTATCATTGTGATTTGTATTGATTTTTAATGTATTACGATTGCATTTCTTTAAACTTTATCAAAAATTGTCATTACTTGTACACGCTGTCTTATTTATTTATTTATATATTAATGTTTGAATTATTTATTAGGTTAACCCAACATCGTGTAAAACCACTTGGGATAATAACTGATTAATTTATTTGTTAATCAGTATTCTTAGTTATTGTTTATTTGTATGTAATAGCTTATTTATCTATTAGTTAATGTAAAATTTGTTACGATTTTTTAAATGAGTAATTTTCCGTAATTAAAAATTGTTATTAATATAATTATTGTTTCTATAAATATTTTATTGAAATGAATGTTTTGTCGTCTTTCGTATTTTTCAAATAAATCGATTCTTCAAATATTCGATTTTTACACTAATTAATATATTTAAACACGATTTATTATTGAAACGAAGATAACTTTTGAAAATAATTATTTTTTATTAATAATTTAAATAACAATAACCAAATAAAAATAATTTAATTATTATTAGTATTCATAAATTATTTTTTGTATTAGTTTTCGCTTAAAATAATTTTCGCCGACTTCGAGAAATCTTAGGCGGACGATTTAACGACGGCGTTGGCGTCGAAGTCGTCACGAAAATCTTTGCGGTCGGGCCCCCTTTCCTTCCTACCCTCGTTCTCGCGACTAATTTGACTTTAGCGGGCTGTTTTTGACGAGTCAGCGTAAAGGAAATAATTCAAGCGCGCGGAGGTTTTCGGGGCAGGAGGAGCGTCGTGTCATCTCCGTCTCTATCTGGAGGCGTCGCGACGTCAGCACTCTTGTCCCGTGACAGATGGCCCGTTATAAACTAAGGTAATAACGTCGCTCATTTGTCTTCATTTGCCTAAGACGGGCGAACGGCGATTTCGCGTTGTTAGTCGTCGACGGGGGCGGCAAAATGCCGGAGAATTAAGAGGACACGAAAGCCAGCAATTTATGACTGCATGTTGCGTTTAATATAAACACACATTATTAATTATATATATATATATATATATATAGAGCTTTTTTTAACAGTATACATTTCCCCTATGTATACCTACAAAATACGCGAGTCAAATGCATTGACGTATGTGTGTTTAATTGCCAATAACACGAAAATTGAACACACATATGCCAAATAAGCAACTAAACATACACACATTGCGTTTGACTCGCGTTTTTTTGCAAGTATACACTTCCCCTAATGTATATATATATATATATATATATATATATATATGCAGGGAATTCGAAAATAAATTAAAATGTAGGGTGTTTCATTTAAAATAACAAAGTTGGTGTAGCCATTTCCGGTACAACCGGAAATGAAAGAAAGTCAAAATATTTACCATGAGGTGGTCCCATTCAACTGTGTAATCTAGTTTTTTTTTTTCATTTTAATTTACAGGCTATAGATTAGTAGTCCTTCAGACTGTCTATGTCTTTTGTCTCGTCTATCAGTTATTGTTTGATTATATGAATTCATGAATGGTTTTTGAGGATATTGGGATTTTTGGTAATGCAGAAAAAGTTAAAAGTTCCCTGATGAGGGGTGTGCCTTTACATTAATATTGTTTTGCTCATATAATGTATGTCTACAATTGTGCATATAATATGCATTTATATCTTATTGTACAAGTCCGCAAATAAATAAAGAGATAAATAAAAATAATAGTTCACTTTGCACTATCTCTTCAACAACTATTTTTGAAGAAAGGTTACAAAGAGTATAATTATTATATTTTTATCTCTAACAAATCTCAACCTATGCAGTATTTATGTGAAAAGTCTGTAACGTAGTAACAATTTTAACACTACAACATATTTTTTAAAACTTTTTTTTTATATAACAAATACACAATTAATCGTAAAATAAACCAAACAAGCGTGTGTTGTTTCGATTATACTTTAAGATGAAAACAAAATCCAGCCGGAGGTGAGGGAAATCTCTTTACATGCATAATATAACACGCACACGTCACCCTCCGGTGATATTAATCGATGAAGTTCGGGTGGGGTTCTCTCACACACACACACTCGCACAGAGCACGTATATTTGCATTCGGGAGTCCAAAGGACGCGAGGGATGCTCTCGGACACATCCCTCAGCCAGAAGTCCCCCTGAAACATCATCAACATCAACAGCGTCCAAACAACGTCACCCTATTTCTAGGTCTAGTGTTGACGGATAACCCACGCACACTGACGAAGAGTTATAAATACAAATATAGGAATGCTGAGAAATGGAGTAATAGTCTGTTCATATTTTATTCTGAACTTATTTGGAATTTGTAGGGTGATATTTAATTAAAACTTTGAACATTTATTTCAATAAGTAGCTTAGGTTTAAAATTTACTTAGTGGAAATTGTGATTGAGTTACGTGGAGATCGAAATTAAACTGAATAAAGTACTAGTGAAGGGGAAAATCGTGTAATATTAGTAATTGAATATTTATAAATCTAATTAAAGTCAATAAGTAGCAATAAATTGATTTTTATTAATAAAAAGAGAACTTATAGTAATTAAATATGATGGATTAATAACAATGTCATATATTTAATTTTACAATAACAAAAAAGTCGACTTTGCCCATCTCTATAAAATACTAATAATATTTCATCACACTTATTTACTATTAAAAGTGCAAAGAAAGGATATTAGTGCTTTATACGTTCTGCTCAATGAAAATTAAGTAGAATAATTGAAGGTGTTCATTTTATAATAAATACTTAATTGTTAAGATCTGTTCGTTACATGAACTATTGCAGAAATATTTAGAATTTCTGCATCGACTACAATGCAAATCTTGTGAATTTCATCATAAACGTGCACTTAGTTGAAACATTAATTGAAGTATTGAATAAAATGGATTAATGCAAAGAAAACCTTTTTATAACACTTTTATTCTACTTTAGTGGCTAGTTTCAATTACACGGTAATTATTATCAAACTAAGCAAATATTGTTTCATAGAATTAAATTGTCACATTTAATTAAAACAAACTAAGCATACGTAGTTTGATAATGGCCACCTGTAATTGAAACTTGTCACTAAAGTAAAATAAAAGCTGTATAAAAAACGTAAGCACAAACACATCACAAAACTAATATAAATAAAACACACTAAAATAAAACTTAGTCTAAAATATAAGGCCGATACAGTAAAACACGGGACATTTTAAAAAGTGTCAACGAAGTTGTAAAGGGAAATTAATAAACGTACAAAACAAACCCTAAATTCGCTTCAACATGCTTCTTTTTGGTAGGAACTTGACTAACTTCTCTACGGATCCCTTACAGTTATTTAAAGTAGTAACATACAAAATGTACGAGGTCTAACCTACCTCTTAATATTAAATTACACTTGTAAATTACATTCACTTGGTTTAGTTTTACTTATGTCCCTCTTAATTTTAATGATAGCTTATTTCAAACAATCATCAGATCTTTTTCCGCGCCGTAAATTATCATATTTAAATCGTCGGTTCATATACTGCACAATAGATGGCAGCACAGAAAAAGGGTTCGATGGTCATGGTGGCCATCTTATGCATTTATAATGAAAATGTAAAGCCATTTAATGGATAGACTAATCGGATTAGGGCTTTACTAATTGCTCAAATACTAAATGTTGGTAGTTGAAATTATGTATTTTATTTACTTAGCTCTACTTAGTTTTGAATAAACAAAGAAATATATATTTCAATATTAATCAATAAAAGTCAAATTTATAAATCTATTTTTTTTTCTTTTGTCTTAATATCTCTCATAATTTTCGTAGATATTCCCGAGTCCTTTTGTACACGGGTGTGTATGCGAGTGTTGTTAAGGATGAGAAGTCGTGGAAGGGGTGAAGGAGGGAGGTCACAGATTTATATAAGCACTCGCTCAGGCAGTAACAGTAACGTTGATGGCGTAGAGAAGGGCGGATGTCGGGGCCGCGGGGGCTTGACGGTGGGGGTGGTGGGCTGGAACGCGCCCTTATTGCGCCCTCCTTGCGTCCACGGAACATCATAATTACACCGTCTGACAACCGTGTTATTGGCATCAAAATTGATTATCGCCACATAGAAACAATTACACACTAACGAGGGACGCAACCCAATATATATACGCATAAATATTATATACACACTATAATTTAATGAATATGTAAATAATTTAATTTAAATATTTCTGCTTTGTTATTAATATAAACTTAATTAAAAGGTAAATGATAAAGATTTAATTACGATTACTACTTAATTTTTACAGTCCTTGTTAATCACAAGTACATGTAGACCAGTAAATTATAGAATTTTTGCATGCATGAAGAAACTACACATTTATGAAGGAGATTGAGTTACGTGAAGTTTTTTAATATCGAAAAATATAGACGGTTGTATTTACTTTACTTCACAGGTTTTATTATACTATTTGTGTATTTCAGATACTAAGTATACAACTGAAATCAGTTATACTATTGATAATGTATCCGAATTATACAAATAGTATAATAAAACGCGTGAATCAAAGTAAATACAACCGTTAATATTTTTCGATATTAAAAAAATCTTCACGTAACTCAATCTCCTTTATAAATGTGTAGTTTCTTCATGCATGCAAAAACGCCTACAATACCAAACTATGTTTTGACTTAAACTCGACTTAAAGAAGCAACTGCGAAAATAAATCTGCGAAATCATGAAATCCAGTCGATTTATTTACACAGATATTGCATGGAATTATTAATAATTCTAAGAAAGCAAAAAAGGAGACCATGGAAAAGCGCGCGGTGCGTTTTAATTAAATGCAAATTTATAAAAGGCGAGGTGGAACGGATCTTAATTAGTTTGCCCTTTTCGGGGTAGGGCCGCTCAAATATTTGCGCGCGGTGCAGGAGTAGAAAAAAATCGTAATAACCGTACGCTGTTAATATTCAAAAATACTTTCGGTGCAAATAAAATAGGAGAACAATTCTAGCACGGGAGTCATTATGATGCTTATTAAGTAATAATGACAATTTGATTTTGAAAAATGTCGTCAGTTTTAATTAATTGAGAAATTCTTTATTTTTTAAAATTTTATTTTACCTTTTTTGAATATTTTATTAAGTAATGATCATTCCATTATCCTTCGTTTAATAATCACATCAGCAATGAGGATTTTATTAAACCGATAGTTGATAAAACTCCATAATAAACTATTTGTAAATAAAAGAACCCCACCACAGTGATATCATTAGAAAGATGATTAAGTAATGAAAATTATTAAATTATACTCTTTGAATTTTGGAAAGCCATAATTATTTATATATACAAATATTTATTTACACTGTATACAAAATCAATACATATTATTTCTATTAATTGTAGTAATTATAATATAAGCATATCGCTGTTTGAAAATTCATATTATTCTCTATAATTTTTCGATTAAATAAATAGAGCACATAATAAAATATACGTTTGTAAAATTTAAATGATATGTTATGAATAAAATGGATAACTTAACATTTTTTTATATATATATGTATAATAAGAATATTTTAAAATTAATTTATTTTTACAACTTGATTGAAAGAACACAAAAAATCTTTACATGAAAAAACCACCCACTCTACTTACGCGGAACATTTAATCAATTTTAACCATAATTTCAATAACGATATTAAGATAATACATATAATGAATTTATGAAAAAATAAAAAGAATTAAATATTCTCGAATAATTCCAAATCAATAAATACAGAAAGAAAAACATTATTTTAAATGACCAAATTGATGTAAGTAATTCCTCGTTGATATATATTAAAAAACTGTACTAAAATGTTTGTAATCCTCTATTTAGCCTTGCTCCCCCGTTATATTGTGAACCATACACCACTCACCTGATGATGGTACTGTGTACCGAAACAATTGTATCGGTGTTATACAATAAAATTACTGCGAAACTTATAAAAAAACATTGTGTTGTATATAAAGTATTTTGTAATGGAGTTTCACAAAGTAACAGCCTCTTGAATCAAATATATAAAATATATTTGTGAAACATTTTTAATTCATTTTTATTTATTTAAATATTTAATGGATTTACCTTTTTACAAATCTACAACATAATTAATACAATTTATATATAGTTAATTGTATAACAAAAATAAAGAAATAATAACAACAACAAGAAAACAAATAATAGGAGCCGCCAGTTGGTAATACTGCACCTTACTTAGATTAATAATTAATTAAACGAAACTTTTAAATTAAAAAAAATGTTTTTTTTTTCTCTCATATTTTAATAGAACTAAAGGTATATTGTAAACACAAATTAAATAATATCAATTATTATCAAGACAAACACAAAAACACATTTAATTTACGTAAGCGTCTACGCTTGACATTTTTGGTGAACGCGCCGGGAACGGGTGCGCGGCTGTTCCTCTAAATCTCGTTATTTTTCCATCCGTGGGAATTCTCCACCCGCGGTAATTTTAAGGGCGGATTACGGAGGGTTGTAATGGACACGCCGCGGCCGGAAATAAGACAGGTGACACCCACGGAATCAGCCCCGGGATTAATTTCCAGCCGCGCCGGCGAACGAACGCTCACGAAAATTGCGTGCGATTTTAATTAGGATTAAGACTCCTCGCTTATGTGTGTCTGCGTGTGCCCAAAAGAGACCCAAAGAGGGGACAGGGAGAGATTGCCAGAGAAAGATTAACAGACAGGAGGAAAGAAATAACGAGAAAGAAAGAGAAAGGGAGTGAAAAGATAATTATATTCATATTTGAAACTCTGAGATCATGCAAATTATTTATAATTTAAGGAAATACACGAATAAAGTAAAATATATCTGTAAATGTGTATTTTACGGTTGTTGACTGAGAGAGATCCTACTAATGGTTCACAGATGTGGAGAACGAAATAAAATTATCTTTAACACATATAAACTCCAACAAATACAATATTTAGAAATATTATACAGTTGACAAATTTACGAAATTCTTTTTTTTTTCTAATGATTGAAAGTAAGTGAATATAAAAAAAATATTTTTAAAGATGAATTGGTACTAAAATTAGGTGGGGGCGTGATAGTTGCATGTTACAGTACGTGTCGCAGGTAACAAAAATGGTTTGGGGAAGAAAATATGTAAATTAGGGTGACCATTTTCGTGCACATCTGACTGCATCATCCCAGAAATTCGATTTTACCGCAATTTATCTAATTCCCAATAAACGGTCGTTTATTATCGCATCTGTGGAATTTAAGGATATTTTTCTTCGAATGTTAGAGAAGAATGGAAAACCAGACAGTGAAAATTATAATAAAAAACCTATATATAAATCACGCGGAGTCCTTAACATAGTGAAAAATATAAATTTAGAAAAACGACAGCATAATTATTCCTGTAAGTGTGTTGTACAAGGTGTTCAGAATTTCATTGATTTCAGGGGTCTCTATGAATAGGGTGAAACCGCACTATAATTAGCCGTTCTTTTTAAAGTAGTTACATTAAGTAAGTACTTTAAAAAGAATAAACATCCCCCGAAACAAATTCTTCTATATTCATTTAGTTTAATTTGAAATAATTGAATTCAATTTAATTAAAAATGATAATTTGAAACGTCTATATTTTTCCATTCTCTACTTTTAATAAAGAATTAGAGAAAAGCGTTCGTTTAATAAAAAAATATCCGTTTATTTTTCTTATTAAAACTAAATCTTGCTTATTTTAATATAATACATTTTTCTGTTATATTTCACATTATATTCCGTGTTATTCTTAAAGCGACTAACGTGGATATTTTACGTCGTGTCACAAGCACGGGAATATCACGCGCGATATTTCACCGGTGTCGGCTTTTGCGTATACACCTGCAAAAATGCTAGCGCGATTTTTCTTCAACGAAGCAAGGAAAGAAAGAGGAAAAAAACCTGCCTCGCAGTGCACGTATCAATATCCTGTAAATGACACACACAAAACTCTCGAGTGTATCCATTGTTGGCCGACTGATGCCATGAATCGATAAATCTTCCCTTTTTAGAAATATTTTAGAAGCAGAATTGTGTGAATCAATAAATGAATGATAGACTAGTTAAATATAAATATACCAAAAAATGGAATTCTAGTGGATAATTTAAGTCTGTTATTGAAATACTACTAAACCTTTATTTTCTGAAAAAAAAAAAAAATATACATTGTATATAATCTGACATAATATAAAAAATAAATTCATAAAATTTAATAAAATGGCCAACCACCATTCATTTTACGTATGGAAAACTAGTAACTAGTGGACGAAACAACGATTTTCGGTTGTCTGGCTTGTAGACTCTTATCGTTGAAGATGCTACATGAAATTAAGCAAAAGATGGCGCTTGCGTCGACTTCCATTTATTATTTTCATAATATATTCTAAAATTAGCGTTATCGGTCATAGGGTCATAGGTTTTTTTGCTCTTGTTTTCTCTTAGGATATATATTAAAACAAAGTGGTGGGCGGTTTTTGAATTTATAACTGATGTCGGGATTTCTGGGGATGCACAATCGCTTCAGTAACTCATAATTATTATCGTTGCATGCGAATTGCTCAGGAATCGAAGTCTATCATAGATTGGTAATATTATTGAAATATTTTTAAATAATAAGGGGACAAAATTAAACTCTTTGATATTAAAATTATTAACCTAATTATTGTTGTTGATTTGATGTAAACCTCATATTACCTCATCGATTCTTAATAAGAATAAAAAAGCAACAGTATATTATCATAGAATCAAGCTCACGCGTTTTATTTTTATCCTGTCTATTTATAAGTACGCTTTACAATTATTTTTAACATTTGAAAACAAAAATAGTTTGATATAATTTTTGTTCCTGCTCAGAATCAGTACTCCCAAAATCAAAAATAGTTGTGTTGTAATTAAATAACCTGATATGCATAATATATGTGGAAAGATAACGCAAGTACCATATTTTACTTAATTGACCCAAATTGTTGACGATGCCACTTAAAATTCTGAAAAAATGGTGCTTGCACTATCTTTCAATAATTGTTATTGTTGACCTCATAGACTTCCCTCTTCGATGCGTTATAAAAATTGTTTAGTATTGTATTTTAATTTACACAAGTTTGATTAAATTTTACCGTTAAATTACAAGTAACAATAATAACTAGTGATGGGCAAAGTCGATCTTTTATTATTGCTAAATTAAGAATATTATAATTTTATGGATGTTACTTAATATAAAAATATCAAAAATAACTTCGAATTTATTAATAAACATAAATTTGAAGTCACTTTTTCGTTTTAAATACTTAAAATGACAGATTTAGTAATACTCGATTACTAATATTATTCGATTTTGCCCAACACTAATAATAACCTAAAACTAGTTGAGAATTTAAAGTTATTGAATTTAATCTGTAATTTTATTTATTTTATTAGTAGAATTTTAATTATGTATTCATATTTATTATTATAAAATGAACTACCAATGTTTAAATATTAAAAATATTAATAACAATACAATTATTATTTTTCACATATAATAATAGCAAATAATTCAATAACATTAATTGTCAATACACCGAATCGGCAATCTTCGAATATTGTTTCTTTGTATTCAGAGTTGACAAAATCTAAACGCCAAATAAATTTACTTCGAAATTTCATTTAATAGAAATTTCAATACAACGAAAAAATCTAGATAATACAGCATCTACCAGTAATGCCAAACTCTTGGTACAAGATAAATCGACACAGAAAATTCATTAAATCGAAATGTCAACACAACGAAAAAATCTATTTAAAGAACATCTATTAATTATTAATCTGAACTTTTTGAGCTTTCTAACTTCTAAATAATTTAGTACATGATAATTTTATTTATTCAAATTGTTCTATTAACACGTTGACCGGCGACTGACACTAAAGTTTTCCAATGGGGCACACTATAAACTTACTTTTCGTCTAAAAAATGCATCAAAATGATTTAAATAAGCATATTATTAATCATTTTATAAAAAAAAAACTTAAAAGAAAACTTTTTTGGTATCTTACAAACACTTTGTTGGCAGCCAATGTGTTAATAATAAACCTACATTTATTGTTGTGATTATTAATATCAGTTATTAAAATTTGCAAATTCAAAAATATTCAATTACCAATTAATAGAAAAAGACGAATAAATATTCTTTTTCTGTTGAATACGTTACAATTAACATCAACTAATTTTAAGTCCGACATTGTTCTATTGGAATTAACATAAAATATAATTTCTGCTATTGGAACAATCGAAATGAAACACACTACTTATTTTATCTATGTCCTATTCAATATTAAATCAAATAAGTAATAAAACATGGTCTTATTATATTATTTTTTTATGTAAAGTTTTTGTGGAAAATCACTTGGTATGTTCCACTTTTATATTTTATCAACTAATTTTTGGCCATTTTCATGGACATCATACTTCTATTTTTTTTTTAATTTAAATTAAATAAAGATTATTTGAAAATAATTAATAAATTATTTCCACATTTAGTTCTGTGACATTTTGACTTACGTTACGTAAGTACTTTAAACAAATGTACATTAAAACAACTACTTCT
This sequence comes from Philonthus spinipes, assembly GCA_963082785.1. Taxonomy (NCBI): domain Eukaryota; kingdom Metazoa; phylum Arthropoda; class Insecta; order Coleoptera; family Staphylinidae; genus Philonthus; species Philonthus spinipes. The sequence goes on along the minus strand of OY720307.1, from coordinate 18,279,854 downwards.
CGGGGAAATACCCCGCCAGATATTGAATTACATAATGTACACTTGTTGTTGCATATCAATAACATATTGCATCATGCAACAATTTTTGATCCAAGAAAAATCATTAATTACTTTCAAATAATTTTTATTTAATTTATTTAAATAGCTGTGACCAAGTGAATTAATACTATTTTCTATTGATATCGTAATTTATTTAGATAACATAATGTGAAATAATTCATCAAGGTTCGGATGAGAAAATAATGCATTTCCTATTATTTTTATATTTAATTTAAGTTTAAGGCATGTTATATTAATGTATTAACTGATCATATTTGTTTAAATTTATTATAAATTAAATCCGTGCGTAACTTTCTCGTTGCCCGTCTCGTCAAAATCAAAATAACTCCTCCGTTGTCGGACGTGAACTGATTAAGGGGCAAACAACCGTCGCCATAATGAGGTGTCAAAGAAATATTCATGAAACACGTCCGTGTTTCCCAGTCGGTCGCGAAAATTCATTCGCAGCCCCCGGAGTGAAGTTTGATTATGGCTGCTGGTTAACCTGGGAAAACTGAGTTTTGACAAGGACGGGGGAGGAGCCGGGCGAGGGAGGGAAAAAGTTTTCGATTAATCGCGGGACGCGGGGGCGAAGAGAGCGCGCGGTTCGCCGCACAAGTCGGATATTATTGGGGGGATTAAATTCATAAAGGGGATTATCCGACGAACCGGTCCGAAATTCTTTAATAACTTCCTCGATTTACCAGCGGGAGGCAAAAATCACCCCCGGTGATGAATCGTTCCATCCAGATCGATTTGAATATTTGTTCTTATTGGAATGTATTTTTTTAATAAAGAACTTATGATATATTTCTTAGTCGTAAAATTAGCGTTTATAAATAATAATAGAACTGAATTTATTCTCTTAAGTGTTTCAGATTTAGTTTTTGCATTTATAGATAATTAAATAACTTGGATTAAAATATAAAGTGTTTATAATATTTTTAATAATAACGGAGTTACAGGCATCAAAAAATTACTCGTCGTCAACTTGCGGTTATAACCCGGAAAAGGTTAAAGCTATATTTTTTTCGTTTATTTTTATCATTAAAAATTGGCTTATGATCGCGAAAATGGTTTTTCGATATCTCTTAAAATAAAATAGTTTTCCATTTGTGATACCACAAAAATGCACCATCCTGCACATTTTATTTTGTAATTTTTATTGTTTGTTTTGTATATTTTTCTGTATACACCTGTTAATAAAAATTATTATTATCATAAATTGATTGATTGATTTACGAGAAGATAAAATAAAGCACTAATGACCTTCCTTCACACTTTATTTGATTTGCCAATTGTATATATCCGACACATAGTTACCATTATCAACGAATTAACGCTTTAAAAATCTTGATTAATTAATTAATATATTTCCGACACAATCTGTCGGAAATATATATTTGGTAAATCAAATAAAGTGTGAAGAAAGGTTATTAGTGCTTTGTTTATCTATTTTTAAGGAACAATATTTAAAAAAAAAAACAAAAAGTGTACAGTTATTGGCTAATCATTTTGACCCAATGATGAGAAACAGAAAATAAATCATTAAATTAGCTTTCAGTTTTATTAAAATCACAAATGATATAAATAGAATATTATAATTTTATTTCTATTATTATTCCTTTCTACACGGAATAAAATGAAAGACAGAAATGAACAGCAAATAAGCAACATTTAATTGGTTTGTTTATAACTTTGTATGTGTGTATTTAATTATATATACACACGCACCTAGACATATAAACAAACTAATTCAATATTATTATTATGTTGCCGTTTTATTCCGTTGCGAGCGCACCACATAAATTTAATTTTCACGTGCACGCCGATAATAACCGTTATTACCGACCGCATCGATTCTTAAAAAGAACAAAAAAGGCAACAGTAAATTAGAATCAAGCTCACGCGTTTTATTTTTGTCCTGGCTATTTATAAGTTGACTTTGTCATTACTTTTAACAATAGACAACAAACATAATTTGATAAAACTTCTTGTTTTTTTTTCTCAGAATCTATACTCCTATCTCTACTCCTACTGAAAATGGAAAAATGGTTTCTAAAATATATTTAGTTTAATCAAAAACGTTAGAGAAAATACATTTTTGTATTCTTAAAAGTATTAGTAAAGCAAATTTACAGCCAGAAAAAATTGTTTCAACAATTTTCTGCACAATTTCTAAAGTTCGTTACAAATGAACACGTTTGTTTAATTAACTTTTTATTTAACCCACAATAGAAACACTATACAAAATTTAATTAACAAATATTCAACACAAAATAAAAAATTGTACTCATTTGGAACCGATTAAAACAACCATTAATGTGTGTAATTGGGAATTTAATAATAATAATAATAATTCATTTATTACGGAATCTCTTTTTTTACAAAACTTATACTATAAATATCGATATTACAATTATATATTCATATGTTATTCTAACTGATATATAATTAAAATATAACTATATAATATTAGTAGTTAAATTAAATACCTGTAATAGAAATAGTAGCTCGCCAGGACGACCTAGATACAATTAAATTCATTTGATCTTTCAAACAGCACTATTATATATAAGGTGGCCAGAAAAGGTGTGATAATCTTCAGGTAAAGTGATTCATTGATTAATTTCATGCAGAAAATGTAAGTAAAAAAATATTATATTGTGGCTTGTAATTCCTCACGAGCCAATTTAATGTAAATTTGACAATAGTGGATCAAACATGTGCTTAATTTAGTAATAATCATAAATTTAACAAATCTGGAAAAATGTCATATTTGAAGTATACATCAAAAATGAAAGATTAAAGTAAATGTTCGAATTGATAGCCATCCGTTTCTAGGCAGATATGGAGCCGTCGTGGAATAGAATTAATTACTCGGAGTAACATCTCTTCATTAATTAATTAATTCCACTGCAACACGTAATTTATTCATGACGTCTACATTGTCCACTAGAGGTATTGAATAAACCTTTTCTTTTAAAAATCCACAAACGAAAAAAAAAAGTGGAATCATATCCAGCCATAGTATAGATAATTTTCTAGTTTCTTTCGGTATTCAATTATTTGGGATTTATAGATATAAATGAAAGAACACTCTAATTTATTCTATTTTACAAAAAAACTAATATATTTGTTGCTTATTGTTATTAAATTTAAAACAATCTTATTTTTCAACCTTTTCTAGTAGAAATTACATCTTGTAGCAATTACATTACTGAATTTCAATTCTACAATCTTGTAGCAATATTGGAATGTAAACACGTCACTATGTTGACACAATATTTAAATACAACTTGAAAATAAATACTAATATTACTAAATTGTAACATTATCCCAAATAATTGACTTTAACTTTAAAGGATAACGATCCATTTTTCAATTAATATTCTTTCAAGCAGAATTACAATTCTTTACAAATATTTATATTTACAATACATATTGATGGATTAGTAGGGTGTCATGGGCTATCGACCGGAGGTTTTTTTGCCTTATTTTTTCATATACTATTAAATGTTTATTCAAAAACGTATTTGACCAAATTCGCCGAGGTACCATGATGAACACATCACCATTTTTTATTAAATGGTGAATTTCCGTTAATAAAAATATAAAAATTATTATTATTATTATTAAAAAATAAAATAATCCACCCAGGTTGGAAATTATGTGACTTTAAAAATGTTAAAATTCGGCGAATAAGGCGATCAGGCAATGACATCTCGTAATAAATAAATAAATAAATAAATAATATTTTATTGTTTAATATAATGCTAGATGTTTTGTTTAAGCAATTTATTTAAAAGTAATGAAAATAAACAACTGAGTTTGGAAAATAAAATCTTTTTAAGTTTATTATAAAATATGAATAAAATATATATTTTTTTGTAAAAGAAAAGAAAAGAAAAGAAAAGAAAGGAAAAGAAAAGAAAATTAATAAATAAATGAATTTTATGTAGTTGAATTATTTTTATATATAGGCAATTAAAAAAATATATTGAAAATATGGTTTTAATGGATTAAACAATTACAGAAAGAGAGAAATACCTCTATTTATAAAGTATACTTATGGTGAATGCGCCGGGATTCATTGCTTCATAGACATAGCTTTAAAGCGCGTGAAATTGATTCTAGTTTGCTATTGTAAAACGATCTCCATATCCTTCTCGCAGACGATTATCAATAAAATAAAACAGTTTATTATAATTAAGAATTTCGTTTACCGTATTTTTTATTATCATTAATACGCGGTGATTAATTAAAATCTTTCGACGCGGGCGCGAGTTTCAGGCGGGGAGCGAGATTGTCCACTTCCGTTCCGGAAGCACGCGATCGCGCCCCGTTTCCGGTCACGTGAACGGCTACATAAATTCCGAAGGGGCGGCGAAAGGGGGCTGAAGGATGACGTCCGCTAAAGAAACGTGATTTCAGCCGCGATTAAATTACCGAAGGTAATTCGTTATAAGGAAGTCTAGTTTTCTACATTCAATTAATTTTTAATTTAACAAAAGAATAAAAAAAACCATTGAATATTTGATTTTCTGTATTTAAATGCTTTATATATATATATGTGTTATATCTACTTTACTATTATATTTTCAATTAACTTCTCACTCTTTAAATAAAATATTTTTGATTTTCAACAATTTTCTATTAAATTTCACTATAATTATTAACATTATTTTTCTTCACTTGAAAATAACTGTAGTAAAACTAAATGCAAAATTGTTGAAAATCAAAAATATTTTATTTATTAAATAATTAAAGCGTGAATTTTCAAAAATTAACTGACTCAGTAATCATACGATATTTAATGTTCTTATTTACGATAAAAGATATTATATTTGAGACTAAAACGTTTCTGTAATTCATTATCAAGACATCTGATTTTCTACATTAAATTATTTTGTAAATTAATAAAAAAATAAATACATAATTTTTGATTTTATATATTTAAACGCTTTACTAATAGGTCTTAAATCTAGTTTAATATTTTGGTTTCAATTAACGTCTCCCTCTGTACTTTTAATGTTCTTGTTTATGATAATAATCTTTAAATTTGAGATTAAAATCTTGTCGCAATTCATAGTAAGTAAATTTAGTTTTTTGCATTTAATTAATTTTTAAATTAATAAAGTTAGAAAAAAATATGTGCTAAAAGAGCGTTATATATATATATATATGTTATATCTTATTTAATTTAATTTCCTTATTTATGATAAAAGTCTTTAGATTTGATACTAAAACCTGTCCGTAAATATTTCATCCGCTCATTAAATCCAAGCGAGAACTCGCCCCTCCCTCCTTATCACGTTACACATCAATTAGAAACATATTACGAATGATTTCCGTTTCCTGTTTCCGTTTATTTCGGGGCCGAAATCGGATATTTTAATGTAACTCATTGTTTGGCCAGCCATTCAATAATGCGAGACGAAATCCGTAGGTTGAAAGCCCACCCTTCACGACTAAAAGAAGAAGAAGACGAAAAAAAAACACCCATCCCCTTACGATAAATATATATATATATAGACAGAGAGTAGAAATAAAGCTCCTTTTTAAAACGTCATATAGGAAATGTTTCCGCACTATTGGACCCATTATATCTCCTAACAAGCGGGGATATAAAACCTTACGACGGGAACGGAATATACTGGTAGAAGGGAGGGAAAATAATAAATACGAAAAGCTGCGAAATAAAATGAAATAAATGAAGGGGAATTTGAGTGTGTTCTTTTTTGTGGCGTATTTAATTTTGGTTAATTAGATAAAAGTATTTTAGCTTGATTGACGTTTTTCCACTTTCTGTAATTACAGTCGCATTAAATAAATAAAAGTATACAAAAACTAATTAATAATTTCTAATTTATTAATTAAATTTTATATTCATTTTAAATTATATATATATCTATGAATTGAAGAAATTTCAATGTACAACATTGAGATATAATTTAAATGAATTTAATATAAGTGGAAATAATATTTCAATATTGTACATTGAAATTTCTTCAATTCATAGATATAAATATAATTTAAAATGAATATCAATTTAATTAATAAATTAGGAATAAATTAGGAATTATTATTATCTTCAATTCAATTTCTTATTTATTTATTTATTTATTGAATAAACGGAGTACCTTTTACATGAAGTATTAAAACCAAAGGAAATAGTAATACCTAAATTAATAATAATAAAAAAAATTACAAACTAATATAAATATAGTACTTACTTAATTGGTTGTTCTATGACTGGCACATCTTGAGAGTGCCTGAGTCGCGGTGTAGTTTTCCTGCAAACATCACTCCAGTCTTCACGATTGTTTGCTATCTTACTGACGAGCTTTATCCAGTTGGTAGACCACACAAATATAATATAAATCATAAGTTTCGTAATTTTCACCCACAAGAAAAGTACTTTCCTGCGAACATATCGAAATTCATACTATTTGCATGTTGTAAAATACGTACAGAGGCCGAATTTTCGGTATAATCCGGCCTTTTATAGGCCTTGCACTATTGTTACAATTTGTGAATCATACTTAATCCTCTAAATGGAGGCTTTCAATTAATCCTCACAATTCACAATTATTTCTTTCATTCCACCAAATTTTATCTTGTAATCCAGCAATGGATCTCCTGTGTATACTACAAAATATAAAAGTGCTCTACTTGACCCAAAATTATCCATCCACACGATCCAAATGAAACGAAAAATCATTGAACGATACAAACAATGTTCTCTTATCAGTATTAAACGTGTACTAGATTCTACTAGATGATTTGCTATTTCTTTGATAACATTTCTATTCTATTCATAAATCCAACGATCAGAACTCTAAATAACTTTGGAGTTGATGAGCGTTCCTTACTTTTACCAAAATTGGTCATCCTTACATTCCAATAACTTTCAATACGATATTGCGAAAATACCTTCTATCAAAAATATACATCGGTTTCTCAGAGAATTATTTACATTTAACAAAGAAAACTTCGATAAAATTAAAAATATGCACATCGCTAGAAATCCTATCGTAATGACAAAAAAAAATAAAAAAAATACTTGCTTCTATGATTTCATATTCTCATTTTCTATCCGACTTTTATGTCACTGCACACTCAATGAAAACATAATCAATGATAAATGCTTGGGCAGAAATATCTATTGTGATAGCCTTTTATTTAAAAAGAAAAGCAAAACATCAATCAGCATACAAAATGCGCATTCCCGGAAATCCTATCATAATACCCAAATTAAAAAAATAGCGATCTTCCTCTATGATTTCATATTTTCATTTAATTTCACTATTCCATATTTACGTCACTGCACTATGTCCCCGTATTTAAGAAGAAAAAATTGTTTAATATGAAACAAAATACAATATATATATATATATATATATATATATATAAATCTTTATTCTAACAGTTACATTAAATTACATCTCAATATTTACATCAATTCAATCGGTCCAGTTTTTGTCATTATTCAATGATCATGATTGCTAACGTTATTGTCTAATTTCTTCAAATTTTTTGCCTTTACTAACAATTTATCATTTCATGAATTGAAAAAAAATAGTATAATAATTGTATTCAATCCTGTAGATAGATATTTATATATGATACGTCCGTCTTGCTTCTTGCAAACTTTTTTACCTCATTCCAAGTTTTTATTAAAATAAGCTGCCACTGTGCTATCCCATGTTTTCTTCGGCATTCCTCTCTTCCTCTTGTATTGTAATCTTGCTTTATTAGAACATTGTTCATCCTCTATATGTGCACATTCCTGTTTGTCTTTTCCTCATAAACTTTCCGATTAGTTTAATAACCAGGTCGCTCATAATTATTTCATTTCATATTGTATCTGTTCTGGTTACTCCTTTTACATTTCTTGGATATTTAATTTCAGTTGCCTGTATTTTACCTTGTTGTTGTTTAGATATTCATGATATACATCCAGTACTGGATTAAAAATAGCTTTAGTTTTGTCTTCTTCGACACTTCCTGTTTAGAAAACTGTTATTCATAGCGTTGTAATTATAGTCGCTTTTTTAATTCTTTAATTTATTTCGAGATCTATTTCTTCTATTACTACTCATAGATATTTATATGTGTATACTTGTTCTAGTTGGATTCTTTTAATACAGATACTAGTGCATGTTTTTTTTCATCCGATACAACCATTACATTGCTTTAACTTATTTTAAGTTTAATTTTATTTTTCGCTAGTACTTAGTTCGATATATTTACATTTTTGTATGTCTTTCTCATTATTGGTAAAGAACACTATGTCATCTGCAAATCTACATTCTGTTGCCAATCCTTTTTATAGGTGTCTGTATTGGGACAAACGGAAAGAAGCTTTGAAATACGTTTAAAATAACAAAAAAAATCAATCATAAATAACAAACACTCAACCGGGATCATTAAACATTGTATCACATTCAACCACTTTTTAATTCCGCTGATTTTCAAATTTTACTTAGGTAGTAAAGAAAGAAATTTTAATTTTAGTTCTGGATATCTACAAAGCCATAAAAAGAGGCAAAAATTTAGTAAATGAGTGCGAATCCATCTGGTACTCCCCCATCCTCAATTCCATTACTACCTAATTGGAAATGTATATAAAAGATGTAAAATAATTTTCTGTATATAAACACTTGATAATGACAACAAGTCGAAACTAGTCAGATAAATAAAAAGTGAAGTGAAATGAAACCAATTGTTTAATTTTTAAAATATTTTAAAAATTAGTCTGTATTCAATTGTCATTGGTTTAGTACGTTTATTGTAATATTTTATAATATCATAAACGCTATAAAAAATAAGGAATTAACTCCTCCATCTTGCCTCACTCCTTCTTTTGTTTCGAAGATCTCTGATATCATATTATCTTTAATACATACATACATAGTTGTTGCGTGTTCTATATGATCTTTTGATTACTGACAATAGTTTGCTCTATACTTATCCAAATAGTATTTCTCGCATTCTGTCGAATGCCTTTTCCATATCCAGGAATGCCATATTTATTTTCTTACGGACCGCTAAGTTCTTAGCTGCTAGATCTCTTATTGTAAATATATGGCCTTAGACACTTTTACCTTTTCGAAAGTCTCTTTGTGAATGTGCTGAGGAGTTATTGTTACATACCTTTAATAACCTTCTAACTATCCTAGCTATCGTCACAACCTAGGATCCATAAAATCGGCTGCTTCTATTTTTATCTCAATCATAAATCTATGTAAAGGAATGTGAACAAAGTTATTGTACCGGATTATTATATGGTGAATGCGCCGGGAATCATATTTTTTATTAAACAAAAGAATACACTGGACAACGCTTTTATATCACTTAGCAATTTATTTCGCTGTAATTAGTTTTGATTATACCGTTTGAGGATTGCCATTTACTCGAATTCAATTACAGTGAAATGAATTGTTAATTGGTATAAACAAAATGTTAATTGTTTTCTTAATCAAAGTATTGCAGCACGAAGTGAGGTATTTTTTTTAATTTACATTATCGATGGATGCTTTCGCAAATAAAGTAATTGTTTTCCGAATATAGAAAGCTAACTCCGTGAAATGGGAGGAAATGTCCCGTTTTGCATTGAATGTAAAATTAATACAATAATGTGACATAAAATAAAATTGAAGAAATATGATTCAAACATTTGCAGTTATTTAAATTACAATGAAATTAAACAAGGAAAATTTCTGGCAATGATCAATAAAATGCGATCACTTTCACCTGAGATCTCGGTGAAGACGGTACGTAAAAATTGTTAAACCACTTACAGGACAGAGCTGTACTGATGAGGGATGAATTCCGAAACAAGTGTCTACAGATAGCCCTGTAATTATTATTTATAGTTTCTTTTCATGAAATATTTTTGATTCAAACCGTTGCAATGCACAGTAGAGTAGTACTGGTATGTAACAAACAAATATCTATTGTATGATCCAATGTCCGGCGGGATATATGTTCGGAAAGTAGTTATTTCAATAGATATTTGTCAATAACTTACAGTTTGAGTAATTTTTGTAGATGGAAAAAGGGACTGATCGAATTTTATAGATTATTGCCAGAAAATTTCCTTGTTTAATTTCATTGAAATGTAACATATGTTATACCGGAGATTTATTATATTGAGCAATGCATTATAAGTTGAGTGACAATAAAAAGTAATTGCATATAATTTTTAACTAAAACAGCCTTTTAATACGACATAAAAATGTATTTTAAGAAAAAAATAGCGAAAATCTTAGTTGTTGAGGATTCCGTTTCATCCTCTTTCATAATCAGTACGATGAAACCTATTCCCGCAACGAATTCGAGCGCGCGCGGATTTACCGGGCCGATAATTGCAATCCTCCACCGAAAAAAAGAAAAAGATTATTCCCGGCGTATATTGTAAGAAAATATGGGCACGTGAGTGTGTGTGTGTGCGAGAGTGGGAAGAGGGTGCTTTTATGATTGAGTTTGTGCTTGTGTCTCCTAATGATAAGAGAAACATCCCCGTCTACGAGGGGTTTCCGTTTCGACCCGGATTTAAGGAAAATAATGAATTGTTATCTCGTGTCCGGAAAATGAAACCAGAGTATTATTATTCTTTATCTTTCTTCGTTTTCACAAGCAAATTTACGTCGGGTTGTGTTTTCTTTATTATCTACATGTGTAATTTAATGATCGATATTCAGTTTGTATTAAGAGGGAAATAATTTATTATAAAAATATTGTATGAAATAAATCGTTACTTCTGAAAATGTGAAAAAAAAATATATAAGCAATTATTGACTAAAATGATTTACCAAGTGATTAATGAAACTCAAATTGAAGATTTAAAACATTTATTACAGAGACAGAGAAAGCGAGAGAAAGAAATAATAATTCATTTCTTAACAAACAATAATTAGATAAAGGAAATATTTTTTATTATAAAAACCAAAATTTTATTTGCATTCTTGATGATTCCATTTTTATTTAATGAAATAATTAAATTCAAATCATTTTAATTATTTTAAGAATAATTATTTTATTCATTCAAAATCCTATAAATTGACTTTATTGACAGAGTTGGCTGATGCGAATTGAATTAGCCTAATTAGCAATCCAAATAAAAGCACAATACCCTCCCGAGATAAGCTAATGCGATACATCCAGCAATAATCCCCCAAAGTAATTATTATCGTTATCATCTCTCGATCTCTTTGACGGATCCGCACGGCGTTTAAGTCTTACGCCGATGAAGAGATGTTTACGTAACTCGGTTTAATTGCGTAGTTAATTAGTTGTGACGCGAGTTAAAACAATATATAGAGAGTGATGATAATAAGCCCTGGGGTTTCGCGAAATATGAGTTTATTTAGTCGTCCTCTTTGTCCGCGCCCTGTTGTTGTAGTCGGCTAATAAAATGATTTGTCGCTACAAGAGTGGGAAGGGAGAGGGGTGGCAATTTCTAAAGACGTCTCCCCCTTTGTTCGGGCACGCGGAATTAGAATAGGCGGCGGAGACAAGTTGTGGATTATGTTAGTTGTGTGATTATTTATGCGGTTTTCTACATTATTGCACGGAGTAAGGGAATTTAATTATATTCTAAATTATTATTGCATTAAATCAGGATATGCAGAAAATGCTTAATTTAAATTAAATTATCATTCTTCACATTATAATAATGACATTTATTATTAATTATTTTATTTAGATATAGCTGTTTTTTCATTAAGTAGTTCTTAATATATACACCCTATAAAAAATATTCGGTTCAAAGATGAAACATCGTATAGAAAAATCCATTTTGTAGATTTAAAAAGTAACAATAATCATTTTAATAATTAAAGTTTCCACAGCCAACATAAACAAGATTATAAAAATAATTGTTTATTTCATTTATTAGATAGACGAAATTATTCTGTTTATAAAATGATATTTGAAGGTCCTACAATAAAAACTTTTATAACAAAAATTATTTCTTTTGTCAAGATCTACAACTTTTATTTGAAAAATGTTTCTATTCGAATTAAAAATGTGAATAATTGCTAATCATAAAGTTGCAAACACAGACATATACACACAGACATTTTTTTAAAATAAGAATGGACTCAGGGGACCTCAAAACATGCATATTCGTTAAAATTAGCGATTATTTTTTTTAGGATCACAACATTTTCCCTTGCATAGGGGTCCGGCGGAAGTAAAATTTATAAAAATCAAAAATCCGAAAAATTGCATTTTTTGGAGAATTTCAATTGTAAACATATTCTAAATATCTTTTACCATTTTTAAGAACCGCATTCCTATCTTGGACACAGTGATTATAACGCATGTTCAATTAAAAAACAACAACTTATGAGTGCCATGATCGACAGCCAACTCCAGAACAAGATATGTTTTATGAGTAATAACAAAATCATGTAATCTAAATAATTATTTTACTATTGTCGAATAAAAATAACTTATTATTATTAATTTTCACATTATACCTGATTTTAAATAATTGTCCATTTTAAATGCATAAGTTATGTTTCAATTATTGATAATTGAGGCTTCTCTTTCGTTATAATCAAACTAGAGTCCAAACATTCACCAAATAAATTTCTGTTATACAAAATTAATAGTGCTTTCATTAAATTAATAATGAAGTAAAACAAAGATAAAACACAATTTATAACAATTAATTAATGCAAAACATATTTTGTTGGATTTGAAAATGTTGAATTAAAATTAAATTATGATTCGTCGTTTTTTGGTGAATAAATTTAATAACGTGTAAATTTCATTTCTACTAAATCCAATTAATTAATTGATTAAAATGTCCGTTTGGGACGACATTTTCGCTGATTTTGGCTATTTCATTGTCGTTCTGTGTTTCCTATTTGTCTGTCATCTCGTCCCTCTTTCTTTGGGCCACTTCTATGACGTCCTCGGCTTTAATATCGTTTTGCTGTACTCTGTGATATAGAACTCAGAGCCCAGAACTCCCCACAATTAGATTGTTCGTCATTATCAGGGGTCTTAAAACTTTCCAGCCTTTGGGCTATACTGTTTACTGTAGTAAGTTCCAAGAGCCAAAACCGTTATAATTTTTCTGTCATTACCTAAAATTTCTAGACTAGTCGCCCAGATCGAGCACACGCTTGCTAAATTAATTGTTGCAAGACGGATTGATGACACTGGCGGGCAAGGTTTGGCCCGTGAACCATAGTTTGGAGACCCCTGGTCTTTATCATCAATTTTCTTACTCAGTCGTTGCCACAACTTACGATCTAATGGCCGTTGTTCGAGATAAGTTTTAAAACCGAGTTAAGCAGATGAACGCTGTTCTTCACATTGAGATTTCACTTCTGATTATGTGGTGCGGGCTTCTAGTTCGAGCTCCGACCAGTGCTCTTCTCGTATTTTACGTGATTTACAAAGACCATAAAATGACATCTGTATTTTTTTTATATAAATATAATAAACTGTACAGAGCGCCATTTATTCCCTAACATTTAAACCGATGAGAAGTTGCCCACGGATTGTTTTTAGCCATGGATATACCCGGCGCATCCATTATTTATCGGAGTTATAACTTACTAAATATTCGTTTAATTGGCGGGTTTTGTTTGAATCTTTAATATTTTATATTTGGGTGTAATTTAATATATTACTTTATTCTTAAAGCAGTCTTCAGCTTGCGCTAGTTGCTGGACTTTGAAACTAGCGTAAGCTGAAGACTGCTTTAAGAATAAAGTAATATATTAAATTACACCCAAATCTAAAATATTAAAGATTCAAACAAAACGCGCCAATTAAACGAATATTTAGTAAGTTATAACTTACCCCGTTTATCACTTTTTATTTTCGTTTTTTCCATCTTAATTTGTTAATAACATCCAAATTAAGTTATTTAGACAGTATAAAAATAGTATAACTTTAATATATTTTTTTATGATTTTTTACCTCTAGCCACGGATTTCATTAAAATATCAGACATTTTCAAAGTCCTGCAGTACTCAGTTTGTCACTTTTCATTTTTGATTTTTCCATGTTATATAGTTAATAACATCCCAATGAAGATATTGAGGGTGTATACAAATGTCTTTAATTTATTTTTTATGAATGTTTAACTTCAGCCGTAGACTTCACTCTTATATGTGAAATTTTAAAAATTCTACAAGACACTGTTTGTCACTTTTTATATTTATTTTACGATGATAGTTTGTTAAAACATCCTAATTAAGTTATTTAGAGAGTATAAAAATCGTATGTCTTTAATTTATTTTTTATGAATTTTTGACTCTGGCCACGGATTTCATTAAAATATGAGAAATTTTCAAAGTCCTGCAGAACACCGTTTGTTACTTTCCATTTTCATTTCTTCCATGTTAATTTGTTCCAGTAAAGATATTGAGAGTGTATAAAATTAGTACGTTGTAAATTTATTTTTTTATAAATGTTTAAAAGTGACAAAAACAGGTTCTGCAGGACTTTGAATATTTCTCATATAAGAGTGGATTCCTTGGCTGGAGAATCCACTCTTATATGAGAAATATTCAAAGTCCTGCAGAACCTGTTTTGTCACTTTTAATTTTCGTTTTTCCATATTAGTTTTTTAATAATATCTTAACGAAGTATGTCGTCACTTTATCTTTTATGATTTTTTTTTATAAATGTTCTCATATAAGAGTGAAGTCCATGAATAGAGCTAAAAATGCATAAAAAATACTTTTAAGGCATACTATTTTTATACTCTCTAAATATCTCTATTAGGATGTTACTGATATAAAAAAATCACAAATAAAAAGTGGCAAATAGGGTTCTGTAGGACTTTAAATCTAGCGCATGTGAAGACGAATAAAGTAATATATTAAATTACATCCAAATCTAAATTATTGAAGAGTCGAACAAAATCCGCCGCTTAAATGAATATTTAGCAAGTTACAACTCAAAAAAAAACTATTTAACAATTAACCATGCTTGCCGAATATGATATGGTGGATGCGCCGGGCAAAACCGTGAAATCATCAACAATTATCCAAATGCTAGATTTTGATAGTTCTTTATCAATTAATTGGGATTGCTAATTGAAAATTATATTATGACATTTCATTTTTCCAAATATAGCATTTACTAATGTGTAAATTTACTTCCTTTCAAACATGATAGATGCTAAACTAAATGAATTTAAAATGAAAAAATAAAAATGAATATATTTTTGTATTTTAAATAATTTAACCGCTCCAAAGAATTAATCCTTATACAATATTCGCATTTTAAAATAAAATTAAATACAAAAAAAAGCGCTCCCCAGATATTTCCAAAACATCCTCCTCCCCTTATAATAATCTACATAAAATGATTGAATCCGGTAAAACGGGGCGAATTATACTTTTAAAATCGGCGGAAAATCGGTTAGCGTTGAACAATGCTCGGGGAGACTCCGTAAAAGAAATTGGATTTCTTAATTTCCCCCGCGCGCGTTATTGTAGTTTTAATTACTTTCTGAAAGAGAGCGAAGAATATAAAATAAAAAAAAGGGGAAAAGGAGTGAAGGAAGAGTGGAGGGAGATATTAAAGCTCGCGATTTTTTCCGCCCGTCCTCTCGAAATTTTTGCATAAGTAGTGGCTCGCAGTAAATAGGGCTTTGCGATTTTAAATTCGCTTAGTTTTCATTAAAATAAAAGTAAGGAGAGAGAAAGAGAGATAAAGGGAGAGAGAGAGGAGAAAAACCCCGCGCTCTAATTTCAATTAAACTTCCCTCCGCGGATGAAAAGAAATGAAGGAAGGGATGGGAAAGCGTGGTGTTTTAGGTTAGCTTTTATAGGTAATTAAAAAAAATATAACAAAAAAAACACGAAAGCAAACATTTTGAATATTGAATTTATATAAATTATATTTAGAATTAACAATGAAATTAAAACCTATTTAAATTTTGTTCGATTCAATAAAAAATCAAACCACATATTGTATAATTTATTTGGAAAATCAATTAAATTTATTAAAATAACACATCCTAAAATGACTGGTTTCTTTTACTGTCAACGTATATTTTTTTATCAGGACGCTTGCAGAATTGTTTTTGACGATATGGGTTGAAAAGTGCCTACTAAATATACAGGCCGGAATATCGGACTGGAGAAATCGAAATCTCGGAATCTAGTCGAAGCCTACGAACCATCGCGTTGGAAGTATCGCCCATTCACAATGATTTCTTTACCTAATTTAGAATTTTATTTTCATCTAAATAAAATAATTTTAATGAATCACCATAAGTCTTTAATTTTTTAAGAGATAATTTAAATATTTATCATTATGACTGCATGCAAAAATAATTGTTATAACTTAACCTTGTTTGCATTAAAGCGTCAAACGGCAGGCGTCCAAGGCCAGGGATACGTATGTATCAGGGAGTCCTCCCCACCTCGACATTCCGGCTTGTATCTTTAGTAGGCTCTGTTTCAACCAGTGCACACTCCGACATCCCGGCCTGTATATTTAATATGCACTGATTGGAACAGTGCAATTTTATTAATTTTGAAAATAAATTAAACTACTTTCTTGTGATTTTTTTATAAGAAAAGCAATTAAATTTATTATTAAAATAACATACTAATTATACAATACTTCATAGAATGTTCTGAAGTTGAACCTTATTTATAAACTGATTAGAGATTAGATTATTAAATATATTTATTACTGTTTTGGTACAATTAGATACAATACATAATATTTAAAATTAATTTATTTTGAAATCAAACAAAACAGCAATCGCCTAACGATTAGAAACCTTTCTGCGATTAATTGCGATGAAATGAATACAATCTTTCTATTAATAATAATAATAATCTTTAATTATAATTATCTGTGATACTGGATTACATCCATAAGATAAACTGGTTGTAACAGAGGAGGGTAGGCCTGAAACGAAGGGAGGCTAGAGGCCTTTTGGGCCTATGCACATTAACCTTCGCGTAACATACATACATACATTCATAGAATCCTCAAAGTGCATAATAATACAAAATAAATATAAAGCAATAATAATAATACAAGTGTTACAACTCTAAATAATTACACACCATAAGGTGGGATTCATTTTAATATAAAAAAATATTATTATTGGTTAATAGTATTCAAAATGTTTTTGTGATTTAGTGATACAGTTTTATTTAATATTCATGTATACCAATTACTAGTTAAATCTTTATTAATTAAATGTTAAAACGGTAAAACTTTTATCATTTTTTTTGCTACTGTTATTATATTAAAAATTTATTTACATTATGTTAAATATCAATTCATTAATGTATAAAAAAAGAAACACACATTTAATATTAAACTCAAGAGTTTCTGACGGTTTGCACGGTTAATAAACAACGTACGCCTTAAAACGAGTCCACCGTTTCATGTTTCAACTCCTCCCGTCGCCTCTGCCGCCCCCGCCCTTTCCGACCCTCGAGTTTCTGAAAAGGCAGGAAAGATCGGACGCGGCGATAAAAACCGTTTAGTTCCTTTAGAATATGGCGAAAGCGATCCCGAGTAGAAATTCAATTTAATTTAAGTGGAATTAAGTGTGACGTTTAAACCTTCACCTCCTCCCATCCGGGCCCCCCGCCAGGGAGCACATTCCTCGTTTTTAATGACCGCCCCCCGTTCGAATATTTATAAGATCCGAATTGAAACGGGCGGGGAGTATAACTCGAAATTGGATAGTTGATCGAATATTTATGCCCGTTTTACACTCGAATTACCGCAGTGTTCTGCACTTCCCCTCGTACCCCTCCCGGGGGAGAGCGGTGGATGGGGCGCTGAGGGGGGCGGGTGAGCATGATGTGGCATCAAAGATTCATTATAGACATAATCGGCAATCGATTTCTGATTAATTAAATCGAAGAAAGATTTGGATTGTAAATTACATTGTGTGGATTTTACGGAAGCTAAGGCTGCGTTCATATTGAGGTAAAGGGTAAAGATTTTTGAAATTCAGAGTATATAAACGAGGCTATAAATTCCTGAGTGCACAAATATGAATTTATAGCCACATGAATCTTGATTCGAGGCTATTGATGCCTCGCTATGAATGCAAAAACAAAAATAAATGATGATCTTCATCGGTGTATATTCTGCATGGGAATTTACAAACTCTCTCGCTTAAAGTCGCATAGGATTAAAGTGATCATGATATTATAGATACTTCGCATGACTAGTTTTAGAAACTAACATTTCCCCTTATTGATATATTTTGTTCTTTTTTTTTTCACTTGCATCAAATGTTATTTCTTTCCTAAATTTAAATTCGTAATACAGTGAATCTGACGATGAGTTAATAAAAAAATTCAACATTAAATATGATTAAATATATTTGTTGTGAGTATTAGTTGCTGATAGTATCATGGCCATTAACATGAAACCTTTGATTAGATTATGTTATAATAGAAAAAGAAAGATGATCCTATATTACGTAACGTTTTTTTGTATATAAAATATTCTCCAATCACAATATGTTGCATTAAACAGTTATTTGTTATGATACAAAAATGTTTAATGTCTGACGGGGTGTTTGCCCGAGAAGTAGTTGATTTAATGGAATTTTTAAAGTACTTACGTAACGTAAGTGAAAAAAGTCGCAGTAGCTAAAGGGAAAGTAATTAAATTAAATAAAAATGATTTGAAAATAATTAATAAATTATTTTCATGCTAAATGTGGAAATAATTTATCAATTATTTTCAAATAATTTTTTATTAAATTTATTTAAATATGTGTAATCAAGTGAATAATTACTCTTTTCTATGGAAAGTAATTAATTTGAAAATTCAAATGCACTCCATTATTATTTATTTATTTACTTAACGGAGGCCATTTATAGAATAAAATTATAGCAGTTACAATAAATAAAATAATACATTATTACATTTTTAAAATAGTGTACCCTTGTATAATAAGGGTACACTATTTCAAAATCAATAATATTAAAGTAATGGTTAATATCTATACAATGCTGTGAAAATCCAATTGTATATTTATATTGATTACTGAATGTTTATGTTCTTTCATCTTAGCTGTGAAAAACAGAGTTATCTTAATGGCATCACTATCTCTCCACTTAATTTCACAAATTCCACTTTTTTACCCTTCCATGTTTTCTCGTTTACAAAAAGTTTCGCTAATGTTTTGAGATTCGACTATAAAAGTCCAAAATAATATTATTTCTAAATGAAAGTCTTATCCTATGAAAAAAAAAAAGGATAATCTAATTCTCAGTGAAGAAGATCTTCATCTTACTGTCATGAAGTGTTATAGCAAAAAAATACCATTTAATGAGTATAAGATGAGGGGATGCTTATTATGATGGAGATCATAATTTATTTTTGTTTTGCGAAAACAATTCACTCGCCGAAATTAATTGATTTCCTTTAGAAAAATCCAATTTGCGCGCGCGATTAATGATAATAATAATAAATAATATTTATCACTGTTCGGGGCGCACAATGCGGGCTGTCCGGACTTCCCCATCAATTTGGGAATTTTCCGGGAGGGGCAGGGCTTTATAAATTGGACGCGGGCGCATAATAAATTAATTTAAAAGGGAAAGAAAACTTGAAATTCGTTTTTGTTTTTTTCGACCTCCCCCTCCTTTTCCTCCTCGTTCCCGTTCAAACTAAATCAATTACCTAATTGACGTGTGATTAATTATATTCCTTGTGCGGGAAACTCGGGGATTTACCCTAAAGGTTATTTTTTCGGCCTGGAAAATGATAAATATTTAAAAAAAGCGAAAGGAAATTATGTGATTGATAATTATCGATCGTTTATTTAGCGGTGATAAATTTTAATAAAAACAAGCGGCTTTGGATTTTATTTAGGGTTAATGGGATTTTTATTATAAAAAATGAAAAATTATTTACTTAGTTTACATTAGTTTATTCTAAACTAATGTAAATGGGTTTTAGAATAGCATTTTCGAATATATAATGTTACTAAATTCGAAACGTACGGAACACGAGAGAGTTATAACTTGCCACAGATTTTTAATTTAGAGATTAGAAACAAACTTTATTTACAGAATATATAAATTATCATAAAAAAATGTTACCAATCCGGAAAAATATCAAAATTCTAAA
Source organism: Philonthus spinipes (assembly GCA_963082785.1). Taxonomy (NCBI): domain Eukaryota; kingdom Metazoa; phylum Arthropoda; class Insecta; order Coleoptera; family Staphylinidae; genus Philonthus; species Philonthus spinipes. Next base: position 18,259,703 of record OY720307.1, on the reverse strand, counting down.
CCTCTTATGCATCCCTCGTATCCCCAATATCAATCCTAAATTCAAATTCCCAAATATGACAATATGATTTGAACAAAATTACATAAACAATCACTACAGAACATTATCAATGCAGTTCAGTAAATTGGCATCATCAACGGTCTTTCCGCCTGGTTTTTAGTTATTTATTAATTTAGTTTTGTTCGTCAGTCTATATTATTGTCAATTAAAAGTCATGATCGCTAATTTTGTAAATTATAAATTGAGGATTTTGGGATGGGAGGCAAACTTTAGGCCCATTGTGGTACTTCCCTCCTACTTTGCAGATCTAGTGATGTCCAGTATCTTCTCGTGGGTCATTTTTCAGCTGGGCTTCTTCACTAGTTTTGGGCCTCTTCTTGTTCATGGGACGTTTTATCCTTAGCAGCGCTGGACATTCGTGAATCATATGTCCCTTGTGTTTTATGTATTACATGTATTAATTAAATTTGCGCTTTTTCTATGACATATTTTACATATTTTATGATAAATCGAGTGAAAGTACACAAAAATTTCACGTATAGTTTGTAAGATTTTATTATATTTAATTTTATTAGAAAATTGTTTTTTTTTGTAAACAGCAAGACTATTGTAATAATAATGTTTCATTATTACAATAATTTTTCTGTTTATAAAAAAATATTTGAATTTATAATAATATTAAATATTAAAAAATCCTATAAACTTTCACTTGTTTTTGTGTACTTAGTCGTGTCTTGTTGAAAGAAAAAAAAAAGAGATAGTAAATAAAAAAATACACATTAAAAATTATTACAAGCCCTGCACACGGTTTGTATTAAAAAAAATTAAAATGTCATAATTTAAATGCCTAATTAAAAGAATGCTTTAAGGGTGCGGTTTAGACGAAAGAGATAGCTACATAAATATTGACAATCACTAATTCGTGTTACATTCATGGCCTGGTCGATGGATAATATTGTATTATACTTTAAAGTAATCATAAAATAAGCAGGAATTTTATGAGATGAATTAAAGATTATTTTAATGTTTAGTTTGTATAAAAAAGAGTTTTGAAAAAACTATGAAAACTGATCAAATTTATAGCAAATTCTAAGTTATATTTTTGCTAATAAAAACTTATGCAATTATATTTTCACGGATTTCACCTATTCTAAATTCAAATAGCTTGACAGTCATTACCTATTTATTTCATTAAATCTTACAATTTTCTTTTCTTACTTCTTTATCTACCAAGAAAAAATTATCAGTCTGAAATAAAAAATAAAACATTTAATTTTCGCGTATTACGTCAATTGAACTAATACATTGAGGTAATACGTGAAAATTATTTCAGTCTGATAATTTTTTCTTGGTAGATAAAGAAGTCAGAAAAGAAAATTATAAGATTTAATGAAATTGGCATATCACGTCAATTTACTAGTTCAATTAACGTAATACGCGAAAATTAACTGTTTTATTTTTTATTTCAGACTGCTATTTTTTTCTTGGTAGAGAAAAATGTAATTAAAATTCAAATTATTAAATCCAAAAGAATGACTCCTTTTTCAAATGATAATTTCCACTTTACTATATAGCTATCTCATTCTACCAAACCGCAACCTTAATGTTTTTTTCTGACAATCTGCATTATCTCTTAGATATAACATATTATTTTTTTAATTTTCTTTCTTTGAATTATCATTCAATTATCTCAACTGAATTTCCATTTTTTTTGCTTTATTTTCGTTCGTTTTGTTTAGTTGGTAAGGTAATTTCTATTATTGTTTTTATCTTAATCGTCCCGTTTATTTTTTTGTGTGTTTGTTGTGAAATGCGTGCGTTGTCGCGATAAAAATCCAATTAATATTAATTCCTGCCCCGCACAACAGACAATCCTGACATACACGCAAAACGGAATCGTTTGAATAAAAAATGAGGTTTTAACCGGTAGAAAGACAAAAAAAAAACAATAGTGCGCTAAACGATTCCGATAATTAAGGAATTTTGAATCAGGTATATTAAATGAAATAAATATGAATAAATTATTAAAAATCAACCAATAAAACACAGATTAGATTGAATAACTTCTAATTCTCGACTAGTTTCGGGTTATTATCCCATTTTCAAGAAAATTTAAAATTTGTTATATTAAAGACCAACGTTCGATAGCCAATTGGCAGAAGAATTTATTTTTATGTTAGTTATTTATTGTATTTATTTATAATTATTACTTGTTTAAAATTTGTTATATTAAATTTAACTAGAAAATTGAGAAAATGTACCTTTAATTTTTAACATTATCTGCCATGGATTTTTTTACGATTTCCTTCAAAAGTGCTGGTTTGATTTAATCACGTTATAAATAAAACACTTGTTTGTGTAACTTTGATAATTATCAAAGTATATAAGTGCCTTCTTGAAACTTAAATAATGTATATCGAAGTAGAAGCTTTCATTATTAATAACTAATCTTGATTAAAAATTCTATAATTGTATTATCTGTTCATTTAAGTGAAATCTAATTTTATTCCCATTTACTGAGGATATCTCTTCATATTAAAATTCATGTTAAAATCACCTATCTATCATATGAGTGTAAATGCTAACAGAAGCTACGACGATATTATTTGTAATTAATTGTCTGATATATTTTTTTATTGATTTCAATTTGTGTTAAAAATGTATCCTATGTTGGATTTTTCCGTTTGATAATAAAGTTATTATTATTGTTATGCTATGAGTTTCTTTATAGCTGTGCAATATAATGAAAGGACGAAATATATGGTAATAAGCAACTACAAGTCCTAAACGTAAACTACCCAGCCTTACCCTTTATGAAATCTGCACTTCATTCCATAACATTCAAGACAGTTAAGTAACGTATATGTCTGATAGTGAATTTTGACACAGACTGTTAGCCATCATCATATATTACTTGTATATTTTGGCTAGGACGAAAATTCAAAATCCAGGCGGAAATACCATTCGTTGATAGCTAATTGGTAGACAATTTCAGTGAATATTGTAATATTTTATATTATATATAGATAATGCATTGTGTTTATCAATAAAAATCATGTATTCTTATGACAGTAAGCGTTTTGGATAATTACACAACCTACTAGATATCTCGTAATTGTGAATGCAAATTACGATATTATCTCTGTGTAATAGACACTAATTAAAGAAAAAAATACTTGCCTTCTTACAAAATTCTTGCCTTCTTTCAAAAATTAAGAAGAGCTAATTCGTGTGTTTAAATTTTGAGAACCTTCATAATTTATTTGATAAGTTATGTTATGTTTCTTTAACCTCATTAAAGACAGTGATTACTTCGCAATACGTTTAATTATTTCAATCTGGATATAATTTGTTTCAACAATGATTTTTCCTGCCATTCAGCTAAATTTAAATTTAATTCTCATGGATCATTATTAATTTATTAATATGTATAACTTTTCTACTAAATAATTTACTTTTGTTCTTCTTATATACTTGTATCTTTAATTTGTAATACTGTTTGTAATATTTTTGTAGAAAAGGAAATTCCGTTAATAAATTAAATTAAATTAATTTATGCGTCAGGATTATTATCGGTTGCCAACGTGCATAAATTGATGATAAAAATCTCCTGATTATAAAATAGATCTACAAGTGTTCGCAGCAAACATACCATAAATTTAGTCATCGTAACAAAACGATTATATGTTTTTCTGTTGTCTTTTCTTTCTTTCTATTTGATTCAATTTTCTATAATTGTATTATATGCTCATTTAAGTCAAATCTAATTTCATTTCCTCAGGCCATCATTTCATATCCACGAAAGAAACTTGTAGTATAACAACAAGTTTCTTTGTAACAGTAAAATTATATTAAGTAAGGAAAGGATAAATATAACGTAGTAAGCGTTTTGGGTACAAGATATTTCGTAATTTTTATTGCTAACTACGAGGTATCTCGTAGATTGTGTAATTACCTAAAGCTTACTGATATATTTGGTTCTGTCATTACTTGAATATTTTATTCCTATTAAAATTATGAACGCGATATGTACCCAATAAATATTACTTTGTATATTTATTACTATTTTTTTTGTTTTAATCTTGTCAACTCTAAAAATATTATAGTATCAATAACTCGATACATATTATTTTTAAATTATTGGATATACAAAATTACGAAAAACAACAAATACAAATTATAGAAAGTAATTTTTAATAACGCAATACAAGATCAAAATGAAAAAAAGTAAATTCTAATTGGTTTATATTTTAATACTTTCCATCTGAACTTTGTTAAATTCGTTAGAATCAATTCAATTAATCCGTTTCAAAAATGCACAGTAATCCAATTAGCGGAATTCAAAGTTTTCAAAATTGTCGCATGTCAGCTTAGTGTCCCGGGCTCTAACTATCAGTTCCCGAGTGCCAGCTAACAAGGCGCGCATTAATTACAGTGCCGCCGCCGTCGAAAATTTAAAATTGTTTTAATCAACGATTGTTGTCGTTGTTGTTATCCGCTATTAATTAGCGGGGAGTGTTTCGCGGTCCTTGATTAATTAATTTCCGCGGGATCGCAATCAATCCGTTCGTAATTACCCGCGCGGAGAATGCGTGTGTTTGCGTCGCGTGCATTTTTGAAATAGTTAATTAATATGGGATTTTTTTTGTATTGAAAGCATGTTCAATTAAAACAGGGTTGATTTTTAAAACAGGAGAGGATTTTAAAATCATTAGCCATCAATAGGATTAAATAAATGAACGAAGATTTTTATTATTCATTTATTTCATGAACTGGAAGTTGTTAATTAAAATGGAAATTTTTCTATAGAAACCATGTACAACTAAAAAAAGTTTAAATAAATTCATCACGTAACATGTACTAAACTTAACTTAGTACAGAACAACAACAAAAAAAAACACACGAGAAGTATAAATTCGAACCATAAAAAGTATCTCTAATTTCCAAGGAAAAATAGTGTATAAAACTCGCGGGAAAGTATGTTTATATGTATCCGCGTGATTACTGCACTCGTGTGCAACATTCACGTTCGTACGCAAAATTCCACTTTCCATATTAATTATTTAATACACCCTTTCTACACTAGTTCATGTAACAAACAAACTTAATATTCTCCGGGAATTTTAATTTCTTAAATTACCTACCATCTACCGTTGTTTGCAACAGTTATCTTTGTGTCGGTATTGTAGAATGCTTTACTCTTAGGCTGCGTTCATAGTGAGGAAAGGAGCCTGAAGTCAAGATTAAAGAAATATAGAGACTATTAAATTTTAAATTCAATCCTGAATTTAGAACCTGGTTTATAAATTCTATATTTCTTCAATCTATACCATGGACCTATGAATATCAGAACATAGCCGCACCCTCCTGCCGATATTACGTTACGTCCTGATATTTATAGATCCATGGTCTAGATGGTTTATAATCTCTATAATTCTGCAATCTAGACAATGGACCTATGAATATCAGGACGTGCTGCACCCTCCTACCAATATTACGCTTCGTCCTGATATTCATAGATCCATGGACCAGATTGAAGAAATATAGAATTTATAAACCAGGTTATAAATTCAGGATTGAACGTAAAATTTAATAATTTCTACATAAATATATATAGAGATTATAAATAGGTCATAAATTCAGGATGCGTGCAAAGTGCGACGGAATGGGCCGCCATTTTTGTATGCCAATATTTAAAATCCATTTAAGCAGTCTCGCTTTAAATTAGGTTATTTTTTGGGTGTAAACAACGTGCACAATAGTTACAAATACCACCGCTAGAAGCAACGCCAGTATCGTATACTTATCCCGCCCTTCAACCAATGGTACAACCTTGACCAATTAAAATGTGTAAATGAGATTATTTTTCTAGGATGTAAATGCGCATAATAGTATTCAACTTAAGAAATTACTTTGATTTTGTACTTTTTTTGTACTTACATATACACTGATTGATTGTAATACTGGTAATAAAATTATTATTATTATTATTATTATTTGTAACTATTATGCGCATTTACACCGAAAGACGCAGCACTAGTTTCGCATACTTACCCCTGCCCAGCAAGTGGGTACACCACGCATCAAATGGTCCAACCTTGATCTAGACTTTAGGTGGTTGCTAACTATGAATACAGCCTAATAGAGAATCCTACTATACCGGTACAAAGATAACTGGTGCAAAGAACAATGGATGGTAATGGTATCGCTTATTAAAAAGGAATTAATAAAATAATAATAAAGAAGAAATAATGTATTAATTATTTTCAAATTATTTTTATTTAATTTACTCAATTTTATTTTTTTTATATTTTTATGGTATTTTATTGGTAGTTTTTTTTTCAATAATTTCTGACTTTATTTCGATAAATTTTACATATATCTTATAAAGTAGGATAATTTCACTTTCTCATGCAATTTCCTCTTACTTTCACCATTATTATTATTTTTTTCAAATTCCATTTCTATAAATCAGCAACTTTCTGCTTTCACCTAACCAAGGAATCGGAGATAGCGAATGAAATCGCCCGTTAATCCCGGGGGATCCTCTTAGCATGCGTGTTTTTGAATACGGCAATCAAATCTCTGGCTGTTGACGTCAATCGGTGCGATTAAGGCGCCCTCTCTCTCTCGCTCCCAGGCGCACACACCCTCTCGATGGGGACAGGAAGAGGGAGGATTTGATTGGAACGGTGCTGTGATGATAATTTGTTTTGGTCGTGACTCCCAGGGGAAACTAATGTGGAGTAAATGTAATATTGGTTTGTTTTTTACGTTAACTTCAGGGCATTTTGCTACATATAATACAAATCGTTTACAATTCTCTTGTTTTTCTTTTCGGTTGGTTTGTAGAGAAGTATTCCCCTATGTTTAACTGTATCTTGTGCTAGCATCTTTATTTCTTCCAATTATTGTGTTGCTCCCAGGGAAGACCCTAGGCAGGGTGCAGCAGATGCTCTTGCATCCGGACTCTGGCGTTAAGGGATGTTTGGAAGTTAGTCGAATAAAAAAAGCATCGCAGAAAGGGTGCTGAATAAACTCGTGTTAATTTAGTATCAGGAGTGTTTGTCCTAATCTATTATTGAATTCTATTTTACGGTTTTTATTCCTTGTAAATAAAACTGTTTTATAATAAAAAATAATTTATTAATTATTTTCAAATCATTTTTATTTAAAACACTTTTAACTTTGTACTGTAATTATAGTGGTTAAACAAAGTTAAAAGTGTTTTATTTACAAGTTTACATTTAAGATGTACCACAATGTTAATGCCTATAATACAAAACATTTGTTATTCCTCTTCGGCTTGGCAACAGCTGAATTACATGATGTAATTTCTATGTCAGCTAACAAGTTAACTTATATAAATTATATCAAGTTTCCATTTTTCATAATTTCCCTTAGTGGTTATTTGTTTAATTATCCTGAAGAAGTGTCATCCACTTAACATCAATAAAACATGTTCAGCTCTGCTGTTTGTTGCTGATTGACTGGATTTTGAGGCTGCGTCTATAATTATCACTCTCATAAAGTTTGCTAAATTGTGTTTTATCAGCTGTTCAATAAACAACTAGAATGTTAAACTTCTTAGAGTTTTTATTATTTTTATTGCATTGGGCTGAAGTTACTAAGATATGAATTCTAACGAAAATATATTTCGGCGAGAATTTTTCAAATTTTTGTCAGAATAAGTTAACCACACTGCATGTTTTTTTTTGACATTCTGATTGTCAATACTTTTTGATGGGCAACTCAACATAAGTGTACGAACTTGAAGGATTCTATTTTTTTTAAATATTTAAATATAATTCTTGTTTACTAAATGGTCGAACCAATTACTTTCAAGAAGAGACGACAAAGAAGAGAAGAGACGGGGAACTTGACACTGCAAAATCATTAATGAAAAATATAAAAGACAATGTTCAACACAGCACTAAAATCGTAAAAAATCTCTTGAAATTGAATGATTTACGGAGATTTAGAGTGGACATTACCCCCTTCACGCACCATCCCTCCAAAATACCTGGCTATCATTTAAAATGAAGGTTACAAAGTGTCTATTAGTTATACTAGAATAATTAGGACATTTCTTTAGAAAGTGTAAGGTAGTTTCTCATAACGAAATCACGAAATTCTATTACCCAATTTATTATATTCCAGAAATTAAATTGATCATGTCATGGATTTAAGAACGCTTGAACTGCTTGGCACCTAAAAAAAGTGCTATTTTTTAAATACATTACGTAAGATAGCAAAAAATAAAATTTATTAGCTGGCGCTTTTTTTAAATAAATAAACAGTTGAAGAGTAAAACTGACCCTAATGAAAGGCATTTGAGAACTCCTGTGCATCAGTGTCCATCATTTTACAAAATATGTTCAGTTCAGCTTTTTAATACTAATAATAATTTTCTAACTGGCTGTGTTATGTCGATTCTCCCATTTTATTCACTGATGTAAATTCGTACAACTGTATTCTATCAACTGTTCCTATAAAAAAGACTTGCTTTTCTTCCTAATAGTTTTCGTTGCAGTATTTCATTCTACAACAAGAACAAAAAGGCACCGAACACTTTGTTGCTAATATACTGTCATCTGGGGATGTTTCACGCGCCACCGTGGTGCCACCATGTTTATTCGGATAGCTTTCTTAAGGACCTTACAATTTCGTCCATACGGCTTTTTCAAAGAAATCATCCCTTAAGTATTTAATACCAATGTTGTGTAAAAAAGAGATTTTTTTTATTAATTTTTTCATCAATATCAAGGATAATTTCGACAAAAGTTGAAACTTGTCGGAGAAAATAATCATATTTTGGTGAAACAAAAAAATTATATAAAGAATGTCCTGCTAATTTTTGGAAATAGCTTAACCTTAGGTTGCTGAGATCAAAATATGAATACAAAAATTAATAAAAAAATATTTTATTGATAACAATCGAATGTTCCATTCGATTTGAATAAAATTTACTGTGTTTCTCGCCGGGGGGTATCCCTTAGGTATCCGCACTTGGACGAAATTGCATCGTTCCGCTTTCTTCAAATACACTTGGTGAAACATGTTGAAATATTTAGGCGTTAGTTTAAATAGAAAACGCTTGGTTTGTTTTCACAAATTTTAAATTTCGTTTCATTTCATAACTTCTCATTTCCATAAATCGATGTTTCATTCCAAAAGAATATATCGACTTGCAGTAGAAATGTGAGGAGAGAAGATTATAGTAAAATGTCCATCATTAGAAAACGCGCGGTTTCCCCTTTAATGATTTTCATAAATTTCTCACAATAGTGTTTTATCAGCTGTTCCAGAAACGACGTTTTTATTCCTTAAAATTTCGGTGTAATATTCTCTAGGTGTGACTTATTTTTCATTTCACAAATCATTGGAAGAACCGTTTAAAAGAATTAATTAAAAATTTATCTATATCATTCTGACTCAGTTGCAATAAAATATTCCTAACCTAAACAAATTAAGTCTTCCACTACAGTGTCGAATTTCCCTTCTGTGAAGAGACTGAGACGTTCGTGTCTCCTAGCGAGGCAAAGCCTGTCGTCTCTCGCTGTTTCAGCGGCGGCGGGTAAACACTCGGCTCTTGTAATTTGTGCCGGTGTGCAAACAGAGCCACTCTAATTGCCACACACGCGCGCGCGCCTCCGTGGCCTCTGTTTATCCGGATAAATTATTAATACGTATTTTCGTCGACGTCTCCGACAATACTCCGAAAACATTTGCGTTTACATTACGTAATTCGTCCTTACCGCAAATTTTCAGATGAAAGGGACTTTTAGATATGAAGAACAAGAGTGAAACAGATATAGAGAGAGATATGTCAGTTGCTACTAAGGCATATAGATCTTTCCCTCTCTATCTCTCTGTCTCAAGCGATGGAAATAAGAGAGAGATAAGTATATTTCTCTGTTTCGAGTAATGGAATAAGGGAGAATTCTCCCTCTTTGTTTCTCTATCCATCGCTCGAGACAGAAACCAAATGTCATTTCCTCCGTTGTATTTATTTAATTAATAATTGAATAATTATTTGTCCTTATCACAAATTTTCAGACAAAGCAGACTTTTCGACATAAAGAACAAGAGAGAAACGGAAAGAATAATATAAACATAGCGAGACGAAAAGGCATTTCTTTAATTATGTTTGTTTACTTAATAATTCAATAATTATTTGTTCTAGCAGAAAATATTCAAACGAAAAGGACTGTTAGACATAAAGAACAAGAGAGAAAGAGATAAAGAAACAGTTACTGTGAGAGATAGAGAGGAGATGATATTCACTTGTATATATTTAATTATTATTATTGCATTTATTTTATTTTTTTATTAAACAATAATTAAATAATCAATCATCCTTAGTGAAAATTTTCAGATGAAAGGAGCTTTCAGTCATAGAGAACAAGAGAAAGTCCGAAGATAGGAAAAGAATAATAGAGATGAAATGACATTTCTTCAATTGTATTTATTTAATTAATACTTGAATAATCGTTCGTCATTCATGCAAAAAAATAAACCATAGAGACTCTTAGATATAAAGAACTAAATAATAGGGAGAAATCAAAGGTTTAAATAGAAAGAGAAAGAGAAGAGAGAGAAAGGAAGAATCACAAACGAAATGATATTGATAAGTAATATTATTGCATCTCCTTACACCTAATGCTAAAAAAAATAATAAAAACAGTTGTATTGTATTCATTTAATTAATAATTAAATAATTATTTGCCCCTGCCGTAAATTTTTGAATGCTTTCAGTCATAGAGAACAAGAGAGAAAGATAGGGAGAGAGACTGAGGTGAAGTGTTATTTCTTCAGTTATACTTATTTAATTCCTAATTAAATAATCAACCTTACCGTCGATAAAGACATAAGGAACAAGTGAGAAATAGAGAGAAGGAACCAGAAGAATAGAAACAGCGAATATTAGATAGAGAAAGAGGAAAATAAAAATAGGGAGATTGAGACGAAATGCTATTTCTTCAGTTGTATTTGTTTAGTAATTCAATATGTATTCGTCCTTACCGCAAATTTTCAGATAACAGAGGCTTTCAGTCTTAAATAACAAGAGAGAAATACAGTGTAAGACAAACGAAGATAGAAAGATGGAGTGAGACCAAATCCTATTACTTCAGTTGTGTTTATGAATAATTAAATGTCGTTCCCGCAAAAAAATCAGACTAAAGACTTTTAGATATAAAAAGCAAGATATTGGAAAGGTTCAGATAGAATGAGGAATAGAAGAGAGAAAAATAATCACAGTGGAATAATTATATGTCGTTCCCGCAAAAAAATCAGACTAAAGACTTTTATATATAAAAAGCAAGATATTGGAAAGGTTCAGATAGAATGAGGAATGGAAGAGAGAAAAATAATCACAGTGGAATAATTATATGTCGTTCCCGCAAAAAATCAGACTAAAGACTTTTAGATATAAAAATCAAGATATTAGAAAGGTTCAGATAGAATGAGGAATAGAAGAAAGAAAAATAATCACATAGGAAGTAACATTTCTTCAGTTGTATTTATTGATAATATTTACAATCATCAGTAATTTGGGTCTACAAGGTAGACGACCGAAAATAAATCGTTGATTCATCCACTAAATTAAGGCGAACTTATTTTGTTTACGAAAACAGGAAACGAAATTAATTTAATAAAATATTCTACTACCGTTTATCTAGCGACGGCAATTCGGTCTTTCGGACCTCATCAGACTGACACAAGATCCATTCAACTGGCATCGCAAATGGAACACACTGGTCTGACGAGGTCCGAAATACCGAAATGGCCTTAATCAGTCATCCATACACTATTTGAATGGTGTTTGAACATTTTATTAAACGTATTTATTTAATTAATAATTGAAAATTTATTTGTCCTTTCCGAAAATTTTCAGACGAAAGGGACTTTTTAGTCATAAGGAGCAAGTGAATACATTCACCGATGGATGGATAGAGAAAGATGGAGAAAAAGAGTGAGATTGAGGCGAAATTAAATTTCTTCAGTTGTATTTTGAGACAAAAATGACTTTTAGACCTATATAACACGTGAGAAACAGAAAGTAGAGGGATATAGGGAAAGAGAAGAGGAAGAAAGAGACACAGACAGAATGAATTTATGATTTTTTAGAGTTGTGTTTATTTAAATATATTAAATAAAAATGATCTGAAAATAATTAATAAATTATTTTCACATTTAGCTGTGTGACTTTTGACTTACGTTACGTAAGTACGTTAAACAAATGCACATTAAAACAACTACTTCCCGGGCAAATACCCACGCCGGACATTGAATTAAATGTGAAAATAATTTATTAATTATTTTTAGATCATTTATATTTAATATATTTAAATGACTGTGACCAAGTGAATGAATAATACTCTTTTCTATGTGTTTATTTAATTATTAATTGAAAATTTATTGGTCCTTGCCGCAAATTATCTGAAGGAAGAGACTTTTAGAGAAAAGGAACAAGTGAGAAATAGATACAATAAAAAAATGTGATGTGTACTTTTTCACTCAATTAAGTTTTTGATTGAAAATTTAATAAGAAAGGAAAAATTATTATTATCTCGGAAACACACATACACACACAGACATTTTTCAAAATTTGATGGAATGGACTCAGGATACCTCAAAACGTACATATTCGTTGAAATTGGCGATTAGAAAATTTTTACGATCACAATACTTTCCCTTGGACAGTGGTTCGAGGAAAGTAAAAAAAATATATAAAAACGAGAGATTGAGAAGATTCAGTTCTATTTATTTAGGTTTGTTACAACTGCACAGAAAACGGTTCATTGTACGGTCATAGTAATGCGCAATAGCAAAAAAGTGTTCCAACCGAAAAGTAATAACTTACCGTACGATCATTTTCTTGTTCCAACGGAATTTGGGATCGTTCGAGAATTGGTTGCCGTAACGTAATTTTAGTACATGGTTTGGAGTGGAAACTGTTCGGACCACGTTCGGACTAACTTGCGCAGTGCCACAGAAAAGTTGAAACTTAGTTGTTCATAATAATTTAACAATTAATTAAGAGTGACGAAGGAAATAGTGAGATTTTATCTGATGAAAGTAGTGAAGATGATTTAGAATTAATGGGTTTATTTACCCCGAATGAAAAATAAAAATGATATAGGTAACAACCAAAAGTGAGGTTATAAACGACAATCCAAAAAACAGTTCCAACCAATGTAGATTTGTGAACGATGCAAAGTGAACACATGCGTAAAAAAATCGTCCCAAACAGTTCTGTGGCGGTTTCAGGGCGATACGAGAATCGCGAGTTGAAACAAACCTTTTAATTAATAATTAAATATTCATGAATTGTCGAAATTTTAATGTACAACATTGAGATATAATTTAAATCAATTAAATATTAAGTGGAAAAGAAACATCTCTTATGGGATTTGAATTCATGTCCATTGATTGCCGGTCGAGTGTGCTACCAACTACATCACAGAGACCTGTGATATCAAATCTCCATTCAGTGCTTCAAATCCACAAATATATTTAATTTATACAGACATTAAATCCCATTAAAGATCTATATAGTCCACTTTATATTTAATTAATTTAAATAATTCCTCAATGTTGTACATTGAAATTTCTACAATTTCATAATTTAAAAAATAACATCAATTTAATTTAATTAAATATTCATTTGTCTTCACCGTAAAATTTCAGACATAAAGGACTTTTAGGCATATAAAAGAAATAAGAAGCAGAGAGGGGGGGGGGGGGGAGATAGAGAGAGAGGAGGAGAGGAGGAGAGGAAGAGAGAAACACAGACATGAATCATCAGCATGTCATAATGAAATTATAAAATTTTTTGAGTTGTATTTATTTAATGAATAATTTCATTGACTACTGAGGAAGTGCGCCGCACAGTGACCGGCCCTGGAATTTTCACTTATTTCACCATTCGAATAGAAGAATTGCATATATCCATAATTACTTTTTATTAAAAATATTTAAATTCTTCATCTGAAAAAACTATAGCGTAGCGAAATAATTGTAGTAAAATTAATAAAAAGTTGAAAATCAGAAAAAAATTTTTTTAATAAAAAATAATTAATAATTGAATAAACATCTTTCTTCAGACAGCAGAATTATAATTCTTTATATATATATATATATATATATAAATTTATATTTATATTTACAATACATATTGATGGTTTAGTAGTCTGTCATGGGCTATCGACCGGAGGTCTTTCTGCCCTCCATAATTGAATATTTACAATTATTAAATATTTTTTATTATAAAAAATTTGTTTATGATTTTCAGTTATGAATACTTTTCAATGCAGAATTTAAATGTTCTTAATAAAAAGTAATTATGGTTAATAAAGTGAGAAATCCAGGGCAGGTCACTTAACAGAAATTTTCGGACGGAAGGAAAATTTAGGCATACAAAATAAAATGAACAAGCGAGAAATATGCATACACACACATAAACACAACAAAACATTTTTTTTTCAGTTGTATTTAATTAATTAATAATTGAATAATCAAAACATTTTCTTGCTCTCCTTTTTGTTCCGCCCAAAAAGAATCTTTTGCTTTGCAAATTTAATAGATTTAAAAGGCAATAATCTTATAGACCGTACTATCTGCTCGAGCTAAATAGATTGTATGTAAGATTTATATCTGTCACTTACGAGTAGATAAAGTAGCTGAAATTTCCACATATATCTTGTAAGGGTAGATAAAGTGCCAACCTCTCGCTTTTAATGGTAAATAAAAGTTGCTTTAAGACGAATATCTCTAGTTAAAGGGTATATAGGCCAAAGTGAACCTATTTAAGTGAGGTATTTATAAATTATATATCTATATACAAACATCTTTTTTTCAAAGAGCAGAATTACAATTCTTTACAAATATTTATATTTACAATACAGATTGATGGGTTAGTAGTCTGTCATGGGCAATCGACCGGAGTTCTTTCTGCCCTATATATTTATCTTTCCTATTATGATTTTATAAAAATCTAAACCCGTATATAAGCAACTTTCTCGATTGTTTTTAGCATTATTATTTTTTAGTAATGTATAATGATTGCTGTAAATATTTAAATGCGTATCAAAACATTTGTGTCGTTTTCTGCCGCTGTAGTCGCAAAATGGATTTCCAAAATATCTGGTACTCTCATCCCCGTCTTTGATTGCCAGGGATTGAGATCCTGCTTAGCGTGTTACAACAGGCATGGCTTGGTCCGCGAATATACGCTGAATTTATACCGTCAGTGCTTCAGGAAGCACTCCAATGTTATAGGTTGAAGTTGGATTAAGTATTTAATTCCCCAACAAAACAAGAAAACCTATAATTTAAAATAGATTTTTATTTAACTTAAAGTCTCATGTTATGAAAGATATAAAAGTGTATCTTACCAAACAAAATCTATATCAATCTGTATAATTAATTAAAATTAAAACACTTGGTTTGTTTCACTAGATTTTATAGTAAAATCTATATACTCAGATTTTGTTTGGTAAGATACACTTTTATATCTTTCATAACATGAGACTTTAAGTTAAATAAAAATCTATTTTAAATTATAGGTTTTGTTGTTTACTAGTAAATGTATGACTTTTAAAATCTAAAAAAAAAAACAAAATAATTATCACTTCAATGAAATGTATATTTGGTACTAAATAATTTAATTGAATTAAAGTATACCAAATCTTTTTTTAGTTAATTAAACTGATATTCCTTTAAACTATATTTATATCTATGAAATTGAAGAAATTTCAGTATACAATATTGAGATATATATAGAAATATCATTATTCAGACAATTACATTTTTACAAACATTGAGTATATACCTTAAAATAAAGTTTTATCTTTCCTGGGTTATCGACCGGAGGTATTTCTGCCCACAATACTGAGATATAATTTAAATTAATTAAATATAAACGGAGGCAGAAAGACATATGGTCCATAGCCCATGACAGACTACTAACACATAGTATAATATTTTTATAATAAATTTTGTAAATGTTTGTTATCATATTTTCTGAATGAAGATGTTTGTATATAAGCGGAAACATCTCAAATCCCATCAGAGATTTATATTTAATAATTTAAAATATATCTCAGTATTTTGTTTTAAAATTTTATGTTTTTTTAGTGTTTATCAAAACTTACACCACTCAAATGTTGTTATACTGTATATAAACTATATATATATATATATATATATATTTTATTATATATTTTATTTACGGAAATTTCATCGTTTTACAAAATTATAATAAGTTTTAATATAAGTAATATATTAGTATTTTTTTAAATCGTTTTATTGCGCTCTAAAATACAGGAAAGGTGAAATATATATATTTACACACGCAAAAATATATCAATCACTTTAACCCCGGCATTTACTTTTACTACGCAATTCCCCGCCTTAATAAAAAAATTCTAACCGAAATTTATATTTATCGAATATTCGAGTTGTAAAATAACCAATTCGTGCGCTGTTTTATATTTTGGGAAGGGGCCGTAAAAACCCAAAAGGGTCGAAATCGCCCGGTCGAGATGTTAAAAGGTGGCGGCAATTAGGAACGGTCCGTCTTCCTGTCTTCCTCGGGAACCCGAAGGGGCTCCGATTACCGCATTATGACGTCCCGGAAATTGGGAACTCGACTTGCGGGGGATTAATTAACGCCGGGAAACGGAAGTGCGCCGCATTGTGACCTGCCCTGGATTTTTCACTTATTTCGCCATTCGAATCGAAGAATTACTGGCCTATTTTCTTCTTTGTTGTTTAACCATGTTTTACTTTCTTGAAATTTTAATTTGATTCTAACCGAAGAATTGAGAATTATGCATATATGGTATATATATATATATATATATATTACTAATGAAAGTAATATATAAACATTATTAATTATATTGTATATTTGTAAAAAGGTAAATCTGTTAAATAAATAAATATAAATATACAAAACATTTACTTTATATTGTTTTTTTTTAATTTTATTCAAACATTTATATATAGAAAATATTTATTCCTGAGAGTAAAATTGTAATACATCATTATAACCATTTACAAATACTAAACCTCAGAAAATGGCTATCAACGGTCGGCCTATCTGTTTGTATCTATTCAATTCTTGTCATTTTATTCAATCGTTATGATTGCTAACGCCATTATCCGAGTTCTCAAAATGAGATCAATTGGCGAATTGTTAGTGAAGAGTGGGCATATTTAGGACTAATGTTAGGATTACGAGGAATACAGAAATGCTTGATTATGGGAGCAATGTGAGGATTGATATTAAATTTTATTTAATTTAAAAAATCTATAAAAATCCCGGCGCATTCACCAATTTTAAATATGTATTATATTAATATTATTTAGCCGTTTATTTTGAAAATAGCCTAATTCTATTTATGTTTAAATTGAGATATTTATAGCTTTGCGTTTCAATGCAATTAAAAATATACGTATATGATATTGATGAGTCATTTTGCCATAGATTTAACACCTTAAGTGTACCTTAATCTATAGGTCTCATTTAAATAAAGACAATTATTAAGTGAATAAAATGCATTTTCTTACAAGGAATGGATTAAGACTGCTTTAAAAATCAACTACCATATTCGTTGTAAAATTTAAACGTTGCCATGTCCATTCAACATAATTTAAATATACCGGAGTCCCCCTGGTAGATTTGACCCAAACTTTAGATTTTTTCTACGGAAATAGTAAAAGTTACAGATCTGCTTTTTTGTTAAAATTTTTAATTGTTCTTGCTCTACACGTATATTTTTTTAGCTCTGAAAAACCAAAGTGGCGCCCAATATGGAGGCTTTCCTGGGAGGTTTTTTGAAATCTGCGTAATTCTTCACCTAAAAACAAAAGGATAGCATATTTTTTTAGAGAATAGTACAAAGAATGGGATGAACTAAAATAACGGTAAACACTCAAAAGAACACAAAATAGCAAACATTTGACAAAAAAAGTGCGTTTGTTTTTGATCGATTTTTGATTATGGAACGCTGTTAAACATCTAAAATTTGCAAAGTTTACCGAAAGTTTAGTTTATTCCATGAAGAATTAAATTCTCTTTAATTTGAGCAAAGAATGAAGTGAATTGTTTGAACGGTGAAAAAGTTAGTGTCAGCAGTTTTGAGAAAAAACGCGTTTAAATTTTGGGGAATGTTTTTTTCTATGCAATTCAAAGCGTTCCGCGAAAATTGCTCAAACAGTCGTCAATATCTAGGTTTTTCGCTGAATATGAATATGTGGTCAGATTTGAAAAAATCAATATGGCGGACGAAAAAATTTCATACTGAGCGCGCGCGACGAAACGTATACCTACAGCGCTCAGGACGACAACGAACACACTGTAACAATGAAAATATTCCGGATCGAAATATAATTTCACCCACACATTCTACACATATATAGCTTTCATTTTATGTAAAAAACTACTTTAAAAATATACTGGAGTCCCTCCAAAAAGATAATAAATGGAAGACGACGCAAGCTTAATTTCATGTCGTATCGTCTAGTTATCCATACGCTAGATGGATGGTGGTTGAACATTTTATTGAACTTTTTAAGATGCTTAATTAATTTCTCACTTAACCCGTGGTGAAACATTTTTCATCTAATTCATATTTAATTATTATTATATTTATAATATGATTATTAATAATTATAGTCGCAGAACGACGGCAGTCAGGGGTATTAATTTATTTTAACCAGGAATTCATTTTTTTATTGATTTCGTCTTCGAGTTCTCATCACGCTTTATACTATACTTTTTTTAATACAAGACGATTTTTTACTAAATAATTTCATTTGTATTATTTAATAATTATTAAATGGAAACTTTCTCTATTCTTTTAACTTTTTATCTTTTCCCTTACACAAAATAAGCAAAAACTAGTTTCTGATTACTAGTTTTATCATCCTTAATAATCCTCATCGGATTTCAAATTACATCAAACCCTTCCGATTATTTCCGCCCGTAATAAAATTTAACCCATGCAAAGAATGCCATTTTTTATTTTCATTTTTTTTTTAATTCGTTGTTGTTTTGCGTGGAGGTGATTTCCGGAGGGTGCGTAAACACACGTGTTTCGGAAAGAGAGGGCTCGTCGACCGCTGAAGAGGCGAAGGGAGAGCAAAAAAATCCGTTGATTGATCGATCGTAATGAGGGTACAAGTGCGAGCTTTTTTTGTTCAGCGATGAGTTTATTTTTTTATTCGCGCTCGTTCATCATTGTTTAATCGGGAATTAGAAATTACTTGAATGGTTTTCTCGGCGGTTTTTACGGTGCTTATAATTTTTTGCTCCATGCGAGTGAATAACAAGGTTTAATAAAATTATGAAATATTTCATTTTATTAAATCTTCTCGTTATTCACTCATATGGAGCAAATGAATTATAAGCAGCATAAAAACCGCGTCTGTTGTTTTATGAAAGGAAAAAAAAGCAATTCGTTATTGGTAAGAGTGCTAATTGCATATGAATTATATCAAAAAAGTTTCAGATATTATAACCTTTATTTCAATTTAGTTGTCCAAATTTGTACATAAAAGCAATTGTGTCTAATATAACAAAAATACAATTCGTGTATAAAACAACAGACAAAAAAATGAATAGTTGAGGCTTTTACTTGTGGAAACTGCATACTTATTGAGAATAAGTAAAGACACTCGCCTGATGATGCAACTGTGTAGCGAAACAATTGTTGCGAGACAATAATAATAACAATAACATTAAAACTATACACGTAAGTGTTTTTAACTTATATAAACAAGAAAATTATTTTAGAATTTCAAAGTAATTATTGATTAGGTATAATTCAGCTTTCAGTAAAAGATTGTAACTGCAGATTTAAACCAAATTGTATCTAACATAACAGAAATACAATTCATGTATGAAATAAATACAAAAAATGTCTTAAAGTAATTAATTCAATACTAAAATAATTATGCACAATATGTGTAGATAGACATTCTATGCAGAAGAGGATGCATTATGTTATATTTGGGCGCGCTGCCTCTACTAATTGAAAGGAGGATAACGTTATCCATGAGAAAGGAAAGCAACACCACCACCTGAAAGATAATTTGATCGAGAGGATGCTTGAAAAAATAACTAATCTTTTTGATTAACCATAGGAGATTCCACTTCTTCAATTATAAACAACTTAAACTTCTGCTTAGGCATTCCAAACTCTTTCCTCCTCTACCGTATATAATATAATATAATATAATATAATATAATATAATATAATATAATATAATATAATATAATATAATATAATATAATATAATATAATATAATATAATATAATATAATATAATATAATATAATATAATATAATATAATATAATATAATATAATATAATATAATATAATATAATATAAATATCATCATTTTTTATTTTGAGCCACTCTTTTATTGTAAAAAAGTATTTTTTTTTTCTCAAAAATACAGACTACTGTGTGAAGTATAAATAGAAACAAATAAAACGGCTACTTGGGCATACCAAACCCTTTCTTCCTCTATCGTTTACAGCACATTATACATAGCATTATTTTTGTTAAACTGAAGCACGCTTCTATTAAAAAATGTATTTTGTTCGCGAAAATACAGACCACCCTGCAGAGTATATTCGTAAAACCCGGTGCATTCACCATTTATCAATTAATATGTAACGAACTCTAGGATATTCCTCTTCACCAAATAAAAACACATAAAATGGCTGTTTGGGTATATCAAACCCTTTGCCCCTCTACCGTTTACAACACAATTTAAAAATCATAATTTTTATTAAATTGAGCTACTCTTCTATTATAAAAATGTATTTTGTTCGTGGAGTATTTTCACAAAACCCGCATGCTACTGAGTCAGATTTTACAGATTTGTCAGTCTGGTTTCACAACATAAAACAGACAATAATATAGAATAATTTTAACGTACATTTCTCATTGTCCGTATGTATTTATCATTTTCGTATTATATGAAAATTGGATTTATTGAAGATTTTCTGGACCACGTCGGACTCCCCTATTATATTCTTATGGTTGATATTTTTCTTTATTGCAGTTATGACCAGTATATCACATGTTTTTTTTTAAATTTATTTTCTTTTATTGGTTAGAAAATTGATATTTTTATTTAATATAAATTATATTTGTTTATTAATGTTTTTACGTATCTGATATAATATTCAGTATTGAGGAAGCTTCTTATATAAAGCGTTCTGATTTAAAATGCATTAATAGTTAATTATGCTCCTTATAGTTCGATATTATGAATTTATTAAATATTCAACATCTCTCATTTTCACATTCAGCTGAGGATTAAATTGATTTTAACCGTCTCGCCGTTGATAATAATAGCAGGAGCAGCAGCAGCAACTGCAAATAGGAAAACTTAGACGTTACAAGCGTACAATGTATATATTCGGAATTAATAAACAATTAGAGCGGAAATTAAATTAAATACGTTACACACGGAACGTAAACCTAAGCCGAATATCGCCGGTATTAATTTCGAAGCAGACCCCCCAACACCCCCTCCTCCCGTTTCCCCCGGGGGTCTGAACATATCGATTTCGTGACAATAATCATTCGGGGATTGACCCACTTATTAACTGACGGCGGTGTGCCATTACAATAACGCCAACCCGGATCCTCTCTCGCAACCCTCCAGCAACGATTGAATTGATGGGGGATGAAGGGGGAGTAGGTGCACGATATGTAGGTTTCGCGGGCACTTAAAGTAGTAATTCGATTTCGGGGGTGGATTCCCGCACACACACGCGCGCCCCTTCTCAGACAGACACATATTGGATTAATTGGCAATAATCCCCCCTACGAATTCTGGGGTTATCAGCGGGAGCGCACACCATCTTCGCCGAGAGAGCCGGAATGGGGGTGGGTTTAATGTTAGCACCTAGGTCTACCTGCTAAGTGCGCTTCATTAGCGCCGGCATCTGCGCTGGCGATTATTTTAATCGCTAATGTTTTTGAATTAATTAATGTTTTAATTACTCATTAATCCTATCTTAAACGGATCGACTTAAAATTTATCTTGTTTTCTTAACAATTTAACTTAAATTTATTGGATATAACATTTTAATTAATCACAAAGAATTATGTTTGAAACGAAAAATATGTATACTTATTCACATTTTATCTATGGGCGATACATTTCACTATAAATTAAATAAAAATTGTAAAATAATTAATAAATTATTCCCTCTTTAGCTACTGTGACATTTTACTTACGTTACGTATGATTTATCCTCCAGATTGTTCAATTTCATTTTTCGAAACATTGTAAAGTATATACAAAGGAATCGCACAATCCATTTCAAAGCGAATTCTTTGATTCCAACGTTATATCATTCGATTCTTTTTTGTTGGAAAAGCTAATGCATGTACAAATCAAGTGAATTAACGCTTCTATTATTACAGTGTGTATATTAATATAAGAACGGACTATATTAATAGAAAAGTGTCAATTGACTTGATTTGCAAATACATTACAGTTTTTCAAAAAATCGATTGATAGAGCGTTCGAATCAAAGAATTTGCTTTAAAATGGATTGATGCGTTTCCTTTGTATATACATTACAATGTTTCGAAAAATATAATCATTTAAAGGATGCACCGTGCCATCAAAAGTGATATTTTTATCCTATTTTTTAAAAAAAGTCGACAATAAAATTGTTTCACTATAATGTATTTGGATTTAATTTAATAGATTATAATTATATTTAATTTAATTACATTTCAAATTTTGATTTTCATAACTGAACCGAATCGAATATTCTAATTCCGTGATACTTCCTGCTGAATAATAAACCCAACGTGTCATTATCATCCATCAGAAACCATCACGGAAACATCCCTCTTTTCCCCGAAAGCATATTTCTTTTCCGTAACATCATCCCCCCGGCCCGCCTCGCCGCGCCGGCAACAAACAGATATGAATAAATGAAAATCCAGCCCCTAATCCGGTGAATTATTAATTTTTACGCTGATGAATTTTTGAAAAGGTTGCGTGCGTGTACCGAGACACGATAATAGGGGCCCCGTATATATATATTTTTTGAGCGGAGAGATAGAACATCCCCCCTCCACTAATCTGTCTGATTTATGTTTGCGGGGGCGATGTATTTATCGTTGGTCGGCGATACATCAATTTTTATTGCGATACGTGTGTAACGTGCTCGGTGGAATTGTTATTATCTTAACGTTTTGTGAAAAATTAAAATGAGAATGATGAGAGCTTTGTTGTGTTTAATAATAAATAATAATAACAGATTACAGTGGTAATAATTGAAATAATGAAAGGGAAATATGACCTTTTCTGCTGTAAAATTGTGTTACCGTTGTAACAGATTAACTGTGAAAAATCTATTTTCTCAGATTGAGTTATAAACATAAAAAAAAACCTTTAAAATAGGTTGCTTAAACATTTATTTACAATTTTAAAGTACACTAACAATATAAAATTTAACAAAAAAACTTAAATCGCTAATAACACTAACAATACAATAAAACAAAGCAAAAATCTAAAATACGAGCGTATCACACGAAACCAAACCATAAATGGCGGAATTGAAGACAAAGGACGATGCACCGTTCAGTCTCACATCATGGTTATCTCATGCTCAAAGCACGGGCTAATCTTCCGGAGTGGTAACACTCCATTCGACCCTACAATGCTTTACCTCACAATTGTAGAATCACCGCCCAAGGTTTAACCATGAGTTACATTACCAAAGGTGTAACTATCAATTCTAGAAGCAGGCCTTAGATGAGCAGAATGAAATCAACAGAAATTCATTTTTACAAATATTTTTGATCGTTTTCTGTTTTTTTTTTTACATGAAAATATCTCTTAAAAATAATGTATAAAAAAAATGCGTACAAGATCAATCAAATAGTAATTGCAACGAAACGCCAGTATGTATCAAAGAAATAAATATACTCATCGCATTTTTTTTTTCAACATGAGTATTTAAGATATTTCATTCGCGAAGAAACACAAGTCATAAAATTGCATTATGTAGGAAATATTTTGGGTGCTGCTTCTTTCTTATATAATAATTATTAAACAAAAATAGTACCTTTTAAAGTTTATAATAATTTGATTAAACCTGTACTCACATTACATAGTAATTACCATTTTAGAGTTATTTAAATGCGCAGAAGATACATATGAATCTATTAAAAAAATCGAAAAAAAAAAATACATTGAATAAAAATCTCTCTGTGACTTTTGACTAACGCTACGTAAATACTTTAACAAATGCACATTAAAACAACTACTTCCCTGGCAAATACCCACGCCGAACATTGAATTACATAATGTACACCTGCTATTACATATCAATAAAATATTGCATAATGCAACAAATTTTGATCCGAGAAAAATTTTTAATGTAAAAACAACAAACGGAACGTTACTTAATATAAGGTCATCTGCAGACACGTGTTTCGGGATCTATCCCTCGTCAGTACAGCTATGCCTTACATGTGGAAATATTTGTTTATTAATTATTTTCAAATCATTTATATTTAATCCATTTAAATAACTGTGATCAAGTTAATGAATACTCTCTTCTATTTATAAAAAATACATAAAACACATCAACTTTGTTTGTATAACACAAAATTGTGCCAGACAAACAAATTTGGAGTGTTTTATTTATTTTCATCAACTTGTATAACGAAGTAAAAGCCTCCACAGTTCTCAAAAATACATTGAGTCACGAAAATTCTCTCGAGAAATATATTATAAAAATAACAGGATTACACTTACAATAATTTATAATTTTTTTGAGAGAATTATTATCTTTATTAACAACCCCATTTAAAAAAAATACAAAATTTCCAAAAATTACATAGTAATTTCTTATCATGCGTCTTCAAATGGGACATACGATATAGAAAGAAACAATAAATTATTGTAGATTACAATAGAAATAATTTAAAACATAAATTAATTTTCTTATCTACTTAAAAAATAGAACAAGTTAAAAAATATCGAAAAATTTAGTAATTAAAAAATCAATTAAGTATAAAAGAGCGTATTCTAAACTATACACAAACTGTAACAAAAACAATAAAACAAATTGTATGTGTCGTTCAAAAGCCAAAACAGGAAGACAGTAGAAGCTTTGTTAAACAATTTACCATTCTAGTTGTGCAGTCAGTGTTTTTGTGGTTAAGTTTAAATTGATTTAGCCATACAGAAAAAAAATAGTAATCAAATATAAAATTTGGCGATTTACAAAATTCATTTCTTGTGATGTCCACTCTCAGTTGAAAATTATTGGTATCAATAACAATCAGGAATCTTCTGTTTGCGAAAAAAAGAAATTGTTTCACCAGAAAAATCTAATAATACTTTGTTATATAAAGCTTGGGCCATTTTTAAACTTTGTTTATGTGTTAAAAGTTTTCGGTGCTTCCTTTCAGAATATGATTTTGTAGTTTAGTATTGTGTCTACGATTTTAAGATAAGAAATTAAATACATGGAGGACCATGTAAGCGCAATCTATTTAAAAATAATAGAAAAAGAGTATTTATTCACTTGGTCATAGTTATTTCAATTAAATCAGATAAAAAGAATTTGAAAACCAATCACCTACCTGATGATGCCACTGTGTTGGCGAAACAATTACGATAATAATAATAATAATATTTATTTTTTTCAACAAACATAGTCTAATTACTAAGAAAATTATAGTAAATAATATAAGAAATTTAAAAATATAAACAGTAAAAACAATATGATGAAAATACATTTAGTAACTACATTTAATAAAGATGGCGCTTGCGTCGTCTTTAATTTATTTAGTAACTAATTGAAGACAAATACAGAAATATTTGTAGATTGCGCCCAGTTAGTTCCATTTGTAATAGACGCCATATTTATTTATTTAACAAAAAGTAACAAGACAAGAAATGTTATATATAGTAATAGTAATAATAATAATATATTTTATTCCCAACAGAAATCTACATTTTCCAATTACACTAAAAAATATAAAAAAACTGTTATTCATTAAACGATAGGATTCAAAGTATCAGAAAATTCAATTAAAAAAGTTGATATGAAAATGTAATCGAGTTGAGTTAATAGGAATGATTTGTCTATTATTATAATGCGAAAATTACTCATTTTCACCTTCAACAATACAAGAAAACATCCAGCATAGAATCAAAGATTTCACCTGGCCTGGTAGAAAAGCAAGATAATTTCATGCTCGTCTTCATTTATGCATCCAAAGAAAGTGAAGAAATTTTGAACATAAGTTGCAATGTAATTTATTTTAGAAATTAATATTTTTACTTTTAATAATATAACTAAAAAATGTTTTATAAAATTTAATACTTTCGCAATGTGTTATTTACACAAAGATTATTTTTTGTTTCTTTTCCAATTTGATTTGCTCGTTTATTTTATTTTACAATGACCCCTTAGAGGTTCATCGAAAATATAAGTCTAAAAAGTGAATTTCAATTTCAATGTCACTTTATTAACGGAATCTCCATTTCCAAACTATATATTAAAAATTTTACAAGAAAAGTGTGACGCACTATTTTTTTTGTATCTACAGTAAATAATTTAAATTTGAAATGTTTGTGCTTTTTAAAATCAATTAAATAAAAAAGAATTTTAAAATAATTAATAAATTATTTCCTCTTTAGCTACTGTGACGGTTTGACTTATGTTACATAAGTACTTAAAACAAATGCTTAATAATGGATATTTGCCATTGCGTAACTAAATATTGTATGGTGCAACTATTTTTTTTATTCGAAAATAAATGCAAAAATAAAAATATAATAAAAAATACGTAATATAAGGCCATCTGCAGACACGTGTTTCGGGATTTCATCATTCATCAGTACAGCTTTTCTTTATATAATTGTAAAGTTGTTAAATTAAATCAATGAAACGTAGCGTCTACGTTGGACGTTGGCTATTGTCATACGCAATCTCACTTAATTATTTTAAAAGAAAATATTCTCAACTCAGATTTTAAATAAAGCCTCACTGGCTATTAATAATAATAAGAAAAAGGATTTATTCACATGGTTATTTAAATAAGAATTTGAAAATCAAATTCAGAATTTTTCTCTAGTTCTAAGTTAACTTAAAAAAAAACTGATGTAATATTTTTGCGAAAATTTTGTATATCAAATTGTTTCTGAAACGATCGTTATTTATTATTTAGTTCCATGGACGCGCGCTCGTAAATGTAACGATAACACATATCAATATTATCCAAACACGTACGTGTCGTGCATGCTGTTTGTTTGCGTGTGTATGCGAGCCACACACATACTCAAACACACATACAGAGAGGAATAGATAGACATGATACAGTGTTGGTCTGTTTGTGTGTGTATGATGGTGAACAAGTGCCGTTGAAGGGGTTGTATATGTGTACCAGATGTGCATCATTCACCCTTTAACCTCCCCGTTTTCACCGCGGTGACCCCCCTACAACGATAATCCCACACCAGAGCGCACTCGATACACACAGAATGTATCGATGGATGTGATGGGATTTCCTCTTCTCTCCATTTTTTTTTGTTTAAAAAAAAACAAGTATGGATTCATTGGTATTCGGATGATTTAATGAGGAATTAATTCGCGAATAAACCTCGCGGGCGGAAAAAAAACTCCCCTAAATTTTGAATTTAGCGGATAAATCCGCAACCTTAATCATACTTCAAAATGAAATGATTTAATTTACATAAAAAGTTGAAAAACATGTATATTAATTAAATCACTTTTATTTCACTTTTGTTCGTTCCAAGTTTAAACTAAGGAATAAATATATAAATATTAGTTAAACAAAATTAAATTATAAATAGAAAACAGTATTCATTCTACTTGGTCACAGTTATTTAAATAAATTAAATAAAAATGATTTGAAAATAATTAATAAATTATTGATTTAATATAACTGATTTAATTTTGCTGATTGTATTTGAATTAACTTAATTGATTTTTTTAACATCTTTAAATTGTGTAAGGCATAGCTGTACTGACGAGGCATAGATCCCGAAACACGTGTCTGCAGATGGCCTTATATTAAGTAACGTTAATTTTTGTTGTTTTTACATAAAAAAATTTTCTCGGATCAAAATTTTGTTGCATTATGCAATATTTTATTGATATGCAGCAGCAGGTGTACATTATGTAATTCAATGTCCGGCGTGGGTATTTGCCCGGGAAGTTGTTGTTTTAATGTGCATTTGTTTAATGTACTTACGTAAGTAAGTCAATAGTCACAGAGCTAAATGTGGAAATAATTTATTAATTATTTTCAAATCATTTTTATTTAAAATTAAATTAATCAATGAAATTAAATTCTGGCAATGATCAATAAAATTCGATCAATCCCTTTTTCCAACTGCAAAAATTACTTACACTGTAAGTTTTTCCAAAAATCTATTGAAAAAACTACTTCCCTATATGCTCGGGAAGTAGTTGTTGCCAGACATTGGATTACACAATAGATATTTGTTTGTTGCATAGCACTACTACTACTACTAATTCAATTAACACACATTTATATTAGATTTAATCTTCACGAAAAGCGTGAAAATCAATTTAGAAATATTCAATAAAAGTGTTTATTATATAGAAAATATATCTGTGTTATTATTAATATAACGTTAATTTATAAATAATATACAGCCCAAAATAGTTTTTTTTTGAAAGGCTTTCTCTTTTATCACATGGTGAAACATATTTGACTATTATTAATGAAGGTTTAAATTAATTACACTTGGTTTATTTTACATTCACATTTTTCTTTTTATTTACTCGACTCACACTTGATAGTGCCATAAAAAACTAGTCGAGTAAATAGAGAAAAAAGACGAAACAAACTAAGTGTAATTAATTTAAATGTTCACTTTGAAAATAAACAATTATTCCATTATATTTGCAATAAAAAATTTAAATAGTTTAATTTAGATTAAACATGCGTAAAGTAACAAATATAATGTTTAAATGTTTTTAAATAAAGTATTATTTCCATTGAAGACATGTCTCTGTTTAAGTTGCAATAAAAATTCATGCGAATAAGTGTTTTGAATACCCTCTATTCAAGTGGGAATCTGAGGTGTTTCTCCTAAGCTCGTCTACGTGCATAGTAAGGTGATACGTAAATACACATAGAAACACAGACAACGGCCCTAATTCACCTGTCCCGAGTTAGA
The DNA here is from genome assembly GCA_963082785.1 of Philonthus spinipes. NCBI lineage: Eukaryota > Metazoa > Arthropoda > Insecta > Coleoptera > Staphylinidae > Philonthus > Philonthus spinipes. The sequence continues at coordinate 18,230,454 of OY720307.1, read as the reverse complement.
TGCCTCTTGAAATAAAAGGGGATAATGTTCTCAGGGGATTGTTTACGCTTTCTTTATTTCTATTCGCGCACAAATGAAAGCTCACGAATAAAGAAAGGGATTTTCTTTAAGTATTTGTAATAAATCTTATGCGTTGGTTTATTCTTCAAATTAGTTTTGAATATCACAATAATGTTTTAATTTACTAAATGTATTTATTTGTTATTTAAGTTTTAATTCAATGCAATTATCAAGAATTTAGTTGAAATATAACATATTTATATTTCAACTAAATTCTTGATAATTGTAAAAAAATAATGTTGTGTTAAATATCTTTTTCTATAAAAAGTGTCCCATTTAATTAAAAAATATATATATAAAATAATTAATGAAATCTAAATTATGTTAAAATTCCCCATAAATGTATTTCCCTGTCTAATTAAAAGAGTTCCATTTTTATGTTTAAGCGAGAACAAGTTAAACTCCATTAATTAAAAACCTCAAGTTGTTGAATTAATTTTCATTTACATGGAAAATAAGAAGAGGTTGAATAAATGTTTTACTTTACATTATATTAAGTACAGTATTGTATAGTATAATACGGTATATAATTTGAGGTTGTCCTTTCATAGGCTGTCGACCCGAGGTCTTTCTGCCATTGTTTAGCTTTGAAAATGAGTTATGATTAAAGTTATGAATAGATGATAATGATTGAATAGATGAATGATAATGTCTGGTTAAGGTGATTATATGTCTAAGTGTTTTATTTACGCACATATTTTAATATAAATAATTTAATGAATTGAATAAAAATGATTTGAAAATAATTAATAAATTATTTCCACATTTAGCTCCGTTACATTATGACTTACCTTACGTAAGTACTTTAAACAAATGCACATCAAAACAACGACTTCTCGAGAAAACACCCCGCCAGACATTGAATTACATAATGTACACATGCTGCTGCATACCAATAATATATAGCGTCATGCAACATTTTTTTGATACGAAAATAAAAATCAATGTAAGCAACAAAAAAAAGAACATTACTTAATATAGAGCCATTAGTAGACGCGTATTCTATCCTATACAGTTCTGCCTTACTCAATTTAAAGATGTCAAATTAAATTAAATCATTCAAATTAAATAAATGATAAATTAAATTAAAATAAAGTAGATATTAAAACCATTTCTTTAATGTACTTACGTAACATAAGTCATAATGTCACGGAGCTAAATGTGGAAATAATTTATTAATTATTTTCAAATAATTTTTATTTGATTTATCTAAATAGCTGTGACAAGTGATTAAATACTTCTCTATGCTAATTTAATGAAATTTTAATTATAATCAAATTGTGTGCTCCTGTCCAAACAAAATAACTCTTATTTGTTTTTGTAAAAGCGTATACAAATTAAATTCCGTTTCACTATTGAATCCCGCTTATTTATCAAACGCTAAAAAACAGTAATTAAAACCGCAAATTGATGAATTAGTTTCCATTTACATGGGATTTAAGGAGAGGTTAAATAAGTAAATAAGTGTTCTATTTATGTACACATTTCAATATATTTAATTATAGAAATTTAAATTATGTTCAAATTTCTAGAAATGTATTTTCCAGTCCAAATAAAAGAGTTCCAATTATTTTTATGTAAAAGCGTAAACAAATTAAACTTCATTTCACTATTGAAACCCGCTTATTTACCAAACCCTAAAAAAACAGTAATTAAAACCGCAAATTGGTGAATTAATTTCCATTTACAGGAGAGTCAAGGGGTGGGGTGATTCGGGGAAGCGGAGAATCCACTAAATAAAATTCACTCACCGCTCTTTATCCTGTATATATATATATAAAAATAAAATTTGTTTTGTTTTTGCGACCGGGGGAAATTTATTAAAATCGGTTCAGGTCGGATTAGTGCGGTAATAATATTCGGGCGCGCATAAATCTGTTTAGTTTAATTGAAATTACGCTTAAAACGTTGCACAATTCCGAATTGAATTCGCGGAATTGAAATTCGGGTTTCCGAAACGTTCGCGCGATTGATTTGTTGTGTTCATTAAATTTTACGTTCACCAATTAGCGAGATGGAAAAGAGGAAATTAATTGCGGGGGTTTCGGGATGGATATATTTTTTCCATTATTTTTATATACATTTATGCTTAATGTAATCCAATATATTTTCAATAAAAAAATTACATACAAATACAGGACAAATAGGTTATTAGATCTAAAAATATTCATGTTAAATTGCATGCATATACAGAACAAGAACATTATTAGGTCATTTATTTAGTCTCCTTTTAATGAAAATAAGCTGAATCTATTTATTTATAGATAGATACTAAATAATTTGGGTTTTGTTATACAGGGTGTATAGAAAGAACATTAAAATAGAAAATAAAAACTATTTGTTCAATATTTTAGAAAAATCTATCAAATGATATGAAACGCGCGGCACCACCACCACTTTTTGTTAGTAAGGCGAAGGGCAACTTTAGAATCTTAAATAGGAACCCCCATTTTTTATTGCTGATTAAATCTACGTCAAAACAAGGCAGTTTCTATATTAAATAAAAATGATTTGAAAATAATTAATAAATTATTTTCACATTTAGCTCTGTGACTTTTGACTTGCGTTACGTAAGTACGTTAAACAAATGCACATTAAAACAACTACTTCCCGGGCAAATCCCACGCCGGACATTGAATTACATAATGTACACCTGCTGTTGCACATCAATAAAACGTACTAACGTAGCGTAAGTCAAAAGTCACAGAGCTAAATGTGGAAATAATTTATTAATTATTTTCAAATCATTTTTATTTAATATATTTAAATAACTGTGACCAAGTGAACGAGTACTCTTTTCTATTTAAGCTATTATTTGTTTATGTCAAAAAAAGATTTGATTGATTTTTTTAATTCTTACGTTTGGAAAATTATTTAGGTGTTCCGGTAATTTTAACTAACCCTTTATATTTGCATAGAGCACATAAAATATTCCCTTATAATGTTGCTATAGTTTTCGATAAAAATTTAACATATTCAGGGCTAACCGTTAAACCCCGCCCTGGTTACGCCTATCGAAGTAAGGAATATGATAATTTATTAAATAATAATTTACTGCTATAGTTTTAGCAGGGGGTTGAACCACTAAAACCCCTGGTAGTTGCGCTCATGATCAATTTTCATTTTGCCCTTCTACGAATTTGCATTAATTTCGCTTAACATGGGTGAAATTTAATAAATCCGGCTGCAGGTAATCAGACGCGTTTAATTTAGACGCAATCGCGAACATGTCGGTGTGAATTACTAAAATCTATCATCAGTGTCCGGTGATATACAATTTCCATTAAAAGTTAACCGGCGTTTTCATCCCTTAGTGAAACGAATCGCGTTTATTAACCAATGAAACTATAATCTGATTAATTTATTAATTGTTAAGGGTTTGTTCTAAATTGTCATGCACTAATGAAAGGGGAATAATAGAATAAGAATTTAATTTTGACGACAATAAACTTTAAATTTTTATTTAAATAGAAAAGAGTATTATTCATTCACTTGGTCACAGTTATTTAAATATATTAAATAAAAATGATTTGAAAATAATTAATAAATTGTTTTCACATTTAGCTCTGTGACTTTTGACTTACGTTATGTAAGTACGTTAAACAAATGCACATTAAAACAACTACTTCCCGGGCAAATATTCACGCCGGACAGTGGGTGTACATTATGTAATTCAATATCCGGCGTGGGTATTTGCCCGGGAAGTAGTTGTTTTAATGTGCATTTGTTTAACGTACTTACGTAACATAAGTCAAAGGTCTAGCTCTGTGACTTTATTAATTATTTTCAAATAATTTTTATTTAATATATTTAAATAACTGTGACCAAGTGAATGAATAATACTCTTTTCTATTTAAATAAAAAGAATTTGAAACTAATTAATTAATAAATTATTTTCCCTTTAACTACTTTGACATTTTGACTTATGTTACATATGTAATGTGTAATTATATTATATAAGTAACATAATGTATTAATTAATTATTTACATTTTTTTAATTTATTTAAGTAACAGTTATCAAGTGAAGAAATCCTTTTCTATTATCAAAATGATAAATATTTATTATTTTATAAAACTCATTACAATTTTGTATTAATTTTTTTATTTTATAAAAAAAATCAATTTGTTATTACGCACAGGTGTGTGCGAAAGAGGGAAGAAATATAAAGGTAGGGTAGAAATAAAGAGGAGGAAAAAAGGGGGCAACAATAGAATAAGAAAACCGGCGGTTAGTCGGCGGTTATTTACAACCTTTTGTGTCGCGAGTTCGCGAATTTCCGGCGGGTTGTTTATAATTTATAATTTCCAACCCATTTATGCAAAATAATAAAAAAATAAAGATCGCGCTGACAAATGCGTGACGATATATTAGCACCGTATTTCATCCATTTTTTTCACTCTCTCTTTATTTTTTTATTGTCGCACCGTTGTTCACGCGGAAAAAATAAAACGGCGGGGGCGAAGTTAAAGCGCGCGGAAAATTCGGATTAAATCGCTGCATTCAGAAAAAAAAAACGAAGAGTCGTAAAAAATAAACCGCGAAGATTAAATTAATTACAAAAATATTATTTCAATTCTAAATAGAAGAAAGATTGAAACACACTTTAAACTAAATCACATTCATTTTAAACGGCGTTTATATTTTGGAAGAAATAAAGTAAGAAAAGTTGTGAAAGAAAAGAGTATTTATTCTCTTGATTACAATTATTTAAAATTAATAAATAAAAAATATTTGAAAGTAATTAATTATTTATTCATAATTTTCCCTTTAGCTTCTGTAACTTTTTTATTTACGTTCCGTAAGTACTTTAAAACAAAAATACATTATAACAACTACTTCTCGGACATTGAATTACATAATGAACATTAGCTCTTGCACAGCAATAATTAAAATTGATAATGCGGATATTTCTGAATGTCAAATGTTGGATGTTTACATAAATATTATTATGATCGAAATTCGTATTCACATAAATTACATATTTAATTATTTTTAGATAAAACAAATTTTAAGTTTTGTATTGACTTCACTTTCGAAAAAAAAAATTCTTTCAACTTGATTACATTAATCATTTGGTGAAACATGTTTGTTTAGACGTACTTTAATACAAAAATACATTATAATAACTACTCCTCGGACATTGAATTACATAATGAACATTAGCTCTTGCACAGCAATATCATATTGTATAACGCAACTTTTTTTATTCGAGAATATTTAATGCAAAGAACAAAAAACGTAACGTAAGTAAAACAGTTACAGTAGCTAAATAATTGATTATTAAATAATGACTTTCCAATTTATAAAAAATAGTGGTAAAAATTAAAAAAAGCTAAAATAGGAATAAATGTTATTCTTCATTAAAACTTAAGCTAGCTAACAGTTTTAATGAAGAATAACATTTACTCTTGATAATATCTTAAAAATTATTTAACATTTTAAATATTCATTTTTGTCTTTAGCTACTGAAATTAACATGACGTAAGTACTTAACGAAAAAATGCATTTTCGGTTACTGAGATCATCTGATTCTGAGATAATATCGATAATTCATAGATATGGAGATAGAAATAAAAATATCTTTAACACTTACACAACAAACACAATATTTACATGTTAAAGAAAAATGAAAAACTAGAGAGTATAATAAAAAATCCGTAGTTAAAATTATGTAGAGTAATGAACAATAATAATTATTTAATTTTATGAATGAATATTTTTTTTATAATTTGTGTAGTCTGAACAATATGCATATATATATATACAGAGAGGTTTTTTTATGGGGAAGTATATGCCTGCAAAAACGTATGAGAAATGTATACTGATAAAAAAAGCTCTCTGTATATATATATATATATATACATATTAAATTTTATTTAATTTTGTTTGAATAATTATAAAATATTATGTTATGTTGTATTTTTATAATTTGTGTAGTCTGAACAATATGCATATATATATATATATATATATATATATATATTGTTCAGACCACAAATTATAAAAATACAACATAACATAAATATGTACAATACACAATTATTCAAACAAAATTAAATAAAAAGAATTTCAAAATAATTAATTATTAATAAATTATTTTCACTATAGCTACTGTGGCCTTTATGATTTACGTTTCGTGAGTATTTTAAAAGAAATATACATTAAAAGAACAAATTCTCTTTCATATACCCCTCCAGGATTATATAATGAACATTTGCTGCTGCATACCAATAACATATTGCATAATGCAACATTTTTTTTATTTGAGAATACTACAGTCAAGTCTTTCAATCTCGTTAGTACAGCTCTGCCAAAGAAAATTATAAAGTTGCTAACCATCTCAATCTTTGGCGAAGCTTTTGCTTCTTTCCTCTTCTCAATCGCTCTAATTCTAGTGTGCCCTTATCTCTGGTATAGACAGAAAATATCCATTATTAGCAATTTCATTTTTCACTTCCTGTCGGAAAAATATTTATTTATCTCACTACCATGTTTGCGCGATTCTAGAAAAGATATTAAAGAAAAACACGATGTGTTCGTGCGCGGCGAAAATATTTCACAATATTTACTCCCAACGAAAAACGGCGTTAGGGGAAGGGGAAGCGTTTATTACGTAAACCACTCCAATATCGATACCTGAACACTCCGGGGACGGCCAATCTATCAACCGGCTCTTCTCCTCCTCGGACGTCCGAAGTTTGCAGAAAACTCACGTCCTAAACGAAACGAAATGTGTTTGTATTTTTTAATATGACGATTTAAAAGTGGGAAAAAATACGTATAAAAACATACATATAAGTAAAATTAAATGTTGTTAAGAATTGTTATTCCTTGTTTTGATAGCTCTATATTTTTCTTGACCTTCTTTTAGATTTAAATCTTGATCTTTATTACTTTTGATTATAATCGAAAACATCATTGTTTTCTATACAGGGGTTAGCTAGTCTTAAAAAAATAGTTTATTTTCTATGGCTTTTCTGTGTTACCATACATACATTTTATTACATTTAATTCTTCTTTGTATACGAAATTTAGTCAAACGAATAAATAAGTGTATTAATTAAAATAATTCATAATTATGATTTTTTACAATTCACTTTCATGACTAGAACTGTAATGGAAGTCAAGAAAATATTTTGCAGTACTAGTCATGAAAAGGGCAACTTTAAAGATATTGAATCTTTAAAGTTGTCTTTTTTAGCCTTGAAATGTTGACCTTCTTGACAATTTCAGGAAAAAGATTTTTACAACATATAGCGAACGGGTAATTCTTTTCTTAATATTTTTATTATCTAAAAGTTAATACAGATTAAACGGGCAACAGTTCTCCGTGTATTAGAACGTCCATCTTTCCGGATGTTTCTATTTCTATGTTGTTTGAAAGTATTTGTGGGTGGCGGAGGACGTAAAAGGGAACGGATTCTAATCCCGGAGTGTTGAGGCGACACACGCATACCTCACGCCATAAGAAGAAGTTGGCGGAGAAGAATTCCCGGGCTTCGGAGAATGTATCAAAGAATCCCATATCCGGCTTTAAACGGAATATTTAACTCCTACCCTGGATATCCGGGCGCGGGACAAATAGAGGGATTTCCCCTTATATATAAATTCGTCGGGGGATAAATAAGGAATTACGCCTCGCGATGGATAAATAGAATACAGATAAACGGAAAGAAAAATTCCTATATATGAATGAGAATTTAATATTTAATCAAGTTTGAATTCATGTAATTAATGGTTTTAATATTTAGACATTGGTAGTTCATATTGTATGAAATAAATATGAATAAATTATTAAAAATCAACAGATTATATTGAATAACTTTAAATTCTCGACTAGTTTCGGGTTATCAGCCCATTTTCAAGAGAATTTAAAATTTGTTTTATTCATGTAGTTTGGAAATATCAAAATGAAAATGATACGCATTTACATTGACAGTCTCTTAAGGTTGCGATTTAGCAGAAAGAGATAGCAATATTATGATTATTTTCACTTTAGTGTGAAAATAATCATCAATAAATAAGAGTCGCGCTTCAGAATTAATAACGTGAATATGTACTTCCAAAAAAACCGTCAATTATTACATATCACCCAAATTCACTAGTTCTTGTTAGAATAAAAAAATGGAAGATATAATGAAATTAATAGGTAATGAGTGAAAAGCTATTTTAATGAAGAATTTAGTGAAATCATTAAAATTGTCCTTAACCACGTTTTTGTTGCTAAAACTATACATTAAATATTGACATAAAACTGACAGATTTTCATTGTTTCTTTCATAATTGTTTTCTATCAAATCTAATTAAAACAATAGATTTTAATTTATCTGGTGAAATACCTGTATGTTTTAAGATTGCTTTCATGTATAATATAATATTATTGAACTCAGACTTTCCTCTTTGGCTCACAAATTCGGCTCAAATCCCATAAATGTAAACCTGATAAATTCCCTATGTATCCCACGTAACAAAAATATAAGAAACAAAATTGTAATGAAAGTTTATTAGGACTTGAAATAATATTGCTTTACACAGAATAAAGCTAATATTTTTTGAATAAAATTTAAAGTTCATAGCGACTTGCATTTCACTGTCAAAGATTTTTAAAAACGTTAAATGTATAATGTACTCAATGTAGAAGTTTAATTAACCTGAATAGTTCACTAAAAAAAATAATATATTGCTTTTTATTATAATTTTTATTTAGCTTCACGCAACTAGAATCTTGTATTGTTTGCCCCACTATGAATGCAACCTAAGATGCATCAATATTTTTAAAAATAAACAAGGAATAATAACTCGTATTGATCGCTAAAATTTGATCATTCTCTTTTTCCACGCTGCAGCGTGAATTATAGTAATCATTGCCAGTAATTTGTCCTTTAATTTTAATTTAAATAACTGCAAAATTGTGAATCGTCTCCGTTTTTATTACAATATTTTTAATATATATTTTTCTCTTCGTATAATAGAATTTAATTGAAGGAAAGACTACTGATCGATAGCCAATTAACAGATATAAATTATACTTTTACAAAGTTATAAAGAAAGATTATTTTATTGATTAAATAAAATACGATTTTTTAATAAAATACATACAATCTGGATAATTAATTAAAATTAAAACACTTGGTTTGTTTCACTAGATTATATTTTATCCAACTAGTTTCGACCATTGGTCATCTTCAGGGAAGATAATCTAGTGAAACAAACCAAGTGTTTTAATTTTAATTTTAATTAATTATCCAGATTGATGTAAAAATGTTTCACCACGGGTTAAGTGAGAAATTAATTAAACATAAAATACATACATATAATAGAATGTTATAGGCAAAAGGATCACTGGTCGATAGCCAACTAACAGATATAAATTATACATTTGATTTTATAATTTTTAATATTTATTTTGTAAATTTTTCTGTATATATTTTGTCATGAATATTAATTATCAGAATTTTATATTTAGTGATTATAGTTTTAACAATTTACACTTGCCGTTAAAGGTAGAAACATAAAGTTAGAAACATTTTACTATAAAGAGGAAAAAAAAAAACTGTTTTATGTAATCATAAGCAATGTATATCACTATACATTGCTTATGATTACTTAGCTGTGATTAATGATTTACCCACTAAACAAAATGATTACAAAAAACGATTAAATACTAACGAAACATTGATGTAACGTTTATGCGTTCATATTTTTCTTAGTGGGTATGAGATATCAAAGTAAATTTGAATGGATTACACGAATTGAAATTGAATTTAACCGCAACCAAATTGATTCATTAGTTTATTGCCCCTTTTTGTTTTGTTTTATTTATTAAATCGATTACGAATTTCCGGATTGCGAATAATCATCCCGTACGGGTTGTTTTATTTAATATTGTTAATCCGGACGAGGATATCTAGGAAGTCCATAAATCACAAGCAATTAGCCCCGATGGTGATTAATCTAGCACGCCCTGGCCATAACTACATAAATGTAACAACAATGTTTGTGTGTGGGGCTCGCCATCTCGCTCACTCTCTTCCCCCAGTGACTCGCTTTCTCACTTTCTGTGGGTGTGCTGGCGTGTAAGTCTCTCTCTTCCTGTTTGTGTGCGCTAACTTCACTCCACTACCGCATTTCCGAACTGATTTATTCTAATCACATTCGCGAAGGGCAATAATTCACACGGAACGACAATTAAAATTGATAATGCGGATATTTCTGAATGTCAAATGTTGGACGTTTACATAAATATTATTATGATCGAAATTCGTGTTCACATAAATTACATATTTAATTAGTTTTAGATAAAACAAACTTTTAAGTTTTGTATTACTCGATTTTCACGTGACTTCACTTTCGAAAAAAAAAGTTTCTTTCAAGTTGATTTCATTAATCATTTAGTGAAACATGTTTGTTTATAGGTATGTTAATTAAATTAATTGAAACAAAACCAAATAAATTAAATAGAAGAATTTGAAAATAATTAATTAATAAAAAAATAATTAATTAATAAATTATTTTCTCTTTTGCTACTGTGACATTATAACTTATGTTACATAAGTACTTTAACAGTAGCAAAAGAGAAAATAATTTATTAATTAATTATTTTCAAATTCCTCTATTTAATTTATTTAAATAACTGTGACCAAGTGAATAAATCCTTTTCCTATTAAAACCAAATAATTTCTTTAATTTCTTGACGTATGCTCTATTTTATTAATATGAAAAATTCAGGATGTGTTTGCTGTAACATTTGTGTGCCTGTTTGAATCGTATTGTATACATTAAGTTTAGAACTTTCTTTAAATTTATAGGCAAAAATGAATAGAAATGAGTAAATTGAATTGTTTTTTAATTGTCACATTTCTCTTTACCAATAAAAAACAACAAATTAAAAGTTTGAATTACTAATTAAAAACCCAAAATGCTGGCATTGAGATTAATTAGGAGGAAAGAGAAATATTCTCTTTCCTCCTAATTAATCTCAGAACAAGCTCAAGAACAAGCTGATTCTAGAACCTTATCACGACCCTCAAGATCAGATGAGGTTATAGAAGCGGCTAGTTCTCTCTACTTATTAAATTATAGGTTTTGTTGTTTACAATGTTTAGATGTATGTATGATGAACTCTCTACTTATTATTCGCAATATATTTTTTAAATCTCAAATATGAAAGGTTACATATATGAAGACAAAAATCATAAAATGATAATTTCAAATGTCATATTTTTTAACTTATACAAAAAAAGTTATAAAACTTTATTTTAAAATATTACGAAACCAAGGTTCTGAATGGTGTTTTTTTTTGTGTGATTTTGTTAAACCGTAAAGTTTAGGAGCAATATGATTTTTTTGTTTTCGTTATTAAACTGGACATTTGTGTTAAAAATCGAATTATTTTTTGATAGATTTTTTTTATTTATCCTTCATATATTTAATTGTTGGATTTTTTAAATATTTATATTTTCCTTATATATTTAACATCTTTATTGACAAATAACGTTACATTTTACAATGTGTAGTATGTGTGTTTACAATATTTATAGAATTATTTCAATTTGATTAAATGATTAAAGAAGTTATTCACTTTTTGAATATACAATTCTTTTGTTAATACCATAGTTGTGTTAGATTTGTCAGCTGTTGTAAAGACTAATTTATTTTGTTTGTTAATCATTACAATTAATTATAACATAGTATTATTATTGTTACCCGACACTCGAAAGGGTATAAGGGTTATGATAATATATATATATATATATATATTTATATATTATCGTTTATAGAGAAAATATAACAAATTATAAATTAAAATACAGCATTATTTATTTTATTTTACATAAGTGAAAAAATGTGACAATGGGCTTTTGAAATTACAATAAAAACTAATGTTATGATTTATTTTCTTTATTAATCATTACAATTAAGTATAACATAGTATTATTATCGTTTATGGAACTCATCATGTTGGCATTTATTTAGTTAGTTAACGGGGGCCATTTTATACAGTAAAATTGGTCTGTCCAAAAGCCTACACAGTTTAATAACCATTATAATTGCTTGGCTTACACTGAAAGCATTTTTAGAAATAAAAAATATTATGTAAAGTGCTTATATCATAACATTTTCAAAACAAATGTTTGTTTAACGAAAATTGAATATGATTAAATCTATCGATTTAATTATACAAATATTTGATTTACAGCTACAAACAAAAAGTAAGTAAAAATAATTTAGCCAGTCACAAAAATGAAAATACATTCCAAATTGAAAATATCTGCATAATTTATTATTTTCATAATGTACCCCACTTTTACACACCTACATACACTCTAACAACACATGCTAATGCACATAAAACGTACACATAGAACCAGAATATCCCGCAACAATTTACTCTCCGTCTTTCTCCATCCTATTTTCCTCCGCTCTCTATTTCCCCCCCTTGCTTCTCTCCTTTTTCAGCCGCATAATGCGATTATAACGACCGTCATTTTTCTATTTCCAGCCCTCCCCCTTCCCGAAACCAAAATAATAACAAAAAATAACACGCGCCAAAAAAAAAAAATCCGGGGAAAAAGAGAAAAGTTTATCACGCTTTAGTATTCATGGCGTTTAAATTACTCCTCTCTCTCTCTCCTGAGTGACAGGTGTGCGACAATTATTAAAGACCGCAATCCGGTCGCTCCCTCGGGTATTAAAATACACACGGTTATTTCTATTTGCATGGGCTAGTTGTAAAAGAGGGAAAGAGACAAACGTTTCGCTATTAACCTGTGCAATGAAATCGATGAACGCGATTTTGATTGCTGTTTTAATGATTAAATAACAATAAATCAATTCTATTAAAATCGGTGATTAAAATCTGATTCCCTTGGTATTTGCGTTTTTTTAATAGCTATGATAAACCAATAAGCTAGGTAAGCTTGAAATTGGTTGAAATTTTAGCAATAATTGGATTTTATTTAATAAATTGTTGTTGAAAAACAACAATATATATATATATATATATATATATATATATATATATATATATACAGGGAAGTTTTTTTATCAGTATACATTAGGGGAAGTGTATACCTTCAAAAAAAAAACGCGAGTCAAACGCACTGAACCGATTAAATGTGTATGTTTAGTTGACTATTTGGCATATGTGTGTTCAGTTGCCTGTTGTAGGCAACTAAACACACATACATTAATGCAATTAACTCGCATATTTTGCAGGTATACATAGGGGAAATGTATACTGATATATATATATATATATATTTACCATTTACATAGAGTTGTGGGACGTAATAAATCGAGTTTTATTAACAAACAAACATATAGAAGAATAGTCCAGTGTACAACACTGAGATATAATTTAAATTAATTAAATATAAGTGGAAGAGTAACATCTTTTAAGGGATTTTGAACCCATGTCTCCGGCTGAATCGGGGGATCTCATCAGAGATTTCCATTTATATTTAATTAATTTAAATTATATCTCAGTGCTGTACACTGAAATTTCTTCAATTTCATAGATACACAAATAATTTTAAATTAATATAAATTTCATTAATTAAAAAAATAACTTTCTATTTAGCCACCGCGACAATGATATGCACAAAAATAATTGTTGTGATGGCTAAAGAGAATACAATTATGTTTTGTTGTTTTTCATATTTCATTTTTAAATAATGATGGTTATGTTTTATGTATAATAACAAAATCACATAATGTAAATAATTCTTGTATGGAATATAGTTGTAAGGCTCGTACAACAATTATTTAAATGACAATTGTTGTCCTTTCTCCTACATTTTTTTTTATTGAATTAAATGTATATCGAAAACTATATTTCCATCTTCAGTAGTTTCCAAAATATATATTAAATTCAATAAAAAATAAGTAGGAGAAAGGACAACCATTTTTATTTAAATAATTAAAATCTTCACAACCAACATAAAGAATATTTCTCGTGCAATAAATAATATACAAAAACAAGCAAAAGAATCATTTAATTACAAAATAACTAATAATGTAATTACGCGGTTTGCTCGATTTGGTATCAACATTACGGATACTAGTAATATTAAGTAACGATTTATTTAATAAATAGCTTAAAGTATAGAAACGGACAACAACAATTAGAAATAAAGTGAGATTTAACGCGGATACGACCGAAGGGTGTGATATTGCTCGTTTTAAAGTTGTGAACAGACTCTCAGGTCGTTAGTAATAAAATACAAATTTTACAAAAACAGGGAGTGAGAGTATAAACCGAGAAGAAAATGTGAAAATATATAAGTAAAACAAGGAAATTTCCCGCCATACCGATTCTTGTTATTTACGAGGTGGTGTGAGGTTGAGAATGGATCCAAGAAGGCCGTTTACAACTTATTCCTTCGCCCGAGGTTTATCTCGAATAAAGCCTAATTGCGCACGTTCGGCTCGGAGTCCCTTGTAACTCGAGAAATTTTTTCAATACTTTAATGTTTTTTTATTAACGGAATCTCCAATTTATCATATAATCATACATTTTTAGAAAAAAATTAACAATAAAAATAATGTTATTGCGCTACGGTCGCATCCAAAATTAAAGAAATACAAAAAATATACAATATATTATTGTTATGTAAGAGTGAGTGTCTATTGTTGGGAATTTGTTTCAAAATACTTATATAACATAAGTCTAAATATCACAGTAACTAAAGAGAGAATAATTTATTAATTATTTTCGGATTCCTTTTATTTAATTTATTTAAATAACTGTGGCCAGGTGAATAAATCCTTTTTTTACTATTACTAAATTCATTAATTTTTCAAACCTGTCTGGACTTTCTACATTGACAAATATAGTAGTGTTAACATTTTTTTATTAAATAGGATTTCACGCATTTACATAAAAAAAACATTTGTGTTTTGTTTCTTTTTTATATATTATAAACGAGTTGGAATAATCTCTCGGTACAATAAACATCACAATCAATATGTTTTTCAAATGAAGAACAATTTATTCTATAAAAACGTAATAAATAAATCAGAAACAAGTTAAATACATTAATAATGTCATTTCGTTTTATTTATTCCGTTTAATAAAATCATCGCAATTGATTAATTAAATAAACACTGAATTCATTAATAATTCAAACCACTTTCGACGTTCAATATTGACAAATATTCCAACAATTATTGATTAATGTGTTATTAACAGCCTTTAAATAAATAATATATATGTTTCTCTCTTTCATTTGAACTACTGTCATGCCATTTGTTTTGTATATTTAAATAAATAACTAACTAAATTAATTATTAAAGGAAATAAGATAATTACGTCGATTTGTAAATGCATTTTGATAAATTGTTTGATGATACATTCAGGTCATAAAAATCTATATTCACTTTTGTATAAACTGAATTTTATTAAACTAATTTTAAATTTAAATATGTTTATTAAGCTTTTTATGTAATAATTAGGATGTACTTTAATTAATACACTTGGATGTTAGTTTCACCGAACATCATAATTATTTTCGTTGAAAAATAGTTCCTTTACTCTTGTATTTTAAACTTTTACTTTTGGTTTATGCGAAGAAAGGTTAATGTTAAAGAATATGTTATCTTAATCCTTATTTCTGATTTTATTATCAATGAGCACACTCGTCCTGAAAAACTCTTATTGGTCATAACAATCTCATATAGGTGCTATATGAGAAAATCATTTTATAAATACTAACCATTTTAATGATGGCCTAAGGAACCATTTTAAAGATTATTTCAAAAAATATAACTTGTATAAATGTATAGACATTAATAAAAAGTGAAAAATAAATACACGTATTTTTATTTTCAAGACGAAACTTAAGAATTCAATTGTTTCTCTAACGTTCTATACGCTTTTAACCAGAAGGGTGCTAATATTATTTTTTTCTTATTTCGTTTGTTCGTTGTTTGTGTTTATTTATTGTAAACACACTTAAATAAATTCTGAAGATTTCTGGGGTGCTCTTTGTGCGGGCGCTAATGGAACGTCGGCCGTGGGAAATCGCCCCGCTCGGGAAACAGATGTTGACTTCTGAAGAGGAGGAGAGGGCGTCGCCTCGTTTCGGAAAAACAGACGAAAACAAACCTGAATTATAAGGGAGCACGAAAGTAAGGAGGGAAATTATTACACAATGGCTGAGTGGACGGAGCGAGGGAGTGTGTGTTTTGGTTGAATTTATGTTGGAATATTAAAATATCAATAAAAATTGAAAGAAAACAATGTATATACAGGATGATTCGGGAGGACATTTTAAAGACATGTCCAGGAAACAAAAATAAGCTGGTATGTTCAAGTCTAATTTTAATTTCTTTCGGAGATATTTTGAATAATAGCAATTTATAAAATTAAAGAAAAATGAATCCAGAAACTGGCTATCAGGTCAAAGTGAGTGCTGAATTTTTGAAAATTTAATATGAATTAATCCTATTATTTTTTTTTGTACCTTTAATATAATTTTATAAAATAAATATGAAGAGATTATTAAAAATCAACCAATAAAACAATTAAACACTGATTAGATAGAATAACTTTAAATTCTCGACTAGTTTCGGGATATTAGTCCAATGTCAAGAGAATTTAAAATTTAGTTTATTAAATTCAGTCTTCCTACACCGAGACTAATGATATTTATTGTGCCTACATATCTGCCTTTATTCTGCAAAGAACCGGGATGTCGATTTTCAAATGGATAATGTTTTCAAAACCCGAATGTTTCATGAAATTCAGTTAGCCTCTTGGACTCTCGGTTACTATTTTTATTGTAACTTGGAGATAAATTGAGATACCATTTTTAAAATTAACTATAATATTCTTCAAACGATAAACAATCAATTTTCTCACAAACTATATTTCGATTTTTTTTTATTTTAATGGGTTTTCTTAATTTTAAAAAAATAATTGATGTGAAATCCAAAAAATTGTTTATCAGACAAAGTTCTTTTAGTCTGAAATGTTTTTTTATTTCTGCATACAACTCTATAAAAAGGAAATTAATAATAGAATTCTCGATGTCTGTAGAAAACCGCTATCGATCGTCGGTCTTTCTGCCTGTCTATTATTATTATTATTCATAATCACCAACATTTAAATTCAGTGCAACTCCTTGAAATCGTCCTCCGTACGTTTCAACCAAAGAATATTGAATATTCCGAAAATCTGCCGATCGTAAAAGGAATCGCATTGAAAAAAAAAAAAAAAAAATAAGTTGCATTTCCAGACCCCAGGTTAATAATAATAAAAAAGTATAGATGGATATCAGCCAGCACGTGTGCGGAAGACAAAAGATATCGATTCCGCGAATTAGGCCGAGGGGCGGGGGGCAATATGGGCCAAGTGGCGAAAAGTATTGTTATTCAAGGGAGGATCATCCGCTTGAAGAGGTCGTGATAAACGGGATAAGGGCCTTTCACGTATAGATATATATATATATGTAGTCTTCTATATGCTCTTTTTATATACATATATACCATGCCTGTATGTATTTCACAACACGTGTGGAATAAATAAATTCATGATTTCCCCCGAGGGGAAAGGATTGGTTTCTGTTCGGACTAATTAGGCCATTTAATAAGTCACTTTTTCAAAATAAATATTTTTATATGATTTTCATTTCCGGTTTAGAAATCTCTGTAAATATTTTTTTTTAATTAAATTGATAAAAAAATAAATTCAACCGGAATTGAAAATCGTATAAAAATATTTATTTTGAAAAAGTAAGACCAAATTAATCCTTTCCCCTCGGGGGAAATCATGAATTTATTTATTCCAAAGATACGGGCATAAATCTTTTATTCGGAAATTCAGTAAGTGTTCTTAAATAAACACTAATTTATATTTAAGTATATTTTTATCAATTAATTAAAAAAATATATATTTAGAGTGATTACTCCGCCATTTTTAAGTAATCCTTAGTACTAATTAATCTTTAAATCACTGCATTTGGTTTGCACCACGCGCACACGACATTTAATGCCTCTTTAAATTTAAGCGATGGGTGTTGGCGGCTTAACTCCACTAAAAGCATTCTAGTAGTGACGTCCTGATTTTAACCTATAAATTATAAATTTGTGCATAAAGATCAAATTATATAGAAGAAATAAATGATGTTGAAAATGCTCAAATGTCTATACTTTTAGATAAATATATTGTTCAAAGTTTATTTTTATTACAATTTTATTTATAACGATAATCATGACTGCAAGTAATTGTGCTTTCATCGAAATCAATAATATTTTTTTATTATTTCAGTGTTACAAAGCGAAAAAATACGTTCTTATAGGTATAACAATGAAGTTAGCTACTGACATTTCTCTAGAACCTTAATTAAGAATAGATTTTATACGATTGATTTAATCCAATCAATAGTATTGTTTCCTTAACTTTTAAGGAATCCTTAACCAAAGAGATCTTAAAATAAAATCGGTATAAACAGGCATTAAAGAAAAAAAAAAACGATAAATTATTCTGATAACAATTATGAACGTACAAAGGATTTTATATTTGATTCTTAATGGTTATTGTAAATAACGGTTGGAATAGTTGATTTCGAAGGAATAATAATAATATTTATTCATAATAATTCGATTATATAACAGCATTATTATAATAGAAAAATATAACAATAAACCGCACACTAATTCGCTAAATGAATACGTTAGACTAGTAACTAAAATAAGAATACAATTTAATTAAGATATTCTGCGACAGAGTAATATTTATTTTCTATTAAAAATGCTTATAATTTGTTTTTAAATTTTGTTAGCGATGTTATTGCTTTCAGTTGTTCGGGTAAATTGTTAAAGAGCCTTATCCATGGGTGAGCTCTCGTATAGAGAGAGTCTATGTTTAGGATACGCATATTTATCAACGAAACGCGTCTTATAATTATGCTTATTATTAAATTCATTGAATTTATCTTTATTTTTTGAAGTTAAAAACCAACGTTTCATATATAAGCTACAGATTGTAAGTAGACAAGCATTCTTGAACAGTTATTTACAAATATCTTTATATTTTAAATTACAAATTATTCTGAGAGCACGTTTCTGTATGGTAAATAAAATATTTATTGATTTTGAGCACTCATAGTGAATACCTTATTACACTCTCAAAATTTGCTCCATTAATTGAAATAAGGGTTTTTGTATCCAAAACTTGTTTAAAAATTCTTAATGAAGAATTTAATCTCGAGGAAAGCTTCATACAGTGGTTCGTCCACTTCATTTTTTGTCAATATCTATCTATTCTTAAGAAGTTTGTAAATGTTTTAATTTTAAAGTTTGATTGATTTAATGTGATGTTATGAGGAAGTTCTTTGTTTTCTGTTGTAAATATAACTACGTTTGTTTTCATAGTATTAACCTGCAGTTTGTTATTTTCAGTCTAATTCTGCGTTACACAGAATATTTCAGTGTCCTTTTGTGTTAGTTCGGTTGCATTTTTACTACTTATGAGTAGACTAGCATCATCCGCATATGTTGTTATAAAAGCATTTTTTTATATTTATATTCATAAGTAGATCATTGGCGTAGATT
This sequence comes from Philonthus spinipes, assembly GCA_963082785.1. NCBI lineage: Eukaryota > Metazoa > Arthropoda > Insecta > Coleoptera > Staphylinidae > Philonthus > Philonthus spinipes. The sequence continues at coordinate 18,210,835 of OY720307.1, read as the reverse complement.
ACATACAAAATTGTGTCTAAATTACAGCCTTGCGGTACACCGATATTGATGGCTTTTGGTTGTGATAATTTCTGTACTCTGTGCGTTCTATTAGACAAATACGATTGAATTACTAATAGTGCACATTCTCTCACACCATAGCATTAAAAAAATCACTTATTCTGATTAGCCCAATACATTTTGAATTGTCTTTCTCACATTTTTTATTCTGGTACAATATCGATTACAACGTGAAATCTTATAGAATTTTTATAAATATTCTAAGCTTTTATAAAATTTGCTATTTCGGCATATTAATAATAATCCCCAGCAAAACTGATATAATAAAATTGCATAAATATTACATTAAGAATAATAGAAAAATTGATTTATTCGCATGGCCACAGTTATGTAAAATAAATTAAATAAAAATAATTTGAAAATAATTAATAAATTATTAAACATGGAATAATTTATTAATTATTTTCAAATTCTTTTTATTTAATTTATTTTACATAAGTTGTTGAGAATTGGAATCGATCATTACACCGGAGATTTATTTCGGGAAGGTACGTTTAATTAATTTATTTTAACAACTTTATATTTATATGAGTCAAAGCTATACTGATGAGGGATGAATCTCGAAACACGTGTCTGCAGAAAGAGGATAGCTATCAAAATATTGACAATCACTAATTCGAGTTAGATTGCTGTTGTTATCAATGAACAATACTGTATTATACATTAAATTAATCTTAAACTAAACAGGAATTTCATCAGATGAATTAAAAATTATTTTAATGTTTAGTTTGTGTGAAAAACAATTATGAAAAACAATGAAAATTGATCAAATTTATAGCAAATTTCAAATTATATTTTTGCTAATAAAAACTTGTGCAATAAAAATGTAAAGGATTTCCCTAAATTCTGCATTCAAATAACTTAGCAGACATGACCTATTAATTTCATTATATCTTACAATTTTCTTTTTTAACTTGAACTAGTAAATTAACTTAATACACGAAAATTAACGATTTATTTTTTATCTAGACTGATACTTTATACTTGGTAGATAAAAATGTAAATACATATTCATATTATTAAATCCAAAAGAATATCTCTTTTTTAAAACGATTATTTCCATTTTACTATATAGCTATCTCTTTCTACTAAACCGCAACCTTAAATGTTCTCGAATAAAAAAAAATGTAGCATCATACAACATGTTATTGCTATGCAACAGCAAGTGTCCATTGTGTTAGTCAATGTCTAGTGGGTGTACCCCATCCGAGAAGTAGTTGTTTTAATGTACATTTGTTTTAAAGTACTTACGTAACATAATTATATATATCACAGTAGCTAAAGTGGGAATAATTTATTAATTATTTTCAAATTATTTTTATTTAATTTATTTATGGTGATGTGAATAAATCAATTTTAATTTATTACATTAACGTTTAAAATTGTTTTAATGTTGATACAATTTGTAAGTATGTTATCCACTGTAGTAGTTTATTTAATAAAATTATCAACCACAATACTGTATGGATAATTAGTAATGGCCATTTCGGTCTTTCGGACCTCGTCAGCCCAGTGTGCTCCATGCGCATTGGTTCTTGTCAATAATTACTAAATTTTTGCATTATATAATTATACCAATGGTGATTAAATCCACAACGAACCTAAATATTAGATTACTGTAAATCTATAAAACGCACATCTAATATCAATTAAAAAATCCCCGGGGCAAGTTGATTGAAAACGGAAAGCGTTCGCGACGATCGGAACGAATATTCGCCGGTTATGATTAAATTTTAATTCGGGCCGTGCTTTCGCCGTGCATACAATAATTTAATGGAAAGGGTGATTCGAGGCCCCCGTCGCCCAATCAACCCCATCGATTCCCTGTTCTGTGATGACGAGGAAATTACAGTGGGTTTACGGAATTATTGTGTACATCATGTTTAGGGGCGAGTTAATTCACCAATGAATATTTAACGTCTCCATTCGATCGTTTCGTTCCAATCAAACTAAAAACCCCGTAATTTTACTTGGAATCGATTAGGGGATATTAAAAATATCTCCACTGATCATTTTCTGTGCACGGACATTTTTTTTACTAAAAAATCAATTTGACTTGTTCTATATTTAATTCTGGGTTGATATGGACGCATAAATATATATATACAGAGAGGTTTTTTTATCAGTATACATTAGGGGAGGTGTATACCTTCAAAAAAAAAAACGCGAGTTAAACGCACTGAACCGATTAAATGTGTATGTTTAGTTGACTATTTGACATATGTGTGTTTAGTTGCGTGTTGTAGGCAACCAAATACACATACATTAATGCAATTAACTCGCGTATTTTGCAGGTATACATAGGGGATATGTATACTGATAAAAAAAGCTCTCTGTATATATATATATATATATATATATATACATTTTATATTTTTTGACATAGAAGTCTCTTGAATCGACCACCAATGATACGTATTTTTTATTGTAGGCGTTCAACTTATGTACCTCTTTTTTTGATAATAACCACTGGATTGTCAAGTTAAATTACTAAGAGTAAATTTTACTGGTTATACAAATTAAAAATTGTTTTTTACAAGTATTACTAATGAAAACTTGAAAGTAAACTACTTTTTATATATAAAAATAAAACAATTTAAACATTTATTTGATAATTATTAAAAAAAAGAATTAAATAATACAATATAGTAGTTTTACTTTTTTAAATTAAATAATAAAGAAGATAATGTAAAAAAATGAAACGAAACTAAATTCACTTTATGATTCCACGATGTTGTTGATGGGTATGTGGATAAGCTTCACCAAAAAACAATGAAGCCCATAATGCAGGCTGTAGCAATCGCGATCGTTTGGAATTCTTTCCTGTCGGGTTTCGTGCATGTCTTCAACAACTTGATGGAATCCTTAACGAAAGACAGTCCAGGTATATTGTATACGGCTACAATTATTTCGTCCCATTTTTTTTTTTTTTTTTTTTGGTCGTAAAGAAATGATAATTACAATTTATCGGGTCTCCTATATTCAGGGTGTTCTCTATTATTAACGCACCATTGCTAGCTTTGTTATTACTTAAACCAGAGAGGGCGGTGTGCTTTAAAAGAAATGTTATTTTAAGACCGGCTCATTTATTAAATGAACCTTTTTACTTCGTTTCTATACCTCGGATTGTTTATTATTGACTAGTTTCGACAACCTTAGACGGTTATTAATAAAACAAAAGTAATATTAGTCAATAACAGGTCGGCGGCCATGCAAGTTGGAATCCGCTAAGGAGTGTGTAACAACTCACCTGCCGAAGTTACTAGCCCTGAAAATGGAAGGCGCTGAAGCGTTATGCTTATACTAGTCAATAATAACCAATCCAAGTTATACAAACAAAGTAAAACGTTGATTGTTGAGACGTGTATTTTGTTATGTATTGTAATTCAATTTTTATAAATAAAACACTTTTTTACTTTGATAATGACACGTTAAGGTTGTCGAAACTATAGTCAACAATAAAACAATCCGAATTATACAAACAAAGTAAAAAAAAGTTTCATTAATGAGAATAAAAAGTGTTTCGTTTATTAAAATTGAATTACAATATATACAAAATAGGAGCTTCAACAATTAGGATTCAAGAATCCAAGAAATAATGAAAGAGCATTGTACCAGAATCAACAAAAAAAGCAATTTCACATATTCGATCAGATAGTCGAATAAAATCACCACTTCGACGAAAATTTGATAATCCTACATCAAGAAAGAAAACATAGGAAACTCAACATCATGAACAGCATACATCAATAGATATTATCTCAATTTAATTTGTCATCTGTTCCGTTTAAAATTGCTTTTTTATAAATAGAATGAATAATACTCTTTATTCATTCACTTGGTCACAGTTGTTTAAATATATTAAATAAAAATGCTTTTTTTGTTGATTCTGCTAAAATACTCTTTTATTCTTTCTTGGATTGACCCTCCTGTTTATTCTACATATATCATTCCATTTGTTTTTTTCTTAAAACTGAATTAAATCTAAAGAATTGGCATTAGGTATAGGTATTAAGTTCGCTGTAATAATACAGGCCGTGATACCATCCAAAAATTACATACACAATTTATCTGTCTAGGATATTCTTCATAACAAAATATTTAATAATTTGATTATTAATAATTGCCGAAACAAAATAATCTTTAAAAAATACAATAAATTTGCTGGAAATAAATGGATAACACGAGAACATTCAAGTACCATTGACGCTTCTATAAAACATACTCATTCCCATAGAAGTGCCACATTCTATTATTTTTCAATTTTAACACAAGACTTAACAAAAAATGTATATTTTATTGTTTTTGAATTGTATTTCACTTTATATTAAATATGTTTTTCTATTAGAGTGTCTATTTGTATTGTTTTAAGAACTCAAATTGATTTTGAAAGATGCATTTTCGTGCACTACTTAACCTCACTCCCTTGTTGGAATTACTTTGACTCATTCTAGGCCACCTTATATATATTTTTTTTCAAAAACGTTGCTACGTAATGCAAACACATTAGAAACTTAAAAGTGTTTGTACTAAAGTGACCCCAAGTATCGTTTCGTATTTCTTAACCAATAGAAATATATTCAAATGAGGAGGATATTCCTAAGGAGCTTATGGTAAAGGCGAACGCAATGAATTTGGAACATTGCTACGTAATGCAAACTCATTATAAACTTAAAGGTGTTTGTGCTAAAGTGACCCCAAGTACCGTTTCGCATTTCTTAACCAATAGAAATATATTCAAGTGAGGAGGATATTCCTAACGAGTTATTGGTAATGGCGAACGCAATGAATTTGGAACTTTTTGGAAAAAAAAAAATCAAAAGATAGACATTGCTTTTCAAATTTTTGAAGTGGTGGAAGAGAAAGTCTGATACTTCTACATAGGAGCAAGTATTTCTTACATATTTTTTCAGAGAAAAGCAGGTATGGAAACCAAAAATAATTAGGTCTCCGTATTCCATGCTAAAAGGTGCCTTCAATATAAAAACTATTTAAACATAATCAAATATTTTAAGCTCGTAGCATATATTAAACACAAAAGCCAAGCGATTTTTCGAAGGATGCCGTTTTAAAATTCTTAAATAAAGCTCCGGATGACAGCTATAATACATTTGCAGCATGCCAGTAATTGTACATTAATATATATTGGGTCGTCTAAAAAGTGTTTTCCGAATTTGTTATAATTTTTGAATGGAATTTTTCTTTATTGAAAATCAATTTTATTTAAGTACATGTTGTCCATTATTATCAATGATTTTTTTCCATTTTTCAGATAGCTTAATAATTCCATAATTGTAGAACTTCTGTGGTTTATCGGCAAAAAAGTTGGCGATATGCTTTTCAGCTGCACTTTTCTTAGCCATTTTTTTTTTTTCATCAAAGGAGTTTTGCAGAGACCGAAACAAATGGTAGTCAGACGGTGCAATGTCCGGGCTATACGGTGGATGCATCAAAACTTCCCAGCCAAGCTCTGTTACTTTTTGCCAGGTCATCAAATATGTGTGTGGCCTGGCGTTGTCGTAGAGGAACATAACACCTTTACTATTTTTTTTTTTTTCATCAAGGGAGTTTTGCAGAGACCGAAACAAATGGTAGTTAGACAGTGCAATGTCCGGACTATACGATGGATGCATTAAAACTTCACAGGCAAGGGTTGTCAGTTTTTGTCAGGTCACCAAAAATGTGTGTGGCCTGGCGTTGTCGTGGAGGAACAGAACACCTTTTATATTGACCAATTATGGTCGATTATTTCGAATTGCCTAGTCTAATCTGGTCAGTTACTGATAGTAGAGAGCTGAGTCGACTGTTTGGTCAGGTTCCAAAATTTCATAGTAGACGATTCCCTTCCAATCTCACCATACACACAACAATTCGTACTTAACCGTCGTTTGTGACGTTTCATTACGCTTCAACTACGATCGTTTGCGTTTTATAATCTCGTATTTTATTCATTTTTATTGACAAATGGGTCTATTTTGTTTCGATTTACCAACGTTAATCAAAATTCCCATGGTCAATTCATGTGGCATTCAAACATCGAGCTTTTAAGTAGCCAGCCCTTTTCAAATGATTCCAAACTGTTTGATTGTTGATGACCAAGGCGTCAGCGATGTCAGCTTGCATGACTCGATCATGTCCAAAAATTGTTCGGCTTTTTTTAATTTTTTTCCAGCACGAAAATGTTTAAACCAATTATGCACGGCACGATCACTTACAGCATCCCCACCGTAAATGGCACACACTTCTCTGCAAATTTTTGATGCACTGTAGCCTTTTCTATAGTGAAAAAGTATCTCATGACGGATTTCTTCGAAAATTTCACTCAATTTTGAAGTTTGTAAATTGTTGGTCCTAACTCATACGTAAAGCACTATCCCATATTCAACTATTTATCTGAACGACGCAAAGCGGCAGTTTCATAGGGGAAAGTATCTCTCTCCATATTAGTTAAGATAATATCTATTCCCATTATCTCAAAAATATTTCCAATTTTTCAAATAAGTTTCCGTAATTATTAATTGACATTTAACAATGGGAAACAATTTTCAATATAGTGAATACAATTTGATGAATAGTTAAATCCAATTGAAAAACTTTGTATTATTTTTTAAAAAATACAATTCCCAACATATTTTCCCTTTAGTTTCTTAATCTTCCCAGATACAACTGCGAAACTCTCGAGTGTGTCTCGAGATGAGATGAAGCGGAGTGGGGGGGAAAAGGCGCGACGGGGACGAGTTATTATCCTCACTTTGTAGCGGCCGGAATAAATGGTATTAATAAATTTTCCGCTTTATAGGACGTCGGGAAAAATAAATTACACGGAAAATTTATCGGACCGGAATTATCAGAAAACTGGATGGCGCAACATTCCTCTTTCCCTTCCTCCCCGCCGCTAAAGAACATTACACGTGTTTTGAAGTTTCAGTTTCGCAAATTTCAGTTTTCCCCAGGTGTTGTTGGAACAATACTGATGGGCGCGGGGGTGGTGGGGAAAGGGGTCGCGTTCAAAGGCGCGGAGAATGGGAGAAGGAGCCGTTCATAAAAGATTCCTTTGATGGATATTATCTACCGAAGTCGAGTCTCTCGGCTGAGGATGCTATTTAATATTCACGGGCGGGTTCTCAATTAAGGTGGGGGGAGGGTGGCTAGGTGGAGGAACTTTCGGCTAACTCAATCATTTTGAAAATTGAGCGTCTCGTCATCAGCGCCGTTTTAATAACTTTCATAGTCAAGGAATTTGCTGCGAGATCTTATTTTGTTTAAATCAATTTTCTTAAATTAGTTTCCTTAAAAAAACTATGATATTTTGTTTTTCCAATCAGGTTGATTGTTTCTACTTTTGTCTCTTTTTACCTGAACCACTTCGGACTTCCCTTTTCAGTCTAATTATAGAACTTATGCATGGTATTAATTTAACAAGTAAAACACTGGATAGTTTTTAAGTTTCACAGATTTATTATAGAAAACACTGCTATATTTGTTTTGATACAATGTATCATATTACATCAGCTGCCTGATGATGATACTTTTATAGGACAAGTTCAGATGAGCTGAATTTTTCGAAAATGCTATTACATAAAATAAAATCATGTTATAAAAAGTGTAAATAAATTTTATTGTGAAATAGCCAAACGTAAAATTTGTAATAATTTTCACCTAAATCAACACACACATTTCTTTATATTACAGAAGTTTATTTTATGGAACAATACGTTTATGACAAGCTGAATTTATTGAAACTACAATTACATAAAATAAAATCGTGTTATACAAAAGTGTTTTTATTGTGAAATAATCAAGCGTTCAAATCACGTTCGCCTTTTCCAACAAAGCCTCGTTGTTTTTCCTTTATCCAGAGAAACAGCGCAATAAGCAACACAGTGGAATTATTTATTTACCTCTCCCTTCTCTAAATAAAACACAAAAGTGATTTTCCCTAGGCGAAACGTAAAACGAAAATTACTTGAAGTCAAGCGGTAATCTTGACTCGGTAAATTTAATGGAATTTGTCTAGCCTCCCTGTAATTGCATTAATTACTCATTACACACAAGCATACATAAAGACACAGAAACAAAGGTACACAGAAAGAAATAAGAATACACGTGTAATACGAAACGCAGATGACTCTAACACATTCAGAGTTGGTTTTTGGGTGAAATAAAACAAAAAGCTCGTTTTAGTATGGTTTGTGTGCACAGGTTGTATCCGCTAAAATCAAGAGAGGAATTTATTGCTCTGATAATATTGTTGCAAGCGTTTTAATTACGTCTCCCGGCTGCTGGGGGGATGGATTCAGCATTTTCAAACGCTCCCCGGTTGCGGAAACGGAAGCGTAATTTAATTCCAGGCGGAACGGCGGAATTTATCAAAATAGTATATATATATATTTTTTAAATTATTTTCGAGGGTTTTCGTGATGAATTAAAACTGGCGGCGTTTTATTAATTCCGAAAAATTATTATTTTAAACTACATGAACATTCAACAGAAATGTATATAAAAATTGAATAAGGAAAAATTTCTGAAAAGCAATCAAATTCGGAATAAACAAATTCTATAAAATAACGAAATGATTCACACCTATGGTGAAACTTTACGGTTTCATTTCAGTTTAAGTGTTATTATAAACTTATTAGAAAATTTAACAAAAGCAACACGATGTTTTATTTGCGGATTGTTTGAGGAGTAAGATGACCAGTTTTTTTTTAATAGAGATAGGAGAAATATGTGGAAAGGATCTCTCGGCGTTGTTTCATTACCATGAAGTAATCATCATAAATATTGTAACTTGATTCATTTTTTAAATGAATCTTTCTCTTGTAACATATGCAAACAGCGGATAGCTTTGAGCCAAGGAATACTTCTATTATCGACAAATACAGTAAAGCAAAACCATGGTACCCTTCGGAAATATTTGTTACCATCATAGGTACTTTTTCCCATTTTGATCACACCTTCACCTGCTATAAAATTTGTAAACGTTAGTATGTTTTATTGTTAACCAAAAATTAGTTGCTGTATTTTAAGTTAACAATAAAACATACTAACGTTTACAAATTTTATAGCAAGTGAAAGGGTGATTAAAATAAAAAAAAGATAAATTGGAAGCTAAAAATCTTAAGAAAGTAGTCGTAGAATATTTAGAAAACAATATTTATTTCAGTTTTCTGTTTGCACAGAACACCATTTGTATATTATAAAGTCAATATTTTCTGTTTGCTCAGAACACCATTTGTATATTGTAAAGTCAATATTAAGAAGTCTATGTGAGATTAGTAAGTAAAAATAAAAATATGACAAATAATGCACTTATATGTATTTGCCTATTCAGGTTTTCCATGATACTGTGAACGAAAAACAGGTAAATTGCATAAAATAAAGGGTGCTAAGAGTAACGTTAGAAAAATGAAAAAAAAAAAAAAATCTCCAAAAAAATATTATCAGAATGTCTGGTAAAAACACAGGTTATAATAAAATTTAATATAATTTAATTTTATTTATTTTTAGTTACCTCTAAGTAGCTGGGGATTTTTCTAAATCTGCTGTGAAAAATCCGCTTATTGATTGAAGCAATAGAATTTGTGGGGACTTAATATAATATACTAAAACAATTCTAACCTCCCATGAATAAAATTCTGATAAATACAAATCATAAAATACTGTGATTTTTATATATTTTAACTTAATTGAGTTTTAGATATAAAGTTAAATATGATATTCAGGCCTGATGGACGTTTTTTATACCAGCTATATAAAATATAAATAAATCTTATAATATACTTACTTCCACTTCGTAAACAATTATGAACTAATTGTAATGTTCAAAAGAAATGCAATAAATTACTTATTTCCACAGATTAATCAGTGTTTATTTGGTAAAAATGCATTTTTAATCCGGTAACTGTCAATGTGTCAAATTCCGCAATTTTTTACGCAACAAGAGCTACTAACACAAAATATTTATAAATATGCGTTTTACTTGGTAATTAAAACGCATATTTTAAATATAAGTAGTTGATAATTACTAATACAAATTTTTATACAAAAAACGTACAATAAACGCAGATAAATTGGAAGTAGTAGCGCCACCTAGCAAAAGTCCTGTCTCCGAGTCAACCTTTCCATTTCACTTTGCGATCTGGTTAATCTATAATTGAAACTATAGTCACTAAATACAATAGTCTGTAATACAAAGTTAAAAAATATTTTTATAATAATTTTAGATAAAGTAGAAGTTTCAGTTATTAATAATTTATTTGCTAGTCCATTTAATTAATTTAAACAACTACAATAAGATAACAAATAAAATCATTTCTATTGTAAACATAAAAATTTGTAATATTCTTAATTAAAAAGAAAATGATTTTAATCGAGATGAGAACATTTTCTATAATTTGAATGTACTTGTATACCATTGAAATATATTATTCTTGCATACCATTGAAAATGATCACATCGTCATCGAAATCTACATCAGGGATTAAAAAATTTAAAAAGTAAAAAAAAAGCTATAAACATTTCTGTTTGTGTACATTAGAAATGATTTTAGTTGTACACTAAATTTTAGTTGTTTACATTAATTAAATAGATAATTTTTAATCTTTTGTATTATATATTATAGTTAGTGAGATGAAGACAAGATTAAATCATTAAAATCGTAATAATTTAATTTTGTCTTTATTAAATTGAAAATTATTATAAGGAAAATATATTATTTCCTTACGATTATGCAAGTCATGTGGTTGCAAAAAGAAAAGAAAAAAAAAATAATAAAATATTTAGCTACAATTCATCTAGCGTATGGATAACTAGTGATGGCCATTTCATTTATTATGGAAAACATATTATTGATTTCAATAAAATTGAATAAATACTCTATTCACTTGGTCACAGTCTCAATTTCAATTTCACTTTATTAAAGGAATGTCCATTTCCGAATTACATATTAAAAATTTTACAAGGAAAGTGCGACGCACTAAAAACATTAAAAACATATGTATATTTATTATTTAGTTATTTAGAAAAATAAAAAGGAAAAGGATTTGAAATTAATTAATAAATTATTTCCACATTTAACTCTGTGACATTTTGACTAACGTTACGTAAGTCCTTTAGACAAATGCACATTCAAACCACTATGTTATTGATATGCAGCAGCAGGTGTACATTGTGTAATTCAATGTCTGGCGGGGTATATGCTCGAGAAGTAGTTATTTTAATGTGCATTTGTCTAAAGTACTTACGTAAGTAAATAAAAATGCCACAGTGCTAAATTATCATTTTTATTTAATAAATTATTGGTTATTCTCAACTTTGACATCCTATTTAATTTACATGAATATTATTTCATGTTGCTGTTGTAAAAGGAAAAAAGAGTAAAATCAGCATGAATTAAAATTTAATTATTAGAATGTTAAAAATTGTTTTGTATATTTACGTATTTCTTTAGTAACCATTTATTCATTTTTTATAGAATACATTTTTTTTCTTCAATTTATTACACATTAATATTATTTCTGTGCTTCATAGAAATACGAACCGGTATATTTTTTAATGTTTATATATATTACATGGTTTTCATTTTATTTTTGAATTATTTTCTTCTCAAAAAAAAAAATCCCAAACACATAAATGTAGAAAAATATAAAAACACAAAAGAATTACATTACAATTATTAAAGTATTATTTACGACGAATACTAACAATGTTTGATAAATAAATGTATTGTTGCGGTTGTTTATAGCTAAATAGCTAATAGCAACACAGCATATTTATGCCTTATCGTTTGATAAAGTGCTTTAGGGTTACACATAAAGTAACACTCTCATTTTAACGTGCTGTTAAACTCAACGGGGCTATTTATAATTAGTTTTAATGTATATTTAGTAGTGTGGATGAAATAATAAAGAAAACTATACACGGTGTGTTTTAGTACATTAATCAATAAGCGTATAATGAAGGCTATTATCATGAATAATGTGGTTTGCGTAACTAGCCGCAGGTGAGTGGAGTAAATTTTTCGAAATATTTAAATAATAGTTTTGATTTTTTATTGAATGGTTGTAGCAAGAATAAATTAAATTTATCCTAGACAATTGTCATTTTTTGTTTATTTTGGTATATAAGTCAAATGATTTAAATAATAGTGTTTTTTTTTTTATTGAATCGTTGTATAAATAATAAATTAAATATTTTTTAATTTTTTATCCACAATTATATAATTCAAATGATACAAATATTAGTTTTGTTTTTTTTATTGAATAGTTGTAGCAAGAATAAAATAAATATTTTTTTAATTTGTTTTCACAATGAACTGTTTGGGATTGATAAATAAATATTTTGATGTGTATTATTTTTATTTTGTATTTTGTCGTAAATTGTGATTGGTAATTTGCCTTTTTTTATACATATGTTTTATAATCTTTTTAGAGCGTCACACTTTTCTTATAAAATTTTTAATATGTAATTATAATTGTAATTTGGAAATGGAGATTCCGTTAATAAAGTAAATTGAAATTGTGGATAAACAATTAAAAAATATTTAATTTATTCTTTCTATAACCATTCAATAAAAAAACAAAACAAATATTTGAATCATTTGACTTATATACCCAAATAAACAAAAAGTTTAAATTTAGTAACAACACATTTTTTAAACTTTTGTTGTTTACAAGTTAATGTATGACGGACTGATGCCCATTTACATTATTATTATTTTTATTTTAGCACATTTTATTCGCAAAAACTAAGATTATCAAAGTAGAACATTTAAAGTTTAACTTAATTTCAAAACTACGTCGATTCCTTTCCCCGCTTTTTTTTTCTACTTTAATAAAAGTTACACTTTCTTTCGCACGTCCCTTTTTTTCCTCCGTGCCCCTCTCGGAAATTCGGACGACGTTGATTAAATGGGTCGCCCATAAATCCGTATCGAGTGCGGGGGGAATTAACGAAGGGAACGAAAGGGTGGATCCCCCCTCATTTTCCGGCGACATGAATTAAACGCCCCCGCCGGCCCCCCTTTCCCGAGGGGGGATTTATCGCGCGGGCCGTGTCGCGCGCACGCATCCTCACTAAATCCATCGTCCACTAGATATGTTAATGTTGAGGGGGTTAGATATCGCCCCGTAAGCCGATTGAAAATTAGGGAAAATTATTAATTCGCCCTGCGCGTGACGGGAATCAATCAATGTTTTAACTAGGATTGAAATTGATCGGGAAGTTTTGGGGTTTAAAAATTAATTCAATATTAAATCATATCATCACAAAAAAATGTAATAAAAAGATTTGGGAAGCAAGAGCTACAGCAAAAAGGTCATGAGGAAGGCCAACAGAAACATAGGACGGATATGTGAAAAAAAGTTTTAAATAAACGAGAACTAAATCTAAAACAGGTGAAAGGAAAAGCAAAAAATAAGAAATGTAATATCCTTAAATATATCTTTTAATTTGCAATTAATTTACATATTATTATAAGACTGAAAGACCTCCGGTCGATAGCCGATTTATCATCTACAGAATATAATTCTAATTTTTGTATATTATTGTACATACATATACACATTTGAATAAAGATGGTTAGTTATTATAATAATAATAAATATTAAAAATAACAATTATTTTACTACAAGGCTTTACAGATAAATTACAACATACTAAGTTGGCGTTGGAAGTCTCGAGTCATGTCTATACTAAGATCACACGCGTGAAATGCTGGTTGCGGCCAACCTGACAACCAGTACTTTACGCGTGCGCTTATGATTTTAGTTCAGACATGACTTTAGATATCCAATTCCAACTTCGTCGTCGATTTTTGTTATACGCTCGATATAATTCATGTATGTTGTAATTTATCTGTAAAGCCTTATAGTAAAATAATTGTTTTTTTAATATTTATTATGATTATAATAAAATGTAAATTAATTGCAAAAAAAAAAAGATATATTTAAGGATCTAAACGGCTAATTATGTTTTACTTATATTAAATATCACTATATAGTGTTCCAATGTCTATTGTAATCTCGTTACAATTGTTTCACCACAGGCGAAGAAATGATACACTGCCACTATTCTGTCAGAATATACAGGGTGGCGCAAGATTCCGATGAAGTCCAATATCTCAGTTATTTAGAAATTTACAAAAAGATATTACTGACATAATTTGTAGCTACTGTAAAACTTCACATTTTAAAATTGGTTTCATATATACAGGGTGTCCAATAATCACGTGACGTATCAAACATATGATTTTTTAAATGGAATGCTATATTTTTTATGTCGAATTTAGATTCTACGCTTAAAATTAATCATTTTTGACATAAGGTTTATTAGGTCAGTTTTTAATATTTTAAAAGTTATAAACAATTTAAGGTTGAAATCAATGGAAGATTGGGGCCTTATTTTTCAAAAATGAAAAACGATGTAAACTTTCTGTTATGGCAATTTAATTGAAAAAATGCTTAATAATATAAGGAATAATCGTTGTAAAGCAAATGTTATGTACAGAGTGAAACAATACGCAAAATGATGTTTTTTCTTTTTTCACTTAAATGGAACACCCTATATTTTTTACACTATTTCGATAGAAAATTGATTGTTCTTTAATTTTTGTATAATAAACTATACCCCTATCTGTTACCGTTTTTTAACAATTTCAATTCAAAGTACAAAATTATAAGTTTCGCTTATAAACTATAATTTAAGTAGGCTATAATTAAAACAAATGCAATTCATAATCGTTTTGTGGTATTTAATAACATACTTACTCCCTAACCTAAAAGGATATTCAAATGACAATCGATATTTAAAGGCGCATGCAAAATATAAAGAAAATAGTTGCTCAACGATTATTTAGCGAGTTATAATGGTTATTGGGACATATTTTTTAGGAAAAAAATTGTAAAATGTTTGAATGCTATTGAATTAAAAAAAAAATGTGAATGTGTGAAATAAATACATAAAAATGTTAACAAAATATAATGATATAAATATTTTATTATTTCACTTAGTATCTATTTTCAGTCAACATGAATTGTTTAAATAAATCAATTTAAGAAGCATATAGGAATATTTTAAATATTTTTCGAATAATAACCAAAAAATATAGTTGTTGTTAGTTTTTAACAATTAAATTAATCATTTATTGAAGAAGTATGTTTAACTGCACCAGTGTTACAAAATATAACGTAAAATGTACTTTACTTACTAATTATAATATTAAGCGTAACTTTCACAACTAAATAAATTAGTTGTTCTGGCGCGGCCTACTTTGGTTAAAAATTCTATACCAAAAGAATAGGAATCGCAAAACAAACTAGCAAATCTTCATTAATGAATTTAGAACTAATGTATACCTACTTTAGTCTTGCGAAAATCGCATTTATTTATTGCGAAAGTAATTTATTGATAAATGCAATTTTGGAGAATAAATTGATGATAATAATAAGAATCGTAAAATCTGTTTAAAAATAAATTATTAATATTAACATACCTTAATAGAAAAAATAACTTCCAAGCCATTCCTGGTGAATCGAAAACCAACTCACCTCCACCACTCACTAATTACCACTTGTTCATAAACAAAAATAAATCGCGTTTTTAATTATTAATAATTTCTAACGTTAAAAATTAAACCGGAATAGTGAACACTGCGCGTTTTCGGACGACTGAATCGAAATGCAAGAGCGCAATTATCGCAAATCAAGAAGAAAAAAACGATCGACGACTCACTCCGAGAACGCATTCCTGAGATAAGAAGATTCGTTGTACCTGGATCCTGGCGCACAGCCAAGAACATACCTATTTAAATTGTATTTTCAATATTATCGTGTATTAAAATAATTACAGCTTAATATTTATTTACTTTTTTTTTAATTAAATTCTCATTTATCCCGTGGTAAAAAAATATGTGTGAATTATGATGTATTTTAATTATTACACTTGATTATTCGTTACACTAAATTATTTTATATTTGTGTTCGCGTAACTTTCACAACTAAATAAATTAGTTGTTCTGGCACGGCCTACTTTGATTAAAAATTCTATATCAAATTTGTATTTGAGATTAAATATCTCAAAAATGGTAAACGACAGCTATTTAATATGTTATATAAAAAATGAAGAGTGATTAATTTTCTATTAAAATAGCATAAAAAATATAGGGTGTCCCATTTAAGTAAACAGAGGAAAAAAATCATTTTGCGTATTGCTTCACCTTGTATATAAAAATTTGTTTTAAGAGAAAAAAAGAGTATTTCTTTTTTTATTAAGTATTTTTGCATTTGTATGGCGCTGACAGAATGTTTATTTTATTTTTCATTATTGAAATATTTGGCTCTAAATATCTATCGATGTCAGCATTCATTTGTTTATAACTTTTAAACTATGAAAAATTGACCTATTAAATCTTATATAAAAAATGATAATTATTAAACGTAGAATCGAAAATCTTCATAAAAAATATATCATTCCATTTAAAAAAACATATGTTTGATACATTACGTGATTATTGGACACCCTGTACATATGAAATTAATTTTAAAATGTGAATTTTGACAGTAGCTACTAATAATGTAAGTAACATTTTTTTGTATATTTCTTTATAACTGAGATATTGGACTTCATCGTAATCTTGCGCCACCCTGTATATACAAACAGTTTTATCAGTTTATGAGGGGCGTTTTTTTTAAACAGGTTGAGTAATGCTGAATTTGTGAGATCCAGTTGGTCGTTGAGAAGATGCTCTGTGAATTTTCTTTTGTTTATTTCCATATTCTCTATAATATTTAATTTGGAGCCTTTTTCTTTTCTGTGTAGGATCATGAAATTGTAGTCGAATTGATGGATCTCTTCGATTAGAATATGTAGAGACTAATTAAGTTAAATGTGAATTTATTCTTTAATATTTGAAATTAAAAAAAAAACTTTTATAGAAAAATATACCTGACGCGTTGTGTTCAAAAATGAATAATATAATGTTAAAAATACAACAGAAGTGAAAACTACCCTAATGATCTCGAAAATAAACCCTCACGTTTTCTTGCACCATTCTTCCGCGCAACCTTCCCCAGCGGCCTGCGAGCCCATCCATTCATCAATCCTGACAGTCGTGAAAATAACGAGTTTTAAATATTATTGCGCCGCGCGCGGGGTGGAAAGACAAGGGCGGAGGTTTTTTAAATATTGTTTTCCTCCCGCACTGAGAATCGGGGAATGTGTATAAACGTCGGGCAAAGTTTGATTAATACATCGATGTCAATAACGAAATTTTTACTTAGTTTAATTGACTCTCCGGGAAATAAACGGAACGAAATGAAACGAAACGCGATGGACGTAATTTGAGTAATTGATTGATTGGCGCTGGATTTTTTTGTTAATAGTACGCTCGGAATTGATTGATGTCGTTTTATTCCTTTTGGAGATAATTGGTTTTTGTTCAGCGCTAGAGGGGTGAAGATTTTAATAGGGATTTATTGCATTTATTATCGAGTGGAATTTATAAGAAAAAAATTTTAAAAGCAAATTCATTTAAAAACATGTATATGAATTTATTGTGTTAGGTTAAGATTATTTATAATACGTATAAGTTACCCATACCCCTACACCACCATTATGGTAGATGGGGATTTTAGATTATATATATATATATAAGTTACCCATCCAATTAATATTTTTATTAGATTTGTAAGGAGTTATAATTCAAAACTTGTGTTGTATTTTTACTTCTCAAAAGAATGACTTTTTTTTATTTCTATGGCGACGTTAATTTTCTGAAAAAACGCAGCCACCTTAGATTGAAGATGTGAAGTATCCTTACTGTATGCGCAGGTTTTTTTTTTAGTTAATAAGGCCTCATAAGGAAAAACTTTACCTTTTAAACCAGATGATTTTCCCTCAAACTTGTCTAATTTTAACCCAAACTCTTTAACCACAAACAAAAAATGTTTATAAAAATTTTTAAACTATCGTAGTAGTCAGTCCCCGAATATTTATCTGAGAATATTAATTCCACAAAATATAAATCATTTTAAAAAGCAGAAAGATCTCTGTTTGATAGCCCAAACAGATCGACACATAAATGTATTGCATATAAATGTAATTAAGTTTTACCATTTAATTGTCTCAATAAAGATATTTTTATATATAATTTTAAACTCCGTAATAAAATTCCTAATAATAAAACAGGTATTAATTAAAATTAAACCAATTAAAAAACGCAATAAAATAAATATAATAAAAACTAGTTATTAATTAAAACAATTAAAAAGTGGGAGTCGCAATTTAGTTTTATATTACATAACGAAACGTGCGCGCATTATCAATTGGGATTAATTAAAAACGGGGATTGATTGTTAAAATTGCACAAAGTGGAACGAAACGCGTTTTATGTATTTTTTTAAAACTAATATTGCACGTGTTTTGCTGTAATAATTTAATTCCGTGTTTTACGTTTTAATCGCCCGCTAACGATATTTAGAAAGTATTGAATTATTGTTAGTTGCAAAATCGCAATTAACAAAATTCAATTTTATTGTGCATATACGTTGTAATAATTAATGGAATGTATAAATTTTTTCGTTTAAAATTGTTTATTGAATTTTAATTCTAAAACACGCTTTGTTTAAAATAAAATACAGATTATTTAAACATTAATTAAAAAATGGCAAATTTGTAATTTCTAATTTATTCAACTGAATAATTAATTAATTGTTTTTTTAATAAAATATTATTATTAATAGCCAGCGAAACTTTATTTAAAATCTGAGTCGAGGGTATTTTTTGCTTAGAAAACAATTAATGCTGCGATTTTACGCCTAATAGACGCCAGAGCGTGTTAGTGGCTTTTAAAAAATGTGTGTTTTTATTTTATTGGAACTTTGATTTTTCAACATAGCGGTAAACATCTGAACTACTAGATGCTGTTCCACAATAAAAATGATGGCGTCGAAATAAATTTATTATCATTGACTACTTTATAGGATTAACAAGTATACAAATAATATATTATGAATGTATTTAATATAGATATTTAAGAGGAAGAAATTCCACATGCAGTTTATGTTTAAAATAGATTAGATATACTTTTGTAAATTAAATTAATTTTTGAAAAAATATTTTGTTCACTTTTCTGTTTTTTTTTTTAAATAAAAATTATCTGACGTCGTTCATCAGTAAATAAGCAATCTGCCTGTATTTAATGTTTATTTTTTTATGACTGTATAACATTGTTAGTCCCTTAAAACGGAAACGTATTGAGGATCGCAGCCTTGAGATTACGCAATCGTCCGTCCGTCAAACAACCTTTCTATCATTTCCACTGGAGATGGTGGCGGTGACGGTACGTTGTGATTAATTTAATTTAACAACTTTGTAATTATATGAGGCAGAGGCTGTACTGATGAGGGATTAAAATTCCGAAACTAGTGTCTACAGATGGCCTTATATTAAGTATTTTTTTATTTTGTTTTGTTGCATTATATATTTTCGAATATAAAAAAAAGTTGCATTATACAATATGTTATTGTTATGCAACAACAAATGTTCATTGTTGAACTTTTTTTTACTTACGCAACTGAAGTCAATGTGTCGCAGTAGCTAAACAGGAAAAATTTCTTAGTTAATTGCGAATTATTTTTATTACATTTAATTATTTTCTCTTTGGCCACTACAACTTTTTACCTTACGTAAGTACTTAAAAACAAATATCCATTGAACATTTATTGATTGAGTTACGTGAAGATAAAATTAATTTGATGAATAAAATGCTAATACAAATTTGAATTACAAAATTTACGATTGGTAATACAAATAAAAGTGTGCGAAGAAAGATTATTAGTGCTTTAATCATCAAATCCATTGAAAAACTATTTCTCGGGCAAGTACTACGCCGGACATTGAATCACGTATTAGAAATTGGCTTTTGCATAACAAATAATTGTATAATATAACTTTTTTTATTTGAGGATATTAATGTAAAGAAAAAAAAATGCATTATAAAATTATTTTTTACACAACAGCAACTGTTTATTGTGTAGGCGGGGTACTTGCCCGAGAAGTAGTTTGTTTCAGTGGATGTTTCTTCTTTTTAAAGTACTTACTTAACATAAGTTAAAGAAGTTGCTGTAGCCAAAGAGAAAATAATTCATGAATTATAAAACAATTGGCCAGGCATATCGAGAATGAATTGAAAGAATGCAAGAGCCGATACCGTTAAGCTTAAACTATTTAAGCGGGGAAGATGTTACTGATTCAAGATATAATGAAACATCAGAGAATTTAGATTTAGCCGATCATAACACAGTTCAGTTATGAGTTTAAAAATTGTAAAATTTGCAAGTAAGAGTCATTTCAGGAACCGAGGGAAAATACAATCTCATCGAATTTTAATTTGGAAGTGCGAACACGACTGGAATTATACAGAAAATTAATTAATTATTCAATTGAGTAAATTAATTATTTTTAATTTTTTCCTTTATTTAATTTAAATAACTGTGACCAAATGAATAAATACTCTTGTTTTATAATTTGTAATTTCTTATTACAAATTATAAAACAAGAGTTTTTTGTTGTAAAATTGTTGATTCGGTTGATTTTTATTCAATGGTTATTTTATTAATACAATAAAAGACTTTGATTAAAACACTTTGGTTCATCAAAGTTTATTAATTAAATATGTTTCACCCCGGGTTAAGTGAGAAATTAATTAAAAAAATTATTAATACAAATTTATTATCTTTATGGATTTAGAAAGTTTTGAATGAAGAAATAACAAATTTCCATAAATAAAATCGAATCTGACGGGAATTTACGAAAATTAATAAGTGGACTGTAAAATACCCTCTGTATTAAATATAACCCTGTAACAATTCCCTCACCCATTAATTATTTCTGAACAAATCCCTAAAACAATATAAAAAACGCCACCGCTATTATTTTTCAGACAATAACAAAACGATAAATTCCCCGCTGAAAAAACTCCTCTCTTTCGGAACGTTTAGGAAAATAATAAAAGAAACGCGATTTTCAGCGACAAAAAACAGCCGTAAACCATCCGGGAAAGGTTAACAAATATCTGCGGGAAAGGGGAAAATGTGGGAAAAAACGGGTAGCTAAAAGCGAAGGTCAATCGTTGGGCGTGCAATGGATCGCGGCTAATCCGGTTACGCGATTAGTTAACACTCGACTTTTACTAATCCCCGACTGGCTAAACGCGCGAAGCAATATGATAATAAAAGAAGGGGGGAATGGAAATACGGTGAAGTTTATAAAGAGTTTTATATTGGTTTAGTTGATTAAGTTTGATCTTTGCTTTTACTTTCCTGGTGTTTATTTTTATTTATTATAATGTAACGGTAATGTTATAAAGGGTAAATCTGTATAACATTACCGTTAAATGTAAATAATTTATTGTTATTAAATATAAATAAGGAAATGGGAAAACAAAGAGAACAACAAATAATTTCACGATATATATATAAAATACTGTTCTTTCTTTCACTTTTTTTATTTCTATCAAGAGCACACATGGAAAACCTTCGTTTTTCAATAGATGTCGCCAGTAGTAAATGCTGGTCAATAATTTCAGATCAAAAACGTCACATGGTGGATTAGGCATCTGTCAACAACTTCTCATAACACAAATTGAAAGACTGATTTGTGATTAAACACTTCACTTAAACTCAAAAAACCATTCAGTGAACTTCTCATAATTACATTTGTGCATTTTTAGCGATGTCATACTTTTTTTGTGCACAAAAATGCTGAATTTTCAGCCAAATAGGCATCATTTGCGGGAAGTTTTGCTTTTTTCATACAATTTGAAAAAAAAAAAATGCGGCTGAGGCGCATCGAATGTTTGTAGAAACTTATAGTGCGGCTTCTATTAGTAAAAGAACATATATCGAAATGGTTTCAATGCTACAAAAGTGGTGTTTTCAACGTGGAAGACAAGGAGCATTCAAGATCGGCGAAAGACGCAGAATTTGAGGCATTACTGGATGAAGATTCATGTCAAACGCAAAAAGAACTTGCAGATTCGCGTGACTCAACAAGCCATTTCACATCGTTTGAAAACTTTGGGAATGATCCAGAAGCATGGAAATTGGGTACCATACGAGTTGAATCTGAGAAAAGTCGAACGGCGTTTTGTCATATGCTAACGGTTGCTTCAACGGCAAAAATAGGAAGACATTTTTGCATTATGATAATCCAAAGCGAAAAAAAAAAATATCATAGGAGCACCATGCATCAACCTTGACGACAAAACCAAACATACACTTTTTGAAGCTCATGCTGTGTATTTGATGGGACCAGCTCGACATGGTATATTATGAGCAGTTGCAACCGGGTGAAACAATCACAGGAGATCGCTACCGAACACAACTAATGCGTTTGAGCCAGAATCTTACAATTTCGTCCAAACGGCTTGAAAAATCATCCATTAAGTCTTTAATATCAATATTGTGTAAAAAAGAGATTTTTTTATTAATTTTTTCATCAATATCAAGGATAATTTCAACGAAAGTTGAAACTTGTCGGAGAAAATAATCATATTTTGGTGAAACAAAACAATTATATAAAGAATGTCCTGCTAATTTTTGGAAATGGCTTAACCTTAGTTTGCTGAGATCAAAATATGAATACAAAAATTAATAGAAAAATATTTTATTGATAACAATCGAATATTCCATTCGATTTGAATAAATTTTACTGTGTTTCTCGCCGGGGGGTATCCCTTAGATATCCGCGCTTGGATGAAATTGTATCGTCCCTTTGAGCCGAGCATTGAATGAAAAACGGCCTATTTGAAATGGGATATCACCCCACCCGCCGTATTCTCCAGAAATTGCCCCTTCCGACTACCATCTCTCATTAATCACGCATGGCTTAGCTGAGGAGCACTTCCGTTCGTATTGTGAGGCCAAAAATTGGGTCGATTCGTGGATCGCCCCAAAAGTCGAGCAATTTTTTAAACGCAGAATCTGTATGCTGCCACAAAGGTAAGAAAAGGTTGTGGCTAGCGATGGACAGTATGTTCTAGAATAAATATGTAAAAACTTTTCCACAATAAAGCCTAAAATTTTGAAAAAAAGTCAGTTTTCCATTTGTACTCCTAATAACTAAATATATTTCGAAAACGTAGTATCATTAATAGTATTCAGGTTTAATAATTTACGAAATATAAAAAAAATATAATGATAATGGAACTCATATTTCACGAAACTTTAGAACACATTCTTGAATAGCATGCCGCAAATCGTCAGAGGAAAATGCAATGGCGGGAAATGCAGCGCGAAATTCTTCAATACACGATTTTAAGGAATGCTCCCATTCTTACATAAACATATATTTATTCAGATCATACAGGTAACAAAAACATACAAAACGATATAAAATAAATAATTACAATTACAGATTTTTCTCTAACTTCATCATAAATTCATGGTAGAAAGATCTCTGGTCGATGGCCGTTCTGTCTGGAGAAAAAATCTATGCTAGATAGATTTTTCTCTAACTTCATCATAAATTCATGGTAGAAAGATCTCTGGTCTATAATAAATGGGAGACGACGCAAGCGCCATCTTTTGCCTAATTTCATGTGGCATCGTCAACGATTCGAGTTTACAACGTAGACAAGCTGAACTGGGATTATTCGCACTAAAAAAATATGATGATGGGAGGATGTTTGTATTTAGGAAGGATATTAGGGTTACGGGGTATACAGAATTTTATGAGAAGGAGAATCCCATTCTTTATTTTCTATCTTTTCGGAAATATTTTCCAACAAAATTTAGAATAAAGACAAATCAAACACTCTAGAGGAGAAAAATTCTCGATCATATGGTAATACTTGTTCAGAAATTATATTATCAAAAAAATACATCAAATACGTACACATTCAGCTTTAATTATCCACGTTTGAATTACACAGAAATTAAATTAGTTTTTGATTTAAATTAAGCCCATACTAGCTATAGAGAGCAGGTACACGAAATCGTCATCAAATGCTGTATTATTTGCCAGCGGAGAAACCAATTTCGGGGCCGCTTTCAAAACCGCCCCCCGCGCCGCCACCCGGTTTCAAAATCCATCAATCAGTTTCGATAATTAACAGAGTTTCCCCAAAGAGCAAGGGAGTATGGAGAGAGGAGAGGGAGTTCGAAGTAGATAGAGAAGGACGATTTAATCGAATACCTAGATTGATTTAATAATTAATTTATATAAATCATGATGAAAATCTTCTTGGGGTGGAATATGTTGAGATGCATGTTATAAAATTAAATAATTCTTATTCTTTACGCTATTTTCGTGTGTAATATCAAATAGTATTTTATTGATATTAAAGTCGTTAATAAATCATCCCATGTATTCAATTAAATCGTCTTATTTTGTTTTCATTTCCTTCTCTAATACTTTATATAATAAAAAAAAAACAATAAGAAAATGAAAAAAAAAAAATTTCATTATCAAAATTAAATAAATTTTATTCATTTCAATAATAATTTTTAATACTATAAATTAATAAATTTATATTACAGAAAATATACAAAATAAAAAATTAAAATTATATTCTGAATAAATTCATCACTTATCCCGTGATAAAAAATGTTTAATTAATAATTATAGACAATTAAAACACTTGTTTTTTTTTTCATGTTTCACAGATTTTACTTTATTATCCGACTAGTTTCGGTCAGTGACTTTTATTAAGGAGTAATAATAATTAAAATTACAAAATTAAATGTATAATTTATATCCATTAATTGACCATTGGCCAGTAGTCTTGCTGTCAGTTTGTTCGTCGGTTAATTTTTGCTGCTCGCGTACACGAAATTTTATTTACACAAACAAGCATACAAATTAACCGCTTTCAAGGTATGCTCTAGCATCTTGTATCGTGCTGCTCCACTACAAATGCGGAGTAATTTGGCTTTGAACAGATGACAGCTATGCAGATAAATTGAACTGAAAACCATTTATGTTCTTAACCATTTTCTCATTAATCACTTCGTGAAATATTATTAAATATATAAATGAAATATATATGAAAGATAAAAAAATAAATAAAAATCATTATACTTTTGATTGTTGACTCATCGAACACTTGGTGAAACATGTTTATCACTGGATATTTAGGGTGTGTTTTATTACCCTAAATATCCAGTAAAAATCACATTGCTTGATTACGGCAAGAAGCCGAAACTAGTCGGAATAAATCAAATATGTTGTGAAACAACCCGAGTGATTTTTATTTAAATTAATTTTCTTTCATATACAAATCATTTCTATTAAATTCAGTAAGCTTCGACTAGATGACAGCCGTTTAGGTCAGATAAGTTCAGATTATACGCCTAAATCACTTAAGACACTTAGGACTATACAAGATGAGAATCACGAGGGTCAGCCAGACTAGATCCCAATCAATAAGATTAGGCCGAGTTTAGTCTCGCGACAATAATTCTCGCAGTAAGTAACCAGGCCGAGAGGGGAAAATCCTTTATCGGCCTTAGGAAAGTCGTTTATCAGGAGGAAGAAGGGCGCGCGCGTTTTCCCCGTCACCGGATGTTGAAAGTTGGAAATCAATCTGTTGGTGTTTGATTTAAGCCTCTCTCTCTCTCTCTCAAACACCTACACTCTCTGTTCGTGTCCCCTGTATCCGCTCTATGAATTACGTACCGCCCTTTTTTTATTGCTTTGGTAATTTCCGGTTACGATTGGAAACCCGAACCGCTCAGGAGTTTAAAGTCGCGCACGATGGAAAAACGGACAGGAAAATAGGGGAAAAAAGAAAGGATTTACGCGATGGGGTAAAGTGGAAATGCATTTAAATTTGTAATTAAAACGATATGTCGAAAATAACAGTGGAATAAGTAAAGCTTGTTATGTAATCACACAGAGCTTCCACTCTTCAGTAACAGCTTACTTTAAGCAATTAACTTCTGATGTATTTGAAAAAATAAAAAAGTTATATTTATAACTAATTGACAAGGCTAGCAATTTTATTTACGTTCATACTTACATGGAACATATTGTAATCCTGTGAAAATTAAATTCGTAATAACAATTAAAATACAGATTTTTTTATGTAATCCTGAGACTATTAAGAAATTAAAAAAAAAACATACAATGAAATTAAACAAGGAAAATTTCTGGCAATGATCAATAAAATTCGATCAAACCCTTTTTGTACCCTGTACTGATGAGGGATGAAATCCTGAAACACGTGTCTACAGATAGCCTTGTAACTATTATTTGTTGTTTCCTTTCATTAAATAATTTCGACTCAAACCGTTGCAATTTGTCAGCAGTGCTGCGATGCAACAACAAATATCTATTGTGTAATCCAATGTCCGGCGGGGTAAATGCTCGGGAAGTAGTTGTTTCAATAGATGTTTGTAAAACTTACAGTGTAAGTATTTTTTGCATTTAGAAAAAGGGTTTGATCGAATTTTATTGATCATTGCCAGAAATTTTCCTTGTTTAATTTCATTGTAATTTAAATAGCTGCAAATGTGTGAATCATCTTGGTTTCATTTTATTTAATTTAAAAAAAAAAACAGAATAAATATAAAAAAATATATTTATCGTGTTTTTTTTATTAATTGTTGTTTGAGTAAAATAGAAATAAAATCTACATAAACTCACTTCCATATGAAAAACACCAGTCATTAAGAATTAGACTACAATTTTGAAAGTTCGGTAAAATAATGCTTTAATATTAACTAAGAAACGATGAAAGTTTAATTGAAAAAAAAAAAACAACAACAAAAATTAACATTTTTCAAGAAAAGTAGTAAAGTGGGTTGAGTCCCCATGGTATGCATGCATGAACTCTTCTACCCGTGCTTTCTGGTAAGTGGTCTATGTCCTCCTGGGGTATCTCGTTCCACGCAACCTCTCAATGGAGAAGAAGTTCATCCAAATTCCCAGGAAATATGGTTACTTATCTTAGACGTCGACCCATCATATCACAGACATGTTCAATCAGCGACAAGTCTGTTGACCATGCAGTACAGAGCAAAATCTGCAATCCAACCTGCTCCAGGAACCTTCTTGAAACCACAGCAGTATGAGGTCTTGCATTATCCTGTTGGAAAGTGGCATTCTTCAACGTCTGCATGAAAGATACTAACACCGGTTCCAGAGAGTTGTCGATGTAACGACGTGCGTTTAATGTACATGGAATAAACGTAAGGGGTGACCATCTTCCGGCATATATCGCTCCCCAAACCATAATCCCAGGTGTTAAGGTTGTGTGTCGGCTTTGAACGAACTTAAAATTCCGTCTTTTCCCTCAATGTCTTCGCACCCTTCATTCACCCATAAACAAAACCTTGATACGTCACTGAAGACGATGTCATTCCATTGATGAACCAACTCTTGACACAATACACGTCTGGCTGCTTTATGGGGAGGTGTTAATGGAAGCCGAAGGTAAGGAATTAATGAAGCCCAAAGGAAGACATTCTTCTGTAAACAGTTGCCATCGACAAGTATGCTCAAAACTCTCGTCCAATCCACAGCAATCGATCTTGTTGTTTGAAATCGATTTCTAGTAGTTATCCGTCAGTCTTCACGTGTGTTGCTTCTTCTGGTAGGGCGGCGCCTCTGAATACCTTCTTCGGACCATTAAGAACATAACCGAGCAACTGTTGTATAGTCCCGATTCAACTATCTCCCGGAAATGAGAGACTTGCCTCTTTAATACCGAGAATTCGGCCCATATCAAAGTCATCGATATGGGCAGAATTTCGACGACGTCGCATTGGGAGCATTACAAGGCAACTACTTTACAGCTTGACAATCAAATAAACAGATATTTTGTGGGCAGAAATTCATTAATTACTAGGAAGAAAATATTGAAAGTTGGAGATAACAATAGTACAGGAAACAGAACAATTGAGAGAATATTTCGTGGGTAGAAATTCATTAATTACTGGGAAGAAAATATTGAAAGTTGGAGATAACAATAGAACAGAAACAGAACAATTGAGTTTTTTCGGCGGAAACTTTCTTCGTTTCTTAGTTCAAAATAAAGCATTCTTTTACGAAAGTTTCAACATTGTAGTTTGAATTTTAGTGGGTGGTGGAATATGAAAGTTAGTGTATTAACACAGAATTTAATTTTTTACCCCGGCAGAAGGGTTTTTAAAAGAAATAAATATATAAAATTAAAGATCCATTTCAATTTTTTGTGATAATTGGATCATTTTTTTGTGGCATCAGAATTTCTTTAACTCGATTTTATTAATTCGGTTGTTACAAAATAGAAGAAATTAGAGCTTCTTTCTTTAAAAAAATCTGCTTTCTTTTATTCATTTCGTAAACATTAAATTGATTAAATATTGTTAATTTAATCAATTTAATGTTTACGAAATGAATAAAAGAAAGCAGATTTTTTTACTTGATTTAATTAATTTAAGTGTTTATAAAGAAAAAAATTACACGCTCTTGTATAAATGTAAGCGTTTTTTATTTCAATTAAATTATTTACACTGATTAAAAATCAAATGAATGTTTTAATTAATTCAAAAAAAAAAAACAACACAAACAAACTGTTTCATTCCTATTTTAATTTTTATTAAGAGTTGATTAATATTTAATAACACAAATGCAAAATTCAAAGCAAAGCACGGACACAAACATAATTAATGAGAAAACATCTCGTTATGTCGGGGGATTAAAAAAAAAAAAACGAGAGAGAGAAAGAGGGGCAACGTTATTATTTCCTTCTTTTAACGAATTTTTCATAAATAAAAACGCAATTACGCTAATTTCGAAACGAGTAGAATTGATATGAATAAAATAACGCGGCAGTCCCGTGGAAATGTTTTGCGCCGGGCCGCGCGCGTCGGCACAGGAAAATTCATTGCGCAGTCATTATACTAATGAAGGGCCGCCGTTTACACAGAATATTTTCATTAGGAAATACGAAAAACGTCGTTATAATTATGCTAAAAGATGCCGGCCCCCACCGCTCGTATATTACCGGGGATGATATTTAACGCGTCGCGTGCATTATTTACATATTTCCTCTTGGTGGTCTTTTTTGCAGTTTTGTTTTTATTTTCTCGAATAATGTATCTCTTTCAATTAACAATTCTTAAATCACATTTTAATTGTAATTTACAGAGATTTTTTACTATAATTAAATTAATAATCAAAGTTTCTTTGATTACTCATAATGTTTTACCATGTGATAAATGAGAAAATAGTAACAGAAATAATTAAATAAAATTGATATTCCATTTAAATTGTATTTACATCTATGAATTGTAGAAATTTTAATCTAAAACATTGAGGTATAATTTAAATTAATTAAATATAAAGTAAAAAAATCATCTTTGATGGGATTTGAACCCATGTCCCCCGATTGCAGGTCGAATGTCTGCATAAATTGAATATAAGTGGATTTGAAGCACTGAATGGAGATTTTATACCACATGTGTTTGTGGTGTAGTTGGTAGCGCACACGGCCGGCAATCGGGGGACATGGGTTCAAATCCCATTAGAGATGTTTCTTTTCCACTTTATATTTAATTAATTTAAATTATAACTCAATGTTGTATATTAAAATTTCTACAATTCGTGGAGATTCGCTATATCTTAAATTTTATTTCATATTATCGAATAAATGTCTAAGGATTTAAATGAGTAATGCATTCGAGATAAAGAGAAATTTATTGAAATAAATGCATTAAATATTTTTGAATCAAAAAATTGTTGCATTATATAATATGTTATTGTTATGCTGCAGCAAGTGTTCATTATTATAGAATTGTTTTAAAGTACTTACGTAACGTAAGTCAAGAATATCACAGTAACTATAGATGGAATAAATTTTTAATTAAATAAAATGAAACAAAGATGATTGACACATTTGCAGTTATTTAAATTACAATGAAATTAAACAAGGAAAATTTCTGGCAATGATCAATAAAATTCGATCAATCCCTTTTTCCAACTGCAAAAAAATACTTACACTGTAAGTTTTACAAACATCTATTGAAACAACTACTTCCCGAGCATTTACCCCGCCGGACATTGGATTACACAAAAGATATTTGTTGTAACAGATATTTGTTGTAAATAAATATTTCATTGTAAATTTTTAATTATTTTCAATTTTTTTTCCCTATTCTTATTAATAATTTTAGAGCATTGAAAGGTAATATTTATAACATTTAAAATTAATTATTTTACACAATGATTTTAAAAATTCTTTTTCTATTAAATATTTAGACTTTTTAAAAGGATATAAACGCAAAAGCTAAGGAGTTTAAATAAAAACTAAATCACATTCTGCGCGCAACAAAGTGAAGGGCCGCGAGATAAGTAACTTAAATTATTTCCTGAAGACCCGCGCAAGGAAAATAATTTCAGCGGTCCTTACATAAGCTGCAGCGTTTTCAATTCATTGAAAAAGCAAGTTGCACAAAAAAAAACTGCACGTATATACATGTGCGGTTTACTCGAGAAGAAGTTTACCAATTACCGTTACCCCACTTTATCATTCAGGTACGGAAACGACCGTACTTTTTCCCCCTTTGCGCGGGTGTGCAGAAAGAGAACGAGTATAAGATATATTCTGATCGCAAGAGAGCGCGGCTCTTTTGGCTCGGGGAGTAAGTGCACGACGCGAAGAGGGGATGAAATATAGTGGAAGAAGGTCGGAAGGGATGAAATATACTAAAAGTTAAATACGCTCGGCGGTTTTACAAGGGAAATGATTTCGCGTCGGCACTTTTGCATTCTACACAAATGATTCGCTTAATTCGCACGCTGTGCGACGGAGAAAGAAACTCTCGCTTTCTCTGTCTTTTCCTCACCCCGGGGGATTGTTGTGCTTAAGCTCCAATTTTCCCTCTCGCTCTGTGGGTACCCTTTATTGGGGGATTTATGAATTCGTCGAGGACGCTTTAAGTTTCAACAATGCGATACACAAAACGCCCGTGGAATACGTGAAATTCTGTGCGGGATTTTCGTGTGCAGGGTTTCAAAATACGCGCACCGGATTTGTGAACTATATTGCCAGAAACCAGAAAAAAAAATATTTTAATAAGGCCAAAAAACCTTCGGTCGATAGCCGTTTCTCTTAAGAATAAATATTTATTAAAAATTGTTTCATGCATTGTGTAATAAATTAAAAATTATAAGGTATGATTTTTATACCGGATATTTTTTTCACATTTGTCACTTATATTAACAAGTGTTCAATATTTAATATATAATTTTAATTTACACGTCTGCGTTAGTGTGACTCATTTTTATATCTATTGTTACAACTTAAGGATGCGGTTTAGTGGAAAGAGATAGTTATATAGTAAAATGGAAATAATCGTTTGAAAATAGAACTATTCTTTTGGAATTCATAATATGAATGTGTATTTACATTTTTTATCTACTAAGTATAAAGTATCAGTCTAAATAAAAAATAAATCGTTAATTTTCGTGTATTACGTCAATTTACTAGTTTAAGTTAGAAAAGAAAATTGTAAGATATAATGAAATGAATAGGTCATGTTTGTTACGTTGTTTGAATGCAGAATTTAGTGAAATCCTTTAAATTTTCATTGCACAAGTTTTTATTAGCAAAAATTTAATTTAAAATTTGCTATAAATTTGATCAATTTTCATTGTTTTTCATAATTATTTTTCACAGAAACTAAACATTAAAATAATTTTTAATTTATCTGATGAAATTCCTGCTTATTTTAAGATTATTTTAATGTATAATACAATATTTTTCATTGATCACAACAACAATCTAACTCAAATTAGTGATTGCCCATATTTGTATAGCTATCTCTTTCTTCTAAACCGCACCCTTAAGTTCTCGAAAACAACACTTGGATGAATATTTTTAGCACATTTAAGGCATTCCCATAAAAGACTTTAAAGGTCACAACTACGACATTCAACATGAATCTCTCTGTTTATAAAAATCCTCATAATCTCCGGATGTTTTCAGTCCGAAAGAAATGATGACGGTAATAACAGCGGAAGGGGAAATATAACCATGCGCGCATCTAGTTTGTTTTACGATCGGATTAAGAGGTCGGGACGTGAAAGAAACCCGGATTTGTGGGTGGAAAACTGGCGGGGGGAGGGGGGTCAGGGGTCAACAACGAAAAGGGAATCGCATATATCAGCATACTTTCCATGCCTTTACGCTTTATATCCTGAAACACTTTCTCTTCTTTCCTCTCTTTAAAGCTATATATATATTTAGAAATCCCTCGGAGGTTTATAGTATGTAAAGCAGATTCTTGCATAACACACTGGCGGAAGGAAAAAGAGATATTTAAAAAGGATGTAATGATTGTGCGATATTTAAAAAAAAGTGGGTATAATATTTTTATGAACAATATATGGGACACTTTTTTCACATTAATCATTTCGTAAAATATTGTTAATATTAAATTAAACTTGTAAATTAAATATACTTCCTTTAGTTTTGCTTATGTTTATTTTAACTTCAACTAGTTTATAATGACATTAAGATGAAATTAATTGAAGTTAAAAAAACATTAGTAAAATTAATGAATTTAATTTAATTTTAAGGACAATATTCAATGTTTTAATTACAACTTTAGAAGACAAAATTATTGTTTCTTTTATTATTTAATAATATATTCTACAACAAATCTTGCCCACAGGCATGTAAGGAATTGACAACAATACAACTTCCAAAACCTAAAAAGATTTTAGCAACATACAAACCTACAGACCAATTTTCCTCATGTCGCATGTAGAAAACTTCTATTAAATAATAATTAACAAAACAACGAATTATTTATTATATAACATATACACACATACAAATATAATATATATTTTTTGCAATACATGTAGGTGTTAGTCTGTCTGCTAACGACCAGAGATTTTTCTTCATATATTTATTATTTTAGCAATATTTTTTGATTAATACTATTATTTTCTTTTCTTTGATTCCAGGTAAGCTTTCAAGATTAATTTCACACCAACATCGAAGTTGGCAGGGACATATAATGAACGTATCAGTAGTAAGTATTACTGGAATGAACCAATAAAATACTTTTTAATTTTAATTCTAAACTTATTAAAGTAAGTTTAAAATAATAAACAATTTTTTGTTATTTGATTTAAATATTTTTTTTGTTTTCGTTAACTATTATGAAAAATGGATTTGAGTTGGACAAAAATATATTCACTTTAAAAATTCAATTTTATTTCTTTACGAAATGAGAAGACCATTAATGACTATTAAAATCTTGCGTTAAATTCATTTGCCATTTTTAACAATTCTTTAAATATCGAAGATATTCATTGATGAATACGCAACGTTTTCTTATTTAGGCTTTTTATCATTCAGATAGTACCAATGTACTATTTAAAACTAAATACAATATACACGATTAGCCAATATTTATTAGTTGTTTTATATTTATTTAAGTTTTATGTTTTTTTTTAAATCCTACTGCAGTTGTTTGAAAGAGTATCTTTAAATTAATGCAGATAATAAAAATATATAAATTGCTTTCAATTCTCTTTAAAAAACTAAAGAACAAGCAAGTCTCATTTTTATAAAATAATAAATAAATGAGATATTAATAAAAATTGAAAATGGAAAATATTGAATTATTTACTAAAACTTTAAAACACGAGAGATAGCTAATTTCTGCCTTCACTGTTAAGTTTGTCTTAAAAAATGAGCTCGAACTGAAATGTGTTCGTTTGCATCAGTTTCGTTGTACTGAATAAAAACACTTGGTTAATTCCTTACTTCACAATTTTTATTTTTTCGTTAGATGTACATTTCGTACACTATGTGTACATTATCAATAACTAACTAATAACTACAACGCGCGTTGTACTGAACGTGCACTTTTTAAAACGTTTTTGAAAGTGCAAGTTAGATCATAGACAACTGACGTAATCGAAAGGCGCAGAAGCCAGGATGAACGAACAAATATATATGAAAGTTTCTTAATTATAAATGGATTTGCAATTGTATAGCTCTGAAATATTCGATTTCACTAACAGCAATTTCGATGTTGTACGCCAACAAGCCGATAATCAAAATTGTATGTATTTTGCCTATAACACATAACATAACACATATATATATATATATATATATAATATTATTGTTTTTCTAAAAATGGGCTATGCTGGAGGAAAATAAAGATCATTATTATTAAATTCGTTCATAAAAAAAAAAACTATTACTACACACTTTTTATTTCCCATCATTATACATCAAGAATTCCTTGTAATTATGCATATTAGTCAAGAATCACCCTGTACTTAGTATTTTAAAATAATAAAATTGATCACTAAGAAATCGATTAATTAATTTATTGAATATTATATTCGTGTGGCTTAAATACAACTCTGTTTAAACTGTGAATTTATCCGCAAAACGCAAAATTGCAAATTTATTTCCACCAAGATATAATTAACAGCGAACTTCCCTGGAACCCTTTTTAGGGCCTGATGGATGCTATATAACGGATTTATTTTTATCCCGCGAATAAACACACCTCTCAATCCATTCAAATTCCACCTTTAGCACAAACAGAAACACTGCGGCTGCGAGCGGAGAGAAAGAGACCCTTTTCAATATAAATTATCCCGGCCTCTCCAGACCTCTCTCACTTTCCCATGCAAATTTCCCCTAAATGTGTATTCTTCAGGCACTCGCAGGGTTAATACACAATATTGAAGTTCAGTTTTGTGTACACACACACATCTATACACACACAGAAACAGAGAGAATATACATTCAAGTTTCGGGAGAGCCAGTAATGGGGAAACGTGCGCAATACATAAATGAATATTCAATTAATCCCATCCTTTATGTATACATATCTGGGTTTATATGTATATAGGTATAGCTCGGGATTGATTATGTAATACATAAGGTAGTGTCTTTGTGGAAAGTTTCTTGTACGTAGAAAACCTTATCCTTATTTTTATTATATTTAGATCATATTAAAATAGAATACTATTTGTAAATAAAAGAATGTTTTTTTTAAGTTTCACAAAATTTATTGTAGAATGGTTGTTTTATTTACAAATTATGTATTTTGGAGTTTCATCAAGTAAAAGCCTCAATCATCGATTATTTAGAAGATATATAAATAATAAATTATATATTATTTATTATATTATATTATATTATATTATATTATATTATATTATATTATATTATATTATATTATATTATATTATATTATATTATATTATATTATATTATATTATATTATATTATATTAACTTTATTAACGGAAATTCACGATTTAACAAAAAAATATTTTAATATTATACCAAAACATATTAAATAATATTATAATTAAGAATCGTGTGTATAATTAACAGTAAAAATCAGACAGTATTACATACTACTTCTAACAAAAAATATATAAATTAGTAGCAAAACATGCAAATACAAATATTAAAGCAACTAAAGTTAAATTAAGAAATTAAACGAATAAAATACTAAGACTCTGAAGCCCGCAGTCCAATTTCAATTTTCTAGCCGTAATAAATCCATTGAAAATAATAGATTTAATATGCTCCATTGGTAAAATTATATTAAATTTAAACTTTTTTAGATGTAATAAGACCATTGGAAATTTCATTTTCACTAATAGATTGCTCTCTTCATTGAAATAAGATTTATTAATATTGAGGCTCTTTCTGGACGCAATGGTTTTAAATTTTAATAATTAAAATTAAACACTTTGCTGGTATCACGTTCACTATTTATTTTTGTAAATAGTTTCGACCTATAAGGTCATTTTTAAACAAATAATAGAAAAAATGACAAACTGTTCTTTTTTAATATACAAATCAGGTAAAAACAAAGCGGTGGGGTGAGTTACAATATGGCATTAAAAACGGGTGAAGAGATTAGGTCGGTCTGGTCGTTTAAGGGCGAGTTTTCCACATGTTTGTGTGCTTTCTGGATGACTCCAGGAGGTCTAATTTTTGATCTTTATCGGCTCGATATAAAATAGACACAACTTGTCACAAAAATAAATAGTGTACGTTATACCAGCAAAGTGTTTAATTTGAAAAATTACCTTATTAATTTAAACATATATCACAAAGTAATGGCTTGAACCATCCAATATGCTCTAAATTTTGTTTTGTATATCACAACTTTTGTTTGTCATTATCAAACTTATTTGATTTATGCCACTATTAAAAAGAAACTGCAATGGCAATTATAAATAGAATTATGATACAAAATACATTTAAAAAAATTCAAACTAAAGGAGCTAAAATTGTAATCAAAATTACTGAGTTTTTTTTTAATTGTACTTCACTTTATGTCAAATACGTTTCCATTTATCTTATTATATTATATTATATTATATTATATTATATTATATTATATTATATTATATTATATTATATTATATTATATTATATTATATTATATTATATTATATTATATTATATTATATTATATTATATTATATTATATTATATTATATTATATTATATAATTCCTATTAAAATCATTTCCCATTTAAAATCTAATACATAGATAAAGTAGAATCTATTTGAGAAATACTGAATCTGTCTTTATCGATAAAGAAATGAAACTAAAAAACTCGCAATAAATGAAAATGTATTTTTATATATTTAAGAAACCTTTCTACATATATAGATGTAGATATTTGTCTTATTTTATTATCTGTTTTTAGATTCCTTCTCAGGTCTTTGGAAATCATGATTATTTCCTGGAGTATTACGTCCATAAAAAACATCTTAAATCTGAACTTCTCTAGCTTTATTAAGACCGTTGGAAATTGCATTTTCGCCCGCAGCATCGCTTCTAGCAATGCTTCTCTTCTTTATTATTTCGTTTTGCTTCTATGTTTGTCCATTCTCTGTAAATGTGTATAAGTAGAAATGAAATACAAAATAAGGCTCGAAGAAGTGTTTTGAATTTGAAATACATAAACAAAAGTTTCTTCGATTAATGAAAATATATATAAATTATATATATACAGGGTGATTCTTGACTTATACTCATAATTATAGCTCTTAATATGTAGTGATGAAAATTTTAAAACAATCTAACAAACGGTTTTTTTTATTAATGAAGATAATTAATTATGTAACTTAAACAGAAGTAGAAGTATCATAATAAGTGTTCGAAGTGATTTCCTTCGTTTTGAAGGCTTAACGGAGCGTGTTCCTTCGTTTTGAATGCTTAACGGAGCGTGTGTATTCTATCTTTCACCACAGGCATGGCGTAAACCAGCATGTTGCCGAATTAGACAGGGGCATGTATCCTATTGCGAAACTATTCAGTATTCAATTCGAATGAGTATAGCAAACTTTTCAAGTGTTCCAAAAAAATTCAAGGGAATTTTAGCTCAGACGACCTAGGAGGCCAAGCAGTTGTAGCTTTACGAGCTATCCATCTTCCCGTAAACAAGTTATTAAGATAAATAGAAAAGAGTATTCATTCTCTTGGTCACAGTTATTTAAACAAATGAACTAAAAATTATTTTAAACCTTTGTACATAAAGCTGAGCTACAGCTACTGAATTCTAGCGCACTTCCCCGTATGTTAATATTATGTCCATAAGTTCTGTGTTAGTGAAATTAGGCGCTTTTATTTTTCAAAGAGGAAGCTCTAATTTAATAACTTCTGACAGATACAATTCAAAGCAACTCCGATCATTTTATCAGTATACCAATATCAACATAATTAATTCGTCATCTCCACACGATGGTTTCGATCGTTACCACGTGATAATCCATATCAAATTCATTGAAAAAAATACTGTCTTTTACATTTATAAATTCTATAATTCGTTGCAATTATGCGTATTAGTCAAAAATAACTCTGTATTTTGAAAATATAAAAAAAACATTTTTTTTCTTCATAGCTTACTTAGAGAAACAAAAACAATTTATTAACGACGCAATTTATTTCCACTACAACCCCCGATTAATTTCCCCCTTTAAATCTTCCCCACACCACGTAACCTTCTCCCCATCTAAAATCTCAGGTATGGGAAAGTAATTACAGAGCCTTCTCCATCCCCTTTCGGAGAAAGTTCGGCAATATATTCACGCCGAATTGACATTGTTTTAACTCCTCGTCGCCGGCGGGGGGCGGGCGCATTTATTATTTAGCCGAATTAACCGAGTTCTTAGTTTTAAACAAGGTTTGTTAAAAAGTTCCTGATAGTTGGGCCGATTTGATTAGGGAATGTTTATTATTGCCCGAGTTCGTTCGTTCGGCAGTTAAGAAGTTAAGTACGGGGTGGCTCGGATTAATTAATTTGAATGGATTTATTTATTTTCGCGAAAAATAAGAGAATCACTTGAGATTAATTAACTACGTGTGATTTATGCGATGGAGTGTATAGGAAAATACTTTAACTTTGTCTCAAGGTGATTCAAGATTAAACTATTTAACAAACAAAAATGTCGA
The DNA here is from genome assembly GCA_963082785.1 of Philonthus spinipes. NCBI lineage: Eukaryota > Metazoa > Arthropoda > Insecta > Coleoptera > Staphylinidae > Philonthus > Philonthus spinipes. The sequence goes on along the minus strand of OY720307.1, from coordinate 18,172,326 downwards.
AAAGAGATATGCTGAACATTTTCGCGCATTTGCACTTAACCAAAACTCCATTTCCTTTTCCAATCATGCTTTATATTGTTAAAATTTCATTTCCCGAAATTTAAAAAATGAAATGAATTTTACATAATTGTACAAAAACTGTACAAATAATTGGTACAAATCTTAACCCAAGGTTGGTCGAGTATATGGTAAGAAGGATTGACAGAATCGAAGATTATCAATGGTGGTAGAGATCGCTTACGTCACAAGCACAGCCTGTGAAAATGCGCGTAAAATTTAAATGTATTACTTCACGATCTAGAAAATTGCAGTAATTGAATATTAATTCTTACTAAAAAATATTTATAATATACTAATTACCTAAGATAAAAGACAGAATTAGATTAGGAAATAGCGTTAGCAACATAATGTATTTTCTCAGTTAATTCTTTATAATATTGTATTTTAGGCATATTTCTTATATTATTATCATAAATTTGAAATGTATGAGCATTAACAACTAAAATCACAAAAAACGGGCAGTCTTAAACTCAAATTTTATAAATTTTCATTACGTGAAAAAATGGTTCTTCATACAAAACTTATTATAATAAAGCTAAAAACCACTATTTATATATATATATCTATATATATATATATATGTTTTGTTAACATTTAAAATTCACCAATTTAATCAATTAAACCATAAGGATATTTTAAAAAATAAGTACATTTAGTGCTAAATAATTCAAACGATTTAATAAAATACAAACTACGAAACCGGAAAGAGGGGTTATGATGGACTCACAAATCGAAATGCACATCTGTTAATAAATGAAAAAAGTAAAGTGTACAAAGTATTTCATATAGAAAGGCTGAAAGACCTCCGGTCGATAGCCGATTCATCATCTACAGAATATAATTCTAATTTTTGTATATTATTGTACATACATATACACATTTGAATAAAGATGGTTAGTAAGTTATTTCATATATCAATCAAATCTTCACGAAACTCACATTCAATTAACTATCGAATTCCATTACTTTTAGAAAATTTAGTACGAAAAGGTAACACTGGAAAAACTATAATCGATCAATAACAATACTAGCATAATAAAACGCTATATTTAGCTTCGATACCAACCATTTGTAAAGATAGTTTTATTATCCGTATTTTTAAATCAAGCTCAAGAAACCTTACAGAGAATTATAGGGAAAATCAGTACACACAAACAATCCGTTCCAAATCTACTTAATGATAAAATTATAATAACACACTATTAATTGTTAAGTATTATTTATTTTATGAAGAAAAGGTCTGCGTATTTTATAAGCCGAAGCGAGTTTAAAATGAATAAATTAATTCAATTCATTAAATTGTTGACAATTTTGTTAATGTGATTGATATGATGGATATATAAAACTGAGACCAATTTATATTTGAATATCATAATTTTTTATTTGAAAAACCCTTTTAAATATTACCTAGAGAGAGCTTAAATCCCATAAGAGGTTTCCCGGAAAATATAAAACTGGGAATTACGGAAAAAAGTGCCCGTTACCCGGCGCTTCCACCATTTCCGCGCGGATATTTGCTGCCGGCAAAAAAGTCGTACAAAATAAGTAAAGTGTACTTGATGTTACGTATACATAATAAGATTTAGTTTAAAATTAAATATTTTATAAGATTATAATTAACGAATTTGTTTTGTTTGAATAAAATTCACTAGAAATTAAATTTTCAATTTTTAATCATTTTTCTCGATTTATTAGATACTTAAAAATATACATATAATGCAAAAAAGTCGTACAAAATAAGTAAAGTGTACTTGATGTTACGTATACATAATAAGATTTAGTTTAAAATTAAATATTTTATAAGATTATAATTAACGAATTTGTTTTGTTTGAATAAAAATTCACTAGAAATTAAATTTTCAATTTTTAATAATATTTCTCGATTTACTACATACATAAAAAATATATATAAGTAAATATGTAATAAGTTCTTAATAAGTTCTTTTCATTTTTAATAAATTGTTTATAAACACAAGTTTAATTTACGAATAATGATAATAATCTTAATTAACAGCTACGTACAGCAATAAATACTAAATAAATATTAAAATTTACAAAATCAAATGCATATTTTAAATATGTTAATTGACTATCGGCCAACGTTGCCTTACGAATAATAATTGAATATAATTTGTAAATTTATAGAAGTATTTTTTTCTTTGTGTTAATTCCGCTATCAAGAGTACAGTCGACATTAAGTTGTATTATCTTGCAAAGTTTCATTAAGCGTTATTGTAAATTAAATTACATTCAAATTGTATTTAAATTATTTAAACTTAATTTGAAACTGCAAACAGGAATGAATAGAAATTTATTCAAGACAAAATAATAATAGTTATTTTGTAAATAAAACACTTAAAACTGTATATAATTATAATTAAAACCAACCAATAATATTTAAATATTAGAAATGTACATTTAATTTCTAAATATTATCAAAATTTAAAAATAATTGAATGAATTGTGATTGGTAATTTGCCTTTTTTATACATATGTTTTGTAATCTTTTTAGAGCGTCACACTTTTCTTATAAAATTTTTAATATGTAATTATAATTGGAAATGGAGATTCCGTTAATAAAGTAAATTGAAATTGAAATTGAAATGAATTACATTGCATTTTGAATTCAATTCTATTATTTATAGATTTTGATATTATTTAAATATTAAATTAATATTACAGAAATTTAAATATTATTGGTTGTTTATTATTATTATACAAAGTTTTAAAGTGTTTTATTTACAAAATATCTATTATTTTGTCTTGAATAGATTTCTATTAGTTTCTGTTTACAGTTTCAAATAAAGTTTAAATAATTTAAATAGAGTTTGAAGGCAATATAGTTTAAATTAACGCCCAATAAAACTTTGCAAGGTAATACGATTTAAAATCGACTGTACTCTTGATTCCGGACTTAACACACACACAAAAATAACTGTTTGAATTGAATTTACGTTACAGAAAAAATATTGAAAATATAGCAAATTCGATCAAAAAGTATCGACTGCTCGATCCTTGCAGGTGATCGAGTCGCTTGATCTCTATGAGCGGCTCAATCTTTTTGGTCTGCTCGAACGGCTTGATATTTTTGATCGGCTCGATCTTTTTTTATCAATGATCGAGCCGATCGGCTGGAACAGTTCAAACCGCTTGATCGGTTCAATATTTTTGGACTGCTTTCTGAAGTGGATTGATTATGTTATGCGGCCCGGCTCGAACAATAATAGAGCGGATCGATCCGTCTAGGTAAGATCGATGATTGAATCACAATATTTTTTTAGATTATTTTGTGTTATGCAAAGTGAGACAGCCTTTATAAATAGGAATTTGATTTTCAAATAATAATGATGGATTTTCGAAGAGGTGATATTTAAGAGGGTTTGTCATTTTATAGATACATTTTAATAAAAACAGGTAAATTTTATTTAAAGGGTGTTTTTACAGGTGTTATTTTCGGACGGTAATTTTTTGGCGAGTGCTTTTTGCGGTTGATGATTTTTTTTAATGTTTGACAGGGGTTGCAATTTTCCAGATATGTTTTACAGCGTAGTTTTCCATCATAGATTTTTTAACCCTCTAATGGTGGGGTGATTTTTCAGGAATGGTTTTACACGGGGCTGTTTTCGAAGTAATTAATTTTGTAATTTTCCAAATATATTTCACGTCGTAGTTTAATCCTTCTGATCAGTGGCATCGGCTCGATCTTTCTGATCAGCTCGATCGGCTCGATCTTTCTAATTAGCTTGATCTGTTTGATCGGTTCTACCTTTGAACCAACTCGAGCGGCTTGATACTTCAACTGATGGATTATTGATTAATCGATCTTTGAGATGATCGATTAATCAATAATCGATCTTGCCCATCACTAATTGGAAATATAAAAATACATTTTTTTTTTCACTAAATGGCTCGCATAAACGGCTTTTTGTCGTATTTATACTAAGTATTAGATAAATAAAAAGCGAATAGATTTTTTTCAAAATGTATAAGATTAGAAGTAACGAAAACATTTGGTTATGTAAAATTATAAAAAAAATATTTGAAATTTAAAAATACTCCTTATATAATTTATAGCATGCTTAAACGATTTTTAATAATATTTGTATTAAGTATTAGATAAATAAAAAGCGATTAGATTTTCTTCAAAATTTATAAGACTATAAATAACGAATACATTTTCTAATAGATTAAACCGATTATTTTAAACCACGTTGAATACAGTTTTAGATAAATCAAAACTGAACCGATTTTTTTCTAAATTAATTGATTTATAAGAATATAAATAACGAATACATAAATACAAACATCTTTATTCAGACAGCAAAATTACAATTCTTTACAAATATTTATATTTACAATACATATTGATGGGTTAGTAGTCTGTCATGGGCTATCGACCGGAGGTCTTTCTGCCCTGTTATGAATTTATGGTGATTTGCAAATGAGAACTTTACTAGCTAGCTTAACTGTCATGTAAATGAGTGATGAATTGGTGAATTGTAACAGAAGGGTGTTTATGTTTGGCAGGGATATTAAAGTTGCGAGAGATACAGAATTTAGTAAGAAGGGAATGATTGTGTGGGTTATTGGCAAATTTGGTGGTAAGAGCTAATATACGATGGGATATGGGAGTGATTTGGGTGGTTTCTAACGAATACATTTTCTTAATTAATATTTTTGGCAAATTAAAACGATTATCATGTTTCGGCTAATTTTAGATAAGCTCAGGTCGAAAAAAATCAATACTGAATAATTTATTTAGTGATTATAGTTTCGACTTCATTAAACAAACTGATGATAATGACGCGTTATTGACGTTGGAACTATAGTTACTAAATACATTTCAGTTATACAAAGTTAAAATGTTTTCATTATTTTATTATGCAATGATTTATTTTATATTATAAATCTTTTTTTTATGTCGAAGTAATGAATATTGTGTAATATGGGCTTTATAAATATTAATTCGTATAAATTAAATAAAAAGAATTTAAAAATAATTTAACGTTAATCAATTATTTTCCCTACAGCTAATGTGACGTTCTTAACTTACGTTAAAAGCAATATAATCAAATAATTTTTATACATATTGAAAATCTGTATTTCTGAGTATTACATTATATAACTTTTATAATAAATAATATAAATACAATAATTTATAAATTGTTAAACCTAAGTGTAAATTACGCGGGAACGCGATTTGGTTTTAAAATTACAAATACCAGTAAGTTGAATTAAATAATCTTTTTTCCAACTACTGACTAAAATTAAGATAACAAGAAAATGTAACAAGATTTAAAACTTAGAAAAATAATCGATAGAGTAAAAGCAGAAGCGACCGAAGAGCACGATTTTATGTTCACGAAGGTTGAGACAACACTGTCTCTGGAAGAAGGTTTTACAATTTACTTTTAAAAATGGATATTTGAAGACAAGAATAAATAGAGAATTTTATAGAAGAAGAAAAAGGATAAAATATAAGTGGATGGAGACTCTGGGGATTTTGACATCTGGTGCTTGGGTTGGAAAACGGTCGTTTACAACTTAATCTCTCGCTCACGGATTATCTCTTATTGCCGTCAATTCGGCACGATCTTGACAAACTGAATAGAAATGTAGAAAATTTTACACAATGGTTTATTGCCCCTTCGGTCGTTTCGAAAATAGCTTAAAATATAAAAAAATCACGTTCGTCCTATTTGATAAATTCCCAGATTACAATTGGAAGTAAATTTCGCGTTAACACTAAGAAAATGTCTATCAACCGTCGGTATTTCTGCCCGTCTCTGTCCAACTGGCTAACGTCATTGTCCAAGTTCTGGAAATGTAGTGAAATAAATTAATGAATTGTTAACGAGGGATGAGTATATTTAGGCTTAATATGAGGCGATTGATAATAAGAGCTATATGGGGATTTTAGGCGAATTTTAAGGAGAGGATTTCAAGTACGTGTTTAATGCGGGTAATTTTGCACATTTTGTATTCGAAGGTTGTGGAGAAGGTTATTAGGGTATCTAGTTCTTGTAAGCACTCTAAGAGCCGAGCGTTCGTTGACTACATTTCTTAGGACGTTAGGGCGAGGATTGTTGTGTAGAAATAAATTTTATTTAATTTATTTTAAATTTCTGTGACCAAGTGAGTAAATACTCTTTTCTATTGTAATTAGTTCGTATTTTAAGCATGTTTTAATAAAAAAATCAGGGCATAAAGTCCTCAGGTCGATAGCCCAGGACAAACTAAAATCTTCATGCATATTTGTAATTGTAATATATAGCATTATACAAAATTTAATGAAATTATAATAAATTAAAGACGACGCAAGCGCCACCTTTTGCCTAATTTCAAGTGGCATCGTCAACGATTTATTCCATTTTTATATTATTATTTTTACCTAAATTTATTCAACACCCGAATTAATATTTATTAAGCCCATATTACTCGATATTGAATTCTTCGATGTGAGCGTATATTATGTCCACATATAGGATATGAATGAACGAGTTGCCGGTAAAAGTCGAAGGTTTTTTTTACACCTGTAGTAAATTTTACGGTCGGTCGGAGAGTTAAGTGCCGGCCGTAAATTTTTACACTTGTTTATTTCCACATTACTCCGCAAAAGTGCACACATTTTCGCACACACGTACAAATAAATATCGGTCTCAAATTGAATTATACCGAGGAAATCTCGATAATCCCAAATGGAATATTTTAATAAATCTGCTTGCGAGATTTACACAATTGAATCGGTTAAGTGGATAAATTGCGAGTTCGTTTCCTCTCTCATTTGATTTAAAGTTAATTGGATGGATGTAATAAATGAATTTGAATAATAATATTTGTTTATTTACTTTTGTAACATTTATTTTTTGTGAAAATTTATATTTTTTCATCACGAGGTAAGTCAGATCTTACCTCGTGATGAAAAAATATAAATTTTCACAAAAAATAAATGTTACAAAAGGAAATAAACAACAAATATTATTATGATTAACCCACTTAATTTAGGCAGCATATTTGTAAATAACAAGCCAACAATATTTAAATCTTATTTATTGTTGGCGGGATTTATTGTTGCGGGATTTATCAAATCCAATGCGAGGAGTGTACATAGGTCAAACTAGAAGAAGTTTAACAATTAACAATCGACTGGTTCTATCAAACATTGTATCGATACAACCACTTTTTTAATCCGGCTGATTTTACAATTTAGCATTCAGGTAGTAGACAGGATTTAAATTTTATAAATGCCCTGGAGATTCTAAGGTCATAAAACTGACACATCTGACACTCCCCCATCATCACTGCTATTACTACCTATTTCTATATATACTCTGTAAAAAAATTGTTTATTCCTTCATAATATGTAATAATTCTAAACTAGTTGGTAAATAAAGAATAAGTGAGACAAACCAAGTGATTTTATTTTTAAATTCAATATTAGTTAAAATGCTTCATCAAGTTATCAATGACAACAAAATTAAAGTTGTAATGGTAACTACAATGTATAAAAATATAAACTATATTTAATTTAGAATTCATTACCTTGCCCAACTTAACTTTTCATTTAAATCAATGCAATCAAGTGAATACCCTGTTTTCTACTATTAATTTTTAAAGTAACTCGACACCTTATGATAAAAGGGGACACTGATTATATATATATATATATATACTTTTAAAGATAAATTGAAGTGAAATAAAAACAATGTTTGATTTAGAAGTAATTATAGTCCTTACAATAAATTAATTAAATAATCACCATTTATTGGTACATACGGAACACACAATTCCACGCGCGTATAAATCAATAAATAATAAACAAACTATCATTGTGTGTGTACGTGTGTGCTTTTCCGCACATAAACTAGTCATATAAATAATAATTTATAAGTTCCATTAGTGCCGTTTAATGTAACTGTTTTCCATTAAGCTAATTTATCGTGGCTGACTCGCCACAATATCACCGTTATTATTATGTTTAGGTGTAAAGTTATGTCAGCGAGGGAAGGGATAACTTATGCCCATCATAATCTGAAAGCGCCCGTAAAACGCTTTCCGATCGAAGAAACGGAAAATAATAACGGCTCGCCGGGCGATAGATAGGGGCGATAACAACGGAAGTTTCGTGTCCGGGGAAGAATGGAAGCGCCGTAAATCCGATTAATTCAATGTGTTGTTTATAATCTGATTAAGCAGATTGCTCGATCAAGTTTTTTTTTACCCCATTTTCTTATCCAACTTGTTTGCTCCGAAATAAACACAAAAATACACAATTCTTTGTGATGTAGAATATGTTGAGTTGTAATAATTTATATTCCTTTATTTCTCTTTTATTCAAAACAATTAAATAGAGCATATTTCAGACGTCTTTAATTTTATGAATTGAATTTTATGAAGGCACAAATTAGTAACCCGCTAATTGTTTTGAGCACTGTAAATTTACTCAACACGTTGACCGCGTTGTCAGTCACACTGAAGTATTCCAATGAGGCCACGTCAGTCACCGATGACTGTAAATGAGTACCTACTTTAAACTTACTTTTCCTCTAAAAAATGCATCAAATTTAATTAAATAAGCATACTCTAATTATAAAAACAAAACTTAAAAAACAAAAAAGCTTCTTTTGGCAATTTACTAAAAATTTATTGGCAGCCAATGTGTTAATAAGAAAATGTATAATAAAATACAGATGTTAAAATTATGAAGTTGAAAATACTTAGTCTAATGGTTGGGACCCTACCTGTACATTAATTTATAATTCACATAAATTCACGTGTGTAATTACCTCTTAAAAAAAACAGATTCTTTACTTATGCGAGTGTGTTTTTCTTGATACTCGAACTTTCATAAAGTATGAGAAATTAAGAAAATGCAAAATATAATTAAAACAATACAATAAGTTATCAGAATGATGATTTATGGTCTAATTTTTTTACAAGGAATACTTGATATCCTAAAAAATATATATTTTTGGGAGACGCGATTCAGTTCTTCGATATTTGTGATGATAAAAACCCTAAAAAAAGTAATAAAAAAAATAAAATCATTTTAATTTAAATAACAGCAAGAGTGCGATTTATCTCCGCTTTTTAATTATCATTTTATTTTCATAATTCTCTTAATTCTTCTAACTTTAATTAATCAGTTTCGTCCGACTTTCACCGTCCCAGCCACTTTAACTTAACACACCTAGTCCCTAATTTATTGTTATAAGTTGATGATCGTGTTTTATGTTCGCCCCGAGGCAGATTTTGGACTCCCCTCATGTATTATGCACCTAACGGCACGTCATTTTCTTAAAGCGGCCGTTATCTTTATTCGCCCCCCTCGCACGCCTATACATTTTAATAATTAAGGCCTCATTGTAAAACTTCCTTAACGTCGGTAATTTACTTAGCGCGCGCGTGTCCCGATTATGTTATATCTTTAAGCGCCCATCCGAACTAAAGCCCGGCTTTAAATTAAGCGTGAGCGATTTAGTATTCAGTGTGTGGTGTAAATATGTTACATCGAGTGATTTACGTTGGCGAGGCATTTTATTGAATGAGAAGAGCTGAATTGTCTTTACTGATAACCGCGTGTATTTTTTTTAGTAATTTCGCTGTGGATGAATTAATTCAGCTATTCACACTAAGGTTGTCGAAATTATACTCCACAATAAACAATCTAAGTTATACAAACAAAATGTTTCATTTATTAAAATTGAATTACAATATATAACACAGTAGAAGCCTCAACAATTAACAAGTTTTAGATTTTTTTAAATAATTATCTTCAATGAAATAAATATGAATAAATTATTAAAAATCAACCAATAAAACACAGATACAACCACTTCTTTAATCCGGATGATTTTACAATATTTTTAATAAAACAAATTTTAAATTCTCTTGAAAATGGGCTAATAACCCGAAACTAGTCGAAAATTTAAAGTTATTCAATCTAATATGTGTTTTATTGGTTGATTTTTAATAATTTATTCATATTTACTTCATACAATATGAACTACCAATGTCTAAATATTAAAACCATTAATTATATTAAAATTATCTTCAACATAGGTCAATATTTGTAAAATATAATTGCCATAGATTTTATACACATTTTTAAGTTCAAGTATTATTTATTGTATATTTATTTGTTTTCCTTCCATTTTTCTTCACTAATGGTATTCAGGGATGTGTGGGTTGGTTCCTTATACTCATACTTTAAAAAAATATTTAAACAAAATTATTTTAAGTTTAAATGTAGTATTTTTTTTTTTTCATTTCTAGTCTATTATATTTCTATGTTGTGGATTTTTCTGTCCTTATTTCCGATTTTCTTCTTTCATAATCGTTTATTTGCTTGTTGATTTCGATATCGATGTTTGTTTTAATTAGGTTGCTTTTAATTTTATAAATTAATCTGTGAAACAAATCATCAAGTGCTCTTTATTCGAACTCATACCGAAGTATTTCAATTTTTTACGAAGTGTAATAAATATAAAAAGTTATAAATACATTGCTGTTTAGAATTGTGTTTATTATTTGTATATTCTTTTTATTACTTTAATTAAATTTTCTTAAATACACGGTGCTTGTGTTTTTAATAAATTATCGTGTTTAAGTAATTTTGAAAATAAAATCGCGGGATGAATATACTAGAATGTTTGTAAAATAATTAGAATTTTTAAAGAATATTTGTCATTATTTGTATATTATTTTTTTATTATTTTAATGAAATATTCTTATCATTAAGGTGACTTCATCACATTTTTTCTTTATAAAATCCAATTACTTTATAAACTTTCCAGTATATTCATCTATATGATGATATATTGTTAACTTCTTCCTCATTTATCACTTCTTAAAACATAATTAATAAGCGTTTGAAATAATGAAATCACTTGGTTTTATTTTGCTAAAATTTTTATTATATTTTCGACTAGTTTCGGCTAGATGCCATTTTCAAGACTGGCATCTAGCCGAAACAAAGTGATTTCATTATAACAAACGCTTATATGATGATGTTTGAGAGTATTAGACGATTTTATTTTAAAAATTACTTAAACAGAATAATTGATTATGAAAACAAATACCGTGCACTTAAAAATATTTAATATAATTATAATAAAAAGAACAAATACTAAGCAAAAATTAAAGATTAATTATCAAAACAAGATGTATAAAATGCTAAATTTAGAAATTTAAATGAACAAAATAAGTGAATAAATATGCAAGAAATAGAAATATTAGAATTTAGCAAAGGTACGAAAAAAAAAAAAAAAAATAATAAGTTTCTGGTAATTAGGGCTTAGATTAGAGAACTCACTCTTGTACTGTTCAGAAGAAGACTCATTGATTGTTAGAAAATATTTTAGAAAGAGAGCAGAAAAATGAAGAGTAGGAGAGAGTAAATAGGGAATGCGAACACGAGGCACAAAAAAAGAGACAGCACAGAAAAAAAGTGTTTTGTGATCTTCTGGAAAAATCTCTCAACGCCGAATTTGGCCGCATTTATATTGAGGAACCATAATGCTAGATACTATCTGCATGATACCTTGAAAGAGGCTAATTTTTAATGCGGGCGAACACAAAATTCTAATTATACGCACATGCATGTACGCACGCACCAAAAATGAATTTCTTTCAAGGTATAACGCAGCTGGCATCGTTATGTTCCACTGTTTTAGGGCGCATTTATACTGAAGCAGACGATACTGGATGCCAGCTGCATCATACATTGACTAATTTAAGATGCGCGCGCACACGTATCTTTATCTATTTAGAATTTCGTTTTTTTTTTCACTTTTCACCATCCATGTATTAAGTTTGCCCACTCCTTCTTGGCCATTAATAATAAATTACATTAATTGATTCTTTCCGTTTAATGGTGCTAGTTTGTTACTTTTATTGCTTATTTATAATTATAAGTGAAAGCGGATGTTTTAAATGATTCAGATTTTAAAAGTTCTTCTGACATATTTTACTTTTTGATGGATATACTAGAAGATAATAAAAAAAATTGAGAATACATGTTCAAGAGCAAGATCCATCAAAAAGTAAAATATGTCAGAAGAACTTTTAAAATCTGAATCTGAATTTAAAACATCCGCTTTCACTTATAATTATAAATAAGCAATAAAAGTAACAAACTAGCACAATTAAACGGAAAGAATCAATTAATGTAATTTATTTTAAAGCGCCTCGAAATCCCAGGATGGGAAAGTTCTAAAAATCGCGTCGACCGACAATAACAGCAAAAGAAATCGCTACCGCTAGGGGTGAACTTTACTTCCCTGCACTTTCCTCTTTTGTCTGCCTGGGTGACAATGCCCCAGGGCAGCGCAATGGGGTGGGATAGTAATTGCTTCCATGCCGCCGTGTTCCGCTCCATTCCACGCCGAATGGAAATAAATATGGAATTAAATTGTAATCCGCGGAAATGTCGAGCTTTCGTTTGGAAAAGTCGTGCGACAAGAGCGACAGGTGATTTTATTTCAAATCGGCAGCGAAGGAAAGGAAAGAAGAAGAAAGCACACACGGAATGTTTCTGTAGGAAATTAGTGATTAATAAGAAAAGCTCATATTATCTCTTTCTCTCTCTCTGTACAATAAACTGCCAAAAATAATAAAAAATATTACAAATATGAAAACTATTCAAACTTAAGTTAAGGAAATACTTATTGAGAGAACATATTATTCGATCGCCGAATTTCTGCAGGATAGAATTTAATTCATTAATTATTCAGCACATTAAAATATAAGAAATAAAATGAGTTGTTTCTTATATTTTAATGTGTTTTATTTTTCATTTTTATTATTATTTGTACCCAAATATTTTATTGTATATTATTTTATATGACAAATGCAATACGTGTGAAAGTGTACATGTTTTCTGCTAAATAAAAAATAATTTTAACATTTTATTGCATATTGTGCTGGGTGTAAAAATAAACGTTTCATGTTGTTAGTTGAAGTTGCAATTGTTATTTATTAATTAAATGTCTTCAACATATTAATTATGATTTTCTGTTTTATTGGTCTTTATTTGGCCTTTACTAGTTTTGTTTGTGATATATTTTAAATTTATTTTAATAAATTTTATTTATATATTCATAAATTATTTAATTTTATTGTGCATTTTTTGTCAGATGTTCCTTGTCAGTTGTTTTGCAAATCATTAATTTGTGATGCTAATAAAATATCTCCGATACACACTATTCGAATATCATGATTTATAATTATTGTTAATTTTGTAAATTAATATTGTCAGATTTTTTGTTTGGTTTTGTTCTCTATTTAACTTGAATTAGTTAGTAGGGGTTGGAATTGATCGTTCATTAGTTCAGTTTGTTTCACCATTTGGATTTGGACAATTTTATGTATATGTTTTTTTGTTAAATAAAAATAACAAATCATATAATGGATGTTATTTTTTTATACAACCATACGTAACATACTTTTTTTGGCTCCATTTACGCTTCATACAATTTTGCATATATTTTTTGTATCATCGTATTTATTTCTTAATCATGGCCATAATTGACACTGGAATACCGAACCACCATCTTAATTAAATATATTCAATTATAAAAATATATTTAAAAAGTGTAAATATATTAGTCACTTTATTATATCTTTAATAAAAGCAAAATGGAGTGTTAATGTTGACATTTTTATTATCATTTTCGATTAAACTTTTATAACAGTGTATGCTTGATAAATTAAATCAAATAATAATTCTAACTAAGATAAGCAACACTACATAATGTAAGAATATAACAAAATATCCATTGAAGTAACTACTTCTCGGACAAATATCCCGCCATGAGTTTGCTGTTACATAATAAATATGTTGAATAATGCAAAAAAATAATTCAAAAATATTTAATGCATTTTTTAATGTATTTACAGTATATTTATTTATTTACACGCAGACACAGAATTAGTGTAAACATTCCTATTATGTAAGAATGAATATTACAAAAAAATATATAATACAAAAAAGATAAGTAATTAAATGAAACACATTAACAATTACTTCAAAAACGTGCTAAAAAAACTTAAAGCAACATTAAAAAAGATCTTGCTATTTTTAATAAAGAAGATATTCACAATAGAGTCTAGTTTTAACAGGGTATTATATAGGGAGCGCATCGAAAAAATAGGGTTTTTAGACAATATATTGGTACGTGGAATAGAAATTTGAAAAAAATCTTTTCTAACTATATCAAAATGAACCTTAATGAAAATTTGAGAAACAATAACTGAACAGTTTAGGTTATTATATAATATGTTATACAAAAAGGTAAGTAAATACGCTTTACGCCTGTGTTTTAGAGAATGTAACTCAAATCTCAGAGTAACGCATATGAGACAGACCTATCGAGATACATACGATATTTTCTTATATATAAATATTTTACAAAACGTTTTTGCACAGATTCAATAAGTTGACAGTAATTATCATAGCAGGGATTCCAAATACAACAGCAATATTCGAGGCGCGATCTAATATAAGCAAAGTACAAAGTGATAATTGAATTAATATCTTGAAATAGCTTTGTATTACGAAATATAAAATCTAAAAAAAAAAACGGTTTGCAGATGATACCAAAGTCTCGTGAAAAATGACACCCAAATCACTAACGGAATTAACTCTAAAGATTGGGGTATTATCCACTGTATAGTCAAAATTGAAAACAGTTCTATTCCGCGAGAAAGTCAAAAAGTCACAAAAAAAATTAATTAACAATTCAATTGTGTAAATTTATTGTTTACAAATTTATTTAATTACATTTATTAGGTAACTGTGGAACAATTAATTGTTCTACTATTATTTACCTACACCAAAACTTACTGTACTTCCGTTAACTTAGTGTCAAATAAAAAAAAACATACAAAAAAATGTATTTTTAATAAAACACTTTAAAATGTTTTATTACATTAATTTAAAACAATGTATCGAGCGTATAACAAAAATCGACGACGAAGTTGGCGTTGTAAGTCTCGAGTCATGTCTGTACTAAGATCACACGCGTGACTTGTCAACATGACAACCAGACGCGTGTGCGTGTTATTTTATTTCAGACATGACTTTAGATTTCCGATGCCAACTTCCTCGTCGATTGTTGTTATACGCTCGATATAACGAAGTAGAAGCCTCAATCATTAAATATTAAATGTATTTGTATTTAATTTACATAGCTGTGACCTAGGCAATAAATACTCTTTTTTTCTAATATTATTTAATTTAAAACAGATTAATTGCCCTCATCCAATACAACATATAATAAAATATTTTCCCGGAATCCAACGCTTATCATCCCACTCGACACAATATCCCATTTTTGTAAACAATTCCATGAAAATCGCGAATAATTAAACGCAACAATTAATTTCAAATAAGCACCCACGCACAAATGCGTAAACGTCACCCGCCCATTGTTTTCCTATCTGTCGCTCTCTCTATTTATCTATTCCGACAAATAAATAATATATTAATTTCCCATATTTTGCTTTTAATAAACGCGAAACACAATGGACTTCTCTGTATTAATTAATTTAATGTCGATCGCCCCCAATATCGGTGAAAATTATTAAATTACTAATTACATTTTCAAGCTCGTGCACATTTATTAATCCATTCGTTTGTTTCCGCATTGAAATAAATAATAATGGAAATTGTTAATTACGTTGCGCATTAATTATGTTAATAAAAACCAATTCGTTTAATTTGTATAGATTAAAAATTATTACGATGGACAGGGAATGGCAAAGCGGGTTTTATTTTTGTTTGTTTGTTTGCGAAACAAAAAGATAATATTTAATGTATCAGGGCTTTACTATTTTAAATCCATTTTAAAAGTTATGAAATAAACCAAACGTCAGTTTTATATTTTATAAAAAAAAATGAAAGAAAAAGCAGTGTTTCGAAACAATTGTAATATTCTACAAAATAACAATTATGACGTTATGTTTATTTCATAATTAAAAAGAATAATACAGAAAAAAAAATGCGATTTTAAAAAGCTTACAAATCTTTATTGATAAAAGTAACTCAATATCCACATATAATACAAAATATTACAATTTATATTATAAAAATCTGTCAATTGGCTATCGACAAATTTTAGTAATAAATTCATATTAATAATAATATTAAATAAATTTAATTTCAGGAAATGTTTACAAAATAATAATTCTGAGGAACATAAATGAAATTGTGTCAGGTAGCAAATAAACAAAATAAACATTCTCAATTCACACCATAGAAATCGTTTATGCTATACAATTATGAGTCCAATAAGAAATTATGTATTTCACTTTTATATTTTTGAAAAACGTCTATTGTCTTTATATTGTCTGGTATTAAATCCTAAGGCATTCATTGCACGTGGAACACACTTATCTGACGAGGTCCGAAAGACATAAATAGCCATCACCAGTTATCCATACGTTAGATGAATGGTGGTTAAACATTTATATTAATAATAATAATTTTTCTTCCAGTCAACACTAGACTCGAAGGAGTCCCACACTTCGTCCGTAACTGGATTCCACAGCCCAAAAAAATTCTTGACAGATATAGACAGAAAAATAAATAATAAAAATTACAAAAGCGAATATATAATTTTTATCCATAAATTGGCTAGGTTGGTCTTTCCGTTTGAATTCTTTATTATTCCAGTTAATTCATTTTTATGATGTAAAGGAAAATCATTATCAAGGTTAAGTGGAAGAGCAGTGAGTCGCAAAATTAACTGAACTTCGCCTAGTTTCGCGTAATATTTTTTTCTGTAAATATCTAAATGTAAATAAAGACATTTTATTATTATTATTATATGCCACTCACTTGGATTACATTTTAGTTCTTCAACTAAGATAATAGTTTTGGTTTATTTAAACCGAGAAAATATCATTTAATTTAATTGAACATAGCCCAATATTTAATTTAATTAAGGCCATCTCAATGAATGGAAAGCTTATTTCGGTTATTATGTGTTTAAACTTGTGATTTACTGCCTATTGTCTGCCTATTCTTAGTAGAGTGAATGACTAAGCTGAAATTATAGTTATAATGATCTTTATTGTCCAACGGGAAACCTACAAGAGGACAAATTAATTACAAAAAAATCGATAAACAAACTAATAATTTAAATTCTCTTGAAAATGGGCTAATAACCCGAAACTAGTCGAGAATTTAAAGTTATTCAATCTAATCTGTGTTTTATTGGTTGATTTTTAATAATTTATTCATATTTATTTCATTAAACTAATTCAATACAAAAAATAAATGAACTGCATTAAACATTAATTTGTAAATCGGACACTTTCTTCTCATTAATTACTTAGTAAAACATTGTTAATACTAAATTAAACTTGTAAATTCCCTTCGTTTAATTTTACTTATGTTTATTTTAACTTCAACTAGTTTCAGCTTAATGCCATTATCAAGATTGACAATCCAAGTGACTTTAATTTACAAATTTGATTTAATATTAATTTGTGCAAATAAATCTAGCCTAAGTATACAATAGTATTTATTAATGAATGAAATTTACAACAATATGTTATAAATTATTTTAAGAAAGTTACATTTTATATTTCAATTCAAAATTTTTATTGTGATAATAAACAAGTCTTGTTGGAAGAATGGACACGTCTCGTTGTGTGAACAGAAATAGCTTCAATAGAAAAGATTCATTCATTCATTCACTTGATCAAAGTTATTTAAATTAATTAAATAAAAATAATTTGAAAATAATTAATAAATTTGCTAGCTAAAGAGGAAATACTATTTTTAATTATTTTTAAATGCCTTTTATTTAATTCATTTTAAATTAATTTAAGCCCTAGTAGAATTAAATAAAATCTCCACTATACATGAATTCATCTTATTTCAACGAATGACAGATTAAAGACATAAGACTCCTTGTCTTATGTAATCTGTCTGGTTAAAAGACCTACGGTCGATAGCCATTTAATCATTAATTAACCATAAAGATTTTACATTGTAACATATATCGAATTTATGTCACAATAAAATATTTGTATATACACACAGTTATACTGTGTGTATTGCACTGTTAAAAATAAAATTGTATATATTAAAAATTGTAATAAAAGATTAAATGTAAATGCTGAGTTTGATTCTTTTAAAATACCAAAACAATCTGTTTTAAACATCCATAAAAAATACTATAAAAACAGATTGAGTTTGAGCTCCAAAATTGATTCAATTTTCGCTTATTAAAACCTGATCGTAATAAAAATCATGTTTCGATCGCGAGCTTACTCCCCGCTCGCTATTTCTCATTTTTCAGTAGAACAAAAAAAAAACGTAAAGAACAGAGTGAGCAATTTGACGATGAGGGGTTGATAAGATAGGATACGAGGCACTCTTCGCGCTCCTCACCTTCTCCTGTTTGCCCCTCCTCTTTTTTATGATTTATCGTGTTCTCGATTTAATCTGCGCTCGGGCATTTATGGGCGTCGTCTATCAATCTTGAATTTCGCGTGTAATTTGAATTTTCACTTCGCGAAATGAAAAATAAATAAAAACACGCAGAATACAAGAGGAGTTTCCAATTACAGTTCTTGAATTTAAATTGTATTATATTACGAGAATAAGACGTTATTTATTTTTATTATGGATGTAGAAAGATATTGAAAAGTAGAATTAATAATAAAATAAATCTTTAATAATATTAATAATAACGCTTTTGTGCCAGGCTGTGAATTTTTCGCTCCAAAAGCGTATTTAGAACGACATTACTGCGTTGCAAAGATGCTCCACCAGGAGCTAGTGAAACTGCACCTACCTGAAAAGGTAGAAAAAAAAACATATTCCCAGTATGAATCCCTACCTGTGATTGAAAACACACAAGCAATAATAATAGGGACGAAAAAATAATAATAGCTGATAGATCAATACGTAATAATATCCCAGATATAGTGTTGCTATTGAAAGAACAGAAAAAAGATCACATAATTATTATTGTTGTACCAATTCCTGAAACCTGCAAAGAACATTTATGCAAAAAAAAATTAAATACTTACCTTTGTCGGACGAAATCAAACAAATGTGGAAGCTAAAATCCGTCGTCGTTATCCCAGTGATCCTCGGGGCATCTGATGAAATCCCTAGAATATTACACAACAGTACAGAAAAACTAAACATATACAAATATATATTTATATATCCATGCAGAAAGCCGTATTATACAAACTTGCAGTATAATCATATGCGTGTTGTCAGTCGAAAAGTATTAGTGAATAACAACGCCATACCGTTGGTAGAAATAAAAAAAAAACACCCTGAGATACTCAAATGAAAGATACAAGAAAATAATAATAACAATTACTTCACAGATAATATTCGACTAATAAGATAATATTACTGTACAGTGATGATTTTATTTAATTTTTCATTATAAAATAAGCTTGGTACGTTTCACTTATATTTTTATAAATTAAATAAGGAGTATATGAAAATAGTTAATAAACCCATGACACACTACTAACCCATCTATTCATATTGTAAATATACATGTTTGCTAATTACTGTAATTGTCTAAATAATAATTAATAAATTATTTCCACGTTTAGTTCTGTGACTTTTGACGTAAGTACGTTAAACAAATGAACATTAAAACAACTACTTCCCGTACAAATACCCCGCCGGACATTGAATTACATAATGCACACCTGCTGTTGCATATCAGTAAAATGTTGCATAATGCAACAAATTTTGATCCGAGAAAAAAATAATGCAAAAGCATTATTTTTAATTATTCAATTTATTTCGTGTAATTTTATTCGGTTGTTATTTAGATTGAATTAATTTGGTTTAATTTAATTTATTTATTTTAACATCTTTAAGTTATGTAAGGCAGAGCTGTACTGACGAGGGATAGATCCCGAAACACGTGTCTGCAGATGGCCTTATATTAAGTATATATTAAATGTTTAAATTGTAAAATGTTTATCGTCTGACTAAATATTTATTTACAAGTGATTTGTCTACAAAAAATTAAAAAAAAAAAACGTTACAACTGGTCACTCAGTGACTGTATAGTCTAAGTAAGGAATACATTTTTTTGGAAACTATAAGATATTGTGTGTCCATCAATACATCTTACGCGATCGCCTCAAAAATAAAAAATAGTGTGGGAAAATTTTGTGAAGGTATTATAAGGTAAAAAATAACAAATCAAGATCCTGCTTATTATAATTAATATTGATTTTTTTTATTGATTGGCCGTTTAACTTACTTTAAAAGTATCTGAAAGCATGTCCAATACTTCTTTCGCAAACTGGATCGGGGGAAAGTAAAAGTAGATTATTAAAAAATATATTTTTAATTACATTTTCATTTAACCTTTGAAGAAATATTTTTAAACATTATTGACTGTTTTGTGTTGAAGGCCTCATCTTTGAGATACATCTTAAGTACACTTATAAATAAAACATTTTTAAAACTTTGTTAACTTTTTTGGTTATTTACAAGTGTATTAAATATTATTATATAAATTACTTGTAGTAAATCCATTTATTGAGTCGAAAAGGGTAATAAAAAGGCATTGACCGAGGTCTTTAAGTCGAAATTACTTTTATTTTTAAATAAATTATTCAAATAGAAACGAGTATTCATTCACTTGGTCATAGTTATTTAAATATATTAAATAAAAATGATTTGAACATAATTAATAAATTATTTTCACATTTAGCTTTGTGACTTATGATTTACGTTACGTAAGTACGTTAAACAAATGCACATTAAAACAACTACTTCCCGGGTAAATACCCACGCCGGACATTGAATTACATAATGTACACCTGCTGTTGCATATCAATAAAATATTGCATAATGCAACAAATTTTGATCCGAGAAAAATTCAATGTAAAAACAACAAAAGGAACGTTACTTAATATAAGGCCATCTGCAGACACGTGTTTCGGGATCTATCCCTCGTCAGTTTAACGTACTTACGTAACGTAAATCATAAGTCACAGAGATAAATGTGAAAATAATTTATTAATTATTTTCAAATCATTTTTATTTAATATAAATAAATTATTTTTTTTGTCAAAATTCTATTACGATATGATGTAATTAATTATTCATTTATATTAGTAGTTCATTTTAAATTATTTTTAATCATTATTATGTATACGATTACTCATAAACTAAACGATTAAATAATTTATACTTCAACAAATAATTATTTAATTTACTCCGCCCGTTCTCGTGTATCGATCACAAACCCCTTTCCCGCCCTCGCGTCCCGCCGTTCTCTCGTCTGTGAGGGTTTCCCTCGTTTCGGAAGGGCTGTGGGGGGCGGGGTGGGTTTTATTAATTAATTACGTCCGAACTTTGTGGAAGAAAGAGTTTTAAAGTGTTGAATGGCGACCGGAGGCAACATCAAAGGATCCATTTGTACGTTATCAATTTAGAAAAATTAGCAACTATGAAGGCTTTGAGAGGGGTTTCCGCGTCCTTTTTTGCGTCGTTTTCGAAAAATTTTCACCGGCGTTGTAATATCACGGGCGGGCTTTGATACATAAAGTCGTATAGAGTTTCAGGTACACGTGCGCACGCACAAAAAGGGGAATTCCTTTGTGGTGTTAATTATGTACTGCATGAAAAGATGATAAAAGAAAAATTACAATATGAAATATTAATTAATGTTTATTTTAATTCAAACAATTCCACAAATTGAAATATACATATATCATTTACATACATATTTATGCAGACTATACAGATAATACAAATAAATTATTTTTAATAATTGCAATATATGTAACCCCGACACCAATTGGTAAAAGGGGACATCGATTATATATATATATATATATATAGAGAGAGGTTTTTTTATCAGTATACATTATGGGAAGTGTATACTTGCAAAAAAACGCGAGTCAAACGCAATGTGTGTATGTTTAGTTGCTTATTTGGCATATGTGTGTTCAATTGCATGTTATAGGCAACTAAACACACATACATCAATGCGTTTGACTCGTGTATTTTGCAGGTATACATAGGGGAAATGTATACTGTTAAAAAAAGCTCTCTCTCTCTCTCTCTATATATATATATATATATATAGGTGTTGGTCTGGGCCATCAACCAAATCTAAAAAATAGTTTATTCACTTAGTCACAATTTAATTAAATGATATGTATTAATTTAAAATAAAACAATTTACAGTGAGACCACGCCTAATCTCTTTCGCTGTTTCATATAACTTTGATGGAACATATACCCCATATGTTCCATCAAAGTTATATGAAACAGCGAAAGAGATGAGATATCATCATATAAATAATAAGGTTATGGGAAAACGGGTAGATTTTTTTTAATGTCAGGTATTTTTTCACTTAAGTTTATTAAGTCGCAAGAAGATATTTACATATGCACCTGGCGCATTCACCAAAATTGAATATATGGCATATTCAAATATTGAATTTAATTGAAGATCAAATTAAATTGAGAAATCAATGAAATATTAACCTTTTTTAATGTAAATGTTGTCAAGTAACAGCATAAAACAGTATTAGACAGAGTATCATTCATGCAACGTTTTTAATGTCAATTTTCTTAGTCGGATATAATTTGAATTCGATTCACGAATCCTGTTAGTTTTTTCCAACCTGTGGATTTTTGTATATTTATATCGCTTATACTGCTTTATCTGTTAATATGTTAAATGTGCCTTTAGAATGTGTTTTTTTTACTGCAAGATAACATCTTTATTTGAAATGAAAGTAAATATCATTTCAAATAAAGGCGTTATCACTAAAAAATACATTGTAAAGACACTTTTAATATATTAACATGACCATTCATATAATTAATTTAAAAACACGTAATTTACAAATAAATCTGTATAAGCCGTATAAATATACAAAAATCCACAGGTTAATAATAATTCAAAATTGGCAAAAATTGACTTTTGACGTATAACTCAAAAACAATTGAATAATAAAATTGACCTTTCGAAGCATTTATTGGTTTTTCTCTTTCATTAATATTAATGGTACTTTACTTGAAGAATCCCTCGCAAATATCACACCCAATACAGATTCTTGATATTTTAACCCATTAACTTCATGGGGGAAAGAAATAACTTGGACATGAATTCTTAAACGATAAGCATCTATACAAACAACGTGAATTAATTAAATTAAATAAAAAGAAATTTAAAAATAGTTAATTTTCTCAATTGAATAATTAATCATTTTCCCTTTATTAGTTAGTTAGGTTTTAGAATTTTATTGTAGTGCGTATATTAATTACTCAACTTTTAAAATCGCTAATTAAAAGTCTGAAATACAACCTCAAAAATTGCAACAGATGCTTCTGACTAGGCCGGGCTAGCTCCATTCAAAATGTTCCGCTAAATTCAGTCACACTTTAAAGTATATCTTTCTCCCTCTTTATATAAATCTTCATTGTTACCGTGACTCAGCAGACACTAGTCATAAATATTGAAACAAAGATTCCACATCTGCTTTTACATAACTTTGTTTTTTTGCAAGTGTTTGAAATTCTGTTAATTTTATTTTGTTAAATAATTTAAATGTTTTTAATATTATGAGAGGTTTTTTTATAATTTGTGACTTATGTGTGGTTGTTTAGGAAATGTGCCTCTTTATAGCTATCAATTAGATCAATAATTTATACCGGTAACATTTAAGTATAAAAATATTCTCATTTATTTCATTTCGTTTCCTGTTCTCATAAACATGACAAGTTCTCGCCTTCCTTTAGTGGACGAAACAATGATTCTCGGATGTCTACTTTGTAGACCCAAATCGTTGGCGATGCCACATGATATTAGGCCAAAGATGGCGCTTGCGTAGTCTTTGATTTATTATTCTCATTTATTATTTTTTTTCTGATGCTAATATATCGAGCGTATAAAAAAAATCGACGACGAAGTTGTCATTGGAAGTCTCGAGTCATGTCTGTACTAAGATCACACGCGTGAAATGCTGGTTGCGGTCAACATCACAACCAGTACTTTACGCGTGTGCGTGTGATTTTAGTTCAGACATGACTTTAGATTTCCAATGCCAACTACCTCGTCGATTTTTGTTGTACTCTCGATATATACAGGGGTGGTATTTTGAATTATTTTGTATTTATCGCAAAAAGCTGCATTTTTTTTTTGTTACAAAAAATATATTAAAAATCTGTATACTAATAAAAGTATTTCTCTAGAGAGATAAGTTATAAAAAGGAATAGATTCCTGTAAATTATATTAATTTGCTCAGCGCTACATGGAGTATGGATACACTTCAGGGAAATGGTTTTTTAAAGAGATAAATAGCTAATTTTAGTTTTCAAAAAATACATAGAGTAGGCCGTTTATTGTAGTCAGTGTTTCTGACATTCAATTTTGATGTTTGTTTACTAATAGCTGCAGCATTTCTACAAAAATCCTAATTTAATACGATTTCTTTTTAATAACACTCGACAAAATCAGTTTACGCATTCGCGGCACGTTTCTAAACATACCGATCTCAGATAAATTCGTTATCGGGTTTTGTTTTCCGGGCGATCGGGGAATCGTCACGTGATATCTACCGCTCACGCGACGCGTTTCCCTTTCGCGGCCTTATCTCCATCGTAATTTCCATGGCGACACGAACGAAAAACCGAATTAATCCACCGTTGTGCCGTTAATCCGTGCGATTAACGGCACAATCGCGATCTCGCGAAGATTAAATAGGCGACGCTTTACGCGGGAATGATTAAACTTGTTTTCGCAGCAAGGCGACGATCGGATTAGTGAGGAATGCAGAGTAATAACAGATAATTGAATATTAACGATGTTTATCGCAATTTGATCGTTTCAGTTGTGTCTGTAGTGTATTTTGAAATATTTCAGAGTGTTTAAACACATTTTGTACCGGCTTAGGTAATGTATATTCTCAACCAATGCTGTACCGAAAAAAGTTTTGACTTTGACAATGATCTGTGGAGATTGAAACATGCTAGATATTTAAAAATAAAATTATGGAACATTACAAGAGCTTCAATTCACCAAATATAATGATACAGTTCCATGAAGAGTGTAGCACAAACGGTATTAACTTTACAATAAAAAACGGTTTGAACAAGGCTTGAATATTAAAAAAATAAACACTTGATTTTAATCATGTATCTATAACTGACTTCATAAGAGAAAACTAAGATTCAAATACTGGATTTGTTCACTTTTACAAGGCTTTTCAATTCTGATTTTTTGATGAAATGTCATAAAAATCATTATCGTTTTCGAGTATTTGTAATCAAAAATACTCATTATCATTTCAAAAATACTGAAAAACGATAATTACAACAACAAAAAATGTCATAAAAATAAGTCAAAACTTAAAATATTAGTGACAAAAATTCACTAAAATAAATGTTTTCTCAAATTTTTCGCTTTTCCGGGGAAGTTTTTTTCTTTGTATATTTTTGATGAATTGTCATAAAAATCATTATCGTTTTCGATAATTTTGATTCAAAAATACTCATTATCGTTTTCGCGTATTTGTATTCAAATATGTTTGAAAACGGTATTGATTTTTATGATTCAAAAAATATACAATTGAAAAACCTTATCTGTAAAAGCGAAAAATAAATAATTTCTGTTATAAAACTTTTATTGTAGGACCTCCGGTTTTCATTTTATAAGCATTAATCTGATAAATTCCCTTAGAGATTTTAATTATTGAAATAATTATTTTAATGACAAATAAAACGTCAAAGTGCCGTCAAATTCAACTTATCATTCGCAAACGCCTCCAGTTTGCACAAATGAAGAAGAGTGTGGAGGAATAATTTTAACCTATTGTAAGGTAAGAAATAACACACATAATTATAATATTCTTCTAAATACTTGGGTTTAACTTTAAAAGATCACAATCAATTTTTTCTATTAATCATTTTGCTTCCCTATTAAATTTTCTATCAGAAAGTTATTTGACCGTATTCACCGGGGAAAGTGCCATGATGGACACATCACCATTTTTTCAATTAAAAAATGGTACAATATATATTAATAAAACGATTTTCAATTATTTTTATAACTTTTTCTCACAACATAATGATGCTATCTCGAAAGAACAACTCTGGTTTAGCAGCGATACAATCATCGATGCATTTTCACACCTTTTCAGCATTTCAATATCGTGTGCCAGTCAAGCTATGCTGTATCGATCTGAACAAGCGATAATCAGAAGGCGCTTTGTCTGGCGAGCACGCCGGGTGCGGCAGAATTTCCCATTCGAATTGCAAGAGTAAATCCTTCACAACTCATCTAACATGTCGCCGAGCGTTGCGAGACAAGAGTATGACTTTCCGTTTGTTACTCGCTATTGCCCCTCGTTTTTGCAGCAATACGTCGTTCAATTTGTTCAATTGACGTCCGTAGACATCTGCAATAGCAGTTTTATTTAGTTTTAGCAGCTCGATATACTACACCTTCCTGATCTTACCATATGCTTTTGTACTTCGTGAGGAAATATTGTGTTTAAAAATGTTTTTTTTTTGTACGATTATTATATATATATTTCTTCAAACAGTAAAGTTGAGCATTATTATCTTAATACTAATAATGTTTTGTTGGACCATTTTGGGATTCAATACACGAATTTAATTTTGGATTTTATTTATTAGTTTTTTGTGAATGAAATGTATATTGTAAAATGGAGATTCAGCAAATAAATAAATAAGCACAGCAAGTCTTAATAGCCATGAATATTTCGATTCGTTGTCAATGCGAATGTTTCTCTTCAACAAACCCATGTTCTTTTGCACTTGGAACTATCTTTTTATAGACAAATTGATAAAGTAACTAAGAGAAAGAAAGTAAGAGAGAGGAAAGCAGAAATAGAAAGAAATAGAGAAAAAGTTAGAAATTGAAAATAGAGAGCAATGGAATGGAAGAAAATAGGAATAGGAAGAATAAAAGTCGTCTCTTTTTTCTTTTACTCTCTCAAATTGTCTATAAAAAGAAAGTTCTTCAATTTTAATATTTTAATACTCAACTGAAAACCCTTCCCTTTTTTTGCCTGGTAAGCAATTTAACCGCGATATCAAATCGGATCTAAATGGCATTTTCAATCAAATCATTTGGCAACCATTTTCCTTCCATTTAGATCTTTTCCACTGAGTAAAAACAATTGGTTCATCAACTGCTAAGCTGCCTGAGAGTTATTCGAGAGTTTCAGCCCAGTTTCGTACAATAAATCTTGCAATTAATCGAATATTGAAGGAATAAATATGAATAAAGTATTAAAAATGAACCAATAAAACACAGATTAGATTGAATAACTTTAAATTCTCAACTAGTTTCGGGTTATCAGCCCATTTTCAAGAGAATTAAAAAAAATTAAATTCTCTTGAAAATGGGCTGATAACCCGAAACTAGTTGAGAATTTAAAGTTATTCAATCTAATCTGTGTTTTATTGGTTGATTTTTAATACTTTATTCATATTTATTTCATACAATATGAACTACCAATGTCTAAATATTAAAACCATTAAGAATATTGAAGGATTAATAAGGATACATAAGTATTCTATAATAAGAGCTATGTGGCGAATTTTAAGGAAAGGATATCAAGTCTGTATTTAATAGTGAGAATTTTGCATGTTTCGTAGAGAAATTTATTTGTGGAGAGGATTATTAGGGTGTCTAATTTTTGTGATCACTCCAAGTGCTTCCAACTTCTGTAGGATGTTAAAAGGAGAACTATGGTGTAGAAGAGCTTCGTATTCAAGCAGGAGCTTACATACGATCTTATACATGTGTGCTGTTTTTGTAGAAATTCCTTAATTTTTATACGTGAGTGATCTAAAATGTCGAGTCCTGGTCTTAACATTTGTTTTTGAGGTGGTTTTGGAGGTGATTGATGAAAGTTAATTTCGGATTTAGAGTTATTACAAGGTACTTATAGGTAGGGCATCGTTTGCTAGTAATAAGGTACAGGGAATCGGTGATAAGGTATACGGAGTTCGGTCTTATTAGGATTGATAGAGATTATCCACTTAGCAAACCAATTTTGTATGTCATCTAGACATACATACAGGGGCAAATCAACTTTGTATGATTTGCCCCTGTAGAGTGCTTACGGATATAGTAATTGTGGATGCGTGAGATATAAGGGCAGGGTCGTCAGCTTATAGAGGTACAAGAAAGGGTTAAGATATTTGGGATTGATGTTGTAAATATTATGTATGTAAATGTTGTATAGGATTGAGATCCTTGAGGTAAATCTTATTCAGGGCTAAATGTGTAGGAAGGGTAGTATAAGATTGAGATCCTTGAGGTAAGTCTTATTCAGGCTAAATGTGTAGGAACGGTTGTTCCGAATAAAAGTTCTTTAATTGTTTGATTTCTTTCAAAAAATATCCTTAATTTAGACTGGCCTATTATATATCAGGTTTCATAAATCAAACCATATTCAAATTAAATTATTATTTCCTTTATTCCCCCCTTGTCTACTGAATTGACCCAGAGCGGGAAGGTAAGACGAACAAAAAAAGAAAGAAATTCGACACAACTCCTTTCTTTCCTCTCATTAATTCAAACATTCTTTTTTCCGCCGTAATCAGCGATGCAAATGAGAGGGCCAACCTCAGCCTGAATAATTCACGCCCCTTGCGCGGCTCCGAGCGAAAGGAACAAAAAAATAATAATAAAGGAAAATGAACGAAAATTCCTCACTCGCATTATAACAATTCCCACTTAAAGGCC
Source organism: Philonthus spinipes (assembly GCA_963082785.1). Classification (NCBI taxonomy): domain Eukaryota; kingdom Metazoa; phylum Arthropoda; class Insecta; order Coleoptera; family Staphylinidae; genus Philonthus; species Philonthus spinipes. Next base: position 18,143,520 of record OY720307.1, on the reverse strand, counting down.
GTAAAACGTAATTACCCGCCGTGGAATAAGAAAGGTGTAATTCGGGCGGCTTTCCCGTTCATTTGCTCCTTCTTTTAATTTCCCTCTCTATGTGTGTGCGCGAAAATCCTCGAGAGGAGGCTGTAATATGAGAAAAAAAGGAAATATCCGTACTTGGTGCACGTTTCTGCTTGGGAGTTAAAAGGAAAGAGTGAATGGGCGAGAAATTGGCTTGGATGTGTGTTAGTGGAGAAATCTTATAGACAAACTGGAATGGTTAGAAAGGGAAACAAAAAAAAAAGATGAAGAGGGAGAATAAAAAAGAGAGAGAGAGAGAGAGGGTGGAATAGAGAGGAAAAGCTTCTTTATATACAAACCGATTATATTAGAGAGCGAAAGATAGAAGAGAATAAGAAAAGAGAAGAAGAGCGCGAAAGAGAGATTCTTATTATAGATGAACCGACAGAGTAAAAAAATAAAGTCACCTCTTTCTAATTTTTATTCTCTCAAAAGGAATAGAGCGAAGGATAGATGGATCACGAGAGATTAAGAACTTTCTTCTTATATACATATTTATAGAGTAACAAAGAGTAAAAGAGGGTCACTTATAGTAATAGGAAGAGAGAAAGTGCTCCATTGCTCTCTTTTACTCTCTCAGAGAGAGGAAAATAAAAATATATAGAACGCGAAGACTCTCTCCCTTCGCGCTCTATAGGGAGGAATATATATAGAGCGCGAAGACTCTCTCCTTCGCGTTCTATATATATTCCTCTCTATTCTTCTATATTTTTATTTTCCTCTCTCTGAGAGAGTAAAAGAGAGAAAGGGAGCACTTTCTCTCTTCCTATTACTATAAGTGACCCTCTTTTACTCTTTGTTACTCTATAAATATGTATATACTCTCTTATTACAGACAAATTGATAGAGAAACAAAGATAAATAGAGGAAGAGAGAAGAAAACAGTAATAGAAAAGAATAAAGAGAAAAATCGAGATTTTAAAAAAATACAATTTTTTAAAATCTTGATTTTTCTTTTTATAGAGAGTAACTTATAGTAATAGGATGGGAGAAAGTGCTCTTTCTCTCTCTTTTATTCTGCCAGAGATATGAAAACAGAAATATAAATGAATAGAGAGGAAAACAGATAGAGCACAAAGGAGAGGGTAAGAACTTTATTGTTATAGAAATTTTGAGAGAGTAACAGAGAGAAAGAGAGGGAGACAGAATAAAAAGGAAACATATAGTAAGAGAGACAAATTTAGAGATTGAAAAAGAAGATAGTAAGGAAGAGTAACTTATAGGAATAGAGAGAGAAAGTCTTCTCATTTCATTCTCTCTTTTACTATCTCAGAGTGAAGAAACAAGAATATAAATGAATAGAGATGAAGATAGACGGAGCGCGGAAGAGAGAGGAAGAACTATCTCTTTATAGACAAATTGATAAAGTATCAAAGAGAAGAGAGAGAGAAAAGTAGAAATAGAAAGAAATAGAGAAAAAGTTAGAAATTGAAAATAGAGAGCAATGGAATGGAAGAAAATAGGAATAAGAAGAATAAAAGTCGTCTCTTTTTTTTTCTTTTACTTTCTCAAATTGTCTATAAAAAGAAAGTTCTTCCTCTCTCCTTCATACTCAATATTCCTCTCTGTTCCTTCATATTTGAGCTTTCCTCTCACTGAAATAATAAAAGAGCGTAAGCGAGGATTTTTTTCTCTTCCTATTCCTAAAAGTTGCCCTACCTTACTCTCTCTTTTCAATCAATAACTTTCTCTGTATTCCTTTGTATTTTTGTTAACCTCTCTCTTCTGCCTTTTCTTTTTGTTATTCTATTAATTTGTCTATAAGAAGAGGATCTGCCTCTCGCATTCGGGAAGAGAACAGAAAATGTATAAAGTAATAGAGAATAAAATAGATAGAGTGCGAAGGAAAGAGGGAAATCTTCCTTATTACAAACAAATTGATAGAGCAACAAAGAGGAAGAAAAAATAGAAATATAACGGAATAGAGAAAAGGTTAGAGATTAAAAAGAGAGAGTAATGATGAGTGACTTATTTGAAGAGAAAGATGCAAAGGTGAAAAAAAAAAAAAACAAGCGTATGTGTCTGGAAATTTTGAATGAGAGAACAATCCTGGGGAGACCGAAAAGACGATATATAAAGAAAGACGGATCTTTTTACGCGGAATAAGGGCGAGATTACACTTTTATGTTGGTAATTTCTAGGAATTTATAAACGGCTTCATATTTTACGGTTTTCGTTTCTACTTTTTTCCTTTCTTTCCTCCTTTCGTTGCTAATTTTTCCGCTAAATGAGACACACCGCGAGTCCGACTTGTGGAATGAATTATAATAATAAAAATATAAACGTAATACTAAGGGAATGTTGCTCGGTTTTGTAATTAAGTCCAACGTAATAAAATTTAGTACAATAAGGCGGAAAATATTTAAAATTTGTTCGTGGAATATCTATATTTTATACTGCTAACATAAACCCATAGTGTTATAAAAATAACGTTTTAATAATAATTCATTTGTCACGGAATCTCCTTTTTACAAAACATATACCAAATACTAGACAACCAGTTCGAAAAAATGGGCTTCCATGAAAACTTGCCATAGCGGGATGACTTAAACATTTTATTTAAGAAGAAAAAAATAATGAAATGTTATTAAAGTAATATGTGCCCTGAGAGTTGTACTCGCACATACAGAGTTGAATAAACTTATTAATCCTGAAAACTCCATAATCCTGCAAAATTAAATAATCCCAAATTTTATTGTAAAATCAGGAAGCAATCCATGCAATTCAATTTTTTGTGTTTTTCATCCCGGTTTTTTGTTTTTCCCATTTTTTGTCCTTCCGATCGATCGATCCACGCTGATTGAGTTATAAATAAAAATTTCCCATTTGCGCACACGCATGCAAACCAAAAAATAATAATAATAAAAAGATCGATTTATTATCGGCGCTTGATTTACGGTGCCCGTTGAGCGCAATTTGGGGGTAAATTGAAATTACTGCGATTCCGAATCCTCTCGTTTATCCAGAGCGCGATTATTTCCACGCTGTTTTTTTGTACCGGCTTTTTTTATCGGTGCGATCACACAGCAATCAATTTGCGCACGGTGGATCCAGAAAATTATGATTAATCGGAAAAAATCGGAATGAAAATGAACGGAACTACTGAATTAATCCGTGGTGGAGAGTAAATAACAACAGATGTTATAAATAATAGATAAAATATAGAAACAGGAAAAGAAAAGTTATTTATTTTTAAATATTATTAGTTCAAAATGTTTCTGAGAATGTTATTCGAGAAATACCTACATGTATCGTAATTATTAATATTATATTGCTTTGTATTACAGATAATGTATAATCACCTGAATAAAAATGTGTGTATATATGAATACGAAATAAAAGCAAAAAATTAAAATAGTTTAATATAATGTTATGTATCACGTATGAATATACGAAACTATATGCTATTGCATATCGATTTTTGCAGAACAAAATGCGGTGTAAATTGTCCGATGACACATTTATTTATTAATTACAATATGTATAATGATTTGTAAATGGCCAGTCCGTAAATAAAACGATATTATTAAAAAAACAACAACATATAATTATTACCGAAATAATAATATTATTTAAATATTGATTACACTTCTTAACTTGAAATTTTAATGATAAATATATTTGATTTAGAGTATTTAATTTGAAGTGAAAAACAATCAGAAAAAACACTCTGAATTCAATTTTTAGTGAACTCTTCTATAGACAATATTCATTCTTATTTCTTTCAATCATTTGTTCACGGAAATCACGCTAATTATACCAACACCGAAGTGAAACGCTCTTTGATGCACCTTTCAGTGTAGTTCAAAGGAAAGGAGTGGAAAGTACGCTATTCCCGTTACGATTGATTTATTCAATCGTGATTCCGCCGAATCGTTGCAATTTTTTCGCGAAATTTCCTCGAATAAATAATAAAACGCATATGTTTCGTTGCTCGTTATTTTCTTTTAAGAAAAAGCGTGTAACTTTTCTTGCCAAAAGCTTATCGCAATTATTACAAAATAAACAAATAATATATTGTGTCTCACAGGAAACACGTCTTTGTCAAAGTCCGTATTTGATGTAATGAAATGAAAAATTGCGAAAGTGGGAAATTCGTATTTTGGAGGAATATTATTTACATAATTTACAAGAAATTCATTTCTTTTTTGGAGTTTTCCGAACAAAATATTTCGTTTGTCCAGTTAAGTGCTTTAATTCCAAAAACTATTTTTTTTTTCGTTTTCCATGCCCTTTGTAATAAATAAGAAAAAAAAATGTATCAAAAGAAAGAAAAGTTTTAAATTGAATCATTCAATTTACAAGAAATTAATTTTTTTTTGGAGTTTTCAAACAAAATATTTCGTTTGTCCAGTTAAGTGCTTTAATTCCAAAAACTATTTTTTTTTTCGTTTTCCATGCCCTTTGTAATAAATAAGAAAAAATAATGTTTGAAATAGAAAAGTTGTAGACGAATTAAAATGTTCTAATGAAAAATATTATAGGGATTATTTTTTTACTCCCTTAAAATAATATAATAGGGCTACATAAATCATCAAAAAGTGACATTTAAAGATGAACATGCTAAATTTCATTCTCCTAAATTATTCCATGGTAAGATATATGAAATAAAAACATTTTTTTTTTGTGCTAAAAATCACCCTTTAAAATTTTTCGCATCAAATAATTATCAAAATATTTAAATGCAAATATAATAATATGAATATAATTTACAATATTTAATTAATTGTTAGAAATATCTAAAATATTAATAGGAAGGCTGAAAGACCTCCGGTCGATTGCCGATTCATCATCTACAGAATATAATTCTAATTTTTTATATTATTGTACATACATATACACATTTGAATAAAGATGGTTAGTTAGTTATTAATATGCTTCCCTGCGCATTCATAATGGTGAAGGCGCCGGGAACAAAACCACGATGTTACTTCACATCTGTTTAAGAATTTAATGTGTGTGTAATACAAACTGGAAATTTTAGGTTAGGACAAGTTTATTCAAATCTTACATCGTAAATCCTGATTTTAATTACAACCCAATTGAGTAATCCCTGTATGATAATGACTAATTACATAAAAAAATAAATTCTAGAATCTACTGTTGCCATCATTCAATCTTATGTTTTTGCAGTTCTTAGAACTTTATAATTTAGAGAAGTAAACTAATGCAAAAATCGTCCCGTTCTTATAAAATTCTTCACGATCTGCTTATTGGTGTTTTCATGTTTGAGAAAGTTTTAAATTTAATAGGCAAGTTATTAATTTTGAGATAAATAATCTATTAGATACAATATACAAAAAATACTTAATTAAATAATAAATATTCATATTCACATAATTTACGGAGATTTTCATGAAAAGTGTGTTTTTCATAGATTTACACAAAATTTTATATAAATTGTTTATTTAATTAAATAAAAATACTTGTCCTTTCTCCTACTTATTTTATCTTCAGTAGTTGATAATAAAAAATAAGTAGGAGAAAGGACAAGCATTTTTATTTAAATAATTAAAGTCTCCACAACCAACAACCAACATTAAGAAGATTTTCATATAAATTGTGTTATTAAATATCGTATTCATTTAAATTTGAAAATTAATTCATTGATTTCATATTTATTTTCTAATAATAATGATCGTGTATTAGTTATTAGTTTACCGAAATAACAATTATTTAAATAATAATCCGAATTGTGAATTTAAATTCAGAGTGTTTTACACGCAAGCGCTAATCCGGGACGCTCGTATATTTCCCTCTCGCGGACTTAATCCTAGATTAAAATATATCATCTGAGATGCGAGCCTAATTCATTCGACGCGCTAATCCAGACAGAGTGCGTGTTAATGTATCGCTGATAAATTAAACGTGCAAATCCTGAGTGAAATTCATCCTCGAAATATTAATTTTATAGGTAATAAAGAAAATCTTAAAAGCATATTTATACAATATTATCAATAATAAATCTGAATTAAAATATATGAAATATATTTATTGTTAATTATTGCAAATTATATTACATTAAACAATTTATAATTTCATGTCGTTTTGTCCAAAGTATTGTCATTATGCTTAGAATAAAGCGACATGGAATTATATTTTATAAATGTAACAAATTACACAACAAGAAATAATCAAATATTATAAAATAATCAATTATAATGAAAATGAAAATGAGCATTACGAAACACACCTGCAATAGTGGACGATTCAATACAAATAATAATAATAATAATAATAATAATAATAATGTTTATTGACGGTAAATCACCATTTCATAAATACAGAATATAATTGTATACATAACAAATAAAATATAATATATGATATATAAAATATAGTATAAAAAAAAATAATACAATACAATAAAACAATAACATGTATGGACGGAAAACAAATCACTGCACATCACATTTCACTTGAGTGTTAAATAAATGTTTATTTAGTGCTCGTTTGAACGATGTAATTGATCCGCCAAATAAGTCGAACCAAGGATAATTGCAGTAGTCATTTGCGAGAGTCATTAGTCGGGAAACTGAGTTGTTTAAGAATACATTTGTTCTGTGTAGGTCAACATAGAACAATCTATGAGTTCTTGTATGTTTATTGGACACATTTAATGTTAAACAATTGAGTAATGAAGAAGATTCTAAAGAACCGTTTAAAATAGTATAAAGAGTGCACAAATCAGCAATTGTTCTGCGGTCTTTAAGTTCTAATAGTTTGAGATCTGACAAAATATTATTATAGCGACCGCGACAATGTTGAATTCCTTTGCGATATTCCATGCATCGCAAAAATTTTCTTTGTACACTCTCAATGCGCTCGATGTTTGCGGAAGTGTAGGGAGACCAAATAGTTGACGCATACTCAAGATGACTTCTAACAAGAGAGCAATACAGTATTCTTATACAATCAATATCAAGATCCTTGCTAATACTCCAAACAAAGCCCCAACATCGTAATGCCTTAAGACATATTTTTTCTATATGAGTATTGAATGATAGGTTATTATGAAAAACTACACCCAAATCCCTAATCGTTTCCACTTTTTGAAGTGTAGTAACCCCAATCGAATATATATAGTTTATACAACTCTTTGACCTTGATGAGGACATAGCGTAACACTTGTTTACATTTAATAGTAGATGATTCTCAGTGCACCAATTGTAAATTCTTGTTAGGTCATCTTGAATTTTTTGGCAATCGTTATGGTTTTGCACAATTCTGAAAATTTTGAGATCATCCGCATATAAGAGAAACTTGCAATTTTTAATACTATGTTGGATGTCGTTAATAAACAAATTAAATAATATTGGACCACAGTGGGACCCTTGGGGAACACCAGAAGTAACAGATATAGGATTTGAAATGAAGTTTCCGATTCGCACGAACTGCACCCTATCATATAAAAAGGAGGCTAACCATATCAATGTGTTATTGTGAAGGCCAAGGCAAGATAGCTTCTTTAATAATAGGTCACAATCGATTTTGTCGAATGCTTTAGAAAAATCAGTGTAGATTGTATCTACCTGATGCCGCTTTTCCAAAGCACTCGACACAAACTGTCTATACTCTAACAAGTTTGAAACCGTTGATCGGCCTGGTATGAAACCATGTTGATTATCAGAAATAATTTTACGTGCAAACCATTGCAAATGATTAGCTACCAATTTATCTAATATTTTAGGAATGACGGATTGAATGGCAATTCCACGGTAATTATCAATTTTGTGTCGAGGGCCTGATTTAAGGATGGGAATAACAAAAGAAGATTTCCAACCAGATGGAACTCGACCCATTTCGAATGACTTTTTGAAAATGCAATATATAGGTCGACTTAGGGAGTAAATACAATTCTGAATAAAGTAGCTGGATAGTCCGTCAGGACCAAATGAATGAGTTGGTTTTAGTTTTAGAATTTCATTAAATACATCATGTAACGATATGTTAATATTATCATCAAATATAGACAGTGTCTGAGTATTGTAAAGTGAATTGCAGCTGTTTGAAACACTAAACACAGAAGAAAAGAAACTAGAAAATAGATTTGCAATGTCTGAACCATTGTCTGCCACTGAATCATTATAGTACATTGTTTTAGGATAACCATTTTCATTCTTGATATCCTTGACATACTTCCAGAAATATCTGGGATTGGATTTCACAGTTGATTCGATACGGGATATGTAGTTACTGTAGCAAGTATTACTCAGTTTTTTACAACATATGCGATAGTTTGAAAAAATTGCATAATCTACAGGTGACCCAGTTTTTTTATACTTTATGTGTGCAATTTTCTTTTTATGAATTAAAGATATTAATTCAGCAGTCATCCAGATAGGAAAAGATCGATTTTTATATGAAACAAATTTATAAGGGACAAATTGGTCAATAGCATACATAATTATTTCATAAAACCTTTGAGTTACTTCATCAATATCAGAAATTTTAGAGATGAAGTCCCAATCGACAGAGTTAAAATATCGATTAATTAAATCATAGTTGGCTTTCTGATATTGGAATCTTAATTCTAAAGTTTCTGTGTTTTCACACTCAGTAACAGGTATGTCTAAAGTGTATGCAAAATGATGACAGTTGGATGGTAATAAGCATTCATCAGAAAGAGAAACATTTGGATTAGTAAAAGTGGTAAAACATAAATCTAAAAAAGTTCCACGTGAGTTAGGAATATTTATAATTTGATTACAGTTTAAAAAATTGAAACAGTTGTTAATAACTCGCGCGGCGGGACTAAGTGTGGATGGTAAATTGTCCCACTTAACTTGTGGTAGATTGTAGTCCCCACAGATTATTAAATTATTGCACATATATTGTTCGCATATTTCTTCAAGACAGTTACAGTGTAATTCATATTTCTCAATCGGTGAAGCAGGGGGAATATAAACCGCACCAATTATGTAAGATTTATTATTATTTTTAAATAATACAAAGAGATGTTCAAGTGTGTTATTCTTTAAGATAAAGGAAGAGGCAAATTGCTTTTTAATAGCGATTAAAATTCCACCACCTCTTACAGAACCATCAGAAGAGCGATCAGATCTATAAATAGAATAATTAGATAATTGAAGTTGACTGTTTAAGATGGATTCGTACAACCACGTTTCGACAATTATAATAATATCAAAATTGTTACAATTAACATTGATAAAGAATTCTTTTAATTTAGTTCTAATTCCACTGCAGTTCTGGTAATAAATGTTTAGTTTTTTAAATCTGGGTTTATTGAAGGTTTATAACTAGATTCATGAATGTAGGGATCTCCATTGCGGTACCTAATGATAACATTAGTCTCGCCTTTAGAGTGCCTTTTTTTTACCTCATTCTTCAATTGTGAATAATATTCCAATTGTTTTTTGGTTTTATCTGCATAAAAAATATGATTTTTTGTAGTATCAGATGTATTACTTTTTAATATATGTTTGGCATCTTCCAGTGACTTGCAAATAATTTTTAAAGGTCTGGGTTTATTATTAGTATGAGTTTTACCTAGACGAACTACTTTAAGCGGTTGTACATGAACTTTGCGTTCCTTTAAAATATTAGTGACACCCAAGAAATCTTCATTAATACGCTCCTCTGGAATGGATGAAGTGGACTCTTTGAAATTAAACAGCATAGTATTGGATAAACGAGAACGTCGATCATCTATCTCAGTAATTATTTCCTCATAATTTACTTTTAAATCAGTTTTAAAATTTATTAAATCTGCTTCAATAACAGCTTGCTTATTTTCAATTTGTGTAATGCGGGATTCCAAATTATCAAAACGGGCCAGAATACTGGTTTTTATTTCTTCACGAAATAAGTTAAGCTGATCAATTATTAGTTTACAAACAACCTCGATCGTTAAGCTTTTTTGGTTCGATGAAGATAAAACACTGCATTTAAGGCATGCCCATTTATTTTTGGATGACTGCAATTGAATGAAATCAGTCTCATTTAAACCTGTACACATTTTGTGAATATGTTTTTGGCATTTTGCAGCGCATTTTATAACTGGAGTATTTGGTGTTACTCCGCGTTCACAAATACCACAGAGATTTACCATTTTTAATTTTGTATAAATAATAAATAATGCAAATTTAAAACAAAAAAAGTGTAACGTGCAAAAAAAAAAAAAAAAAATGGGAATAATGAACGGGGACACACTCTTCACACCTAGGGGTCATTCAAGGTGACTGATAAAAAGACACACATGGAGAGTAGACCACGGAAGGGAAAAAAATGTAAACAAAGGAAAGAGAGTAAAATACACGGCCTTGATAATTATTTGGGATATTAAAGTAATATTTGAGGTTAATTATAATTACTAAAGGAAACCTATTCAATACTTACAATTTATCGATTTTGTAACTATTAATATAGGCAATGATTTTAATCTTAATATGCTGGTAAACTCAATTATATTAATTCTTCACACATTTCGAGAAATATTAAGTATAATCACAGACATTCACGAGGCAACGCACCAACCAACCACTTACTTATTATTGAGGTTGATATAGAATTTCCATCAAGATTTAAACAATATATTGGATTCCTCAGTGATGTTGGAATCGATTAACATCTAATCATGCCACAAGTAATCCGCCGAAGTGATATGCGTATTTGTATCACATCAACAAATAACGCAGGAATTTCTGGATATAATTTTTACTTTGAATTCGATATAAAAATCGATATTTAAATAACAAAACTCGCTCTATTTAAATTCGTGAAAAAATATGATTCCCTTTTACCATCAGAATGGAGAATCTAATCAGTCTCGTTAAGGAAGATCTACGCGAACCCGGAAAGTCACAGATGCGCGATAAAAGACGCGCTCTCATCCAATCCACAATTAATTCAAAAAATAGAATTTAATTAGCGTATGCTAATAAAATTGGGTATGACAAAAACCTTAAGAATAAATAAAAAAAACAAATTTATACCGTTACAAGGCATTAGATACTGCATGTCGGAAAAATCAAAATATTTTAATACGATTTTTTAAATTCTTATCGTTATCACATCACAACCAGAATGCGATACACCCCTAGTCCTCAAAAAGAACTATGCACTAGCAGAAAGAAAAATTAAAAAAAAAACAGATGTTATCCGTGGCTTTCTATAAAGCCATATAATTATTACCACGATTGAAATGAAGAATCGGCGTTATTCTATAAGAGAATTTTTGAGTTTAACGTGGACGTTATTTTTTATCATCATAGTCTAACCAGCTTTTGTAATAGATATGTATTCATAGAATGTGAATTTAATTGATAACTTTCACGTTAAACTTAACATTTCCCGCACGGAATAGCCCCGAATTTCTAAGTGATTGAATACGGTACAGAATGAGCTATTTCAAGAAAGCAGTTGTTCATTATTGTAACGAATTTTTTGAAAATCTTACAAGTAGTGATGTTCCGCAAGGTTTAAACTTAGGACCATTGCTCTTCACAATACTCGTAAATGACATTGGAACTATGCTCTGGCAGAAAGAAAAATTAAATATAAAAAAAATAGATGTTACGCATAGATTTCTATAAGGCCATATAATTATTGAATTGTGTAATTAATTGTTTTAAAATTTAATTAAAAAATCTTCATCAATAATAGTTCAATATGTTTCATCAAGTGATAAATTTGAAGTCATTCAAGAAATATTAAAAATGTCATTGTGTTTAATTTAATATTTATTTTATTAATTTTAATCTTCTTGAAATAAAAGGATTGGGAGTGGGAGGAATGGCACAAAATGAATTTGAATAAAATATTCAATGTTATTTTAAACAGTTCTAAGTTATTAATGTAATTCTTGTACTGTGTAAAATTTACAAAATAGTATTATGTTATTGTTAGGATGAAGACAAAAAAATAAAATATTTTGCTTATAACAAAATAAGTCCTTATGTTTATCACAACCCACGTTCTTTCATACTTATTTTTTTTATTGTAGCTTTAAAAACTCTTGCCTTAAGGGCGCAGCCGTTTCGCCTTAAAAAATGCATCCCCCTTTCAGAGTGCGTAGCTATTCACGAGGCCCGCTCGGGGGCGAGGCGTGCGTGCATTTTTCAAGCGCCGGCAGCAGGGTCCCTCTTCCTCGCCGTCCCGCCCCGAAGGTCCGAACATGTCTTCCTAATCGGCGAAGATCAAAAGCTCGGCGGCTTAGTGCGGGGAATTCGGTGGGGAATTTGGGTGTCTGTCGTCTAGTTCGGGGATTAGGTTACGCACCGAGTGGGAATTTCGGGGCCGGGATTAAACTGTCTCGCGTTGATACACCTGTTTTGCCAGGGGGGATGAAACGATAGGCGTCTGAATCCGCAAAGGGAGAGCATCTTCAGGTTGCCTAGATTTAAACACAAATCAAGTCGTTGCAATAAATCCCGATGGGATTTAAACAACTATTACGTAATCCAATGTTTTAAGGTAGTTTGTTTAATGTTTTAGGTAGTAATAATAGGAAATAGTTTATTCATAAAGAAATATCGTTTAGGTAGTTTTGAACACTCAAATGAGGACTTTAGGATATCTCATTAATCACTTGGTAAAATATTTTGGTTTAAAAATTTAAAATTATCTAATTTACAAATATGAATAGACTATTAAAATAAATTAAACAAAAAGAATTTAAAAATAATTAATAAATTATTTCCTCTTTAGCTACTGTGACATTTTGATTTATGTTACATAAGTATTTTAAACAAATCAATAATGGACATTTGCTGTTGCATAACAACCAATTGGTTATTATTATAATGCAACAATTTTTGAATCGAAAATATTCAATGTAAAAAAAAAAAATTACGTAATACAAGGATAACTGCAGACACGTGTTTCACGATTCCATCCCTCATCAGTACAGCTGCGCCTTATATAGTTGCAAAGTTTTTAATTAAATTAATTAAAAAAGCATCGTCACGTCTGCGATATCCAGTGGAAATAATCGTAGAGGACGTTTATGGACGGAAGCAATTAATTGACATGCATTATCTCGATAAATTGTTTTCTGGAAATCTTTTCGACTCGAATTTTAATAAAGCATCGCTGGCTATTAGTAATAATAGAAAAATAAGAAAATACTATTAAAAATCTACCAATAAAATAAATATAACACAAATAATTTAAAAAAATCGAAATATAAATATTTTTTATTGTACTTTGAAGGAAAACAAAATCATTAGTTTTTTTTGTGGCAGATTTCATATTTATTACAATGTGAACCAATATTTAAATATTAAAATATTTTAATATATTAAAGGTAGATTCTGGACCAAAAATCGATTTTTATTACATATATTTGAAGTCTCATTTGTATACAAGAGTGTGCAGAAAGAATTCTGTCGATATATAAAGCACTTTACAAGTTACAGCTGGTTGAGTGAAACAATGCCCAGGAATTTGTATACAACAATTTACTTTTAACGCGTTTTTCTCAAAACATTTTTTCTGCGCGCGGGTGCTCTAGTGCTTAAACCGACAAACGGATTCACTCCAATCTTTGTATTTAAGACAGGAAATTCAATTTGTGGGGTCTTGTCGATTGCCTTTTTTCGAATTATAAATGTTTCGAAATATAAATATTTTTTGTACTTTGAAGGAAAACAAAATCTGGAAAGAAATCGTTTATCGAGATAGGAAATTCAATTTGTGCTGCCTTGCCATTTGCATATTTTCAAAATTGGAAATATAAATATTTTATCATAATAAATTAAAGACGACGCAAGCGCCACCTTTTGCCTAATTTCATTAAATATAAAAATTTGTTTTTTTGTACTTTGAAGGAAAACAAAATCTGAAAAACAATCGTTTTTTAGTTAAATGGCTTCCATTTTTTGAGTTTTTTTCAAATTATCGGGCTACTGTAAAAAAAATAGGCCCTATGAGTCTAAGTGAACAGTCCCAGGGCTGTTACCATTGCAACCTAACCTAACCTACTGGAAGGCCCCCAAATTCAATTTACTATGTTAACTGTTTTTTTTTTCTTTTTCTGACACTTTATATATTTTTTGGGGGTTGAGGAACGACCCTCCCAGAATTAAAAAACTACGCGCATGTGTCTGGTTTGAGACTAGAGTCGCCATTCTGGATGTATTTTTTCTCACTAAAAACTGGATTTATTTAGTCCATTGTATGGCCAATACAACTGATAATACCGCATTTCAAAATATTCATTCGACTTCGAGAAAAAAAAATCACAAAATTGACCCATTTTTCAGGCGTCAGGTCCTGAACCACCCCTTTAAATTTTAATTTTCTATTATTTTTTTTTAATTTTACAATTTACTGTAAAGACTAAAACTTATATTTACTTATTTTGCATCATCTCTATTTCTCTCACCTCCATAACTAATGCCCCCCCAAAAAATATATATTTTCAAATATACTGCAACGAAAGTGAAAGAAGCAACTGGAAAAATAACACTCTGGAATGTTCCACCGAGCGCGCGACGGAAAACAATCATGGATCATTCTTGACAATTCGAGAAACAAGGACGCTATATAAGCGCGCGCTGGCGGTGAGGCGGGCAGTCTATCACGAACGTCCGAGTGCTTAACATCTATTTATAAATAAATAATGACCGTGATGTAAATGAATGTGTTAAGTATACTGAAAATAAATAAATAGGCATTTTTTTTACTTATTTCCTAGTCTAATTAAACCCGATTTCGTAACAATTCATTAAAAATACTATCATTTTTTAATTAGCCTGAAATGTCTTATTTGTAATAATAATAAATGTCTTTATTGGTCAGAAAATGGTGTACATTCATAGAATATATATAATTTGTAGAGGAATTTCAGTTAATAGTCATTGACTATTCACTGCTCTGCCACTTAACTTACATAACGGATAATGTAATCGATATATATTTCTGAGTATTTCATGAATAAATTATCACTGTTGTGTCCATTCGTCACACTTTATTATGGTGATATATATATATATATATATAGAGAGAGTGCTAAGCACTCATTATTAATGAAAACTAATTCTATCAACTTCTGTGCAGTTTCCTTATAATGTAAATTAATGAACAAATAGATAACAACAAAAATTGATAAATGAGCGATTACTGTAACTTTAAATTATTAATTATAAATAATCAATGATTATTATCTATATTTTTATCATTTCTCATTCAGGATAAAATCCAATATTAATTTTGATACTTTCCGTTTTTATATGAAAAGTCACCCATACTCATTGAAACTCCATTACTTAAAATTATTAACGGTTTGTTATCTTCCCCATAGGTCTTTGTTTAGGCGAAAACCAACTTAAATTAATTTTATTAAAGCAAGTGACACTAATGGTAAAAGCGCAGGACATAGGATAGCTCTAGGGCTTGCGCTTAAGATCTTAAGAGTAATCCAATCTATGTTATGGATTACTCTTAAGGTTGATTTATTTTTGTTATAATTTTGAAATTGGGCACTTCTAATACATCAACATTAGAAATTAACTAATCTATATTATTCTATAACTGTAGAATGCCCGGCGCTTGCACCAATATTGAAGCTATTAATATTAAACAATAATGCTCATTGTCTATATTGAGGGTGTCCAGCTAATCTTGGGAAATGGCTCAATCTCAAGTTCTTGGGACCAAAATATGTTGCTATAGTATGATATTAAGCCATCAAAACTTTTTGCTCTATAACTAGATCGATAGTTCTTTTTATAGGTTAAATGTACTGATAGCTTTAGGATTAATATTGCTTTAGGCGGTGACTTTTTCAGGGGCACCTAGTAGATTCTGCAGTAATAATCCCTTTTCCAAATTAATACACTCAAGAAATTGCTTGTTATCTTTAACCTATTTCGACCTTTTTGCTATAAATTTGTTGTTATTTCGGAGAGCTTTGGTTGTAATTAATCTGGATACAACTTTTTAGGTTACTGACAAACTTTAATTATTTTTTTTTATAAATTCACTTATTTTGTCATAGTTACATTTTGTTAGTTAAATAGTTGTTATTTTTTGTAAAATCATTCAGTTTGTTATAAATATAAATATGGTATAATTCAGTTGATAAGTGCGGTTATTATTTCGAATTGTGTTCAATTTCCTATGTATGTAAGAGGCATGTCGTTAAATAAATAAATAAATTTGAAAAATATCGATAAGTTCGATTGAATTATCATATTTTGGGAACCTGAGGTTAAGCTATTTCTCAATAGTAACGGGATACCCTGTATACACATGTTTATTGACAGATACATCAAATTAATAGTATTACGGATTTAGGGTTGGAAGGGCAGCAAGCACTCCGCACCCACCGCTGGCAGTACCTCTCATCCAAGTAGCTAGACTTATTGCGGCCACTCCGGCTATTTCCAGTATTTGGTCATGGGTCATTTTCCAATTGGAGCCTTCACGATTTCGGGGCTTCTCCATGCTCATGGAACTTCTTATGCTTAAGAGCGCCGGGCATTCGTGAAGTATATGGCCTGCTGCTTCCGTTTCATCATTGCATCCTCTACATAGGTCATCCCCTCCCAATACCCATTCTTAGGAAGTGCTTTCGAAAACCGTAGTGGCCGGTAATGTACCCGATTAGAATTCTGGTGTACTGTCTGAAGTATCTTATTAATAATATACTAATGAACATATTACGAGAAATGTCCTTATATGAAAATGATCTGTCAAATGGCAGACCTGAAGCCCGGTTTTGAAAAAATCGGTCATTGATACATTGCATTCAATGTAAAGTGGATTGCCACTGACTCCCAACTGGAGTCATGATCGCTAATGTATAAGTTTATCTGTCATGAAGTTATAAAATGAAGTCGAATTACAGCTTATTCAGTTTTCATTCGTTTTTGTTATATGAAATTAGTTATTTTTTTAATTCTCAATGACAAAATTGTTACGTTTCGGTATTTTCAAATACCCACAATTCGAAATTATCTAAGCTTCACGTTTCCCTACGTGTAATTCAACAATGTTAACAAACAATCAATCGTCCATGGATTAAGTATAAATTTTATCACTCCGATTGTTTGGGCAAGCTCACCGCGGTTGAACCCACATAGGCGTGCACAGACACACACACATCGCAATCGACTCAACCCCCTGCACTCGCTCACCCCCTATTCCATTTAACTCGCGCGGCGCGCGTGTGTGTAGCAATTAAACATCGTACATCAGCTTTGCAACCGGCTGACAATGCCAGGAGTTTCGGGAGGTCGAGTGTTGCGTTCCTGCTGCTGCTGCCGCCACCGGAATTTATGGTCCAGGTGTTGCCCGCAGAGAGCCGATCTGCTTACTTAGGCGATGATAATTCATTCGCGCAAACACGGGGAATTTATGCTGTGGACACAGGATTTGGAACAACGTGCAAAGAAACACGGGGAAAAACATCCGGGAAGAAGATTGTCTCAGATTAATTAGTGTTTGAATTAATGCGTTTAATTAAATTTTGATATAATTTATTTGAAATACAATATTTGAAACAAAGGCACTTAATTTTAATTAACATAGTTTATCCACCTTTTATGAATCGAGCATAAACATTTTCAATAAATCCCATACCATATTAAGAATTTCTAAGTGATTGAATACGGCACAGAATTGTGTCTTATAAGAATGTAGTTTGTTCATTATTGACGCACATTTTTTGAAAATCTTGCTAATAGTATTGGTAAAACTCAACCCATTGCTTGGGATTGGGGGGTGGGATTTCACCACCCTTCATAAGCAGGTAGCGGATGACCAGAGTCGGTACAAGTCATCGAGCAAGACAGCAGTTTTGTACCCATCTTGTAATTGCTTCGATACGTAAATAAAATGCAAATAACCGAGATTTAACAAGTATAATTCTGCAAGGATTAAAACTCTAACCACTGCTATTCATATTATTTTGAAATCGGGTTTAATCAGACTCGGAAATAAGTAAAACGTCAATTTATTTATATAGAGTACACTTAACATATTTATGAAGATCACACTTATGAAGATCACACTGTCACTATTTATAACTAAATGTTGAGCCTCGCCGCTAGCGCAAGCTTATATAGCGTGCTTGTTTCTAGAATTATCCAGAACTTTCCATGATACCGCGTTTACCGTCGTGCGCTCGGTGGAATATTCCAGAGCGTTCTTTCCAGGTGCTTCTTTCACTTTCGGTATAATAAGATATTGGAGTTGGTCAGTATTCTGTATTTTTATGTAAAGAAATACAGTATTTAGTCAGTCGATAATTGCAAAAATCGATTAGTAAATATTCAATATTGGTGAACTGAAAATGATCTGGTATTGAAAAAATGTAGATGTATTTTCTTTTGGTCCTATACCAAAAAAAATGTTCTTTTGGCATAAATGTAATGTTATAAGATATGATTAGTCGATCGATTGTTCATAATGTGAACGAGATAACAATTAGTGTCCTATTAATTCGTTTTCGGAATATTTTTAATATCTCTCTCGTCTTTAATTTTGTAATTATCACAATAAATACGATAAAATCTACTTTTTTCTTTACATTATGAAAAGTAAAAATTATATTAAACAATTTTCTTCTGGTTTTAACTTATACGCTAAGAGATTCTAAATAACTAATTAAACATCATTATTTATGTAATATTAATACATACTTTGAACAATTATTTACAAAAGTATTTACAAAATTATGTTCATAAATAATACATGATACATGAAACGGCTAACGACCGATGGACTTTCTTTCCACCCAAGTGATTCTATTAAATTAAAATAAAAATAAAATGTTGCCGAAACCATAGAAATAACAAATATATATATAAATATTTCATGATAATGCTATGATAAGTAGTTATGCTTTCAAGTAAATAGAAAATAATAGTGAAACAAACGAAGTGTTTTTATTTATCCTATAAATATTTTAATTATTAATTGATATCTTGAATTTGTTAACTTAGTTTTTATTGCCTAATCAATTTATGCATCAGAATTGTTTGTCATATAAAAGGCTTGTGAACAAACGCATTCTCTAAGGAACTATCTAATAGTGTCAGAATGAATATGAGTAAAGAGGATTTATATAAATATCTATAATTCCAACAAAATACAAAAATATACCACAGAAAACAAAACAAATTTTACAAATGCAATATGTTAATCGTTT